>OY979454.1:12578423-13778423 GCA_963855545.1 Ethmia dodecea
TACGGAGTGCAATTCCTAAAAAATGTTTTTTAATCCTATATGTAGAGTAGATACCATAATTGGAAGCCAAAGTAACGTTTTACATTTGTGAAGTGTTATCTAAAAGCGATAAGACCGCCCATTGTACTTTAATTGATGTTTATATACATATTATATTGTTTTCGGTGTACAATAAAGAGTTATTGTATTGTATTTATTTATTTACAGTAAAATTTTAAACATTACTAGTCATTATGATGGGTCAACTGGCGAGGGGGCGGAAGGGTGATCATAATGTCCATATTGCTGATTAATTTAATGTACCTACCTACTTTTCTTTATATAAAATGTAACAGTATCTACAAATGTTGGTAAACTCAATAAATGAAATAAATTATGCAATGTAGGTTAATTAAATAAAAGTGGGTGACCAAAAAAGATGCATGGATTGTGTGAAGGATAATGCAAGGTTAGTAGTTTAGGTTTTCTATGTAAACAAGCTGTTGGATAACTTAATAAATAAATAAAGATGGAAGTTAATGTGGTAGAGGTAAATGGAAGGAAGACATTGCGCCGACCCAAAATAATGATTAGAGGGTAAAGTAATGATAAATTAATGATCTGAAATGCATAGTTTGCTGTCGCATTGACCTAACTTTGATTGTAAGTGCAGTAGCATTTTTAACTCCATTATCTCAGTCTCTAATTATAAATAAATAAAGTATTAATTTATCGAAATACAGTTTATGGATATTAAATTAATTTTGCAGTTATTTGTCTGGTCTGGAATCTCGATATACCTCATCAATACTACTAATATTAAAATTGAGAAACTAACTCTGTCTGTATGTATGTATATTACCCTTTGGTAGAAAGATATCTTGCATCACGAGTAAGAACATACGCCATTTTACATTCTAGAACGCATGTGAAGTCACGGGCAAAAGCATAGTTATCTTTAATTAGTTAAAATAATAAATTGAATAACAGTAGACATGTACTCCTTACATTGATTGATGATGATAGGTAGGAGGTACCTACTACCCAAGTACATTCCTCATCATCATCATCAACCCGTAACAGCCCACTGCTGAAATAAGGGTCTTTCCTCGCACACGAGGAAGTATGGGCTTTAATCTCCCACGCGAGCCCACCGCGGAGACCCTAAGTACCTACATTACAATTAATCAATCAAAAGTAAATTGAATTAACCAAGCCTGTTAAATGGTAACATTCTTTTGTTAGCCAAGAAAACAAAGTCTTGAGCCAATTTCTTCGTATGCACTTTATTAGGTAAATAATGTCAAATGTCAAAACATAAGATCAAAACACCAAGGTTTATAGGTGACTAATTGTTTTGTTTATTATATCATGGCACTATATCTAGATTTAATGTTTGTTATGTCATTAAAAAGCAACTTTAGCACTGTTTGTCTCAAAATATATTTTAAATAAGCCATTGAAGGTAGGTTATTTTTGGACCCAGTAATTTCTCTTCGCACTGCGCACCTTACTAACAAAGAAATCAAAAAGTTTTTTTTAATACTTACATTGTGTAGCAAAAGCTGAGGCAAGAACAGCGAACAACGCGGTAATAGCAAGGATGACTCCCCTCATTTTTCTAATTATTAATCACAGATACTTTGACGAAATGACAAGGCGAAATTCTAATTCAACGCAACGAACGAGCTGCAGAAGTCAGACCTTTACACTCACTGGTGCAGAAGGCGACTTATCAATCGACTGAAATAAGGTAACTCGCGTTATACGCTCAAATTATACAAAAATAATGAACTGCGCACCGATAGTATAACCATTTCGTGTTGACGAGTGATTCAGAATGACAGCGTGCGAGCAGGACGGAAAAAACCAGGGGCAAATTCCGGTTGAGGTTTCGCGTTGCAAGAGATTTCTGGAATTTTACCTGCTCTTACTATCGCTTTATATCCGCTTTAACATCACAATACTACCCTATGTGATTTCTTTAATGACTTTAATTAGTTTTATTGTAATCAATATCGTAGAAATGTAACGTTTGGCTGTAAATAATCAATATCGTAGTGCCCTCGGAACACAAAACCTCGGCATTCAGTAGGTATCTGCAGCTGATACGTCATTCATAAGTGGTTGCAAGGGGTATGAAGCGGGGTCTCTAGCAGAGGGCGGGTGGGTAATAATGATACCAGCAATGGAACATTACCTATTATTAATGCAAATATTTAACTTAAATATTGTAATATTTTGTGAAAAAAGTACATCTGGTTTTAGTAAAACCATGGAACAACCTCAAAAGAAAAATGAATACGGCAAAATTTTGTACAAAACTGCAAAAAACCTTAAGTTTTTAGTCAAAACAGCTAATTTTAAGCTTCGCTCTAGCCACACTCATCCGAAAACGCTGCTAACTTCACGTGAAGTTTGAATTTATTTATCATTGTGTGTCAGTCAGTTGAGAACGCAACAAAGAAATCGCGGATTTATATTTGTTTGTCCCCGTTGAGGACATCTTATCATACGCTAGCATTTTGTTGGGAGCTGCCTTCTGCGCCAGTGTGTGTAAAGGCCGTACTTTCAACTGACGTACCAAGCGTTAATTTCGTTTCATTATTTTCTCACTACGTCGTACTATTGGTGAGTTTCCATTATTTTTATTTTTAAAGCTTATAACCTCTTTTTAAACTGTGGTGTTGCTTGATTTTTTCTTTAAAGGGTTAATCGAAAATTATGTCATACTGTCATAATTACTAAGATACTTCGACTGTTTGTTGACTAAACAGTCAGTTAGAAATAAGGTAAATAAGGTTCAGTTTGATGCGTTTATTAATATTTTTTTCATTAATTAATACCCACACGCATAATGAATCCGTAATCCGAAACAAAAGAATTGTGTCTCTGACTGTACTTATTTAAAAATCGAAATCAGTTTAAAAAAATGTCAAATCATGTCTACTATTATCTGATAGGTGTAGTACTTCCGATATGTGGTACACATTATTTATGAGTGTAATTAGGTATATTGTATTGTTGTAAATCCGTAATTAAAAAGATTATCTGATCATCGATAATTTAATATAATCACTGCGATTTAAATATGGTTGTTTTGTTTAAGTTGTCATTAAAAATTTTCGTCATTAATTTTTGGTTCCGTCACAGATATTAGAAGGTTCTGTACCCAAATTACTCAGCTTTCGCTGTCTGTCCGTCTGTCCGTTTGTCGGCTGGCTGTAATATATCCCATGAACAGTAATCAAAAACACAGTTGCAATTTTCACGGCATGTGATGTTTTATTGCCGCTATAACAACAAATAGTAAAATATAAATATCTACAATTGAAAATATAAGGGTCGCTATTATAACTTAATTTTTTTATTGTACGGTGGTACGGAACCCTTCGTGTGCGTGTCCGACTCGTAATTGGTGGTTTTTGTATGTTTGTTCGTAATAAACAGGCTCAGATTAGGCGCGCATTCGCAAAATGACACATTGGAATTTCGCAAAATGTCACATTAGCAAAATGCCATTTTCTCATAATGTCACATTCTCGAGTGATTTTTTTTTATTTTGAATCTTGTTATTTTGTTATGGAACTTTGTTAGTGTTACAAATGCTAGTTTGGCAATTTGCTAATTGTCATTTTATTAGTGTGTCATTTTGCTAAGTGGCATTTTGCTAGTGTAGTGTGGCGTTTTGCTAATGTGACATTTTGCGAATGTGACACGTTTCGTCAATGTGTCATTTTGCTAATGTGGCATTGTGCACCCTCCGAAAATAGTGGACCGATTTCAAAAATTCTTTCACCAATGAAAATCCTAGTTTTCTGGGAGAAAAATGGACAACTTTTCTCACGGGAACGGGACTCGCACGCGGGTTAAATTGCGGGGAACAGATATATTAAATAGATTAAATTGACGTGCTTGACTCATTTGGTAGTGACTAGTGACCCTGCCTTCGGATCGGTTGGATTCCGCTGGAGGCCAACATTTGTGTGCATAAATCTGGACCTGAAAAGCATTAGGTCGTATGTGCACAACCGACCAAAACGACTTTTTAACATATTCATACTAAACTTTTTGTTCTCTTTCTGGCAAACTCACTCTTGTATTTCTATTCTCCTTCATTGCGGAGATAAAAACATACATAAAGTCGGATCTGACAACTTTCCGAAAAATTTAGGAAGCATAGAGGTTTATTTCTATTGATACCTTTATTCCATAAATTATTAATTTATTTTGGAGACGTAAACAAACATACACCCATATGCATTTAAAGTATTCTGATTCTTCATGAACTTTCGTGTTGGGTGTATCACCAGATACGCACTTATGCCGCTAAACCTTGCAACGGAATTAATAACTTACGCCATTATGCCATTAAAATATTGTTTTTAACTATTATAGCATAAAGACGAATGCAATCATGAGACAATCTAGCTGTAATATAATATTATTAAGTAAAAAATCTTAGGCGTATGAACGTTTAAACCATTATGTTACCAACTTTTTAAAATGTTTCAAGGCACGTCTCGGTCGGTACTAAAGATAGGTCGGATATCTTCGGATGTTTTCGTCGCTAGTAAGCACCAGTGGGTGCAAGTGGGGAGGCAAATTCATTGTTTGTCTTGTGAATACTTACGGTCACGCGTGTTAAAGTGAGATAGTAAATGATGATGATGGCACGTGCCAGGCCGGTAATTTGATTTTGAATACCTTCACATCATAAAAAAAACCGCTACACACACTTTTATTAGCTTTATACGTATGTATGTTAGTATGTAACGAAAACTTTGAAAATTATTTTGACCCCCTTCAAAACATAGGAATAACTCGAAATTTGTGAAAAAGATTCGTGTACGTATGGGAAGTAACGTGCGGCTATTCTAAGTCGATAGATGCAACTTGAGCTTTTGAAAGCAGCGAAGAATCCACCTCCGCTTAGGCAATTGTGTATTATCACCTCTAATCATACAGGTTCGTGCGTTGTTCCTATTTATATAGAAGAGTAAACTTTCAAGGCTAGGAAATAGCAAGAATTGAAGTTCAACTTACAATACAGCATCTTTGATTGCTTCGTCCCGTCAAACTTAACGAGGCGTAACACTCATGTATGCCGAACGGTGTAACTTCTTATCTTGAGGATCACTTAAGTTTCATTTCAAAAAATTTAATTAAACCAAATCCGATATAATAATGTAAGGTTGGTTAAAAATGTCGTTCCGCTAGCGTCAACTTCAAGAACCGGGCACACCCTGTTTTTTAAGAACCTTACCTATCGGACTTCTGGGAGGGTTGATGGTTTAATTGTCCCTTTCTTGTGGGAAAAACAATTGTAAATGAAACAAAAACACAAAGAAAAAAGATTGGATAACACAAGATGCCAAAGAAGAATAGGAAAGAAGAGAATATTATGAGAAATTATAGAGCACCACTAATTGAAAAAAAAAACAGAGCAGCTCGCCTACAAACAAATGCGTAAGCATAATGCCGAATACCGAGATTCACAATCTGAAGAAGAAAGAGCCGTCCGCTTACAGCAAACACACGAGCTTTGGCCAAATATCGGGCCTCACAATCCGCAAAAGACAGAGCAGCTTGCTTACAACAAATGCGTCAGCATATTGCCGAATACCCAGCTTCACAATCTGAAGAAGACAGAGCAGCTTGCTCATAGCAAATGCGGCAGCGTAATGCGGAATCTAGAAGATGACATAACGCAAGTCTCACAGGTTTCTTACAGGGGATAACACAGTTTGTGATAAAATATGTGAAATTTGCACTAAGCGTTACTATCTGCATCAGATTTCTAATTGGACTATAAACACAGCCACAGCACCCTATTTTCCCAATGAACTTATGCAAATAAATTGTTTAATCACTTGCAGACATTGTAAATGTCACTTAAGTCCAAAGAAAAACATTCTACCATCTAAAGCATGTTTGCTGCGGATGAGGGTTCCTGACTTCTAGGCGATTATAAGGTCACGCATAGCTTTTTGGTCTCGCTTACGGTCACCGAAAAATAGCATACTGAGGATGATAGCTGACAACTACAACTGTCCGTAATATAAGTACCGGCTTGGTGTGCATCTGCAATGCAATGATGCCCTATTTCAGAAGTGATTGCAAATTTGGCACAACCTGAGCAAAGGCTGATTGCACGCATTATTTCATTTGTTAAAATTATCATATTATTACTATTATATATTTGTTTTTGACATTTAACGAGGCCTCGTAAAGGAAATTTAAAATTTTAGTTTAATGGAAAGTAGGTACTGTTAAGTAAAAAGTGTTTTTAAAAAATTTGATTTTTAGATGATTCTTGTGATTTTAAATTAAGAAAGAACTTTAAGTTTTAAGAAATACAAGTCTTTTTAATAAAAATGTTTTAAGAAATTTCAAAAAAAGTCTAGGACTTCCAAGCAAATGTACACAATTTCACAAATATAGGTAATTTTATGTATATATACATAATCATAAATTAGTATTCTGACTCCAGCTGGAAACAGTGTAAGTTTCATCACAATCAGTTCAGTTGTTTTAAATATAACAGACTAATAAGTATAAGTGTGCCAACAAATTAGGAAGACTTTAACGTTTTTTATCAGCACTTCCAAGTACTTCCAACCTTATACCTGAGATAATTAATTTGTAAAGACCAAGATTATGTTGACATCAGACTTTTATCATTGTTGAGAATTTTAAAGCATAATGCTGCATTTAAATATAAAATTACAGTTTAGTACTGACTTGACCAATGGGTTTGTCACACAAATTGTCAGCATAAAGTCGTATCTAACATATTGCCTGCAGAGTCTATGATGAACTATATTTTTTCAGGCATAAGGTTGGATGTCAGCGAAAAACTAAAAAAAGTAATAATTTAACATGTTATTGCAGTTTTAGATTATTTCAGGTATCACAAAACGAAGGATGAACATGTCTTCAGTAAATACGTATCAAAAAACTGTTCAATTTCTTTGTTTTATAGAAAATATTGCCAAATTTGTTTCTCAATTTTGTTTTTGCTCTCCTGAAAACCTGATTTTTTTCCACATCCGACCTTATGCTTTTCATGTCCAGAAATATGTCTGTAGGCTTCGTGTCTGGGACCTGGGTGTTTGATATTTATTTAAGTAGGCATGTTAACAGTTTTTTACTACCCATAGTAATAATAATCCCCCCTTGCCGATTTAGACTACAGTGACTGCTACTTAGGTAGGTAGGTACTCCACATTATCGGGGCATAATACCTAGGTACCTATGTAATTTAAAATTTTCGTTGGAAATAACTTGTTATTGATCTTTGACGTAATGAATCACATCTTTTTATTGCGGCCAAGTCCCCGATGCGCTTCAGTTGTAACAACTGTATGGAATTAAAGCCGCGATCAATGAGTCCGGATAATCGATGTTCGGATAATCGAGGTTCGGATAATCGGATGTTCGGATAATCGAGGTTCGGATAGTCGGGATTCTACTACTGTATATTATTATATTATGCACTAATGATGACGCAAAAACAACAATTTCTTTTCTAGAACAATGAAGGGTTTCGTGGTCGCACTAGCTTGCCTTCTGGCGATGTCCGGAGTACTGGCCGCCGACACCTGCTACCAGGATGTGTCCATGGACTGCTCACAGGTCTCATCCACTCTTTGTGAGTATACTGCAGTACAGCGATAGGTCCATAATGTTACAGTCTTTGAATAATAGAGAGTAAATAATCAAACGTTACAGTCAAATTTTCTCAAAATGTCATGTTTTTGTTTTTGAAGCAAAAGGGATCGAGATGGCATCTGGAATTTTAGAGTGGTGTGTTAAAAGTGGTCGTAACCTAGGTATACGAAAGGACTTAATTTGTACATCACAATTTTTTATATTGTTTTTGTTGCTTTATAGTTTTCTAGTTTTAATTTTTTGTGACATCATCACTCATCAGCCATCACTGACCAATCTGGTGTCACTTCCACAACTAAAACCACCCTTTTTAGAGGCTGGTCAAAAAGTATAACGTAACAAAAAAAACAACTGACTTTAAAAGCAAATTTGTAGTTTCTTCATCAGTTCCAAAATGATATAGGTATTAATGGATCCATCACCTGAACCAGATATTTATAAAAATAGCACTAATCTGAATGTAAGTAAATCCATTCGAATAAAAAAGTAATTTTCTACCGAATCTGAGGTACCAAACATAAAAAAAACAGTAGAATTGATAATCTCCTCCATTTTGAACTCTGTAAAAAAACAACCAAGTTCTGAGCTTTCGATTAAAAAAGTATAGCGTCTATATTATTCCTCCAGCTCTGCCCCGCTGTAATGCTATTTACGGGGACTACGGTCGCCACGGCAGCGTCGCCACCGAGATGCAGGCGTACGCCAACCTACACCTGGAAAGATCATACCAGTACCTGCTGACAGCTGCATACTTCAACAACTACCAGACAAACAGGGCTGGATTCCAGAAGTTATTCAAGAAACTCTCTGATGACGCATGGGAGAAGAGTATTGACCTGATCAAGCACATTACAATGAGAGGTAGGGTTTTCAACACCTTTATTATAGGATATCTATTTTGACACTTTATTTAGCAATGATAAACAATCATAAAATTCATAAAACTCCATTACAAAACATCTGTTTTGTAATGAAACATTAATAATAATAATATAATCTCACGCCTTTTTTATCCCCGAGGGGGTAGGCAGAGGATTCAAAACTAAATATGCACTCCTGCAGCCCATACGTAATGTCGATCAAAATATGTAATAAATTACCCTCTATAATTAAAAACGAAAAAAATTACAAAAAAATTACAAATAGTTTAAAGAAAATGCTAGTAAACAAAAGCTACTACAGTGTTAAAGAATATTTCGATGATAAATTTTAAGTCACAAATATTAAACCTAAATAAAAACTTAAATACTTGTACTTTTCTAATTTTAAATTCATTGACTTTAACATAAATCTATAAAGTAGTCCTCTCTTCTACTATTGCTGTGCCCTAGACAGAGTCCATAAATTGATCTCGCTTAGTTAAGACTTAAGACCGCCTATGTAAACTTATGGGATGCAATAAACGATTGAGTATTGAGTATTTCATTCACATTTCACGAGATATATTGGACCCCTAAACGTGATAGGTGGTGAGCCCATCGCCGGACCGGGTCTATATACACATGTCTCAGAATTAATTCTGAGACCTGCGGGTTTCCTCACGATGTTTTCCTTCACCGTCGAATTAAAATAATGAAACATTGAATCATAAAAATCCAGCAAA
The DNA here is from genome assembly GCA_963855545.1 of Ethmia dodecea. NCBI lineage: Eukaryota > Metazoa > Arthropoda > Insecta > Lepidoptera > Depressariidae > Ethmia > Ethmia dodecea. The sequence goes on from OY979454.1 coordinate 12,587,680, forward strand.
AATGTTGTGTGTACCTAGGTATGTTAGATTAATTCATAAAGTTTAATCAGCAATTTTAGGGTTCCGTACCCAAAGGGTACAACGGGACCTTATTACTAAGACTCCGCTGTCCGTCCGTCTGTCCGTCAGCAGGCTGTATCTCGTGAACCGTGATAGTCAGTCAGTTGAAATTTTTACAGATGATGTAAGTAGGTACTTCCGTTGCCGCTTTATAGCGGCAACAGTTGGTTATCCACAAATACTAAAAAACAGAATAAAATAAATATTTAAGGGGGCTCCCATGCAACAAAAGTGATTTTTTACCGTCTTTATAGATAATGGTACGGAACCCTACGTGCGCGAGTCCGACTCGCACTTGACCGGAACAAAACTAATCTGAGCATCGAATCAAGCAACACATAGCACGAACTCTTTTCCAGTTTATATATCAAGTACTAGCAACCCGCCCTCGCTTCGCTTCGGTTTATAACCTTCCTCGTTCATCACTTTTTCTATTAGTGAAAACCGCATCAAAATCCGTTGCTTGGTTAAAAATATCTAAGCGTACAGACGGTAGGAAGCGAATGTTTATACTAAGTAGAGATATAAAATTAATTATAATTAATTAAAATACCTGTCTTGTTTACCAATACTCAAGTTTTGAATAAATTACAGAAATTTCAAACATAAATACCACTCAAAATTCATCTACATTGACTAATTTTGAAAAAACCAAGGATCCGTTAGTAAATTCATGAGCGTCACGTTGCTGGTATGACACGTATATTTTTTTTACAATTTTCTTATTTATTTTGCCACTATATGATTACCTCTCTTAAAATCTGTATCTTCGATCGCACTACAGCACAGCCGTTTCAACTTGGCTGCTCTGAACATAGGCTCCGCCGCATACCGCCCAAAAGTCGATATTTTTTTATTGCACAACCATTTGCGCAATTTCAGAACTGCTTTTGCACTTGGAGTTTTGTAAGAAGTACATAATAAAAACCCGCGTTCCCCAGGTGACGTAATGGACTTCGCCCGACGCAGCGTGCATGAAGTGCCCTCCACTAAGAACTACACCGTCGAATTGCATGAGCTGGAGTCCCTCGCCAAAGCTCTGGACACGCAGAAGGAGATCGCTGAACGCGCCTTCCACATCCACAAGGAGGCTACCAGGAATAATGAGAGGCTGCACGACCCTGAGGTTAGTACCTACCTACTAGCTGATAGGGAATATTTATTTATTCAAAATTCCTTAAACTAGCATTACAGATAAATCTAAGGCGCTAGAAAGGGCAATAAAAATTATAAAAAAAGTACAACGAAATAAAAAATAAAGTAAGAATAAATTAAACCATTTATACATATCGCTCGCAAAACACCATTGAGCATTTAAAAGTGCATTTTGTCTAAAGTGCAAAGAGTTTTTAAGAATCGAAACTTTTTGCCAGCCCACTGAAAACTGTGCAAACTTCATTTTTAGAATAATCAGTGGCCAGTGTGATTGAATGAATAGGGGTAGGAGGCACCCCCTGGTGGGGAGGGGTTGCGGAAAACTATAGTTTTTGAAAAAAAAACTAAAAACTAATTTTGAGGTTATGTTGCGTATGGAAAATCACTACCGCTTGTTAAAAAAAAAGGTCATCAGTACCAAATTTCGAATTCGTGACGGCTCCGGCGCTGCGGAAATTGCAGCCCCTCCACCCTAGCGTAACTAAACACAGGCATATGCGCCAGCCAACGCAGCTTCGGCTTTATTGGACCAGCCTCCGCCGCTCGGCTCGCGCAATGCCTGTGCTTAGTCACAGCGGGCGGGGGCTGCATTCCCTACGCGCCTCCGGCTTATAAAAAACACTCTAGGGGTAGGACAGATAAGACCACGTGGAAATCGGGGTGGGCAGATTCGGTTCTGAGACAGTTAGTGACCTAATCTATCCCATTCGGGGTGGGCAGATTCGGTTCTGAAACTGTTAGTGACCTAATCTATCTCATTCGGGGTAAGCAGATTCGGTTCTGAAACCGAGGCCTAATGTATCCCAAAAAAGTGAAACGACGCAAAAAATACGAAAGTTCATGATATTTTTTTTGGAAAAACTAATTTTCCGCAATTCGAAACTTTGCAAAAAGACTCTTTGGGATAAGACCTTTTTGCTACAAAATTGCCGGAATCCAAATCAGCGGTCCATATACCCTAACCTCCATAGTTGCGTTTTTTTTTCATACAAAAGACGAAACTATATGATTTTTTTTTGGAAAAACTATAATTTTCCGCAATTTGAAACTTTGCTGAAAGACTCTTTAGGCTAAGACCTTTTTGCTATAAAATTGCCGTAATCCAAATCAGCGGTCCATATACTAAAGTTTATCCAGGAAATTTAAAAAAGCACTAGTCGCCAATACGAAAGTCAAAAATTTTTATTCCATGGGGCTTATAAGTCCTCTTATTGAAAGTCATTGTGACTCCACGATTTTCGAAGTCTTATCATGGTACCACCGTTTCGATATCTCCTTTTCAACAAAAAAGACTAATCAAAATCGGTTCACAAACGGCGAACATACGAGGGGTGGCTGATAAGTAATCTACCTAAATACGAAAGAAAAGACATAGATGGGTGATTTATTTTTTATTTTTCTATGTAGTCCTCTGCAACTGAAAAACATTTGTGACATTTGCCAATTAGTGACATCATACCATTAAAAAAATTTTTTTTGTCGTGGTCGTCAAAATGGTCGTTCACAGCGTCCTTCATCTCTTCATCCGTTGAAAATCTGCGACCTCTCAAATTTTTCTTTAAATTTTTGAATAGGTAATAGTCACAGGGGACTAAATCTGGACTATAGGGTGGGTGGTTGATCTCTGCAAACCCGTGTTTCTGTAGAGAAGACCGTGACGTAAAGGCCGTGTGTACAGGCGCATTGTCTTGCAATATTAAAACTCCTTTACGGAGTTTGCCTCTTCTTTTTTCTTTTATTTCTTTACGAAGCTGGTAAATTAATCTTGCATAGTATTCATTATTCATTGTAGTATTTATGGGTAGGTAATCTACCATTAAAACTCCTACGGCATCCCAAAATATGGCTGTCATTAGTTTGCCTGCTGACGGCCGGACCTTGAATTTTCTTGGTGGCTTTTCCCCTTTGAATTTTCATCGCATTGACTCTTGCTTACTTTGGGGATCCCACTGGCGAATCCAAGTGTCACCACAGATCACTATTTGCGATAGCATTACTTCTTCCTTGTCCTTCACTAAGTCTGAAAATGCTTTACAACATTGCTAACGCCTTTGCTTATTAAACGGAATCAACATTCTAGGCACCCAGCGCGCGCTCACCTTGGACATCCCCAAATGTTCATAAATTATTTTGAACTCGTTCTTTACTGATGCCCAACATCTCGAGCTATCTCCCACTGCATGATTCGCCGCTCAGCCATGATTAGTTCCTTCACATTTCCGACTTTATCTGCAGTAACTGCAGAAATCGGCCGCCCGCTACGGGGATCGTCTTTTAAGCACTCACGGCCATGTTTAGACTACTTCAACCAAATCTTTATCACGAATTCTGAAGGACATGAATCTCAGAACACCTTTAACATGCGCTCACGAACCGGAGTAGGTGTATTTCCTTCCCAACTGAGGAACTTAATCACCGCGCGATGTTCAATTTTGATCATTTTTCAATTTTCTTCCGACATAATGAACACAAAGACGCGCCAAAAAAAATTAAAGCACTAAAAAAAATTATGTTACGATTTAAAAAAAAGGAATAAACAAAGAATGTGGAAATATTGAGGACAGTTCTATTTTAGAATTTTTCTTTAACAAAGTAGATAACTTATCAGCCACCCCTCGTACATAAAAAAATATATTTATACCGTCAAATTGAGAAACCTCCTCCGTTTTTGAAGTCGGTTAAAAATGTTACTAAATTATTTTATTAATCGCCGTATACGTATTTTAGTCAGAAAATAATAATCAAATCAATTCGCAGATCACGCAATACCTCGAGGAAGAATTTATCGAATATCAAGCTAAGACCATCAGAGACTTGGCTGGCCACACCAGCGACCTCAAGAAGTTCGTCACAGCCAACAACGGCCAAGACCTGTCTCTCGCTCTATACCTTTTTGATGAATACCTGCAGAAGACAGCTTAAGCCTAATAAACAATTACATCAAAACTCTATACTCATTAGTGTAATCCTCCACTAAAACCTACTATTCAGTAGCATTTAATTTGTCCTGGCAACACCGTTCCGTTATGTACAAAGATGGGCTGTTTATAAGTAACAAAAAATGTGATTTGTTTGTATTATGTAAGTCAAAAATTATTAATTTAAGAAAACAATGTTAGTGTAGTTATTGTATTTTCAGTTTGCAAATAAATATTTTTCATTTCGTCCGCCATTTTGTTTTATAATATTCAAAATCCCTAGTAACTAAATGAATCGCAGTGTCCACTCGTCGCCTGAGTGTGCAACACAATCGTACTAAACTCAGGAACCTGATAATAGTACCTATACGGAAAAAAAAGAAAATTTTATTTTAGCCTTACTTTTTTCATTATGACTGAAAGCATGGTTTAAACGGTATGTGTCACTCCAGCAGCGCCACGGCATGTGAATTAGATACCGTTAAACGGCAACTTTACTAAACCCGTAGTTACTTTACCATATCGTAGGTATTTGATACACACTCAAATGTACCAAACTGACTGATATAGACCAATCCGTCGTAATAGTACCTACATAATATGCACGCAAAAACTACTGCACCAAATTGGATGTGGTTTTCACAGTTGTATAGTTGCAGGTCTAACTTAAAATTTGGTTGCTAAAAATGTTTCATCTTGATACGCCCGCCTAGAAGCAGAGTTATCTATAGATACAAAGTGTTTTATACGGACCAGTTATTTTATACTTATAACCTTTGTAATTGGGTATTTGACTGTATCGAAATTAAATTGAGAGTAATTATTAATTAAAAAGCGTATCCCAACACCTCTGAAGAAATTGGTTGTCTGTAAAAGTAGTAAGTACTTGAAAAAGTAATAAAATGCGGTTTACGGACTTTCATTTTACGTGATACTTAACGTCGTGATAAGAGAGATAGATGCGTCACAAGCCGAACGCTTAGATCGATCGTGCCTCTCTATCGCTGGTTCCGCGCTCTCGCTTGCACGCTCGGCTCAGGCGGAACGTGACAACGAGCTTATCCCAAAACACCTCTAAAAATGCATTTTGATTATCATTTTACAATTATAGCAAAGAAGACGTGCCATTTTGGGCCTGCACACTGTAGGTACACCAACGTGAAAGATAGAGAAAAATCTAGTGATTATTAGAAAAATATTTAAAAAAATCATTTCCATCTACCTATTTAACTTGCACAAAAGTAATTAAACTTCATTGGATTCGCATGAAATGATATTGAAATAATACTATTTCTAACTTCTTAAGCCCAATTTCCATGTTATTGTGAATTAGTCCGACAAACATCAAAGTAATGTCAATTGTTATTTTACCGGTCAGGTTGCAATTTTGTTTTCGGTCGCCACGATGCTAGTTTAATGAAAATTAAAGTTTATTGTACAACTAAACTAGACAAATATGGGCAAAATCATGAATAAAACTACAGTTATTTTATTTATATTTATCTAAAAAACTGGTGTACATGGTGCAGGCCCAGTCTTCATACATTCATGAAACGTCTCCTTTATAAATAGTAAATGAATCATAGAAGTGATGCAATTAAGTATGGTACTAAAATGATGACGTCACAAAGTCAGTACATAAAAAGTAACTGATTTGATTGTGCAGTAAAATACAGTTTGCAATCATCATCAATCATCCTTCTGTGAATTACTCGGGAACCAAATCCGCGATACGCAATCGTTGAATCAACCCATTCTTTATCTAAGAAGTCTAACAATGGAAAACAATGAAGCGATTAGTTGATTGACAGATGGCGTTATCTGTCGATGTTGATAGCTACGTGACTGATAAGAAAAGGTGACACACTTGCTCAGATCAAATGAAAAGTAAAGATGGAGGAAGGATGGCGAAGGATAAACTGAAGCCTGAAAAACACTACTCTACGCTGTAAAGCAGAATCGAACCCAATGAGGCGTTTTCGGTGACAGCTGTCACTTGAGTATTCAAAGGTGTCAATAGATGGTGCTGATAGGCCTTGGGTTTTTTTTTTACCTAATCTATGGTCGCAAGAATTTGTGAATCAAAAAAAAAAATCTTACTTTTTATCAAAATAAGGTTACGTACTCATACGTACGTTTTTGATATATACAAAATTTCAACTAAAATACGGAGGGACCGAAGCTCGACTCGACGCACTAGGAATTTAGGTACCTAAAACAAGATCTGTTTTATTGCGTTGCCTGCAGACGCGTTACACTCACTCACACACAACACAACAACGGCACATGACATGACGGACGGATGTGTCACGTAAAGCGACACATCAGTGTTGCCAATTTCTAATTCCCAATGTTGATCAGCGCCATCTAGTTCAATTTTAAGAAATATTATTAATGTCATTGAAAATTCCTCATATAAAGTGTAAATCAAAGACGTTTAAAGAAAAAGTTTCTGTGTAGGAAAGAGAATGATTTTCTTCCAACCTCTGGTTTAAATATTTACATTTTTATCTGTATAGGTAAGTAATTTACTATTTTTTTCAACAACAAAGAGCAGTGATAGCCCGGACGGTTAAAGAGCCGGTCGAAAATCAGTGAGGCTCGGGTTCGAATCCCGGTATGTACCAATGAGTTTTTCAAAAACTTACGTACATAATTTTATCACTAGCTCGACGGTGAAGGAAAACATCGTGAGGAAACCCGCAGGTCTCAGAATTAATTCTGAGACATGTGTAAATAGACCCGGTCCGGCGATGGGCTCACCACCTATCACGTTTAGGGGTCCAATGTATCTCGTGAAATGTGGGTATATCCAGTAATGGAATACCTCTGCCTACCCCCTCGGGGATGAAAGGCGTGAGATTATTATTATTATTATTTATTATTATTTCAACAACAAACTGTTAAAAATAAGGTTTACAAAATAAAATAACTAAAGTCATCATCAAAATCTTTTTATTTCTATCTCAATTCTTACAAGTACAATTAAAATACTCCATGCACATTGTACAAAGGCCGGAAGGTCCAGAATAAGTCTGCGGAAAATGACAAATTGCGCATGTGTCATTTTGCGAAAGTTACTATTTGCCAAAGTTAGAATTTGCAAACGTGTCATTTTGCAAATAACCATTAGCGAAAGTATAATTTTGCGAAGACGACAATTCAAGAATGTGTCAATTTACGATTGCGACATTACGTCGTAATGACATTTTGCGATTGACTATTTGTGGATGTGTCATTATAAAAAAGTAACAAATGTGTCGTTTGGCAAAACTGTCAATTTTGCAAATGTGTCATTTTTCGTAAGTGACAATTTGCGAATGTGTCCCTCTGCGAAAGTGACCATTTGCAAATGACACATGCTGCGCTTAATGCTATTCCTTCTATAGAGACTTTGCGATAGTAAACTAGTATTATCCGCCGGCTTTACTCGCTGTCCGAGTCCGAAGCGGGTTCGGCGACTTCTACAGTGAATTTGTACTCCTGGTCCGCGCCGAGATACGCGTCCGACATGAAGTACAGAGTATACGCGTGCCTCCCACCGGCGCCGCATACGAAGTCCAGGCGGACCTGGGGAAAGACACTAGTGTTATAGCTACGAAATAATGTCAAAGAAGGTGCAATGGACTCGATTCTGCAAACCACCTAAAATTACTAATTTTAAGTAAGCTCTATTCTTTTCCACCGCTTTGGAAAGGAAAGGGACAGAAATAAGCGCCAACGTCACAAATGTCAAAATAACAAAATTAAACCTTTCAAATACACGTTTTAAGCAATTTTAGCAACGATGTAAGGAGGTCATGGATAAAAGTGACAGATAAGACGTCAAATTAGTCGGTTTTTACATGTTTGACATAACTCTATAATCTATAATAATAATAATAATTTATTTATCAGTACAATGATTTGCACAACAGAAAATTTACACAGGGCATTGAGTACTATGGTTTGTTTCTGTCCTTTTTTCTTCCGTATTCTATAAAGAAGGATAGGCTAACTTAAAATTAGAAATTTTAGGTGGTTTGCAGAATCGAGTCCAATATGGTGTATTACAAACCAGCTGTTGACAATGGATTCGATTCTGCTTTACAGCGACTAAACTTATTTTAGTTTACTCCTGTCATTTTCATTCTCCTACAAAAGGAAAGAGACCAGAGTCCTGTCAACTAAGGCATTTCGTAACGTGTTTAGTGCATAACTAAAGAAGTCACGACTAAAATACAGCCTCTGCCATCCATCGAAAACACTATATGTAAAGTTTTTTTGGATTTTTTTTTCAAACCGTAGCAGGTCCCAGGTCTATCACTACTTATGTGTTATTTATGTTATTTACGTAGTTTATTCTTGAAATAAACATATTATTCTCGTTCGCTCGTATATCCAGTAATGGAATACCTCTGCCTACCCCCTCGGGGATAAAAGGCGTGAGATTATATTTTATTTATATATTTATATTTAATAAACCTACAAAAAATCTAGCAACATAACGCAAACTTTAGCCATATTTATCTTTCTTCCTCTCAAACCTCTCAAACACACACCCCAATTCATGCCTTTTACCTTATTTACTTCAACTTACTTTACCTTACTTTACCTTACTTTACCTTACTTACCTTACGTTACAACTTGAAGTTTTCTTGCACTATATTGGAAACAAAGTGGTGGTCCCACATAATACCAGCGTTGTGGCGTTTCACAAACTGCCGCAACTTGTGCTGGGTGGGGTCCCGTTGGGACACTCATTTGATTGTTTTTTTATTTTTAAGACTTAGAAGTGTTCTAGTAAATATTTTTTCTTTCTAATTTTTTTTTAAGTACCTTGGCATTGCGAGCGAGCGAAACTCTCTTGATGGATAGAAGAGTGTTCGTTTTGGGGTCACCGATCACCACCCACCAGCCCTCCTCGCGTTTCTGTAAACAAAATGACCCTTAATCATATTTTAACTTAAATCTACAATAATCTGCCTACTCCCTCGGGAATAAAATGCGTGAGATTTTTTTTTTAATATTTTTCTGATAATCACTAGATTTTTCTCTATCTTTATCGTCTCCTTCAAAAAATCTTGAAAAAACCAAATATAAAGATTAATAAAAAAAAAGTTGTCTGTAAAGTCGGTTTACGGACGATAATTTGGCGCGACAAAGTCAATAAGAAAACATTCATGAAGATCGTGCTTCTCTATCGCTTGTTCCGCGCTCTCCCTTACACGCTCGGCGCAGGCGGAACGTGACACTTTTCCGTGCGTGTAGTCGGCGTTCATAGATTTAAAAGACGTTATCACGTCGAAACATTACATTCGGGTAAAATAGTCTCATCTTCAAAACCAAACTATTATAGAAATGTCTACATATACAAAGCGTAACAGAAAAAGCGCAATTCCTCATACACTCCAATTAGTATATAATCCACTTTCTATTCTTATTAGTCCACTTTCTCATTGAGGGTTGAACGGTTGGAGTCTCGTCGCAAAACGAATTTTAATTCTTTTGTGGTGAGAGTACTATGGAGGAACGGAGGTGGAATGCTCCTCCATCGTGAAAAGGGAAGATCTTCCGCCAGGCGATGTGATCGTGCCTGGGGACCGCGGTCCAACGGTTGATGTTGGACAGTTGTATTTATACAAACTCATTAGAAAACTCCGATAGCGCGGTTTAGAACTCGGCCGTCTATTGGCGCGTTCCATGTAACTCGGCCTTCTATTGGCGCGTTCCATGTAGTGTCGCTACAGTACCAACCCATCATCTGGAAACCTTCATGAAGGAGGACTTCTGGCCGCAGGGAGTTGTATTTCGGAAATTCCGGGGTCAACTACCTGCCGACAGCGCTCGCACGTCGCCGACACTTCGTGTAAAATAGTTTAGTTATTTATTTTTTATGTATGTTAGATTTAAGGTATATTTAATATGGGCCTCTGTTTACGTTATTTAAGATCTACTAATGTAAATATTGCCTGAAATAAAGATTATTATTATTATTATTAATATAAAAACATTATGATGCAATCGAACTTTAGTTGTGTCTAACCAATTTTCTTAAATATCGATTAAATAATAGCACGATTTCCATACATAGCACTAAATTCAGCTACCCTAATTCATTTTTGGGAAAAATTTAACACATATTAAAAATTGCTGAAATCGAATAAGTAGTCGATACTGAACAAACTAATTTCAGGAATTGCGCTTATTATGTTACATATTGTATATATATAAAAATCAGTGCCACTATTCGTTATTAATTTATAACTCAAGAACGGGCTAACCTATCCCAACCAAATTTTTAGGCTTTATTTGGACTATTTAGCAGAAGGTTTATGTGAAGTTTACTTAAAATCTGTCCAGTGGTTCTTCATTTATTACAAAAAAATGTGACGTTGCGAAGCACGTACCGGGCCGCGTTTTGTATAAGCATTTATTACCTGGGGGAAGAACGGCGCGATGACAGGCCCGACGATATCGTCCTCTCGCTCCAACGACACTTCAACCACTATCGGCTTGCCCACGCGCAGCCGACGCTCGTTCTTCACCTGAAACAATAGTATATTGTGTCGTACATACATACATACATACATATAGCTAACGCCTTCTTCCCACAGGGGTAGGCAGAGACGATGGAACGCCACTTTGGCCGATCTTCGCACACTTCCCTCGCTTCCTTCACATTCATAAGCCTTTTCATGCACGCTCTTTTATTCTTCGCACTCCTTACCCCAGCTTTTTGAAGGACGTTACTAATTTGATCCGTGAACGTCCTTCTGGGGCGTCCTCTTGCCTTGCATCCTTCAACATTCGCACCATAAATCTCTTTCGTTACTCTTCTTTCATCTATTCGTTCTAAATGACCAAACCAGCTTAACATACCCTTTTCTATCCTTGTCACTACATCTTGTGTCGTAAGAGAGCAAATAGTATATTACACATCTAGGGAAGTAAAATAAAAAATGTCTCATATCACATGTAATTGTCGACCGAGGCGAAGCAGAGGTCTAACAACATGTGATCTGAGACTGAGGCGTTCTTATTTACTTCCCGAGGTGTGTATACTTTTTTTCTTTTCGATGGAGGCGGAAAGCGGCAACTTCGTTAAGCGCAGCGGGCAGAAATTTGCCGCTTTCCGCCCGGAGAAATGAAAACGATATTTTTACAGCGAGGGCGTTTTTTAAATCACGAACATAGTGAATGATTTTTGGATAGACTCCTCACTGCGTTCGGGATTTTAATGTAGCATCATGAACGAAATGAGGGGTACGTAGCGAAAGGTAAATAGTAGATTTGTGGTACTGACCCCACACCCCCCCAACTCACTTCATATTCACGATTTTGTCCCCACACCCCACCTCGTAACTGAGTCCCACTTTGTGGTACTGTCCCCACACCCCCCCAGCTCACCGCACAAGTGAGTCCCACTTTGTGGTACTGTCCCCACACCCCCCCCAGCTAAACTCATAACTGACTTCCACTTTGTGGTACTGTCCCCCCCCCCCAGCTAAACTCATAACTGACTCCCACTGTGGTACTGTCCCCACACCCCCCCAGCTAAACTCATAACTGACTTCCACTTTGTGGTACTGTCCCCCCCCCCCCCCCAGCTAAACTCATAACTGACCCCCACTGTGGTACTGTCCCCACACCCCCCCAGCTCACCGCACAAGTGAGTCCCACTTTGTGGTACTGTCCCTACACCCCCCCAGCTCACCGCACAACTGAGTCCCACTTTGTGGTACTGTTCCCACACCCCCCAGCTAACCTCATACGTGAGTCCAACTTCGTGGTACTGTCCCCATACCCCACCAGCTAACCTCACAAGTTAGCCCCACTTTGTGGTACTGTTCCCACACCCCCCAGCTAACCTCATACGTGAGTCCAACTTCATGGTACTGTCCCCATACCCCCACCTCATAACCGACTCCCACTTTGTGGTACTGTCCCCACACCCCCCCAGCTCACCTCATAAGTGAGCTCCACGTTGGGATATCTGTTGCAGAACCTCGCCACGTCGGCCATGTCGGTGGCGGAGAGCTGAAGCAGTTTTGCACGCGCATTGTCCTCCAGTTCCATCACGTCGAACACAGTCTCCACACCCTGGAGAAAGAGTTTCACGTTTAGTGTTACAATTCATGACTCATAATATACGACATACGACGACGACCTATGTGAGCCTCGATCCTGTATATACTTGAGTGAGTCACCCCACCTACCTGAGTTTCGTTCCTATTTATGTGAAGGACTAGCGTGGTGATGGGGATCAACCCGACCCTCGTCCCCATATACCCGATCTTCGTCCCCATCAAACCCACCCTCGTCCCTATCAACCCTACCCTAGTCCCCACCAACCTGAACCTCCCCGACTCACTTTCTCACTCACTCAGGTAGGATACATTGGTCCACATGGACTGCGTAACCATCTGAGCGAGTAGCTAGATCATCTATGCTTCCTTATTTACGTGAGAAGCGCTCCCACCTATTTATGTGAAGTACTAGCGGGGACGCCCAACCCTAGTCCCATCAACCCGACCCTCGTCCCCACCTACCCGACCATCGTCCCCATCAACCGACCCTCGTCCCCACCTGAGTCGTGTCCCCATCAACCCTACCCTCGTCCCCACCAACCTGAACCCCTACTCACCTTCTCCGAACATCTCTGCACGAGCTCCGGCGTGAAGTGAGGCAACTGCCTCAGATACGAGTCCTTAGCCCACATCGCCTGCGTGACCATCTGGGCCAGCTCCATGGCGGCCACAGCAGGGGAAAGCCATCCGCTGGACGAGACCACGTCCACGCACGCTTGGATCAAGCGGATCGCCTGAGATTCAGTACAATATAATTAAGTACAATACATTGTTTGATTGTTTTTATTTTTAACTAGCGGCTCTGCGCGGTTTCACCCTATGTTACTCAGGGATATTTGCGAAATAATTTTTAAAGTCGCTCCAATAGTTTTTGAGTTTATTTGTAACAAATATACAAACATACAAATCTTTCATTTTTATAATATTAGTATAGATATAAACCGAAGCGATGCGAGGGTGGGTCCCTAGTGAAGTATATATTATTTTAGATTTCATATTATGGAACTATAATAATAATAATATAATCTCACGCCTTTTATCCCCGAGTGGGTAGGCAGAGGTATTCCATTACTGGATATACCCACATTTCACGAGATATATTGGACCCCTTAACGTGATAGGTGGTGAGCCCATCGCCGGACCGATTCTGTTAACACATGTCTCAGAATTAATTCTGAGAACTGCGTGTTTCCTCAAGATGTTTTCCTTCACCGTCGAGCTAGTGATAAATATGTACGTAAGTTATTTAAAAACTCATTGGTACATGCCAGGATTCGAACCCGAGCCTCACTGATTTTCGGCCGGCTCTTTAACCGTAATGGCTATCACTATGCTATCACTGCTCCAATAATAATTTTATTTAAAAAGGCAATGAACTCTTATGAAGCTCAATAGATCTAGTTCCCAAACTAGGATTCCCTGTACTATGGGTTCTAATCTCTCAGTTTCATCCATCCTAAGGTTGTCTGGAAGAGATCGCTAAAAGCGATAAGACCGCCCATTGTACTTTAGTTAATGTTGGTATCCATATTGTGTTGTTTTTGGTGTACAATAAAGAGTTATTGTATTGTATGGGTAACCAGTCTTTCATCCTATACATAATATATTGTACATAAAATTGCACTATTGTAATTTTCGTTTGATTAAGAAAATTTCAAAAAGTAAGCAGTACTTTAAAGGAATCTGCAACACGACTCATCGTCTTAGGGTAATTACTAGGTAATTACACAATTTTAGTCAACTGATGAGCAAAAGCAAATAAATATCTATAGTACTGACCTTAGTGAGTACTATAGCAGTATCAGCTTGCAACTCGGCGGGCAGTTGCATCCTCGAGAGATGCGCTTGCAGCAACACGTGCGCTTTCACGTGGGGGTCGTTGAACTTCACTGCACCGCCCGAAGGCGCCGTAGGCTTGTGCGGGACTCTGTACAGATACGTTTGTAACTTTTGACTCAAACACATTTATTTCTGTGTTCAAAAACACGAAGTATAAATTGCAACGTTTAGATTAAATTATACTATTTTCGTAATCATTTTTATTTTATTTTGTTATTGTTGTTATTATGCTGGCCTACTTGTATTACTTACTTGTGTTGAGGAGTTTCTTGCCCCGCTTCTTCTCCTCAACCATACATGCTGAAGCGGTGGAGTTGAAATGACGTTCAATAAGTGGACTTGTAAGTTCCTATTTTGAATAAAACATTTTGACTTTGACTTTGACTTTGCAGCGCCCCGCGGTTTCACCCGCGTAGTTCCCGTTCCCGAGGTAATACGGGGATAAAATATAGCCTATGTGTTATTTTGATTTGATGTATAAGCTATATAACTGTAAAGTTTAATTAAAAACCGTTCCATAGATTTGGCGTGAAAGAGGAAACATCCAGACATCCATCAACTTTCGCGTTTATAATATTAGTAGGATTAAAATCTAGTTGGTAAGTAAATATTTTTGTTATCGAATAAATAAATAAAAAGTACCCTAGATGTTGACACGGCTACTCAGCTATCACCACACCAAATTTCACCAAAATCCATCCAGTAGTTTATTCGTGATGCGTGTACAACCAGACAGACAGATACAAATTTCAAAAATTGGTGTTTTGGTATCTACATCGATAACAGGAACCTAAATAGTTACTATTTAGCTTCATTACTGCTAAAATTTTCAAAAAATATTTCATATGCAGACACAGCCCCGTTAGAGTTTTATTATATTTATTTCATTAAAAATAAATCTCACGCCTTTTATCCCCGAGTGGGCGAGAGGTATTCCATTTCTGGATATACCCACTTTTTACACCCACCCATACTACCCACTTTTTATATACCCACTTTTCACCAGATATTCCTTGGACCCCTAAACGTGATAGGTGGTGAGCCCATCGCTGGACCGGGTCTATTACACATGCCTCTGAATTAATTCTGGAGCCTGCTGGTTTCCTCACAATGTTTTCCTTCACCGTCGATCTAGTGATTAAAATGTTTTGAAAAACTCATTGGTACATGCCAGGATTCGAACCTGAGCCTCACTGATTTTCATCATGTGAAGCAGGCTCCTTAACCGTAAGGCTATCACTACACTGTGGGACAATGGCGTGAGCTATATGTATGTATGTATGTATGGACGCTACTAACTTGACAGCTAGTGCTTTGATGATGTTCTCCTCCCGGTGGCGGATGCTCAGCTCGGAGAACTCAGCGGCCGAGGAGATGATCTCCAGGAGCCCCCGGATCTTGGTCTTACTGGTGAGGGACAGGCTGAACAGCTCTGGGGGAGTAAGCAGAGATAATGGGGTAGTCGACAGCATTGAAATTAAATTGCGAGTAGTCCATCATTAAAAATATTACCCCAAAACACTTTTAAACATGTATTTCGGTTTTCACTTTACAATTATAGAAAAATTAAAAATAATAAAACAATCAAAAAAAGTGCTGCAGTTGAGTACTAGAAACTATGACGTCACGCCTTGCTACTTCAGTACATTTTCCATAGTAAAATTTCATTTGACAGATCGTAAAAAGTAACTGATTTTACTAGGCAGGACACTACCCTATTATTATAGCACAACATTCGAGTATCATGCTAATAAATACTAGTTAATAGCTGTTCCGTGTCTAGTTAAAACGCGCTATGGTTTGGTTAACCCGATAGCAGCACCACCACCGTTTCACCCGCGTAGTTCCCGTTCCCGTACGGGAATAAAATATAGCCTATGTTACTCAGTGATAATGTAGCTTTCCATTGGTGAAAGAATTTTTAAAAGCGGTATAGTAGCTTTTGAGTTTATTCGTAACAAACATAGAAAAATAAAAATCTTTATAATTGAAAATCTTTATAATGTAACTTTTTAATTTTTGTGTGCATGAACATGTCTGTTGGTTTCGTGTCTGGGTGTTTATTTATTTAAGTATGATTTATCAGTTGTTTAGTACCCATAGTACAGGCTCTGCCTAGTTTAGGACTGAATAGCCGTGTCTAAATTGTGTCCCACAATGATGACTCACCGATGGTCGTGTAGTTGATGTAGTAGTATGACGCGATCATGCCCAGGTTCAGAGGCTGCACGTCCATGTCGTCCTCGATGGCGATGCACTTGGACTGCTCCAAGTCGGTGAGGGTGGTCTCCACCAGCTCCGAGAGGTGGTCAGACAGGTGCCTGGTTGGAAGGTCATTTAAGGTCATTTTAAATCAAGTACAAATATTTCAAGGGTACTTACAAATATGGAAGAGAAATAGAATTAAAATAAAAAAAGGTTTTATTCTTTTCTAAGAAAAGAATATCTCGTGAAAAGTGGGTATATCCAGAAAATTAAAAACGGCTTTTTTATTTATTTTGTTATTTTCGCGCAATTTTTGATTGGGTAATGTGCGTGTATTGTATACTGTTACTTTCTTTTTTAAATGTTTGTAATAACAGATGGTAAAGTAAACTAAGTACGATTTCCATATCCAGATATTCCAGATAGCACTAAGGGTGAGGCCGAACGAGCGTAATTTTGTGAGTCGTGAGTAGCAGAATTTCGGTCGCTGAAATTCTGCTGCATTCGGTTTCATCCAAAAGTCCTATTTGATTCACACGGCGACGCAATATGAGTTGTCTGCCGACTCACATGCATTATGCGGACCGAATTTTAGTTCGCGGGGCGATGGGGTAGACATAGACAATGTGTGAAAGAGATACTAGAGTGGAATGTGACGGATCACTCAAGAGGGAGTGAGAAATAAGATATCTTCTGCACAAAATTACGCTCCGTCTGGCAGCCCAACAGAATTTCTGTCGAGCAGAAATTCTGCAACCGAAATTACGCTCGTTCGGCCTCACCCTAAATTCACAAAAATCGGAAATCGTCCATACTGAACAAAACAATTTCAGGAATTGCGCTCATTACAGGTTGTATAATATGACCATTGTCACGACTGTCACACCGACAGTCATGACAGTCACAAGTCTCACCTGTGCGTGACTCCTTGCAAGTTGTAGTAGTTGGGGTTCTGTGTGAGCCGCCTGTAGAGGAATGTCCACGTTAAGTAGTCCACTGCGTCCTGTTTGTTTTCTATCGTCTTTGTGACTATCTCTGCGTTCATGTGGTCGTGGAGTCTGTGGTCGAGATGGCTCTGTGGGAGAAGACAGGATTAAGTAATAATAATAATTTATTTATTTGGAATCACAAGTTGTATTACATTTTTTTATAAAAAACACATTTTTATGTAAAAAAAAAACGATACTAAAACTCAATGGTTACTAACAAATACTTAGTCATGCTGACCAATTCTCAACACTCCGCAACGCTGACCAATACTCTCTAGAGCAATTTGTATTCACCTCACATGAGCACAGGAGTTTTCGTCTTCTATCGGCCAACACGCTTATGTCCACTAACACTGACCTATATATATCTAAATCCGACTGTGTCACACCCGGTTTCATTTTAATTACAGCTAGTGATGGCTCATGAATTCTCAGCGTTGCTGACCAATTCTCAACTCTACTGACCAATACATATAGGTTAGCTAACTCTAGAGCAAATTGTACTCACCTCCAACGGAAGACAGTCGTTGAGGAACTTTGTGAAGAAGGTCTTATGATGCGCGGCGCACATGAGCACGGCGACTGAGTGTTCGGCTTCTATCGGCTGGCAAGCTAATGTACACCAATACTGACCTATTCTATTTAAATCCGTCTGTGTCACACATGGTTTGATCACCGACGCTGACAACTTTTATTTCAGCTCGTGATTACTCACGAATTCTCAGCGTGGCTGTGTGTAAATAGACCCGGTACGGCGATGGGCTCACCACCTATCACGTTTAGGGGTCCAATATATCTCGTGAAATGTGGGTATATCCAGTAATGGAATACCTCTGCCTCCCCCTCGGGGATAAGAGGCGTGAGATTTTTTATATTTTTTTTCTCAGCGTGGCTGACTTGCTCACCAATTCTGAACACTACTCTCTAGAGGAATTTGTACTCAGATCCATCGGCAGACGAAGCTGAACAATTCTTACTTCTACTGACCAATACTCTAAAGCAAATTGTACTCACCTCCAACGGAAGACAGTCGTTGAGGAACTTTGTGAAGAAGGTCTTGTGGTGCGCGGCGCACATCAGCACGGCTACCGAGTGCTCGTCTTCTATCGGCCGGCAAGCTCGCCCTAGCATCTGTAGCACCGACGTTATCGGGTACTGTTCGTAGGCGTGTTGCTTGCCGTTGTACCTGGGGGGAGGTTGACTTATGTTATATAAGGTCATTTTAAATAAAGTTCAAATATTTTAAAGGTAACAAATAATGTAAGAAAATTGAATTAACTTAAAACAACGCTATTTTTCTGTGCAATGCAAAACATGGAAACGTTAAAATCGGATTTTTTGTGTGTCTTTTCATTCATTATTTGGTATTTGGCCAAATACCGAATTTTAAGGAAAGTGTCCGAAAACCGAATATTTAATCGAATATTCGTGGCATCTGTAATTTGAATCAATGAGGTTTATGCAAGTATGCATTTGTCTAAATAAGTAAGTAACACTCTTTATTGTACAACAATAAAAATATGCAATGATAAAAAAAAGTACAATGGTCTAATCGCTTTAAGCGATGACTTCCAGACAACCTTGTTAATAAGGTAGGTAAGGTATTTACCTTCAACTCATACTACTTGATAACCTTTGAAGTCTGTTGAAAACTACTTTATTATTTAATATTATTAATATTAATTTATTATTTAATAAGGTAGTTTTTGTTTTCAACCGACTTCAAAAGGTTATCAATTCGACTGTATGTTTTTATATGTTTGTAACTCTGAACTTTTAACTGGGTGAACATATTTGGACGATTCTTTTTTTATTTGAAAACTGGTACTTCCCACTTAGTCATATTTCAATTAGATCCAGTTCTGACAATGGCATCCATGAAAAAACCATATAAGTTGAAGTCAGTTTTTTCCTCTAGAATTCTATATGTGTAATGTGTATCTAAAGCATTTTTTTTTCTTTTTTTTGGATGTAAAATTATTTTTAATTTCTATGTAAAATTAATGTCTAATGGACCTCTCATAATGTTGCATTACCCTAACAGGGTGTCATTGTTATTCCTTAGCCTATAAGACCTAGGTATTATAATGTACTTTTAGCGAGGATAATAAATTTTCATAAAAAAAAAAACAATCCAAAATCTATTTACCAATTATGTTAACAACTATTATGCCTCGACTATAATCAGGAATGGAGCGAACTCTGACAACAACCAAGACAACTTAATAAGTTGAGCAAGACGCCAAGAATTGCGTCTGCGCAGTATGACGGTCAAGAAAGAAGTGCCCCGGTGTCAAAGCACGTTTAGACCGAAACTGTTTATATAGTTTCCGTCGGGGAAGAGAGTGACGTTACCAATCACGCCACAAC
This sequence comes from Ethmia dodecea, assembly GCA_963855545.1. Classification (NCBI taxonomy): domain Eukaryota; kingdom Metazoa; phylum Arthropoda; class Insecta; order Lepidoptera; family Depressariidae; genus Ethmia; species Ethmia dodecea. The sequence goes on from OY979454.1 coordinate 12,607,285, forward strand.
TTTCACGAGTTGCTGCTAACAGTACATATTTCATTTATTTCACCACTCAACTTTTAGGCTACACAAAAAAGCAAGCATACATACATGACTGGCAATAAATAAATGTGAATATGTCATTATACTGGATGATTTTTTTTACCGTCTGGAAAAAAATATGACGTATAAGGTATCTAGAGCCGAAGTTATACACTAGGTTAATCGTTAAATATAGTCATGTTTAATGCAATTTACAAAATCTAGAAAACTACGCACAGTACTACGCGCAGCTGGCGGTTGCAGGTAGATTGCGCATAAATGGAAGCTACGAGCCTGTTTCTTTTTAAAATACTATTTCAAATATTTCAATGTGTATATTGACTTTAATTGAGTAATGTATATTAGTTTAAGTAAGAAAAAAGTTTTTTGAGAAAACATTTTTTTTTTAAGTAACATTGCCAAATGAATCTATTACACTCACCTAACACACCACATTTTTTCCAGACGGTAAAAAAAGTCATCCTGTATAAACACTCACGTGTGGGTGTCAGCAACGATGACGGTGTGAACGTGAGCGGCGAATGCCCAGGCCAGTTCCGCGGCCACCACGCACAGCTGGACGGCTCCGGACTCCACCAGCTGCTGGACCAGCCGCCTGTCGCCAGCCTCTACGCCCTCGTGGAGGTAGGCCACTCCCGCTGCTAAGGTCTCCTTCAGCATCTGATGGGAGGAAGAAGAAAGAAAGTTTTTAATAAACTGAAATTACAGTACAACACAAAAGTCAAAATGTTTTATACAAAACTAGCGACCCGCCCTGGCTTCGCACGGGTGCAATGCTAACACTAAAACCATCTCTTGAATCACTCTATCTATTAAAAAAACCGCATCAAAATCCGTTGCGTAGTTTTAAAGATTTAAGTATACAAAGGGACATAGGGATATAGGGACAGAGAAAGCGACTTTGTTTTATACTATGTAGTGATAATAATTATTTATTTATTTGCTTAAAAACACGGTATATAAAGATAACAATGTAACATTGGAGTTCATACATGTTTTCGCCATTACAATAACGCATGCAAATATTTAATAATAGGTAGGTTCAAATTACAATTTATGTTAGTCATATTAATTATATATATAATCTCACGCCTTTTTTATCCCCGAGGGGGAGGTATTCCATTACTGTATATACCCACATTTCACGAGATATATTGGACCCCTAAACGTGATAGGTGGTGAGCCCATCGCCGGACCGGGTCTGTTTACACATGTCTCAGAATTAATTCTGAGACCTGCGGGTTTCCTCACGATGTTTTCCTTCACTGTCGAGCTAGTGATAAATATGTACGTAAGTTTTTGAAAAACTCATTTTTACATGCCAGGATTCGAACCCGCGTCTCACTGATTTTCGGCCGGCTCTTCGGCCGTTCGGGCTATCACTGCTCAAAAATATATACCTATAAATATGATATATATATATATATATATATATATATTCTGTACTAGATGTTTTTTAACGTCTTAAAAAATATATGGTGTCATAGGTAAGTGTGAGTTGGACTCACGCACGGAGGGTTCTGTACCTTTCATAGATTTTTTTGTGGACCGCGTAACTAAGTTTGCTTCTTTTAGTTTCTTTTTTAGAGGTTTTTACAGTCTGTCTATGACAGGGCTGTATCTGAACCGCAATAAGTAGACACTTGAGAGTGTGTATAGTGTAGTGCCAATGCCAACCTTTACGGACGAGTTCAGAGTCCTTTGTTGTTGTTGTTGACTATTGAAGTTTTCAAGTGTTTTTTTACCTACTACATTTTAGAGTTGACTCTGACACTACTACAAAATAAAAAATATGTAGTTTTTTTTTAATCGGACCCACCTTATCGTGCACCCTTTTCAAAAACGGCTGCACTAAATCAGGCCTCGCGTGCAGGAACCTCGTCGGCCGTCCCTGGGCCGCAGCCAGAGCTAGCAAATTCGCAGCCAGAGCCAGCAAATCCGACCCACCTTATTTTATTTGGACCCACCTTATCGTGCACCCTTTTCAAAAACGGCTGCACTAAATCCGGCCTCGCGTGCAGGAACCTCGTCGGCCGTCCCTGGGCCGCAGCCAGAGCTAGCAAATTCGCAGCCAGAGCCAGCAAATCGGACCCACCTTATTTTATTTGGACCCACCTTATCGTGCACCCTTTTCAAAAACGGCTGCACTAAATCCGGCCTCGCGTGCAGGAACCTCGTCGGCCGTCCCTGGGCCGCAGCCAGAGCTAGCTAATTCGCAGCCAGAGCCAGCAAATCGGACCCACCTTATTTTATTTGGACCCACCTTATCGTGCACCCTTTTCAAAAACGGCTGCACTAAATCCGGCCTCGCGTGCAGGAACCTCGTCGGCCGTCCCTGGGCCGCAGCCAGAGCTAGCAAATTCGCAGCCAGAGCCAGCAAATCGGACCCACCTTATTTTATTTGGACCCACCTTATCGTGCACCCTTTTCAAAAACGGCTGCACTAAATCCGGCCTCGCGTGCAGGAACCTCGTCGGCCGTCCCTGGGCCGCAGCCAGAGCTAGCAAATTCGCAGCCAGAGCCAGCAAATCGGACCCACCTTATTTTATTTGGACCCACCTTATCGTGCACCCTTTTCAAAAACGGCTGCACTAAATCCGGCCTCGCGTGCAGGAACCTCGTCGGCCGTCCCTGGGCCGCAGCCAGAGCCAGCAAATCCGCGGCCAGCAGCCTCGAGTGGCGCCTGCTGGGCACAAAGACAGCGCACGGCTTGGAGCCAGCGTGGCGGAGCACCGCGTTGTATATGGGCTTCGTCATCGCCGCCAGACGGGAGGCCGCGTGGGATATGTTGAAGCCCTGTAAAGTAAACAAAATAAAACTGTGAGATAAGATAAATCTTTATTTCACTGCTCTAAAAGTACGCCAAAATAGCCCTGCGAAGCGGGACTAAAGTGACCACTTTAGTCTCTAGGGAGTGAAATGTAATTAGTTTTTTAATTTCCTTAATGAGACAAAGACAAACTCAAACAGCCAGTAAATATATGCAAAAATGTTGAGGGTTTTAGTTCCATGGTTTTTCCGCAAAGAAAGTGGCACCATGTGTTTTAAATTGTTAATCTGTGACCGGTTTAGAAGAAAAAACGTACCTTGAAAATTTCAGAATGTTTGTCGAGTGTAAATTTGTTCGGTTTTAAAATAAATATTGGACTCGATTCTGCATTACAGCGACTAAACTTATTTTAGTATACTCCTGTCATTTTCTTTCTCCTATAAAAGAAAAGAGACGAGAGATATTTAGTCCCGTAAATTAAAATTAGTCTTCTCTGTATGGCGTGTTTAGCAATTTTAGCGACGATGTAACAAAGTCATGGATAAAAGTGACAGATAAGCACGTTCATAGATAAAATTAGTAGGTTTTTAGATGTTTGACCTTAACTCTTCAATCTATGGATTGTTTCTGCCCTTTTTCTTTCGTATTCTATGGAGAAGGGTAGGCTAACTTAAAATTAGGAATTTTAGGTGGAGTCCATTATTTATATGTTTCTTATTCCTCCAGTCCATACAAATTTCGTAAGTTTTTTTGGCGGCAAAAGATTATTTAATATGCATTTTGCTTTTTGCTCGACGTCAAACTCTTCGCTGTCACTGGAAATTCTTAATAAATTTATTAATGTTTTTGAGAAATAAATTCTTCTTTCTTTTTATATGCATATATGTGTAGGATCGACAGATGTCGCTACACGTACGTACGTACACGTCTAAGCGTGTGGTTTAGTATGCATGTGCAGCTCGAGCGGCAATGGTCTTACGCTGGGGTGGAAGTTGAAGGCTTTTTTGCCACGGGATGGGAAAAGATGCTCGCAAAAATGACATTTAGTTGTATCAAGCAGAAATTTTACTGATAGTACATGGTTTTACGGACGGGCCTGTTGACTCAGTTCGTAGTGACCCTGCCTTCTGAGTCAGAGGTCGCGGGTTCGATCCCCGCTCGAGGCCAACATTTCTGTGCATAAACATGTCTGTTGGCTTCGTGTCTGATCGTTAATATTTATTCAAGTATGTCTATCAGTTGTTTAGTACCCGTAGTACAGGCCCTGCCTAGTTAGGGACTGTGTCCCACAATTTATTATTACTATATTTATACTGGTTTTCCTCGTAAGAAAAGTCGGTGGGTGCGTCAACGTGTGGTTTAGTGTCACCTGTATGTGCAGCTCGAGCAGCAATGGTCTCAAGCTGGGGTGGAAGTTGAAGAATTTGTTGCCACGGGGTAGGAAAAGATGCTCGCAAATATGACATTTAGTTGTATCAGGGAGAAATTTTACTGATAGTACATGGTTTTACTGGTACGTAAAGTAGATGGGTGCGTTAACGTGTGGCGTAGTGCGTGTCATCCAAGGTCGAGGTAATAAACACTTGAGCTTTCAAGCGACAATTCCAAGTGTATCAGGCTTAGCGTTCGTATAATAAGCGAGTGGTTCAGAGCCTGAACAGATGAGGGACTTTTGTCCGCGGAGGGCAAAATGTAATAGTCACGTTAGTTCTATTTTTTTCTAGGACTCCCTCGTACTTTGGTCCGGCCCGGTCTCTCGTTGTCCTCGGTTATTCTCGACACTTTTAATCCCTCGTGTGCGTTACTCGATGCGATCTATTTTGGAGGACAAAAAAGTCTGCGGACAAAAGTCCCTCGTCTGCGCAGGCTATTGTGTCACCTGTATGTGCAGTTCGAGCGGCAACGGTCTAACGCTGGGGTGGAAGTTGAAGGCCGCGTTGGCGCTGCATCCGAGCCACTGCGCCACGTCTCGGGCATCCGCGAGGGGCAAAGACAACGCTACTATGCGGATCTGACGGCCTGGTACAAAAACATATTTCATTTCATTTATTAAGCTAGCAAACAGTTAACAACAAAATGGACTCGATTCTGCAAACCACCTAAAATTCCTAATTTTAAGTTAGCTCCATTCTTTTCCACCGCTTTGAAAGGAAAGGGACAGAAATAAGCGCCATATTTATTTACAACGTCACAAATGTCAAAATAACGAAACTGAACCTTATGGACGCATTCAAATACACGTTTTTAGCAATTTTAGCAACGATGTAAGGGGGTCATGGATAAAAGTGACAGATAAGACATCAAATTACTCGGTTTTTCCATGTTTGACATTACTCTATAATCTATGGTTTGTTTCTGTCCTTCTTCCGTATTCTATAAAGAAGGATACGGTAACTTAAAATTAGGAATTTTAGGTGGTTTGCAGAATCGAGTCCAATGCTTTATTATTATGATTATTTTTGTTTATTTAATTATGCAACATACAGCCGCTCACAGCAAATAAACTTAAATACTATATAATAGACGTATAAGTTCCATAAACTAAACACTATTATAATAGTAGATTGTGTCACAAGGGAGCAAAACGATATTTTTACGGCGAGGACGTTTTTTTAAATCACGAAGATAGTGAATGATTCTAGGATATAATTCCGAACGTAGTGAGGAATTCTAACGTAGAATCATAAACGAAGTGAGGGATTTAAAGTACATAGCCCAAGGTAAAAATAATTTTGCGACCGAATGATACACTTTGCTTTTCATACCTCTCTATGAGAACAATTATTGATAGCATTGTTTGCTTCTTTTTTAATTATTTTCCGGTATTTAACTCTCACCGCAGTCACTGCTACTTAAATTAAGTTTAAAATATAAAAGACACAAACAACTCGATTTTGGAATTCGAAAATTTTGGTGTAAGATAAAATGTGAAATGTGAAAAATAACTACGAAAGCGCGCGCATTGCCACAGCACTTTCTCTGACAGTTTGCCACGACCATCCAACGCCATTCAGCCTTGTCAACCTAATGCGGCGAAAAATGGAACTAATGTTTTGTTATAGTACTTAAGCTACAGTGGCACCAACCTTAGATGCTAACTTATTTTGCTAATCTCTTTGGCTAAGAATGTTGATGAATATTTTTAATTCCAAATTCAAAACACTTTTATTCGCACTTATTAAAATCCTATTGTAAAAGACTTACTTTGCTCCCTCTTATTGAGGACCAAAACGTCACTTTTCAAATAGATGGTATGAAAACATATTTTTCACTTCTCGTGCTCTAAAAGTACGCCAATATAGCCCTACGAAGAGTAAGAAGTAATAAGTTTTAATTTCCTTAATGAGATGTAGACAAACTCAAACAGCCAGTAAATATCTGTGGAGTGTGGACCATCTTCAGTTTTATAGTGTTTCCGCATGGTGGCGCCATGGGATTTAAAAGAGATTTGATTTTAAAGAGGTTTAGAAGAAAAAAGTGCCCGCGAAAATGTCAGAATTTTTGTCGAGTGTATTTGTTCGGTTTTAAATAAATTTGTACTAAATTGACTATTTTTCTCGCACTCAAACTATTTATCACTATCTTGACGGTGAAGGAAAACATCGTGAGGAAACCCGCAGGTCCCAGAATTAATTCTGAGACATGTGTAACAGACCCGGTCCGGCGATGGGCTCACCACCTATCACGTTTAGGGGTCAAAAGAATATCTCGTGAAAAGTGGGTATATCCAGAAATGCCTCTGCCTACCTCTAGAAAATAAGGTGTGATTTTTTTAAAAAAATTTAAATTTATAAAATTATATTATATAAAATTGAAATTTAAAAAAAAACACCTAATTGTCACTGACCTATCTGCGAGGATATATACCGCATCCTGGAGCAAACCACCTCTAGCACCGGCCCCTCCTCGCCTCCGAGCAGCTGGAGAGCGTCCACTATGAACAGAGAGACGCTCTGGACGCTCTTGCGGACTTTCCATCTGAGAAAAAAAAACTGTTTAGATGGTCACTGAATAAAAAGAATAAGGGCCCCAATTCCACTAAATGTCAACGGCTATAGCTGGATGACAATGACAAGTCAATGGTCAGACAATGGTGTTATTTTGACACTTTTCACAGCAAATAACACCATCGACTGACCATTGACATGACATTGTCATCCAACTACGCTCTGCGCGGTTTCCCGTGGGAATACAGTAAAAAATATAGCCTATGTCACTCAGGGATATTGTATTATTATTGTATTTCGATTGGTGAAATAATTTTTGCTTTTTGAGTTTATTCGTTACAAACATACAAAAATACTAATATTTCTTATAAAGAAAAAAAAAATAAAGAAAAAAAATCTGACGCCTTTTATCCCCGAGGGGGTTGGCAGAGGTATTCCATTACCTGATATACCCACATTTAACTAGATATATTGGACCCCTAAACGTGATAGGTGGTGAGACCATCGCCGGACCGGGTCTATTTACACATGGGTTTCCTCACGATGTTTTCCTTCACCGTCGAGCTAGTGATAAATATGTACGTAAAAAATAGTTACTTTGGCATTTATAATATTAATAAGTTAGTAGTTTACTCTGTTTACCTTCGCGACAACACGTCCCACTTGTCAGCAGTCGTGATGATGATCTGTCCCTTGTTCAACAGCTTGTGGTCCGTCGCTGTTTCCCCTGTGAGTTGTACCACCTACAACAGAATTCAATAGTTCATCATCATCATCAACCCGTAACAGCCCACTGTTGAACTAAGGGTCTTTTCTCACACAAGAGGAAGGGCTATAATCTCCCACGCGAGCCCACCTCGGTTCGGAAGATGGTGTTTTATTTTATTGAAGTGAAAACTTCTTTAGCGGCGCTGAGCACTTTTGTGGGATGGGTAAAAACTGTGCAACTCGCTTCAGGTCACGTGTGCTGATCGAAAAACCGTAAGACGGTTGGAGAGTAGTGTTGTAACACCGAAATCGATAATCAAGTTTTCATTTCTGCCAGCACTCCCGGAGTGCAACCCGTGTTTTTTTATTTTATTTTTGTTAGGCTTGTATCCACCGAATTTTCAGAATTTCAAGCGACCCAAGTTTATCTGAAATGACTTAACATTTACACTCAACTTTGCTGTAAGTTTGACTCATTTTGGGTCAGAGTTTGACCGAATTTGGTCCATCGTTCGAACCACCTATAAGTTGTTGTGTGTTGTTCAAAACTCACGTTAAAATGGTTTTATGTAAAATGGCATATTATAAGTTAGATGAATATTTGAATGACAATGATGTTTGGTGTAAATTTTCTCCAGCTCAGCAAAGCACTAAAACCATGTAACTTGTACTTTGTATTATATTGATTGTTTAAAAGAATAATGTGTTGAGGAGTTTCTTGCCCCGCTTCTTCTCCCCAACTATACATACCGAAGCGGTGGAGTCGCAATGACTTTCGATAAGAGGACTTATAAGTCCCTACATTGAATAAAAACTTTTGACTTTGACTTTGTTGAATCTAATTTGTTTATATAAATATTTCATTCTTATTTTTACTTTCATAGGAAAACCAACAGCACATTTACAAATATAGGTAGGTACAATTTTATAACTAAACTAAGAATGTAAATATTGCCAATTACAGGTTTTCACAAATAGAACTTATAAATATAAATAAATAAATAAATAATAATTATTTATAAATAATTATTTTCTTCTATTTTTTCCATCCTAGGGCAGATTCACGCCTACGCTAAATGTTTTCACTACTTCAGTTACTTTAATTTGATAAGTGGTTTTATTGACATACTAGCTTTTACCCGCGGCTTCGCTCGCGCATGTTTATTTTACCCCCTTATGGGTTGAATTGTGCAAAATCCTTTCTTAGTGGATGCCTACACTGTATAAGCTATCTATGTGCAAAATTTCAAGACTCTAGACCCAGCGGTTTAGGCTGTGCGTTGATACATCACCAATCAGTCAGTCAGTTTATCATTTTATATATTGACATATATTTCATCTTTAGTCAGTGTCCTGACTCCGACTCAACTTCGGTCGAATTTGTTACGTAATAAAGTCATAAATCGACCCACCTTCAAATTGAACCTGGTACCGAACTTGTGGTACCAGTCGGCGAACACAATGTCTGCCAACGCATCCTTCGGCAGCAGATACACGGCTCGCCCCGCGGCGTTGCTCGACAGCAGCCTCAGAAGCGCCAGTTCCGCTAAAACGGACTTCCCAGACCCGGACGGGGCTCCAACGAAGACATTATCGTCCGAGTTGTAAACAGCGTTGAACACCTAAAGATAAATACAAATATAATAATAATAAATAATATAATCTCACGCCTTTTTCTATCCCCGAGGGGGTAGGCAGAGGTATTCCATTACTGGATATACCCACATTTCACGAGATACATTGGACCCCTAAACGTGATAGGTGGTGAGCCCATCGACGGACCGGGTCTGTTTACACATGTCTCAGAATTAATTCTGAGACCTGCGGGTTTCCTCACGATGTTTTCCTTCACCGTCGAGCTAGTGATAAATATGTACGTAAGTTTTTGAAAAACTCATTGGTACATGCCAGGATTCGAACCCGAGCCTCACTGATTTTCGGCCGGCTCTTTAACCGTCCGGGCTATCACTGCTCTCCTACACCTCCTCCTTCTACAAAAAATACAAATATTTCCTCTTTATAATATTACTAGCGGTTCGGCGCGCTTTCACCCGCGTAGTTCCCGTGGGATTACGGTAATAAAATAAAGCTTAATATGTCATTCGCTGAGAATGTAGCTTTCCATGAGTGAAAAAAATATCAAAATCGGTTTAGTATTTTATTAATTACAAAAATACAAATCTTTCCTCTTTATAATATTATTAGAGTAGATAAAGAGGCAAATTACAATGCAAAAACCAATTCAGCCAATCTCCGTGGACGAGTTTAGAGTGCCTTGTTATTAGAATATTAAGTTTTCAAAGTGTAATTTGTAATAGGGTAGTCGACAGTGTCGTAATAAAATTGCGAATTCATTAAAAAAAAAGACGTGTGGCACTCGGGGACTGCCGCGGTAAAGCTATTGCATAGCATTTTGTATCAACAAGACTGCCGAAAAGAAACGACGTTAGACAATGCACGGCCTTCAAGCCACACGGGTGTTATTTAAATGGTTAGCAGAGTATTCGTATTTTTGTGGTGGTGGTGGTTGTAGTGAGGGTGGGTGTGGGAGTGTGTGTGAGTGGGAGTGGGGGTAGGTGTAGGGTGGGAGTGGGGGTGGAAGTGGGGTCGGAGGTGGCGTGGGAGTGGGAGTGGGATTGGGATTGGGAGTTGGACTGAGACCGGGACCCGGACTCGGACTCGGACTCGGACCTCCGTGCCCGTCGGAGTGGGGAGCGTGAGGTTTTTTTCGTTACGGAATTTTTGGATTCGGTCCCCGCGCTCAAGGCCCTCGATAGAAGCTATGCAATAGCTTAAAAATATCCCAAAACACCTCTAATCATGTATTTCAATTTTAACTTTTTTTTTTATGATAGAAGGGGGCAACCGAGCAGACGGGTCACCTGATGGTAAATGACTATCGTCGCCCATGGACACCTGCAACTCAGAGTCACAACTGCGTTGCCGGCCTTTGAGGTGGGAGTAGGGGGAGGGGAGGGGGGATTGGGGCCTCCGGTTACCTCACCCACTCAACGAAACGCAATGCATTGCTTTACGCTGGTTTTCTATGAGGCCGTGGTATCACTCCGGTCGAGCCGGCCCAGGCGTGCCGAAGCATGGCTCTCCCACGAAAAATAACACTTTACAATAACATCAAATTTCAAAATGATTTTAAGATGATAAAGTCAAGCAATTGAGTACTAGAAACTATTACGTCACACCTTGCTATTTCAATACTAAATTTTCGTTTTGACAGCTCATAAAAAGTACCTTATTTGACTAGGCAGGACACTACCCTACTACCTACAGAAAAATACATCTTGACTTTTGACTAGTTCTATGTAGTATCGCTAGATGTCGCAACACAAACTTACCTGTGTCTGCACTGGGTTGAACTGTGGTATCGCCTCGGCGTAAAGTTCCTCGTATTTGGGGTTCCGCAGCGCAGATATGGGCAAAGGCTGCAGGTCCAGGAGTTCCGTAGGCGGAAGGTTCTTTTCTGGCAGGATGAGATGCCGGAAAGAGACAGGGAGGGTGGTTTCTGCTGCTATCCACCTGGAAGTACGATTGGCAAAATAATGACATTATAAAGCACGATGTACCTATCGCAAAATGTCACTTTCGCAAAACTTGCCATATTAGCTGTTTTCCCATGGGATAATTTTAGATCAAGCTACTCCCCAGTAAGCTTTCCATTGGTGAAAGGATTTTAAAAATCTGTCTTATAGTTTCAATAAGCATACAAATAAAAATCTGTACTTTTTAGACAGACATTTACCATTTCAATGTGATATCACATTTTGAGATGTAAAATTTTGTTCAAGTTTTTGGTTATGGCTTTTCCATAATTAAAAAACAATGACTCCGCCAATGTTAAGTACCATAGTCGACTCTGTTGTTGTAACATTTGTAATTTGACAATTTGCGAATATGACATTTTGTCATTTAACTTTTTCATATGTAACATTTTGACATTTGACGATTTGAAATGTGACATTTTGCCATTTCTCGTTTTCAATGTGACCTGGCACAGTGCAGCTGGAAGACGTTAAACACTCACCTGTCAGAGACGACCCTCAGGAAGTACAGCAGCAGCAACGGATCGATATCCAGCTATACAGCTGGAAGACCTGGCAGACTATCAAGACTCACCTGTCAGAGACAACCCTCAGAAAGTACTGGGGAGGCAGCGGCTCGAACACCGGCACGAACAGCTTGACCTGGTGTTCGTCCTTGCAGTACTTCTGCTTGAGGAGAAAGTACTCGTGATGCAGAACAACTTCCGAGTCCACATCTTCAACGAGGATCCAGAAGGCTTCCGATTGGCCGTGGATCTGGAAGAGGGTTGTTGTTACATCGGGTTTTGGGAAATCAAAACTGGGGCCTTATTGTCGATTAATAATAGGCATGATGACAGTAACAAAGAATCACTAAAATTATGTATTTATCTCGTTTCACAAATGTGCTATTTTGCGCATATGACATTTTGCCCCTGAACCCGTAGTACTTTACCTTCTCATCCCACTGGAAGTCCGGCGTGATGGTCAGCTCGACCCTGAGGGTAGCCCTCGTCACCGGCTGGATGTGAGTCGCCAGTTCCAGCTTTGGGAACTGGTGGACGTACTTGTGGATCATCTTGCCCAGTTTGGGAGCCCTGACCAGCTCCCCGATCTCGTTCGGTCCCAGCTCGTACAGTTTCTCCCAGGGAAAGTTCTTCTTCTCTAGTTTCTTTATTACCTGAGGGAAGGTAGGTACAATTTAATTAATTACCAACTTACAGTAATAATGTTAGACTATGACAGATAAAGATAAAAAAATGCGCAATGTAAACTTGTTGATATAAGAAGTGTGGTGACTGAGTTTTATAATAAGTTAAATTTTGCGAATTTGACATTGAGCACAAAAAGTATAGTTTGCGTTAATGACATTTAGCACCAAAATAACATTTATACATGTGGTGTCCTGTGTCAAGTTACTATAGGGGGATATTTAAATGATACAGCCATTATCTTCGGTACTGGCATGCGCGACACGTCCGCACGCAACCCCACTCTTTATTCAATACGTCACAATACAGGTTATATTTAGCGACAATAAGACATACATCCGAAACGTGACATTTTAGGGTTACATATACTCGTAGTTATAGAATACATACCTCCTCCGGCATCTTCCTGAACTGCCTGAGCGGCGACATTGACTGCCACATGCGTCTGTCAACCATTTTGCACAACGCCAGCGTTTTATCCACCAACTGAGCCCAACCTGTTGATAAAAACATGTACATTAAATAAAAAATTAAGATAATAAAATCTACACTAATATAATAAAGAAAATAGTGGAAGCTTTACCCTAAGGCCCAGTAGGCCCGGGCCTAGGGCGGCCAATCGTGACTAAATAATATAACCACTCTGAAGAATAAAAAAACCGACTTCAATCTTCAACTTATACGGTTTTCTCATGGATGCCGTTGTCAGAACTAGACGAAGTGGGACCAATCTGGAAGCGCCAGCTTTCAAATAAAAAAAGAATCACCCAAATCGGTTCACCCAGTCGAAAGTTCTGAGGTAACAAACATAAAAGAAAAACAGACGAATTGATAACCTCCTCCTTTTTGAAGTCGGTTAAAAACTCAGTGACGATAACATGAAATAACTCAGAGTGCCTAAATATCTAAGGCGGAACATATCATGGGGGGCACTGCACTGAATCATATAATAATAATCTTCCTAATTCACTTTCTACATTATGTAGAAAGAAATAAAAGTTGTCAAAAAAATATTATAAAGAGGAAAAGATTTGTATTTTTGTTGTTTGTGATGAAAACTCAAAATTACTGAACCGATTTCCAAAATTCTTTCACTAACTCACTTACCCCCCTGTGCAGCACAATCTCGTAGATTGCCCTCAGCAGCCGACAAGCGGACTGTGTCACGTAAACCACGGAGTAAACCCCTCCAGCTTCGCACTTTGACCCCCTCCATTAGTACCTGAGACCCTAGATCCACCTGCGTCCCCTATTTCTGTACCTTCGACCACTATTTCTACATTTACGATCACAGCTGCACCTGTGACCTCTATTTAAACAGCTGCGGTCTGTATTCTTACAGCTGCGATTCCTACCATCTACAGCTGCATTCCCCAGCTACAACTGCCCCCTTTCCAGCTGTACCTGCGACCCTTCTAACTATAGCTACGATCCCTTCCCTGCGAGCACTCCAGCTTCATCATCACCTGGACTCATCATCACTTCATCATCACTCACCCCTGTGCAGCACAATCTCGTAGATTGCCCTCAGCAGCCGACAAGCGGACTGTGTCACGTTAACCATGTCAGCCATCAGAGCAAACCCTTCCAGCTTCAGCTGCGATACTATTTACTGTATGACAGCCCCGAATTGAAACCACTTCAACCCCCTTCATTACTACCCGAGACCCTAGATGCCCCTGCGTCCCCTATTTTTACAGCTATGACCACACCATCAGTAGCCACGACAACATCAGCACCTGTGGCCCCTATTTAAACAGCTGCGATCTGTATTCTTGCAGCTGCGACCCCTTCACCCCTACAGCTGCATTCCCCAGCTACAACTGCCCCCTTTTCAGCTGTACCGGCGACCCTTCTAACAATAGCTACGATCCCTGCGACCTTCAGCCACCACTCCAGCTTTATCATCACCTGGAATAATCATCACTTACCCCTGTGCAGCACAATCTCGTAGATCGCCCTCAGCAGCCGACACGCTGACTGTGTCACGTAAACCATGTCAGCCATCAAAGCAAACCCTTCCAGCTTCAGCTGCGATATGTACGCCTGGAGCAACACGTTGATCTTCGCCGATGGCTCCTCGATGCTCTCCTTTATTGGGATCGGGACCTGTGGGGGGAATTACTAAATTTTATTTATTTATTTATTTGGTTAACAAGGTGGATGGCAGTGGATGTGGCAAGACCGGAATGGTTGGAGCTCCTTGGGCTTTTGTCCAGCAGTGGAAAGCAATTAGCTGAAATGAAGATGATGATTTGGTTCACCAACAACTGTTACACCAGATCATGTTCAGGTATCTAATATTAACTAACATTATAGTTAAGTGCAGTTTAAAACAGGTGAACACACAATTTTGAAAATAGAAGAAAGAAAAACTAAAGTAATTAGGGATCTTATTCTACAATTTTATAATAATAATAAATTGTGGGACACTCACACACGGTTATTTAGTCCCAAACTAGGCAAGGCCTGTACAATGGGTACTAAACAACTGATAAATCATACATATTAAACACCCAGACACGAATAGAATAAATAGTTTATTACAGAACTAGGGAAGCAAAATAAGACATGTAATTGTCTACACACAATTGTAATTGACTACAAACAAGTGATCTGAGGCTTTATTATTTACTTCCCCAGGTGTGTATACTTTTTTTCAGCTCGACGGAGGTGGAAAGTGACAACTTCGTTTAGCGCAACGGGCCGAAAATTGTCGCTTTCCGCCCGGAGAGATGAAATAGTATACTTTCAGCTCGACGGAGGTGGGAAGCGAAAACTTCGTTTAGCGCAGCGGGCCGAAAATTGCCGCTTTCCGCCCGGAGAGATGAAATAGTATAATTTCAGCTCGACGGAGGTAGAAAGCGACAACATTCCGCCCGGAGAGATGAAATACTACTTTCAGCTCGACGGAGGTGGAAAGCGACAACTCCGTGCAGCGGGCCGAAAGTTGCCGCTTTCCGCCCGGGAGTTCAACGTCCCACTCACCCTCTCCATAAGCTTGTGCAGTTCAAGCTTCTCCTCCTCCCTCACGGCGACGTGCTTGAACTCGGCGGATAGAGAGAAGACTCTGAACAACTCTATCTCTCCAAGCGTAGGCTTCAACAGCTGGTTGTAGGCCTGCATCGTCTCGTGGGTGCAGTAGTAGTGGGAGGCAATACGACCGAGTTCGGTAGGCTGGAAGTGGCCGGACTTCCGCTCGTATTTTATAAGGCCAGCCCTGGATTATTGGAAATTCAGTATCATATTTTATTATTATTTCATATACCTATCTATTACTAACATTTATATGGCTACAGTTTCCGCTCTTTTTTCCCTAGGTTATAGCTGAAAATCAGCGATTTGCTCTTTGAGTAAATACTGCCGCTGAGCTATGGCCTCTTTGTACTGCAGCTACACACACACCAAACCATAGACTTACTTATCTAATCACTACATAGTATAAAACAAAGTTGCTTTTTCTGTCCCTATATCCCTATGTCCCTCTGTATGCCTATTTTATAACAAATTCGTACATTTTAAAGCGTAATTTTATATAAAAAAAAATCGGTTGTCTGTAAAGTCGGTTTACTGACGATAGTTGAACGTGACAACGTCATAAGAAAATACGACACGACACGAAACGAAACGAAACGAAACGCAACGTCATAAGAAAATACTGATGGAATGGATTGTGCCTCTTTGTCCCTCGTTGCGCGCTCTCGCTTGCACTGTAACACCGCTTACGTCACACTTTTTCGGTCATGCAGCAGGCTCCATCGAATTATAAGACGTTATCACGTCAAAAGGCGTGAGATTATATATATAAAAGAAAGTCGTGTTTGTTACACTTTTTATAACTCAAGAACGGCTGAACCGATTTGGCTGAAAGTTGGTGTGGAGGTAGCTTAGAACCAAGAGACGGACATAGGATTTTTATTCCGATATTCCTACGGGAACGAGAACTACGCGGGTGAAACCGCGGGGCACTGCTAGTTATATGTATAGTAATATCTTCTACAGACGAGGCAACTCACTTGTCTAGCAGACTGGCCGCAGTGTGAATGAGGTCAGCTCTGTGAAGTTCGAGCAGCGCATCTTCTTGGAGCTTCTCCGGCGTGATGCCGTACAACGCCGGCTGCCGTAGCATCCTTATGTAGAGGTACGTGTAGCCTGCCGGCAATGGATGGCGTTATGACAGAAATTGAAAAATCCTACGCGTTTTATTCCCGAGGGGTAAAGGTATTCCGTTAATGGAAATACCCACGTATCACCAGTTGATTTTTCGAATCCCTAAAATTAAAATGTTTTTATTTCTGTAGGTAATTGAAAATTACACTAAGAACGTGATAGGTGGTGAGCCCATCGCCGGTCTCAGCCCACTGACAGACAGAAAGACGCTTCAACTAACAGCGGACGCTTAATAATAGTATCCCTTTGAGTACGTAATCCTAGATATTACAGAAAGAACAGTTTTAGAACACCCTCCGCAACTTGCTGACCAACTGGAAACTTGCTGACCATCTAGTAACTAGCTGGCTACCCACCAGACTCACCTAGCCAGGCCACGGCGTCCTGCATTTAGTACTAACATAATCTTAAGTGCATTATACTAAGAAATGGACTTGTAGCTATCTGAATATTTTTTTTTATTATTATTAGAGCGTCAGCTAACCATCTAGCAACTAACTGACCACCCACCAAAGACTCACCTAGCCAGGCCACGGCATCGCGGACTCTTTGCACGAAGCCGAGTAGAATCTTCTCATTTAGTACGTCAGCTAACTTGCTGACCATCTAGCAACTAACTGATCAAACAGACTCACCTAGCCAGGCCACGGCGTCTCGCACGCTCTGCACAGATCCAAGAACCACCTCCGCGTTGAGCATGTCAGGCAACTTGCTGACCAACTGCGACTCTATGGGCAGCTGCTGGTTTAGCAGCGACAGGTAGTACTGGAGCTCAGAGTGGTTGGTTATCAGGATACCTGATGAAAGATTGAGTCTGAGTTAATGAATGTGGTTTTTGAGAAATTTGCGTGTCAGCTGAAAAGTGAAGATCACCTACTTTAAGACAGTATAAATAGAATATATTATGTAATAGAATTTATTTGTACAGAAGATACGCACTCATCAAATAAACAAAAATAATATATTTTTCAAAATCTAATATTTAGGTTTTTTTTTTCAACTTTCTGATTTGTTGTCTATTTTAATAAAAATCATTTAAATGGAAATAACACTAATTACGGAACTGCTGTTTTAATTAAACGTCTAGTTGCATAGCAACTTATGTGACGTCACACTAGGGGGGTGGGGACCAGCTGTGACAAGGACGGAGAGAGGGTCAAAAAATCATGAAATTTGACGTAATTTATGGATGGCCCCTTAGAGACTGTACAACAAAGAGTTCTTGTATTGTATCCCATACCCTCGCCCTTAGTGTCGTACTGTGGCCTCCCAGCCCTTCCCAGCATCTGCAACACGTCCAGGGCTCCCAGCTCGCTCCATCTGCCCTTCTCTGGGGAGTACACCTGGGTGCCCTTCACGATCACCGTGTGCGCTGGGAGATTTACTCCCCAGGCCAGCGTGGCTGTCGACACTAGAACCTGAGGGACAGATTGTTGTGTGAAATTCAAAATTCACATTCAATAGTATATTACATGTGATCTGAGGCTTTCTTATTTACTTCCCGAGGTATGTGTACTTTTTTAGGGTTTCGTAGCCAAATGGAAAAAAACGGCACCCTTATGGATTCGTCTTGTCTGTCTGTCTGTCTGTCCGTCCGTATGATACAGCCACTTTTTTCCGTAACTGTAAGAACTATACTGTTGAAACTTGGTAAGTAGATGTATTCTGTGAACCATATTAAAATTTTCACACAAATTTGAAAAAAAAAAAACAATAAATTTTGGGGGTTCCCCATACTTAGAACGGAAACTCATTTTTTTTTCATCTAACATACGTTTGGCGTAACTATGGATAGGACTTCAAAATTGATATCGAGATTTCTAATATAATTGGGTAGTTGACAGCATCGAAATTAAATTACGAGTAGTCATAAATTAAAAAGATTACCCCAAAACACCTCAAAATATGTATTTCGATTTTCAATTTACAATTATAGCAAATTTAAAAATAATAAAACAATCAAAAAAAGTACTGCAATTGAGTACTACAAACTATGACGTCACGGTTTGCTATTTCAGTACATTTTCCATAGTAAAATTTCGTTTTGAGAGATCGTAAAAAGTAACCGATTTGACTAGGTAGGACACAACCCTATTATTTTCTAAACTGAATAGTTTGAACTCAACAAAAAAAATATTAGCATTAAAAATTATTATTATTATTATTTTATATATATATATATATATATATATATATGTTAGAGCTAGGTCAATAGTACGAGAGTTAACTAGCAACATTAATCGGAGACGGAACGCAACATCACATGATTCATCGTTTGAACACCTGCGCTTCTTCGGTCGAACACGTGTTACACCCCGCTACTGCAAAATACTATAAAAGATCGAGGCGGTCGCCGCTACGAGCATTCCGCATCGAGAGTCCGTGCCGAGCAGTCGTTATTAAGAGTCCGCACTAAGTATTCTGTACTTTGTAACCTTATTCAATAAAGTGATTATGTAACTTATTGAATAATCAGTTTAATTAAGTACTGCCCAGCCCAGAATAGACGCCCACATTAAAAATCGTATAAGTAACCGCTATCGGCTATCCCGAAAACTTCTGACTTTTCGAAGACCTCTGAATATCACCAACTATCGCTAACAATTATCTGATCCGTCACGTCACCCAGGGGTCCTCGCTAACATATATACATATATATATATATATATATATAATCTCACGCCTTTCATCCCCGAGGGGGTAGGCAGAGGTATTCCATTACTGGATATACCCACATTTCACGAGATATGAATGAATGAATTCTGAGACCTGCGGGTTTCCTCACGATGTTTTCCTTCGCCGTCGAGCGAGTGATAAATATGTACGTAAGTTTTTGAAAAACTCATTGGTACATGCCAAGATTCGAACCCGAGTCTCACTGATTTTCGGCCGGCTCTTTAACCGTCAGGGCTATCACTGCTCTGTTATCGTTGTAAAAATACAATATCTTTTAGTAGTCGAAAGTAGTAACCGTAAAACCGAAAAATGTGAACTGTCACCGAACTCATGCCATGTGAAATAGACTATAGTGACATCAGTAACAAATGGTGCCAACATAAAGCTACAATATAATAAACGTACCTGTATATGCCTGTCAGCGAAAAGATCCTCTACGAGCGTTCTATCGACTCGAGTCATCCCTGCATGATGGATGGCGAACCCGTATGGCAGCAGTTCGCGTAGTTCGGGGTTCTTTACCTGCTCCGCCTCAGTGCGGAGGACTTCCATCGAGGCTGAGCCCTCCCTGAGAAAGAAACACTACTAGAGATCGGATGTTTAACCGACTTCAAAAAAGGAAGAGGTTATCAATTGGACTGTTTTTTTAATTTTGTTACCTCAGAACTTTCGACTGAAACCGATTTGGGTGATTCTTTTTTTATTTGAAAGCTGGTGCTTCCAGATTTGTCCCATTTTAATTTCGTCCAGTTCTGACATTGGCATCCATGAGAAAACCATGTAAGTTGAAGATGGAAGTCGGTTTTTTTTACTCTTTAGATTGGTTATTTTGTTAATTATAATCACAATCGAAAAAAAGGTTAATTAAATAAAAAACCTGACCGTCTAAAATGCTGGAAACAATAAAATCCGTTGACAAGAGTCTCTTTGAAAAATGCCAGTGCTCTCACACATCGTTTTTGCATTTTAAATGCTTTTGTAAAATCCACGGTGTTACCCCAAAATACTAGACCATAAACCAATCTTGATTGCACATTGATAAATTAATTGATATTTAAATAACTAAATCATTTTAGGGCTTCACCATCTTTTCCGTTTGTACCTATCGAATATATTTCTAGTTTGGTTTAGTTTGGTTTTCTTTGGTACTTCATAGTTTTATATAAAACTAGCGACCCGCCCCGGCTTCGCACGGGTGCAATGCTAATACTAAAACCTTCATCTTGAATCACTCTATCTATTAAAAGAAACCGCATCAAAATCCGTTGCGTAGTTTTAAAGATTTAAGCATACATAGGGAAATAGGGACAGAGAAAGCGACTTTGTTTTATACTATGTAGTAATAAGGAAGCTATAGGTCTACAGTTAATATGTTATATAGAAGTTTAAGTAAGAGACTGTTTGACTGTCTGTTTTCCCAAATATATAAAATAAAAAATAAAATAAATATAAACATACTCAAATAAACATTAAACACCCAGACACGAAGCCAACAGACATGTTCATGCGGCCCCGAGAGGGGATCGAACCCGCGACCTTTGACTCAGAAGGCACGGTCACTACCAACTGAGCCAAGAGGCCCGTCAAATAAATAAATTCCGAGATATATTTCCCTAGCGGGGATCGAACCCGCGACCTCCGACTCAGAAGGCAGGGTCACTACCAACTGAGCCAACAGGCCCGACAATAGGGTTGTGTCCTACCTAGTCAAATCAGTTACTTTTTACGATCTCTCAAAACGAAATTTTACTATGGAAAATGTACTGAAATAGCAAACCGTGACGTCATAGTTTGTAGTACTCAATTGCAGCACTTTTTTTGATTGTTTTATTATTTTTAAATTTGCTATAATTTTAAATTGAAAATCGAAATACATATTTTGAGGTGTTTTGGGATAATCTTTTTAATGTATGACTGCTCGCAATTTAACGATGCTGTCAACTACCCAATTCCAATATAATATATATCAATACATTACCTCAAGAACTGTCCTAGAGTGTCCTTCTCCAAACACATGTCACGGATAGCGCGCGCTGTTTTCCCGGTCTCCTTACGGGAATGCACGAACACCAGGATCTGAGGAAAGCGTTACAATAGTACATTACATACCTAGGGAATATAATCTCACGCCTTTTTTTTTTTTTTATCCCCGAGGGGGTAGGCAGAGGTATTCCATTACTGGATATACCCACATTTCACGAGATATATTGGACCCCTAAACGTGATAGGTGGTGAGCCCATCGCCGGACCGGGTCTGTTTACACATGTCTCAGAATTAATTCTGAGACCTGCGGGTTTCCTCACGATGTTTTCCTTCACCGTCGAGCTAGTGATAAATATGTACGTAAGTTTTTGAAAAACTCATTGGTACATGCCAGGATTCGAACCCGAGCCTCACTGATTTTCGGCCGGCTCTTTAACCGTCCGGGCTATCACTGCTCTATACCTAGGGAAGTAAAATAAGAAATGTCTCATATCACATGTAATTGTCGACCGAGGGGAAGCAGAGTTCTACCAACATGTGATCTGAGGCTTTCTTATTTACTTCCCGAGGTGTGTACACTTTTTTTCAGCTCTACGGAGGCGGAAAGCGGCAACTTCGCTTAGCGCAGCGGTCCGAAAGTTGACGCTTTCCGCCTGTAGAGATGAAATAGTATATTTTTTATCGAAGGAATAAACTAAGCCATTACATACCAGGGCAATGAAACCGAGGGTATATTAAGTTGGCGTTTAGTCTCGAGGTGGAAACTGTACTTTTCACTTTGAGTGCGAGAAAAATTGTCAATTTAGTACAAATTTACTTAAAACCCAACAAATTTACACTCGACAAAAATTCAGAAATTTTCGCGGTCAGTTTTTTCTTCTAAACCTGTCAGGCTCCGGCTGTCACAGACTAACAAAGAGATTTAAATCTCTTTGCAGGTAAACAATTTAAAACACATGGCGCCACCTTCTTCGCGGAAAAACCATGGAACTAAAACTCTTCACATTTTCGCAATGAAGATGGTCCACACTCTACAGATATTTACTGGCTGTTTGAGGTTGTCTTTTTCTCATTAAGGAAAATAAAAAAAAATTACTTTATACTCCCTAGGGACTAAAGTGGTCACTTTAGTCCCGCTTCGTAGGGCTATATTGGCGTACCTTAGAGCATGAGAAGTGAAAATATAATTATATGCTCGCGCATTCTCCCTGAAGGGGTCGTGCTGAGGTATACCATTCTTGGAACTACCCACTTCAAACTAGCAAATTTTCTGGACCCCTTTTTCTGGATAGGTGGTAAGCCCATCGCCGCAACTAGGTCCTGTTACATGCCTCAGGTACAATTCTGGGACCTGAGAGTTTCCTCAGTGTTTTCCTCCACCGTCAAGCTAGTAATATTTATTTATTTATTTAACTTCATGTACCAAGAAAATTTACAAATGGCAAACTTAATGCCTAAAGGCATTATCTACCAGTCAACCATCAAATATCTACGTAGGTTTTAGAAAAACACATCTAACCACAGAGCTATCACTGCTCTCTCGGAAAAATCGATGGCTAATATTAGTAAGAGGAAAGATTTGTATTTCGGTATGGTTGTAATGAATAAACTCAAAAACTTAAAATCTATTTTAAAAATTCTTTCTCTAATGGAAAGCTTACTTTTCTAGGAGTAACATAGGTATATTTTATCCCCGTATTCCCACGGGAACGGGAACAACGCGAGTGAAATCGCGCAAAACTATCCTAAATATCAGAAATGTCAAAGTGACTTTGTTTGTGACGCTTTCATGCCTAAACCACTAAACCGATTTTAGAAATTGTAGCGACACTACATAGAACGCGCCAATAGACGGCCGAGTTCTAAACCGCACTATCGGAGTTTTCTAATGAGTTTGTATAAATACAATTCTCCGACATCAACCGTTGGACCGCGGTCCCCAGGCACGATCACCTCACCTTACGGGCCATTTACACGAGGGCAATCCACTAAGACTGCATACAAAAAAAACTTGAGGACAATCCATTCCATTGTCCTTAAGTTTTTTTTGTATGCAGTCTTAGTGGATTGTCTTACTGGATTGCCCTCGTGTGAATGGCCCATAAAGGAAGATGGAAGATCTTCCTTTAGGCGATGCGGCGCTTTTTCACGATGGAGGAGCATTCCACCTCCGCTTCTTCATAAAATTATTTCTCCAAACGAAAGCTACATTATTAATGAGTAATATAGGCTACGTTTTATTCCCGTATTCCCATGGGAACGGGAACTACGCCAGTGAAACCTCTAGTCGCTGCTAGTATTTGGTAAACTGACCTGATTCCTGCCGGCATGCTCCATGGTCTTCTCGTACACGATGTCGTTCATGACTTGGAACCTTTTCAGCGCCTTTTTCTCCGTAACTCCTATGTACTGCTGCTCGAGCGCCACAGGCCTAGAAATAAAATGAAAATGTATTTATACTGTAGGTAATTGGGTAGTTGACAGCATCGAAATTAAATTGCGAGTAGTCATACATTAAAAATATTATCCCAAAACACCTCAAAATATGTATTTCGATTTTCAATTTACAATTATAGCCAACTAGCTGATGCCCGCGACTTAGTCCGCGTAGAATTTGTGCGTTTCGAAGATATATCAAGAAGGATAATCCACACTATCTATCTATCAACACTAATATTATAAAGAGGAAAGATTTGTAGTTTTGTACCTATGTTTATAACGAATAAACTTAGAAACTACTGGACCGATTTCAAAAACTCTTTCACATACATTTCTTCATAGATATAGCCTATGCTATGACGAAAAAGAATTAGGGATCCTTACTAAAACTTGACTGTATATGCCAGGATTGGGACCCGAGCCTCACGAATGAGAGGCGGGCTCTTTAGCCAGTGGGCTATCATTGCTATTTATTTATATTTTTGTTATTCAAAACACCACGCGTTGTATATACAACGCGTCCCAGAATAAGCGCAATTCCTCATACATACTAATATAAAAATATGCTAATGCATTCAGCCTTTAGTTTTGTCTAACAAAAATTCTTAAATAAAGAGCGATAATTAACATTACGGTTTCCACAGGTAGCCCTAACTAAATTCAGTTCTCTGCTAATTCGTTTTTGTAAAAAAATTTACACATACTAAAAATAGCTGAAATCAATTATGTAGTCGATACTGATTGATTACGTATTGTATAGCCTAGCACACTCTCTGGTTTGTAATTTTTTAATTTGGTCTTGATTCCAAAGGCTATGCATGTGGTCATAATAACAAACAATCGCAGGGGGAACACGAGTCTGTAGCGCAAATTTCTTCAAGGAACCCATAGTGAATTCTAAAAAAAAGATGTGGACTTTGTATGGAGACTTTTGAAGAATATTATTTTGTACCAAGTTTCAAGTTGATAGTAGAAAAAAAACACACTTTTTCATACAAACTTCAACCCCTACTTTCACTCCTTTAGGGAATAGTTTTCCAAATGGGAATCCAAAAACACGTGTCAAGTTAAGAGACGTAAAAAACAACACGTCTCCATACAAACTCCAACGCCCTGTTTTACCCCCTCAGGGGGGTTTTTAGAAAATCCAGCTATACGTGTCTTGTGGTTTGTTTTGAGGAGTATTTGTACAAAGTTTCGAATTGATACACCCAAAAATGAGAGTTTTCCATACATACCAAGTTCAACCCCTACTTTCACCCCTTTAGGGGACGATGTTCTACAAATCCAAAAATACGTATCTCATCATTTATTTTTAAGAGTATTTGTGCCAAGTTCCAAGTTGATACACGTAAAAACAACGTCTCCATACAAAATCTCAACCCCTGTTTCGACCCCTCAGGGGGTGTTTTTTACAAAATCCAGAAATACATGTCTTGTGGTTTGTTTTGAGGAGTATTTCTAGAAACATTCGAATTGATACACCCAAAAATTAAGGATTTCCATACATTACAAACTCAACCCTTACTTTCACCCCGTTAGGGGACGATTTTCGGAAAATCCAAAAACACGTTTCTCATTATTTATTTCTAAAAGTATTTGTGCCAAGTTTCAAGTTGATACACGTCAAGAACAACACATCTCTCTATACAAAATCCCACCTCCTTTTTTGCCCCCTTAGGGGGTGTTTTTTACAAAACCCAGTAATACGTGTCTTGTGGTTTGTTTTGAGGAGTATTTCTAGAAAGATTCGAATTGATACACCCAAAAATGAAGGTTTTCCATACATTCCAAACTTAACCCCTACTTTCACCCCGTTAGGGGGCGATTTTCGGAAAATACAAAAACACGTATCTACTCATTTATTTCTAAAAGTATTTGTGCCAAGTTTCAAGTTGATAGACGTAAAAAACAACACATCTCCATACAAAATCCCACCCCCTGTTTCGCCCCCTTAGGGGGTGTTTTTTACAAAACCCAGAAATACGTGTCTTGTTGTTTGTTTTGAGGAATATTTCTAGAAAGATTTGAATTGATACACCCAAAAATGAAGGTTTTCCATACATTCCAAACTCAACCCCTACTTTCACCCCGTTAGGGGGCGATTTTCGGAAAATCCAAAAATACGTATCTTCTCATTTATTTCTAAAAGTATTTGTGCCAAGTTTCAAGTTGATAGACGTAAAAAACAACACGTCTCCATACAAACTCCACCCCCCTCTTTAACCCCCTTATGGGGTGTTTTTTGAAAAATTAAGAAATACATTTCTTGTTGTTTGTTTTATAGAGTATTTTTACAAAGCTTTGAATTCATTCACCCAAAAATGAAGGTTTTCCATACAAACGTTCAACCCCTTTTTCACCCCCTTAAGGGTTGAATTTCGAAAAATCCTTTCTTATTCCTACTTTACGTCCTAAAAACAATATATGTGAAGAAAATCAGATTTCTAGGTTTAAGGGTTTAGGCTGGGCGTTGATGAGTCAGTGAGTCAGGACTTTTCTCTTTATATATATAGATTTAAAAATAATAAAACAATCAAAAAAGTGCTGCAATTGAATACTACAAACTATGACGTCACGGTTTGCTATTCCAGTGCATTTTCCATAATAAAATTTCGTTTAGACACATCGTAAAAAGTAACTGATTTGACTAGGTAGGACACAACCCTATTAGAACTAATTAATCCTGAGGCATGTGTAACAGACCCGGTCCGGCGATGGGCTCACCACCTATCACGTTTAGGGGTGTTAGACACAGGAGTGCAAAGCTTCATTCACCATGTTTCCTGCATTCACTCTTCTTTCAATATCACTCTCACACTTTCCGTCTCTTGTAAACTTTGAACCCAGATACACATACATATAATCACGCCTCTTTCCCGTAGGGGTAGGCAGAGACCACTTCTTTCCACTTGCTACGATCCTTACATACTTGTTTCGCTTCGTCCACTTTCATTATTCCTTTCATACATGCTCTTCGGTTTAGGGTACTCTTGACCTGGCCTTTTTTATAGATACACAAACTCATAAATAATAATCTCTCTCACACTCACAATAAATAATCTCACGCCTTTTATCCCCGAGGGGATAGACAGAGGTATTCCATTACTAGATATACCAACATTTCACGAGATATATTGGACCCCTAAACGTGATAGGCGGTGAGCCCATCGCCGGACCGGGTCTATTTATATTTTTTAAAATAATAAAATATTATAATTTGTTAATCAAATATTTTTATGAATCGAAAGTAGTAGGCGTGGAACGGAAAAATGTGATCTGCCACCGAACCCTGCTACGTTAAATAGACTATCGTATAATAATATCATACCAGAGACTCATACCTGCACACATACATGCAGGAAACTGTATTAGTATTTAAGAAAGAAATTTGTATAATAAATAAATTAATTAAGAAATAGATAATCTCACCTGAAAGAGTTGTCGAAGTAAAAGAGGCCGGCCTCGGGTCGCACTCGAAGGAAAGCCGCAACATCCGTGTAGTTGGGCAGCGTCGCTGACAGACCCACTAGACGGACCTGGGCACGGGAATGTTTGATTTAAAAAAAAAACGGCCAAGTGCGAGTCTGACTCGTCAACCGAGGGTTCCGTACAAATTTGTAGGTATTTATTTATTAGCGTAATCTACAGGACATACAGTGATACATTTCTAATAACTTATTCTACAATATAATAAATGTTGTGACTACCAAATGACTACCACAACATGAGTAATCAATGACGTGATTTAATTATATAAATAGTTATATATTATAATAAAAAAAAACTCACGCCTTTCACCCCCGAAGGGGTAGGCAGAGGTATTCCATTACTGAATATATCCACTTTTCACGAGATATAATGGACCCCTAAACGTGATAGGTGGTGAGCCCATTGCCGGACCGGGTCTATTTACACATTTTTTTTAAATTCTGAGACCTGCGGGTTTCCTCACGATGTTTTCCTTCACCGTCGAGCTAGTGATAAATATGTACGTAAGTTTTTGAAAAACTCATTGGTACATGCCAGGATTCGAAACCGAGCCTCACTGATTTTCGGCCGGCTCTTTAACCGTCCGGGCTATCACTGCTCACAATTTATTTATTTATTTATTAAATTTACCTGTTCCTGAGTCTGCTCCACAGTCCTTAGGGTCCTCGCGACTAGAGCCTCAAGCACCGGCCCCCTCTCGTCGTGCAGAAGATGGACTTCGTCGATGATGATCAGACGGACAAGATTCGTGAACGACCGCTCGCCACCTGCAAGATTACACCGAGTAAGACATTTGCGTGAGAGACACTGAAGCAAGACACTGGGGTGGAAGACACCGGCGTGAAAGACACTGAGATGGAAGACACTTTCGTTGAAGATACTTGTGCGAAAGTTATTTGCGTGGAATACACTTGCGCGGAAGACACTTAGTCAAAAGGCCTTTGTGCAAAGGACACTTGCCTGAAAGGCACTTGCGTGAGAGACGCTAAAGCGAGACACTGGCCCAAAATACACTGGGGTGGAAGACACTGTCTTAAAAAAACACTAAACTACACACTGGCCTAGGAGACACTGGCGTGAAAGACACTAAAGCAAGACACTGGATTGGAAGACACTTGCACAAAAGACATTTGCTCCAAAGGCAGTTTGTAAGTTGTAAGTAGCGAGACGCTTATTGTTTGAAAGACACGTGTGAAAAAAACACTTGCTTGAAACACACTTGCATGAAATCTACTTGCGTGGAAGACACTAGTGCAGAAGGCGTTTAAGCCAGAGACACTTGTGGAGAAGACACTTGCACGAAAGGCACCTATGGGTTATGTACTTGCTTGCTAGTCACTTTTTTGGAAGGCACTGGCGTGAAAGATAGTTGTGCGAAGAAATACACTTTCGAGAAAGGCACTTGCGTGATATACACTTGCAATCGACTTGCGTGGATGCACTTGCGTGAAAGACACTAGTTCGGAAGACATTTAAGCTAGAGACACTTGCTCGGAAGACACTTGCGTGAAAGATACTTGCAGGAAAAGCACTTCAGGGTAAGATACTTGCTTGCAAGTCACTTTTTTGGAAGGCACTGGCGTGGAAGACACTTGCGCGAAAGACAGTGGCACGAAAGACACTTGCTCCAAAGACACTTGCGTGAAAGACAGTACGAACCTTTCCTGGTGATGATGTCCCACTTCTCTGGAGTGCAGACGATCAGCTGTGTGGCCTCGATCTGCTCTCGCGTCAGCTGATGGTCGCCAGTAAGCTCGGACACCTTCATGTTGTAAGCAGCTAGCCGCTTACTGAAGTTGCCCACCTATTGGCATACATGTATGATTAGTAGAATTGAATGAGATATGACTGTGTGAAATAGTTAACAGTAACTCATTTGACAAGGCAGTCAATAACTTTAGTGTAAGATGATGTCTTTAGTGTAAAATACCGTGTATTATTTGTAAAATACCGTGTCTTTTGTGTAAAATACTGTGTATTTTCTGTAAAATACCGTGTCTTTTTTGTAAAATGCTGTACTTTTCGTGTAAAATTCAGTGTCTTTAGTGTAAACTACTGTAGGGATTGAACTCAGTAACGACAAAAAATACGTATCTTTAAGCCATCTTTTAATCCGGACAAGATAATATGGTACTGAACAATTCAACAAATAAAACATTTTAATGTAAGCAAGACAAGTTTTAGTTAGTAAAGTTATTCGTAAATAAACACTACACTATGGTGTATCTAGTGTAAAATACTAAGTAGTTAGTGCAAAATACTGATTATTTAGTGTAAAATACTGTGTTTTCCGTGTAAAATACTATGTATTTAGTGCAAAACACTGTATATTTCGCGTAAAACACTGTAAATTCACTCGTAAATTACACTCACCATCTCCTGCACGAGCGACCGCATCGGCGCAACGTAAATCATCTTGAAGTCCTGAGCGCTGACCGTACCGTCGTCGTTAACGTGCTTCCCCACTTCGCGGAGTATGCATAGCAGGGCTACGTTGGTCTTACCGGCGCCGGTGGGGGCGCACACTAAGAGGTTCTCGTCTGTTTCTAGTGCCGCTTTAGATATACGACTCTGTGAAGGAAATTGTTGTACAATAAATTCTAAAAAGAGACCACCGAAAAAAAATTACGACGGGATGACCCTAAGGCTTATAATGTAGCTTTCCACTGGTGAAAGAATTTTGAAAATCTCTTTAGTGGTTTAGACTAGGGCTTTCGAATACCGGATTTTTTAAATACCGGTATCAATACCAGAAAGTTTTTTTCCAATACCGGGATCCCGGTATTGAAATTGTGTTCAGATTTTTTTTTCTTTTCAAGCAGCAAATGCCAAATTTTATGAAGAAAATAACACAAACTATCAGTTTTTTTACTGAAAATCAACCTTTGTTAATAATATCACTTTAAATGTAAACGAAAACCTATTCCAGGATTAGTCACAACAGGAATTAATGTCTTTTTTTATGATTAATCGTATATTCTACGTAGAAAATACAACAAAAGAAAAAAATCTCTTTTATTTGCGTTTATGCTAATTTGCTAAGTATTGTGTACAATAAAGATGCTGTGAATATTCAGTTAATCTTCAGTATTTGGTAATTTTGTTTAAGATTCGATATTCGGTCGAATATTATGAACAAAGTTGCCGAATAGCAAATTATCAATTAAACGGTACGATGTTTTCCTTTGGACGAACTGAAGTAAAATAAAGAAATAATGCGTGTGTGACATGATTAATTCCTAAATGAAACAAATAAACCCCTTTGCACGCCCTATTTGTGTTGCTTGCACAGCGCATGCATTAGAAAGAGAATGTAGGTATTTCCATCAAAGCAGAATATTAGCAGGTTATTCGGTATTCGGCCAAATAACTATACGTGTCATCTCTTATGTACAATGTATGACTGAAAAATTACATAGGTATCT
Source organism: Ethmia dodecea (assembly GCA_963855545.1). NCBI lineage: Eukaryota > Metazoa > Arthropoda > Insecta > Lepidoptera > Depressariidae > Ethmia > Ethmia dodecea. The sequence goes on from OY979454.1 coordinate 12,637,679, forward strand.
ATTTATAATTAAAACTTTAAAATATCATCTTTAATAGTTAAACCAAGTACTTAAGTACCTACTTCAGGTTAGTTTCATTTTCATATCCAAAATGTTGAATGAACTACTAAACTACTGATACAAGCAAATAAAATAAGAGGCACGAATTGTGGAATCACTAACTTTACTTAAATCTGACCCCTTAAAAATATGAAAGGGAAAAACAGATAGGTTATACCGTAAGAATAAACTGTTTTCTTCAGGAGAATCATTTTATACAGAAGATTATGCCTAGCAACAACGAGGATGGGCGTGCAAACCTTGATATGAACTGAATAACTGGTGTAAAGCCTACATTTATACAAAATAAGTACAATAAAATATGTACAACTATTATTAATATGCTCTTGTATGTGTAACTGTAAAGTTTATATTAAAAATAAAACTAAATAACCAATACCGGGATCCCGGTATTAGACACTTCAATACCGGTATTGAAAAAAGGCAAAAAAAGTCTGGGATCCCGGTATTAGCCAATACCGGGATCCCGGTATTGGAAGCCCTAGTTTAGACGTGAAAGCGTAACAACAAACAAAGTGAACTTCATAAATACATCTACACTAATATTATAAATAGGAAATAAATAAATAATAATCTCACGCCTTTTATCACCGAGGCAAAAAGATTGAAGAGGAAAGATTTGTATGTTTGTAACAAATAAACTTAAAAACTTTTTTCTGTATTTGTTTTGTTTTTAAAGTAACTGCTAACTCAATTTAATAATAATAATAATAATAATCTCACGCCTTTTATCCCCGAGGGGGTAGGCAGAGGTATTCCATTACTGGATATACCCACATTTCACGAGATACATTGGACTCCTAAACGTGATAGGTGGTGAGCCCATCGCCGGACCGGGTCTATTTACACATGTCTCAGAATTAATTCTGAGACCTGCGGGTTTCCTCACGATGTTTTCCTTCACCGTCGAGCTAGTGATAAACTCAATTTAATTATGTCAATGATTGATCATGTGGTAGTCTATAAGTAGGACAGCGTTTGACTTTTATTGTATTGTAGAATAAGTGTTTCACAATGTATATCCTGTTGATTACACTAATAAATAAATAAACTACTGGACCGATTTAAAAAAATCTTTCACCAAATGAAAGCTACAATATCCCTGTATCCCATAGGCTATATTTTATTCCCGTAGTCCCATGAACTACGCATGTGAAGCCTCGGGGAACTGCTAGTAGATTATATTCTAATGAGGCAGGCAAAATCGCTGGGCTAAATACATTGATTTAAACTACCTGTATTCTATTCAGCGTCTTGAACCCGTCGAAGGCGGGCTGTACGTACTTCGGAAGCTTCTCGATCGGGACTAATTCCTCGCCCTCGTCGAACGCCTTGGGCTTGAGAGCAGGCACGTGGACTTCCTCGTAGCCTAAAATCGAAATTAAAGATTTAAGAAAGAACAGAGACATTAGTAAGTACCAACTCTTTATTGTACAGTCAATAAGCACGCTAAGCTTGACACTTTTTACATTGACGGCCCTGTATTCTATGACGCGCAGTATACATCAGAGCTCAACTTAAACTGGTAGTGTAAAGCTTGACTTGCTCTTGACTGTACTTCAATAAAAATATGCAAAGAGTGACACAAAGTTAAAATTAAATAAATTTGAATTAAAAAAACTAGGGATGAATCCGATACCGATATATCGGCGATAATTTGGGTTTGCCGATATATCGGTATCGGCGATATTTTTATGGCAGATTCAAGGATACTTTTCAAATTTCGCACTTTAAAAATGGAATGTAAACGAGCGTGCTGTCCCATCTATTTCGTTGCAAACGAGGCACGAACTAACTATTGTCGAGGAAACCCCGCACTTTATATTTATAAATGTTAATTTTGATTACGAAAACTATTAATTGTGTTTTATTTATTCTACCTTCCTTTTTGAATTCTTAAGCGTATTCGGTATCAGTAGCGCCGATATTTTTATAAGAGTATCGGTATCGTATCGGCAAAAAGGCTAAAAAAACATAACAAGCTTTTTTTTCGATTTATTCTCAGCAAGCCCTTTAATTTGATACCCATATTGTAAGAGTCCATTAAAAATACTGTTACACCTGGATAGTCCTTACCTTTCCTCTGCCTCCTGAGGAATCCAGGTTGCAGCTGACGCCGCTTGTTGGCCATGATATAGGCTCTATCAATCACCAGGTCTTCCAGCTGTTACACCTGGATAGTCCCTTACCTTTCCTCTGCTTCCTGTGGAATCCAGGCTGCAGCTGACGCCTCTTGTTTGCCATAAAGTGGGCCCTATCAAACTCCAGGTCTTCCAGCTGTTACATCTGGACATTGCATACCTTTCCTCTGCTTCCTGAAGGACCCAGGCGGCAGCTGGCACCTCTTGTTGGCCATGAAGTGGGCCCCAGCTGCAAACACCAGGTCTTCCAGCTGAAGCACTTTCCTCGACCCAGTGACCTGGCCGGTGGTCTCCCCAGCTTCCGCTTCCGACTTGTGTCTCTTGCGGGGAGCTTCCGATTGCTCTGCTGTCTGTGTGCGAAAAGAAAGAAAGAAAGATAAATTTTTGCGGCAACTTTACAGTGGACAATGGATTATTTTATGCAGACCAGCTAAAATTCCAAATTTTAAGTTAGCCTATCCTTATCTATAGAATACGGAAGAAAAAGGACAGAAACAAATCATAGATTGAAGAGTAATGTAAACATGTAAAAACCAACTTATTTGAACCTAATGAACGTGCTTATCTGTCACCATTATCCATGACCTTGTTACATCGTCGCTAAAATAGCTAAGCACGTGTATTTGAATGCGTTCATAAGGTTCAATTTTGTTAGTTTGACATTTGTGACATTGTAAATGAATATGGCGCTTATTTCTGTCCCTTTGTTTTCCAAAGCGGTGGAAAAGAATAGAGCTAACTTAAAATTAGGAAATTTAGCTGGTCTGCAGAATCGAGTCCAGTATTTAACACTAGCTATTCCACGCGGTTTCACCAGCATAATTCCGGTTCCCGATAAAATACAGCCTATGTCTCTCCCTGATAATGTAGCTAGGCTAGCTAGTAGTCCATTTGTAAAAGAATTTTTAGTAGGTTTAGTTTTGGAGCCTATTTAATACAAACAAACAAGTCTTCCCGTTCCCGTGGGAATACGGGAATAAAACATAGCCTGTGTTGAGGGATATTCTAGCTTTCCATTGGTGAAAGAATTTTTAAAATCGGTCCAGCCGTTTTTGAGTTTATTCATAACAAACATACAAAAGTACAAATCTTTCCTCTTTATAATATTAGTATAGATATAGAAAATTGAATTTTTGTGCTATTTCTTGAAATATGACCTCCGTTTTTCTACAATAGGTTGCTTTTTCATTTTAGGTGTTTATAAGTACCTCGTCATCCCCCTTCCCGGTGTCCAGCTGAGCCAGTATCTTCTGCAAGTGAGGCTGCCTGGACATCTCCTCCCTGATGGAGGATCGCTCGCTGTCCGACTGCGCTGACGCCAGCTTGATGCAGTACAGCACTGGGGGAAGAAAACCACATTTTCATACCATCTATTCGGAAAGTGACGTTTTGCTCCTCAATAAAAGGGAGCAAAATACCTAAGTCTTTTCCGATAGGGTTTTTATAAGTGCGAGTAAAAATGTTTTGAATTTGGAATTAAAAATATTTTTCAACATTCTAGTCACCAAGATAAGCAAAATAAGTTTGCATCTAAGGTTGGCGCCACTGTAGTAAGTACATCAAACTTTTGTATAACAAAACATTAGTTCCATTTTCCGCCGCATTAGACTGACATGGCTGAATGGCGATCGATGGTTGTGCCAAACTGTCTTAAAAAACTCGCTGTGTATCATGACAAGCAGTGTATCATTCGGTCGCAAAAATATCGTTTTGCTCCCTTACGATACAATCTACTATTTTTGTCAGTAACCAAAATTAATATAAAAGTAAAATCATGACAGCTTGAGTTGGATTAGGTGCACAATGCCACATTCGCAAAATGTCACATTAGCAAAATGCCATTTTCGCATAATGTCACATTCTCGAATGTTTTTTAGGGTTCCGTAGGGTAGGGTTCCGAGGTATGAAGCTGAAATTTATATTAATTACTCAGGTCTACTGTCCCTTGAAGCTGTGAAAAAATCAAACTTCTAAGCCAACGCAATCAAAAGATACAGCCGTTTATGCCGCAAATTTTCGACACTTGCAAGGGAATCAAAACCTACAGGGTGCTTCCCGTGAACTCAGAATCTTGAAATTTGGTACGAAGCAACGTCTTATAGCATAGATAAAGGAAAAATTACGAAAACCATAAATTTGCAAGGTTGTACGGAACCCTCGGTGCGCGAGTCCGACTCGCACTTGGCCGGTTTTTTAATGTTTTTCTTGCTATTTTGATAACATGACACTTTGTTAGTGTGGAATTTTGCTAGTGTGTGGTATTTTGCTGTAGCATTTTGCGTCAATTTGTCATTTTGCGAATGTGGCATTGTGCGCCTTATCCCTTGAGTTTCTTTTTTCGTAAAAAAAAATGTTTTAATTCCTCGGTACCAATGGGCACCGCAACAATTAAAAATCAATTGTGTTTTATATTATTGGCTTGAGAGGTTCGAATATTAACAGTCAACTAAATTACAGTTGTCCTACATATCCTACACTCACCAGTATACCGGTACTTGTTGAGCAGCTTCACAAACTCGAAGCAGTCGTACCCCAGCAGCAGAACGAGCCTGTTTTCCAGGTCTCTGTCGTCAGCTGCATCTGACAACGCTCGCAGCACTTCGCTGGACTTCGCCTGGGAGGCCATTGCGTCTGGAAAGTGTCTGGAGAGACGCCGCTGAAGCCAGTACGCGTCTATATCCATGGGATGGAGGGTAGCGTCTCTGCGCTTCTGGGATTGTTCCTCTGATAGCTGCGGAGATAACAGGTAATAATCAATTGGGTATTTGACTGTATCGAAATGTAATTGCGAGTGATAATTTACTTATAAGATTATCCCATAAGACTTCTAAAAATATATTTCCATTTGCATTTTACAGTTAAAGCCATTTATAAAATTATAAAACAAAAAAAAAAGAGAGCAGTGATAGCCCGAACGGTTAAAGAGCCGGCCGAAAATCAGTGAGGCTCGGGTTCGAATCCTGGCATGTACCAATGAGTTTTTCAAAAATTTACGTACATATTTATCACTAGCTCGACGGTGAAGGAAAACAATGTGAGGAAACCCGCAGGTCCCAGAATTAATTCTGAGACATGTGTAAATAGACCCGGTCCGGCGATGGGCTCACCACCTATCACGTTTAGGGGTCCAATGTATCTCGTGAAATGTGGGTATATCCAGTAATGGAATACCTCTGCCTACCCCCTCGGGGATGAAAGGCTTGAGATTATATTATTATTATATTTATAATCTTTGGATCACTAAGCGTGATAGGCAGTAAGCCCATCGCCGGACCGCGTCTGTTACACTTGTTTCAGAATTAATTCTGGGACCTGCGGTTTTGCTCACGATGTTTTCCTTCACCGTCGAGCTAGTGATAAATATGTACGGAAGCGTTTTTGAATAACTCATTGATACATGCTAGGATTCGAACCCCAGCTTTACAAATGAGAAGCGGGCTAGAATACATTTTATTTCATAAAATTATTATAAGTTTACTAAAATATGTAACTTTTTCTAGGTAGATCAAATTTGTATGGGTCTTATATAATCTCGCTTCTTTCAAATTTAAATATATATGATCATCACTCACATTGGTGTGTATCGCTCTTTTCCCTTCGCCATCGCTGTCTTCTTCTCCGCTGCTCTCTTTCTCTTTCTCATTCTCTGAGCCCTCCCCTTCTTCCTTCTCTTCCTCTCGAACCTAGAAAACAAAATTATTTTTGCTTCTTTGGCTGATATAAAGACACCCCTAAAGACATTAAGTTTATTAAGTTCGTAAAAATATCCCCCCTCTACAGAAATCGGTCAGTTTAAATTTTATTATGCAGTGTGACTCGTAAATCAAGGGAATCCTGCCAGGACGTAAAAGAGTAGCCGATAAACATAAAAAAGTTAAAAATAATAATAATAAATTGTAGGACACATTTTACACACGGTTATTTACTCCCAAACTAGGCAGGGCCTGTACTATGGGTACTAAACAACTGATAAACATAATTAAATAAATATTAAACGACCACATACGAAACCCATAGACATAATAATTAATACAACACTACTTTAGCGCAATTTTCTAAAATACGATTATTCTGAATTTCCCATATACTACGTAGCGTATTGCACACGCACGCCGGCGGTCATTGACCTCGCGCAGCAGATTTGGCGAGTATACGCTAAACCTAGAGAATTTAACTTTTAAATTGCGAAAATTAAGGAGGGTTTTTTATACAAATGCTTAAGGTATTTATACACGGCTACTTATTCACCATCTTGAAGGATTCCCTCTGTTTACCAGTCACATTGTATGTATGTATAGATTACCTCTCCATATGCATCTTCGTCGTCCTCCTCTGAGGACTCCTCAAACTGTACATTGATGCCATAAGTCTCGTCTATTTCAGTGTTTCCTTCAGTCGCCGCGCTGATATTGAAATCCGTTATTTTCTTGCCTAAATTAAACAAGATTAAATAAATAAATAAATTGTTGCAGACAACTTGGTATTTATAGTTTTTTTTAGGGCTTTTTTTTATTAGGTTTAGGTGATTAGGCCTCTCATACAACAAACATGGGTTGATTTAATCTTTTATTCTTTAAGCCTTTATTAGCCAAATAAGTAAATTTACAAATATTGTTACTATTACAGACATTAAAAATTATTGATATAATCACCAATCAGTAAATAAATAAATCAGTCAGTCAGTTTATAATTTTATAATGGTATACGGAACCCTTCGTGCGCGAGTCCGACTCGCACTTGGCCGGTTTTTTATTGTTGCGGACAAACGCATGGAGCAAACGAAAGCACGCCCACGAGAGCGCTCGGCTACCTATTGCATCTGATAGTAATAATTTTGTAAACTCAATCTAATAATCTCATCTCACCTAAATTCACGAGCAGCGCGAACCTCTCATCGGGTATTGGTCCTAGCAGCAGTTCTATCTCTTTCTTCTTATCAAGATCTTTTAATTTATCGTTTTTGAGGACCACCAGCACCTGTTAAATAAAACAATAAAATAAATAAAAAATAAATCATCTCACGCCTTTTATCCCCGAGGGGTTAGGCAGAGGTATTCCATTACTGGATATACCCACTTTTCACGAGATATTTTGGACCCCTAAACGTGATAGGTGGTGAGCCCATCGCCGGACCGGGACTATTTACGCATATCTCAGAATTAATTCTGGAACCTGCTAGTTTCCTTACGATGTTTTCCTTCACCGTCGAGCTAGTGATAAATATGTATGTAAGTTTTGAAAAACTCTTTGATACATGCCAGGATTCGAACCCGAGCCTCACTGATTCTCAGCCGGCTCTTTAACCGTAAGGCTATCACTGCTCTTGTGAAACAATACTAATGTTATAAACGGTAAAGCTGTTTGTATGTGGTTAGACAATAATCTCAGAAGACTGGTATCATTTAACAAATTTGTTTGCTGAAAGAAACTGCCTTGAGTTTGTTGCTGGTTCTTCTCTTACTGCATTTGGAACCAGCAACTCTTTGGTGGAGGCAGGCTGCTGTTTACATCCAGCCAACCTCCATGAACATGTTTAGTCCCTTAGACTTCTTCTACAGAAATAAATGTATTCTAAGTTTTTTTTATTACAGGATTAGGAGCACAACGCCACCTTTGCAAAATGACACATCGACGCAAAATGCCACACTAACAAAGTGCTATATTATAAAAATAACAAGATTCAAAATAAAAAAAATCATTCGAGAGTAATGAGAAAATGCCATTTTGGTAATGTGACGTTTGGCTAATGTGACATTTTGCAATGTGGCGTTTTGAGAATGTAACATTCTGCGAAATTCCAATGTGTCATTTTGAGAATGTGGCAGTGTGCTCCTAATAACACTCACCTCATCACAAGCCCCACACAGGATATCTCTCGGTTGATCCCCGAGCGCACTCTGCATGAACGAAAGAAGCAACTCGTACGCATGCCTGGTGTGCTGAGCTCGGGGCCGGTACAGTACGCCGGGCGCGTCGTCTGCCCACGCTACTCTGGCAGTCTTTGACTTCGACAGTTCGTAGGTAGCCTCGTCTCTTTTCTGGCGTCTGATAAGGTTTCAGTTGCTCAGAATTATTATCTTCACATAGTATTATATAAAGTAGCTTTCCCTGTATGTTAGCCAATTCCTTCGAAACCATGCAATGAGTTTGATGTTTTCTATTATAGAAAGGTTTGCGTATATCTTAAAAACCAAGGTGATGGTGGGTCGCTAGTCTACACTACTATTATAAAGAGGAGAGATTTGTATTTTCGTATGTTTGATTAAATGTTTAAGTAATGTTTACGCGGGTGAAATCGCGCGGAACATCAAGTATTGTATATGGAAGTTCAATGCTGGACATACTTGGCTTTCCGCTCCTCAGCTTTGTCAGGCTTCGTACGCTGCGCTCTGTCCCCCATACGGGTCCCGATGAGCTTGCCAGACAAGGACAAAACTTCTCCTGTCGCCTCATCTCTTCCACGACGCTCAATAAGGCGTACATCAGCTTGGAGAACTAGGTTAGAATTCTGATGACAAAAACACCATAAGCTTGTCAACAATACCGTAAATACACAATCAAATGTCTTTAATAAGAAATATAGGGGACATATAAGGGTTTTTGTTGCAAATTGGTAGTTAAATATTGCACAATTACGTGAAATTGAATTTGAAAATAATGCAAAATGTAACTTACAGCTTTGTACTCGTACTGCAGCTGTCTGGCAGCCGCATCCGCCATAGTGGTCCCTTAATCAACTTTTTCACTTGAACTTGTTTTACATTCGCTGAAATTCAATAATTTTAGCTAGATATTGAAGAAAATAACGTGCGAGGTTATTTACGCCGCTATGCTATCGCCATTTTGTTTGGAATGTCAACGTCAGTCGTCAGTCGTCAAATAAAATAGAGAACAGGGGCTTTTTGGCGGGAATCCGAAGAAGGACGTTGTTGTTGATGTTTTTTTTTTGAAGAAACGCATTTTTGTGCATAGCTCTGAAGCAGAGCTGAAAATCTTTTTCGTGTCGTGTTTAGTGCTGATGGCTAAAATGCCAATGCCTTAAAATAAGAAAAAAAAAAAAAAGAAATAAAATAGAGATGTGACGGATGGCCGTCGAAGTGAGTTTGTTTATCGTCAATATTAGGGGGCGGTTGCGTGTCTAGATGTACATCACTTTTTACATATTTTTTTTTAAATAATGTTGGTAGCACTGTTTCTGATAATATTGAAATGTGCCATTGATAAGAATAATAATAAATATACCAAAGAGGTTGGAAGAAAATCATTTTGTTTCCTATTTACGTGAGTTGAGGATTGTTTGGAGAAACTATACACTGAATTTAACTAACCGTTCAACAACGCTGTTGTATATTAAACCCGAAATCGTATTGAACTTATGGTGCCTACAGACCGGTTTAACGAACGAACCCCAACCTTAACAACAACAATAGATTTCATCGCCTTCGTTGGCTGTAAGTAATTTAGCAAACGCCAACGATCGTTTGTTGCCCTTTACAAGCAAACTGCAGCATGGAAATTCGACTGACGTCTGTGTCAGTATGGAAACTAAAGAGATTTATATTTACTTGTAGGGCATATCTTTGAGGGTTATCCAAAAGTTTTTACACGTGGTTACGTAGTCAAAACGACACAGCTCGAGTTCGTACAACTAGAAGTTTTTGTATGAAAATATTCTCAATGACCGCTCTACTATGCCCTTGTGTATTTTTGTCGAAAAGAGTGGGTTAAGATAAATATCTACTATAAGTCGTAACGGTTGTATATTCAAATAACCAAATGTAGGTATTTGAAATATTCTTCCAAAGCCAACAAGCGTGCGTCAGTGCAGCCAAATGTAATTCGTTAGCGCTTGTTAGGTTGGTATGTAAGCACCATTATGCTGGATTTTCATGTCAAAATCAGCTGTTTGGTTGTTGATCAAACCCGTCGACCGGAATACGTCTAGTTATTTTTAGAATTTTGTTATTGTAATGAAGGTCAAATATGTACGAAGGATAAATCACTGCAAACACAGGAATATTTTTCTATTATCTTGGGACAAACCCTGTTTTGTAAGAATTGTAAGTCGAATCACGGTCGTTATTTTGGTTTGTAGGGGCACAAAAACTCAATTTAGGAACTACTTTTATTTATGTATTATCCAGAGATTTATTATATTTTAATCTCTTTGGTATTATCAGTCGTCATCATCACAGCACAGAGTGATGAGATGAGTTGATGACGCACAATTTTGTTGGTAGGTAGGTACTTACGCTTTCAAAGCACAATGACCCTATATCAAGGATGTGACAATTTTTTGCCATTGGTGTGTTAAAACATATTTTATTTTTATTTATTTTTCATTTTTCTTTATTAAGGAAACAAACAGCTTATACAAAAAAACTAATAGATATTACATTAAATATAAATATTACATTAAGCCAACAAAGTTTCCATTAATGTTTAGCACCTAAAGTTGCAACGGACATGCTACTAAACAAAGGGTGTTATTTAAATGGTTAGCAGAGTATTCGTATTTTTGTAAGCAGAAAAATATAATCTGTAAGCAGAAATAGCTAATTGGTCAGCAACTCATGGCCAGCAAACATTACAAAACCTATCAGCAATTTATGTCATTCTGGATGGCTGTAATTATTTTTGAGCTGCAATGAGCTGCTACTGTTTAATAAAATTTTGGTAAGCACTCAGAGGGGAAGCCAAAAATTTTTTTTTGAGCTGCATATAAAAGTAGCAAAAATAATCTCAGCAAACTTGTCACGCGCAAAATGGGCGCATTTCTTACCTAGATTAGGAAGGACTTTGGATTATGATTTGATTATGATTATTATTACGATTACAACTAGTGGTGGTGGTTGTGGTGGTGTTGGTGGTAGTGGTAGTGAGCGTGGTAGAGTAGGGTAGGAGTGGGGGTAGGAGTGGGGGTTAGGAGTGGGAGTTAGGAGTGGGAGTTAGGAGTGGGGGGTAGGAGTGGGGGGTAGGAGTGGGGGGTAGGAGTGGGGGGTAGGAGTGGGGGGTAGGAGTGGGGGGTAGGAGTGGGGGGTAGGAGTGGGGGGTAGGAGTGGGGGGTAGGAGTGAGGGGTAGGAGTGGGGATAGGAGTGGGGGGTAGGAGTGGGGGGTAGGAGTGGGAGGTAGGAGTGGGAGGTAGGAGTGGGAGGTAGGAGTGGGGGTAGGAGTGGGGGGTAGGAGTGGGGGGTAGGAGTGGGGGGTAGGAGGGGGGGTAGGAGGGGGGGTAGGAGTGGGGGGTAGGAGTGGGGGGTATGAGGGTGTGGGAGCGTGTTAGAGCGTGTGGGAGCGAGTGGGAGCGTGTGGAAGCGTGTGGGAGCGTGTGGGAGCGTGCTAGGGCGTGTGGGAGCGTGCTGGGGCGTGTGGGAGCGTGTCGGAGCGTGTGAGAGCGTGTGGGAGCGTACTGGGGCGTGTGGGAGCGGGCTGGGGAGTGTGGGAGCGTGCTTGGGCGTGTGGGAGCGTGCTGGGGCGTGTGGGAGCGTGCTGGGGAGTGTGGGAGCGTGCTGGGGCGTGTGGAAGAGTGTGGGAGCGAATGGGAGTGTGTGGGAGCGTGCTGAGGCGTGTGGGAGCGTGCTGGGGCGTGTGGGAGCGTGCTGGGGAGTGTGGGAGCGTGCTTGGGCGTTTGGGAGCGTGCTGGGGCGCATGGGAGCGTGCTGGGGAGTGTGGGAGCGTGCTGGGGCGTGTGGGAGAGTGTGGGAGCGAATGGAAGTGTGTGGGAGAGTGTGGGAGCGTGTGGGAGTATGTGGGCGCGTGTGGGAGAGTGTGGGTGCGTGTGGGAGAGTGGGAGTGTGGGAGCGTGAGGGAGCGTGTGGGAGAGTGTGGGAGAGTGTGGGTGCGTGTGGGAGCGTGTGGGAGCATGTGGGAGAGTGTGGGAGCGTGCTGGGGCGTGTGGGAGCGTGTGAGAGCGTGTGGGAGCGTGCTGGGGAGTGTGGGAGCGTGCTTGGGCGTGTGGGAGCGTGCTGGGGCGTATGGGAGCGTGCTGGGGAGTGTGGGAGCGTGCTGGGGCGTGTGGGAGAGTGTGGGAGCGTGTGGGAGCGAATGGGAGTGTGTGGGAGAGTGTGGGGGCGTGCGGGTTCGTGTGGGAGCGTGCTGGGGCGTGTGGGAGCGTGTTGGGGCGGGTGGGAGCGTATGTGAGAGTGGGAGTGGGGGTGGGGGTGGGAGTGGGGGTGCGGTGGGAGTGGGGGTGGGGTGGGAGTGGGGGTGGGAATGGGAGTGGGAGTAGTATAATTTTTACGACATGTTTTCTCTGCTGTTCAATCCTGAAGTCTTGCTGACCAAGTAGTTATTTTGCGGACCAAGTAACTATTTTGCGGACTGAATGTTTATTATGCAAACCCATGTTATTGTAAGCTGCCTATTTCTGATTTAATTTTTGACCATTATCAAAATTATTTGCCGAACAAGGATTGCTGCCTGATGTTTTTATTTGCGAACAAAATCTTTGTATGCCGACCAAATGATTTAAATGCTGATTTTTTGTGGCGAACCAAATTTTTTAATTGCTGCCCATTTAATTACTTCTCCTAAACAAAGAAGTCTATTCTAGTCTTTAAAGGAAACCTGAATATTTTTTTTTCTTTATGTATTTATACAAACAAAAGTTTGTCCAAAAATAAGCATCTACGTACTTATTCAATATGGTCAGCTGATCGGCATTTCTTGGTAGTCGGTTTTGAAATTATTGGTTGCAAGAAAACATGAAAATATCGTTAGGTATTACTATACTCTATTTTCAAGGAGTACATTATTTAGCTACAATAAAAAAAAATCGTTGTCTGTAAGGTCGGTTTAATGACGATAGTTGAACGTGACAACGTCATAATAAAATACTGATGGAATGGATTGTGCCTCTTTGTCGCTCGTTGCGCGCTCTTGCTTGTACTGGAACGCCGCATACGTCACACTTTTTCGTGCATGCAGCCAGCTCCATCGAATTATAAGACGTTGTCACGTCAAAAACATTACCATCCTTCTAGTGCAGTCGGGTGAAAAATACCAGCTTGTGACAGCCCTAACGTATTGATCATTTCAGTTATGTATGTATGTGTGCAATACTGTTGTTATTTAGCGTCCTTTGCGCGAACAAGACGCGATTCGCGACGCGACGCGAGCTCATGTCACATAGACAATAATCTCCGAAAAGCAATTAATATTGATAATAAAGATGGCGGCTCCATCCAGTGGTAGCGGTAATCTCGTCGAGGAATTCGAAGAATCATTTCAGGTAAGCCTCAAAACATATATTTTCGTATAAAATCCTCTAAAAGTCAAAATAAATTCATAACCTCATCCAAAATCGTATTTACGTTGTTGTCAGTGTCAAAAGAAACTTAATAGTACCAACATTTAGAAACGAACCGTAATGTAGTCGGTGTTGCCTTTATAGTAAAAGTAGAAGCTTCATATGGTGAATTTTGTTGTTTATATCATAAACTGGGAACGTTTTTTGTGTACGTGACCTAATTTAGCTTATGAAGCTTCGACTGTCCCAAAAGACATTTTTGTTGCAAGCAACCATAGTGAAAAGCAAACGCATCCCATTGAAGTCGGCCATTTTATACTGATAATGTTTTCCCATAATTACGAAAAGTTATACGCGTGTTATTTAATAGTAAAACTGGATTGATAGCGTCATTTTAACGCGTTGTGCGGTGAGAAAGACATATAGATGGATACGGTGCCGTGGACACTTGTGAGACAGTGAAAAGTGATGAAATATAATTGATTTTGGGGATACGGACCTGTGTGATTGATTTATTGTGTGCACCATGTCGGGGGAAGACTGTAGTGGTTTGGGGAATGGACACACCATCCAAGTGTTTCGTCCCACATGGGAGGAGTTCAGAGATTTCAACAAATACGTGCAGTTTATGGAGTCGAAGGGAGCTCACAAGGCTGGGCTCGCGAAAGTGATTCCGCCTCCCGAATGGGTGCCCCGGCAGCGAGGGTACGATCTTGAGGATCTGAACATCACCATCCCTTCACCTATATGCCAAGTGGTGACCGGCAAACAAGGTTTGTTTCAACAAATCAATATCCAGAAAAAGGCTATGACTGTGAAACAGTTTGCTGTGATGGCTAATTCCGCTAAATACTGCACTCCTCGGCACTCGAGTTACGAAGACTTGGAGAGGAAATATTGGAAGAATGTCACGTATGTAGCTCCCATATACGGAGCTGATGTCAATGGCAGTATCACAGACCCAGACGTGAGAGAATGGAATATTAACAGCCTAGGCACGATTCTAGACTTTGTGAACTCGGATTATGGCATAGAAATTGATGGTGTGAACACAGCTTACTTGTACTTTGGAATGTGGAAGACTACGTTCGCTTGGCACACCGAAGACATGGATTTATATTCTATAAACTATCTCCACTTCGGAGAGCCCAAGACATGGTATGTGATCCCACCGGAGCATGGGAAGAGATTCGAAAGAATCGCTTCCGGTTTCTTTCCCACCTCAGCGAAGACGTGCCAAGCGTTCCTACGTCACAAAATGACTTTGATTTCACCGCAAATCTTAAAACAATACTCGGTTCCAGTCAACAAGATTACGCAAGAAGCTGGGGAGATAATGATCACATTCCCCTACGGTTACCATGCTGGCTTCAATCACGGTTTCAACTGTGCAGAGTCCACCAACTTTGCTGCTCCCCGATGGGTGGAATACGGAAAACGAGCTACTCAATGCACTTGTAGCAATGATATGGTCAAGATATCAATGGACACATTTGTGAAACGGTTCCAACCAGACCGTTATGAACTCTGGCTGAAGGGCCAAGACATTGGGTGCCACCCTGAGCAGCCGGAGAAGATGGTGCCAGCTCCACATCCATCCGGACAAGATATTCTATGCAACAAGAACAACACAGAGCTACCAGAGTCGTTCATAGCCGCAGAAGAAGAAGGCTTGAAGAAGAAAAAGCGTCATCCGCTGCATTTGAAACGGGCCATGGCATCAAAGAGTATTTCTGAAGGAGCCATTGCCGTTTCTATTCTCGGTCACGATGTAATGGATGATGATGAGATGACTATGGCAGAAGGAGACCTTGACATGATGACTTCGATGAAACGTCACAATATGCCTGACGATACCCAACTTGATGCCTTAGAAGACATCTGGCTGAAAGGTGATGAAATGGATCCATCTGAAGCCCAGCTACCTGACGTTGGGTACATGGACTCCGACAAAGACTCTGACTACGAAGCACCCAAAACCAAAAAAGAGAAAGCTAAGGAAGCAAAAGAGTTTAGGAAAAAGCAGAAGAGCAGCAGCGAGAAGAAACCACGGTCCAAATCTAAGGGAGATGATGAAGTTAAGACGCCTAAAAAAGAACCTCCTACTGAAGGCGAAGAAGAAAGTGACCGATCAAAGAAAACTCCTAGCAAAAGCAGCAGAGGGCGAAAAGTTAAGTCGAAGAAACTGTCTGACGAACAGCTTGAAGACATGTCTGCGTTGGTTTCCAACTGGGAATCTCCACCACATGCTGTTGCGTCTCCAGATGCACCAGACACTAAGGAAAAAGTTGTACCTCCTGATCCTCTACAAGGAGTTAGTCCTGACCCAGTAGTCGAAGTAGAAATAAAGAAAGAGCCGAAAAAACGCAAATCATCAATAAAATCCCAGGATGGAGAAACGAAGGAAAAACCTAAAAAAGAACGAGTTAAAAAGGAGCCAGTTAAGCGCGCACCTAAACCTAAGAAGGAGAAACCGGAGGGAGAAGTTAAAGAGAAGAAGCCACGGAAACCTCGAACTCCGAAGAAACCTAACTTCGCGTACAACTCTCCGTTGCAACCAGTCATGGCTAGTCAGCAAAGGCCGTATATGGTTCAAGCTCCTAAAAGCAGTCCAATTCTATTGCAGAAATCCTATTCGGCTCTAAATACTGTTCAGAAACCGTACACTGCGAAGAATGTTGGAGTAAAGACTTACACCCTTCAAAATGCAGCTCAGAAAACATACACCACTTCGTCAATACCACAGAATAGGGAACACCAGAAACCGGACACTACATCCCCACCGAAAACAAACACACCATCCCCAGTGAAACCGTACCAGAGTATTCTTCTGGATGCAAACTTGAGGGTCCCAAATCCAACTGTGGTCCCCCCAATAAACAAAAACCCAAGTGCGTTCCAGGGTGAGTTTGCCAAATTCATGGAAAAGGCCCAAACGATACCGCCTACAATACTGAAACATCACACTTATCCTAGAAAGAATTCTCCCCCAAAGAAAGCAGAAGAGAGCCAGCCCAAACCGGACTGGTCTATGCCTGTAGGGAAGTACAATGACAGTATATTTGTAGAAACCCCCATAGATTATAGAATGTATCCGCAGACTCAGGAAAGGTTACCGCAGCCAAGTCAAGAGAGGCATTGGAAGCCAGAGCAGTACTACCAACCGCAGCTACAGAACTACCCAAACGTCCAACAGATGTACGGACAGATGAATTCTAATAACTATTACAGAAGTCCGTACCAATCCCCATGGTATGGCTATCAGAAATAGACAGAATTAGTATTATGGATTTTTGTGTATAGTTTGTGAATTTAAATAAAATAATTAAATATGTTTTAATGCCTTGTATGATGAAGTATTGTAGTTTTAAATGTGGATTCACACCAGTCACTTTTGGACAAAATATAACTTCTTTACCAAACCATATTTTGCAATAACTAAATCATATTTTGTATTTCTACATGCTTTATATTAGCTTCACTTGTAACTATGTTTGGTAGCAAATATTGCAAGTCAAAAATAATGTACTTCAAATTATGATACAGACATGAAACTTCGCAAGAGTTTAGTTTGGATGACAATACAATCTATTATCAAGTTTATCTGATCATGTAAAAAAAGAAAGAAACTTTATTCGGCATACACAAAAAAAAAACAGAAATTACATTAATACAAAAAACAATTTTATGCCGAAAGGGCCACTCAGCATAATGCCACAGCCTGGGCTGAGGCACTGATTTCAGCTATGTATTCTAAAAATTAAGATAGCCAATCCCAGAGTAAATAAAAGGTCTTAAAACTATTTCCCTAATTAGACGAATAAAAGTAATGATGTGAATGTACATAAAATTCTCAGCTGGTATCATCTAAAATTATGTGACAAGGGGACATTTAATAATATTAAATAATAGTATAAAATTCACGAGTGACTGTACTTAATATAAAATTTGTACCTAAACGGTTACATCACTAGAAGATGAAAGTATGGAAGCATAGCTAAGAGTTTTTCCCGATATCCATCCTAATGCTAATAGAAATGACGGTTCCCACCACGCTACGATACGATTCATATGAAACTACACGATTCAATTAGTGTAAAGGTGCGGCCATATTAGAGCGAAGATTCTTGTCGCGTTATCGAGATATATAATTCACTAGGGATCCGCCCCAGCTTCGCACGGGTGCAATGCTGATTTAAAACTTTCCTCTTGAATCACTCTTATCTATAAAAAAAAACGCATCAAAATCCGTTGCGTAGTTTTAAAGATTTGGACAGAAAGCGAGAAGCGACTGTTATTCTATGTAGTGTGTTCGTTCTCTACGGCTAATCTGCGGCCACATTGTCGAGATTCTGCGACGGTTCGCTGTGGTTAAAGAGCCCGCTTCTCATCAGCGAAGCTCGGGTTCGAATCCTGGCTAGGGGGTGTAATAATTGAGTTCTTTTAGAAAACTTTCGTACATATATTTATCACTAGCTCTCGACGGTTAAGGAAAATATCGTGGGCTAACCAGTCGATCCCAGAATAAATTCTGAGGCTTGTGTTACACCACCCCCGGTCCGGTGATGGGCAAATCACGTTTAGGGGTCATAAGAATGTACAGGTGAAAAGTGGGTAGTTCCAAAAATGGAATATCTGCCTACCCCCTCGGGAATAAAAGACTTTTAAAACATCCAGTAGTTTTTGAGTATATTCGTACAAACAAAAATATAATTAATGTTTCCTCTTTATAATATTAGTGTAGATTTAGTAGCGTCTCCTAGTGATATAACCGTTTCTGGAAAGTCTACAATTTATATAACTTCGAAAATTACGTACTGAAATCACAATGTTGTAAGTTGAATAAAAATTCATGGTACAGTACGGCCGTTTTAACTTAGCAGCTCGGAAGTTGCGCAAATGGCTGCGCAATAACATTTTTCTGCGACCATTTGGCGGTACGAGGGGGTTTGCGCAGTCGAAGCCTATGTTCAGAGAAGCCAAGTTATAACGGTATACTGTATATATGGAAATGGCCAAAGAGGTTGGAAGAAAATCATTCTAAACTTTTTTAAACGTCTTTGGCAATGGCATTCAATGTTATCGAATATCACAGTAACAGAGCCACATTACAACAATCTATCGCTTGAGGATGTCAAAAAGAGATGGCGCTATATGAGTAGCATAAAGTCGTCTTTCTATTTGCGCTAATTCAAAGTTTCATGGTTGACGACTGTTTTGTAGGCGTATGGCGCGTATTGTAAACTTAAACATTGTATGAAAACAGAATGTGGTAATTACATTAAAAGCCCTCTTACGATTGATTTAAGTTTGAAAAATGTTTAATTTATGCTTGTGTGCAACGTTTGTCTGGCCATAGAGCCTGAATGTGCGTAAATTTGCCCGGAATACAATATTATGTAACAGAATAAGCCCAATTCCTGAAATTAGTTTGATCAGTATCGACTACTTAATCGATTGCAACAATTTTGAATGTGTTATTTTTTTCGGAAAAAATAATTAGCATAACTGAATTTAGGGCTACCTATAGAAAACGTACCGTAGTATTGCTCTTTAAATAAGAAATTTGGTTACACAAAACTAAAGTACGAAGGCATCATATTTTTTTTATATTAATATACTAATTGGGGTGTATGAGGAATGGCGCTTATTCTGTGACGCATTGTAGGTATATGCAGTTACGCAATACAGCTAGTGCAAAAGACTTAGCCATTTTTTTTTATTTTATCGACTGACTGTAATTGTAAATAGAGAAAAATAATTATTTAAATATTAAGTTTGACAGTTTCGATAGAAAAATTGGTAATTTTTTTGTGTTTGGCTTTGGCCTTGGTCTTCGAGGCTTTCGAGAGACAGAATTCTAATTCATCGAAAATGTTGCAATTTGATTTAAAATTATTATAATAATTGGGAAAATAACTAAAATACCAATTGCAGGTTAGGCCAAAATAGAATGCTAAAAATTGACCGATTTACTAGCGACTACGTAGCATTCGGATTTCGCGACGAACTACTTTCTATGGATTGGTAACACTAATTAATGTGCAATACATACGTGTGATAATAATTAAAGAGCTCCTTCACATTGGGTCGCAACTCGCAAGCAACGCCGCAGTAGCAGCCGCAACTGCTACGAACCAACAAAAGCAGGAGCAACAATGATATTTTCATCTCTCCAGGCAGAAAGCGTCAACTTTCGGCCCGCCTGCGCAAGTTGCCGCTTTCCGCCTCCGTCGAGCTGAAAAAAAGTATACACACCTCGGGAAGTAAATAAGAAAGCCTCAGATCACATTCTTGTAGACAATTCTTGGCAATTCTTGTTTTATTTCTCTTGGTATGTAATATCCTACTATTCCTTGTTGAAATCCATTATAAGAATAAAGTTCGCCTCTAAAGAAGTGGCGTGGCTATAGATATAATAAAAAGGCATCTTTTTGCGACTTAATGTGAACGAAGAATGCGATACGCGAAGGCGTCGCAAGTCGTCGAATGCTACCGCATAAGAATAACTAATAATATTACGAATAGAAGTGGCTGGCGGTGATGGAAGCCGTCTGCTTGAACGCTTGTGTTGGTTTGGATTTGAAATTGATCTAGAACAAGCCTGTATATCTAATACATTTATTACAAGACTCGGTATTGAAAAATACTACTGATGGCAGTAATAATAGCTATCGGTACTTATACGAGCAGTATTGGTGCTGATTCTGCTTTACAGCGACTAAACTTATTTTAGTTTACTCCTGTCTTTTTCTATCTCCTAGAAAAGAAAAGAGACGGGCGATATTTAGTCCTGTCAAATTAAAATTAGTCCTGTCAAATAAGGCATTCCAAAACGTGTTTAGTGCATAAATAAAGAAGTCACTACTATACAGCTTCTGACACGACTAAATTCGGTAGGTTATCTTGTATCCCTTTTCTTTTTTTGAGGTAAGACAAAGACAAGAATATACTAAAATAACTTTAGTTGGTGTAAAGCAGAATCGAACCCAGTGTCGCTTCTATAGTATTATTAGTTATTCATATGGCTTTAGTGTCTATTTAGAATAGTCGGATAGTCGTAGACATTTCAGCTTTACCATTAAGTTTTTAAAATAAAATTGTAAAGTTAGATTTATTTTAAATCGTAATTCTATGAATTCAGTAGTTTAATTTTCTCAAGCCACCTCCCTATGCCAGCTCAAAATCAATATTGAATGTGGAACTTACCTAATATAGGTCAATACTTATACTACCTAAGTTACCTAATAGACTATCGCTTCCGCAAGTGTTCTAGCTGAGAAATAATGCAAGAAATTCCTCAACAATCTTCTATCTATACACATATTTAATGGAAGAAACTGTCTTACTCAATGCTTTGAACGATTAGTTAGCCGAAACCCCTGGGTCTAAGAAGCATAAAATTTCCCACAAAGGTCTAATGAAAGTTTGTGTCGTAAATGAGCACCTAAAAAGGATTTTTGGAATTTCCCACGGGAACGGGAATAATCAGGATCTAGGCTGGCAACTCCGGACAGTCTATTTCACATAGCATTAGTATGGTGACAGTTCACTGTTGACAATGGAAGCAATGTGCTCTAAAAGCGAAATACTTACTGATAACGATACTAACTGGAAAATTGGTAGGTAGACAGACTCCTCATAGGGAATAGGTATCCACCAATAAAGATTTTTTCGAAATTCCCACGGGAAAAACGGAATCCGTGGGAAAATTATAACCCTTGTAACTCCCAGAAAAGTAAGATTTCGATAGGTGAAAGAATTTTAAAATCGGTCCAGTACTTTCAGTACCGGAGCCTATAACAATACAAATACAAAGTCAAATCTTTCCTCATTATAGTATTAGTGTAGATAATCTTACGACCTTCTTCCGTCGGGGTAGGTAGACTTGCAAAACCTGGAAGATCTCACGCTTCATCCATATCCTCCAAATGACTCATGCGTGCTCGTCGGTTAGGGAGCGTTCAAGTATTACTTAACTAATATGGGGGGGGGGGGTCTTGTAAAACGTTACGATGCGTTACAGAGAGGGGGGATTGAACTACGCTTACGCATTTAAAAAAAGTTTTTGTCTTAAAATTTGAAATTTTAACCCTTAAAAATTTGTTTACCTTCACAAAATTCCTTGCTTGTATTTTAGCGACTTTCCTGGACATAACGCCACAAACCGTAAAAACGGTTTGTGGTGAAACGTAACGTTTTACTAGAGGGGGGAGGGGGGGTACAGAAAAACGTTACGGCGCGGTACATGGGGGGAGGATAAAAATCTCCAAAAATCGCGTTACGTAATACTTGCATGCTCATTTACGGGTACCCTATCGGAATCGCCAATTTGTTTAACGCCATCTACCGGCTGGCCCATTTACTAAGTCATAGATAGAGCGACCATTGTGAAGTATACAAACCGTGTGTGAATTGTGCAACATTTATTATTAATTATTATTAAACTCAGTATTAGTGAATTTTTCTTAAATTTTATGTGATTTCTGTGTGTAACTTACTTTAATGGTGATAAAAACAATATTAATTATAAGGATTTATTTATTTTCGTAGTTACTAAGTTTTTTATAGTAATCAGCAACCAACTCAAGCTGATAACTTATCAATTATTATTTTATATTTTATTTAAAGTGATTGGCTTAGATAATTTTTAGAAAACTAGTAAATAAATCCAATCTGAGATGGATGGCATAAAAGGTTGACCAGCGAACGAAAGTCATCTCAGAAAAGAAAGATATTTTCACAACTTAAAAATTTTGAGAAAATGTACTAATAAATAAATCACACTTTGTTTATAGCTTGGAGAAGTTTAAAAAAAATTGTTTTGTATGAAAATACAACACATGAGAAGTGTGTTTTTTTCTGAAAATGTTTAGTGTTACTTTTGTTAGCACTTATATTGATATAGTGTATTTCCTTTGTGCACATATTTCTATTTTATATTGCCATAAGTCACACAAATAAACAGATGTTATGGCGTGATGTAATTAAAAATAATAAGATTATTTAATTCTAATTAAGTTATTAGTTAAGTTTCTGTCTGCACGGGCCACTAGTCGATTGGTAGCTAAAGTCGCCCGTGCGTTCAGATTGATATAGAATATATCGGATTATTGTATAAAAGTGATGTTGTAGTCAATAAAAGTTGGTATTTAATTCTTTAACTATTTGGATTTAAGTATAGAAAGTAGAGATGCACAGAAATTCGTTTCACATTCTGTAAAACCGAAGTTTGACAGCTTTTACTGAATTTCGGTAAAAAATACCGAACTTCGGTGACAGATACCGAATGTTCGGTAGTTTAAAATAAAACCCAAATTATACTTACTGACACACAATTTCTGCACTCAGATACTTGTTAAGTTTTATAAGTAAAATAAATCGATACTAGCTGATGCCCGCGACTCGGTTCGCGTGGATTTTATGTTTTACCCGATGACTCCTAAGCCCTAGGAATTATGTTTTTTTTTTCAGGATATAAGCAATTTAGCAGTAGTAGTCCTACTTGCCATAGTTCATTAAAATCGGTTCAGTAGTTTACTAAAGAAAATGGAAGCGATAATTAAAACACGTCGTGACCTGTATATGGTAAGAGCGCGTAGTCTTACCGAAGTTCGGCCGAATTTCGTCTTCGGCAGATTTTTGAACCGAACATTCGGCCGAATTCGACATTCGGCAGAACCCACATGCGGTGCATCTCTAATAAAAAGTACTATATAAATATAAAAAAATTAGGTACGGTTGTTATTAGGTGAACATGTTATAAGGACGAGGTTTTAGCCCACAATTGAAAATTCGTAGAATGTTCTAGTAAGTAAGAGAAATGCGGTACTTTATCAAATGGTTTAAGGCATTATTTTCTGTGTAGGATAAGATATATAGTAAGTTGCAAATCTGTTTTTAAATGGATTCTAAAATAAAAGCGTTCGAAAAATAATTTTTTGTTTTCTTTAAAACACTTATTAAAATTTATTGCAGCGATAGCCTTTACGGTTAAAGAGCCGGCCGAAAAATCAGTGAGGCTCGGGTTCGAATCCTGGCATGTACCAATGAGTTTTTCAAAAACTTACGTACATACCTATTTATCACTAGCTCGACGGTGAAGGAAAACATCGTGAGGAAACCCGCAGGTCTCAGAATTAATTCTGAGACATGGATCCCTCGGGGGTAAAAGGCGTGAGATTATTTATTTATTTTATTTTAAAATTTATTCTCACCCTTGAAGGTGTTAAAATCATTAAGGATAATACCTATTATTAGTTACGTAAGTATTACTATTAATACATAAAGTCAGAGTCACGAGATGGTATAAATTCAGTACTTTAAATAACTTATATTGACGATTACGGATTACGTAGCGACAGTTACTGTTATAAGATAACTAAATCCGATCAACTCAAATTTATATACGGGTGATAAGAAATAAAAATAATTAAATTTAAATAAAAATGACGGATTACCAAACTGCAGGGCCTGTACTATGGGTACCTACTAAACAACTGATAAACATACATCAGTCAAGCACCGTGCGGTTCCAATGCGGTGTGCATTACCTACAATTAAAATCATTGTCTCAGATTCTTGGTTTGAGAGGTCCTAAATATTAAACGACCAGATACGAAGCCAACAGACATGTTCATGCACATAAATGACCCCGAGTGGGCATCGAACCCTCGACCTCCGACCCACTACCAACAGGCCCGTCATATTTAGCGGTTATGTCAATCTTGAAATCTTTACTTCAATACTCTATGGAATACTTTATGGAATGCAATGAAATTGAAATCTCACAGGCGTGCCTGAACGTATTGACGAAGCAGGAGGCGTCACCATGCGTGGAAAAAGAGGAGGTCAAAGTGGAAGTGGAGAGGTTCATTGACCTGGCTCGCCAGATGGAGGCGTTCTTCCTACAGAAGAGGTAAGTTAGGTGATATCCTTACAGGAGGAAAAGTAAAGCGAGCGAAACTTAATTGTAGTATCGCGGTTTATCAAATTTTTTTGTTGAGTCAGCCGGTCGGAAATCAGTCGGCAATTGGATATGCAAAAAAATCGGTGCTGTTTTTAATCTGATATGATTTTGATAGGCTCACCCACTTATGGAGGAGCGGAGGTGGAATGCTCCTGCATCGTGAAAAGGGAAGATATTGGACAGTTGTATTTATAGAAACTCATTAGAAAACTCGGCCGTCTATTTGCGCGTTCTATGTAGTGTCGCTACAATGATGTCGCTTATGGGTAGAATATAATACTCGTGAAAAGTGGGTATTTCCAGAAATTTAATACCTATGCCTACCCTGTCTTTGATAAAAGGCGTGAGATTATTTATCTTAATTTTTTTTATCTCCTCAGGTTCCTGCTGTCAGCGATGAAACCCGAACTCCTGGTGAAGGAAGACAACAACGAGTTAAAGTGCGAGCTGCAGCGGAAAGAGGAGCTCCTGCGACGGCACTACGACAAGATCAGTCAGTGGCAGAACCTGCTCGCTGATCTGCAGGTATGGTTGAAGATAGATAGGGTGTAAAGGAGCCTGTACGTGT
Organism: Ethmia dodecea; assembly: GCA_963855545.1. Lineage (NCBI taxonomy): Eukaryota > Metazoa > Arthropoda > Insecta > Lepidoptera > Depressariidae > Ethmia > Ethmia dodecea. Next base: position 12,662,663 of record OY979454.1, read on the forward strand.
CATGTTGCTATATAACATGTTTCAGATTTGAACACTGAATGTTATAATATCATGTACAGTCAAGAGTAAGTCAAGCTTTACAGTACCAGTTTAAGCTGAGCTCTGATTTATACTGCGCGCCATGGAATAAAGGGCCATTTCAAAGTCCAAACTGTACTCTTGACTGTGCAACGTCCATACGTGTCGACATAGCGGCTGCGGTCCGTTTTGTGCAAATAGTAAATACGTTTGTAAGCACGCACACGACTGTTCAAAATGATTACGATTGTTAGCATGCAAACAATTTGAACAGGTTTTCGTTTGTCAAAAATGACAGTTCTTTTAATATTTAGGTTGATACTGTTCTGAAGTTAAATTCAGTCGTATTTGAGTCGTATAGTGTCCCCCGAAGCTTCACAATGTAATCCTTCTGTTAATATTAATGACGACATACCTAATTTTAATTAATCGATTACATAACGAATATGAAAAAAGTTCGCGGGAAAAAAAACACCACACACATTGAAGTTTGACAACTGTTTGACAGATCCGGAGACATTGCACTACCTCCTCGTTGTTAGCACTGTTTGCACCAATCGATGACGTCATCGATGACGTCACAATGCTCATGTCAGCGTACCACAGCGCAATTTGAACAGTTGTTTGCATGAATATAGCGCACACGAGCGCAGAAAGCGCAATTTGGACCGTACCAAGCGTGTAGCACTGAAGAACGACAAACGACAATGGTTATGAAACATTGTTTTACAGTTTTGTTTTATGTCGCTATGTTGAATAACAACGTAGCATAAAGTGGACGTGTTACATAGTCTGTATATACGCACCTTAAGGCACCATTGGTACTTGGGATCTTGGGGTTAAAGCAGAATGTGCACATTGGAAAATCTGAAAAAAAAAAAAAAAAAAAAATTGTGGGACACAATTCACACACGGTTATTTAGTCCCAAACTAGGCAGAGCCTGTGCTATGGGTACTAAACAACTGATAAACATACTTAAATAAATATTAAACGACCAGACACGAAGCCAACAGACATGTTCATGCACACAAATGTTGGCCCCGAGCGGGGATCGAACCCGCGACCTCCCGACTCAGAAGGCAGGGTCACTACCGACTGAGCCAACAGGCCCGTCAAATATCTCTCGTCTTTTATGCCCGAGGAGGCTGGCAGAGGTATTCCATTTCTGGAAATACCCACTTTTCCCCTAGTATATTGGACCCCTAAACGTAATGGTGGTGAGCCCATCGCCGGACCGGGTCTGTTACACATTCCTCAGAATTAATTCTCGGGCCAGCTAGTTTCCTTCATCGTCAAAAACTCATTGATGCATGCCAGGCTTCGAACCCGAGCCTCACTGATTATCATCATGTGAAGCAGGCTCTTTAAACGTAAGGCTATCACTGCTCTTTAAATAAACATTGTTTATTGGTGCAGGGCCACACCGTGTACAATAAGTGTCAACAGCAGACAGCCCCCCCGGTTGGCCAGCAGGCCGCCAGCCCCATGCCGCAGCCGTGCAGCGTGCAGCAGAGCGTACAGGTAAGGCAATTGACGGTATCGAAGTGTGTAGGATAAATATTTTCATCATTTTAAGTTAAGTGCAAATATTTACAGAGTATATTAAAAAATTAACAAGAAACCTTTTTCGGCATTCTAAATTTTTCATACGCTACTTTACTAGATAGCATCGATTATTACAAAAATTAAAAAAAAACCGGCCAAGTGCGAGTCGGACTCGCGCACCGAGGGTTCCGTACAACCTTGCAAATTTATGGTTTTCGTAATTTTTCCTTTATCTATGCTATAAGACGTTGCTTCGTACCAAATTTCAAGATTCTGAGTTCACGGGAAGCACCATGTAGGTTTTGATTCCCTTGCAAGTGTCGAAAATTTGCGGCATAAACGGCTGTATCTTTTGATTGCGTTGGCTTAGAAGTTTGATTTTTTTACAGCTTCAAGGGACAGTAAACCTGAGTAATTGATATAAATTTCAGCTTCATACCTGCACGCGTTCCTGAGATAAAGGGTCTTGACAGACGGACGGACGGACGGACAGACGGACAACAAAGTGATCCTATAAGGGTTCCGTTTTTTCCTTTTGAGGTACGGAACCCTAAAAACAAACTAACACGCTGTAATCAATACATGCACTCAATCAAAATTTGCTCGACATTACAAAATTAGGTAAAAAGCCGACAAAACTAGCGTTTTAGCGCGGTAGTGAGTTTGTTTATGCAAATCATTTATACAAAATAATATTTTTTGTTAGAAAACAACAAGAAAAAAAACTAACCTTTTTTTTTCTTTCTATGTTAATTCTATTTCTCTTCCATATTTGTACCGCCAAGAGCACGCTTGACTCTTTGGACTTTGAACCAGCCCTGTATTCTATGGCGCGCAGTATAAATCAGAGCTCAACTTAAACTGGTAGTTAAAACTTGACTTGGTCTTAATACTTTGCACTAGATATATGATACTGTCTGAAAAAAAATCGATTGAATGACAAGTATTCATGGTGATGATCAAGTCATTTAAAAAAAATTTTCATGAAATCGCCCACCTCTAGTTACTGTAAGTATCGCTTGACAGGCACAACAGATGGCGGCGGCGGCAGCGGCGCAACAAGCAGCTTTACAGCAACAGGCGGCGTTACAACAGCAGCAGGTACCAAGGCCCCCGCTCCCGCCCGCGTACCCCGCCACCGGGCCGCGCCGGTAACCACAGTTGTATCAAACTGGGGGTAGCACGGCAGAGAATACAAAAAAAATACAAAAAAATATTACAAAAATCTTTATTTAAAGAATTGAGTGATGGAGCTGCCATCACAAAAATGTGGGGACTGGGTTGGCAAAGTGTGGATGAAAGTGTCAATAGCTTCAAAAACTGTGGATTTTGATTCATTCATTGAAAAAGGGTTGCTAAGATTGAATTTAAGTAAAATATACTAAACTTTTGGTATCAGAGAGGTTGCTAATCCCTTAAAATGTAGGGACTGGGTAGCCAGATTTGTGTTGATGAATGAAGTTTCTAAAACTATAGACTAAAAAAGGATGAGATTTGTGTAGAAAAAAGTGTTGGTAGCTCCAAAATCTGTGGATTTTGAAAAGAAGTAATAAACTTTCGATTCAAGTAAAATTTACTAAAACAGCAGAGAAAAGGGCTGGGGTTGCCAATCCCCAAAAATGTGGGACTGGGTTGCCAGATTTGTGTAGATGAATGAGTGTGAGTTTTATATAGGTACTTTATAAAAGGGTTATATATAAACTATAGACTTTGAAAAACATTAGATTTAGGTAAAAAATACTACTTATTTAACAAAGACAATACAAGAAAATGAAAGTTATATGAATCTTAAACTGCCTCACGTGGTACCTATTTTTACATAAAACTGAAAATATGCTACGTTTTATGATATAAATATTTTATTGTAAGAAATTACTTTAGGTAAGTAAGAATAAAAACTCCTTAAAAGTTTCACTAAAATAGAAAATTAAGTAAAAAAAGAAACCGTACATTATACCTATATAAATATTAATTTCTTTTATATCACTACTATCATATTAGCACGATTTTGAGTGAAAATGGCACTTTATAATAGTGTAACATTTTCACGAAAAATTATGGGACACTCTTTGTATAAGTGTGCCATTTTCACGCAAAATAATAAGCACGCAAGAAATAGCATTTTTTATTGATTGCAAATTCCAATTTAAATTGTTTAATTTTAATTTAAGTATTGATTGAATTTAAGTTAGCCATTTGTTTTCTGTAGTTAAGCAAGTTCTTTTTTGTTTTGTGTAAAATAAAAAATACAGTTTAATTTTAATTAGTTTCAGAGTTTTATTTTATCCTTTGCTGCTTCGCTTTACCTAATTTTTTGAGGTTAGTACTTTTTATTACAATTTTTTATGTTTAGTGAGTAATTTGTAGTTATTTGTTTTAGTATTATCACTGACAATAAGAATATGATGTATTACGTACTAGAGAACATATTGCAAGCTATTAACAACGTTCAAGAAAATAGCAGCTAATAATATTTTTTCTATGGCGATTGGAAATAATATGTGGTGACATCTGTCCAGCATTAAGCAGTCTTTTCTAAGTACGTAGTATAGTTATAATTCAAAGGTTTGTGCATTTCAAGAAAAACTTTTTTGCTTATCAGAGAATTGTGTAGTTAAGTATATTATTTATTTTCCCGTATTGGCAAAACTATCACAAAGTAATGAAGATGTAAATTAGCCTACCTTCTTCCTCAAGATGTATGATATCTTCTAGACAAATTTGATCAAGATCGGTTCAGCTGCTGTGCCGTGAATAGGTAGCAAACAGGCGGACTTTTAATGGATGGACCAAACTATCACATTTTGATATCAGCGTGGATAGAAACTTTAAATTAACTTACTCAGGGTGGTATTACAGAATGTCACTTGAGTTTCTTGTCGAGGTACTGCATTTGGAACCAGCAACTCGTCGGTGAAGATGGGCTGCTATTTACATTTAGCCAATCTTCATGGACGAGTTTAGAGTGCCTTGTTATTAGACTATTGACTTTTCTAAGTGTAATTTTCAACTACCTACGATGAATCTCCACATGATCACTGTTAGAAGAAGACAGCGTTTTGCGATTCAACTTAGCGTCATCTCTTTTTAGATTCATACTTAAATATACTGTATACCATATTCAACCTTTGAAGCTCCAAAAAACTGGACAGGGGGTTTAAAAGGCCGTTTCGGGTGAATCATAATAGGATCCTATTTCGATTCATATTCGAAATTTTCACCAAATACGAATCTGCTAATGAATTGAATTGTCAGTGAATCACTAAAATGAGGGACCATTTTACGAAATTTAGAGGAATTGCTTAGGATTTGCTGGGGATTCATAAAAGGAGAAATTGCTCAGAGGAATTGCTCAAAGTGGCCATTTTAGACCTACAGAACTAATCATTTTTATTGCTAATAGCGACCCGTGCTAGTTTTATATTTGTGTAGGTTTTATTATACAGATAAACTTTCCTCTTGAATCACTCTGTCTATTGATGGAAACCAGTTTCGTAGTTTAAAAGATCTAATCGTACAGACGGCGTGTTTGTTAACGTTTATTTATATATATTTGTGTGATAAAACATTTGTTATACACATAAAACTCTTATTTCTGTCCGTGTATAGATGCAGAACAGCCTGGCTCAAGGCATGTTTATGGCTGGTGGCCGCGGCGCGTATGCGGGTCCCGCTTTGCAGGGCCCCCTTGCCTACCTGGAGAAAACTGCTACTAATATAGGTACCTTCATTGATTTCTTAAAATAAAATAAATAAATAAGTAATCTCACGCCTTTTATCCCCGAGGGGGTAGGCAGAGGTATTCCATTACTGGATATAACCCACTTTTCACGAGATATATTGAACCCCTAAACGTGATAGGTGGTGACCCCATCGCCGGACCGGGTCTGTTTACACATATCTCAGAATTCATTCTGGGGCCTGCGGGTTTCCTCACGAATGTAAGTGTCTGTTTTTTTAGTGTCCTGATATGTGTTTCACTGTATTGTGTTACAGATATGGTGGGATTAGGTGACGGGCGCAGGTGACGCGGCCGCGGGAGGGGAAGGGGGCGAGGCCGCGGCAGAGGCCGAGGTAAGCCCATTGACTCTGATCATTGAAATGAGAAAGAAAAAAAGAAAAAAATATTTGGCACCTATTCAAATTAAACTTACAAAATAAATTAAATCTAAGAAAAACTATGTACCAAGAGGGCGGCCACTCAGCATAATGCAGTGGTTTGACGCGATTAGCACAGAGCCAACGACACTGGTATTCTGTAGCTATACGTCGCTAAATTTTAGTTTTCTACTTTGTTTATATGTATAGTATTTCCGTTCACTGTCTTTATAGAATAATAGTGGAAACTTTACTGGTGGTATACGTAATGACTTATGTTAGTTTAATTTTGTATTAAAACTGTTTGTTTCCAGAATAAACCATAAGTAAATAAATTAAAAAAGTAAGTATTCGATAGATGGTGCTATTTTTCCAGGCCGCGGTGCGTCCCCCGAGTATGGCGGCAACATGACGCCGCCATAGCACCCCCCTCCCGGCGCGGCCAGCAACGACGCGCTGCTCGAATTTTCACACCTATACATGTAGTTGTACACATGATTCTTTTTTACACATTACCTAAAGGTAGATTTCCGTGGGTCGCGAAAATTTACAGCCTACGACAGACGTCGGGCGCACGCGTCCGTCGCACACTTCGGAAATGGCGCCATACATTTTCATACATTGACAATAGTCAATGTAGGCGACATAGCTATATGCGACAATAGTCGCATCAGCCGCGAGCGTCAGTCGTACGCGATCGATCGGGCCTACCTTACACACGGAAGTCTAGCTTACACAAATATAAACATATATTATTATGTACATTTTCCAACATAATTTTCTCTCACCGTGTAACTGTCCAAAGTGAAACAATGCAATATGGCTCTTAAGTTCTATAGTTTAGAGCACATTTTTAAAGAAATTTTTATTTGCAAACTTTTCCAGATTTTTCACCAAAGACATTTAAGTATAATACCCATAATATAAAAAATCAATGCCACTTTTCGTTGTTATTTTATAACTCAAGAACGAACGAAAATATTGGCCATTCTATTCCCTAGTTTATTTAAATCTCTTTGGCTTCCACTAATAAAACTATATACAAAACTACTGTCCACTTGAACCTATAATACATATTATAATACCTATAATAAAACAATGCACTAAAATATTAAACTCAGATTTGACGCAATTTTTGTAGCATGTCTGGTTTTATATTATCAAAGATCGAGACAAGAAAGGGTTACCTATTGTGAACTTAAGACACACTTACAATTACAACGGTTGTGATCCAAAGAAGTGCCGGAAGCTCAGACCAACTCAGATTATTTGTGTTTAAGTGATTTGATGAAAAATGTGTATTTCGCATTGTGTCCCTAGCCATCTACTCTTGCAACCGTATTATTTATGAAAAGGCACATTGTAATAAGTGTTCATAAAAAAGTGTGTCTTAAAACAAAGCCTGTAAAGAATTTATTTAAAATGAAATATGTGTACAACTATTAAAATTAAATATCTACAAAATATATATCTACGTTTACGAAAAAGAAAAGAGTATTTATATTCTGTAAAATAAATTGTTTTATAACCGGTCAAAAATTCTAACGGTGATTTGGTAACGCCTAACAAATGACTATAGTTCGTCACTTTCCTTTTATAAAGCTGGAACAAAAATTCAATAAAACTTTTCTTTATTAAGGTTACACACATATCAACTCGGAAAGTGATCGTATCTGCCTTTATCTTGCTTGAGCTTGTTCCGAGGCGAGACGATGCCAATTACCAATGCTGATTAGTGCACGTCGTCGAACACTTATCTACAGTAACATTATAAATAGGAAAGATTTGTATTTTTTTAATGTTTTTAATGAATAAACTACTGGACCCATTTTAAAAATTCTTTTACCAATGGAAACACTTAAAATTAATACTTTTCTAAGCGTAACATGAGCTGTAATTTTCTCACGATAACGGTACTTATGCGGTTGAAAACGCAGAACAGCTACAAGTAGATAATTTCATACAAAGAACACTAAACGGTTCGAGTTGAGGCGGTGGTGCCCGTTTCCGAGTTGATATGTGTGCGACGATATTTAAGTACCTAAGTACCTTTAAAATTTCGGATGATTTTTCAGCTATACGTACCTATGGGCCCTATGGCTCATTCAATATAGGTAACTACGAATATAGACTCATTGAGTTACCGTTTCGCTATGTTATCTTTATGTGGCTCTTCTTTCAAAGCAAAACAATATGCGGATATCCCCACAGAATTTAGAATCAGTCATCTATAGAAAGAAAGAATCCTTTTTAGTATTAGTGGTAAATTAAATATATTCTTCGATTTTGTCGATTGCGGAATGAGTTATTTGTTAACTAAAAAGCATTTAGTCCGGTGTAGGTACGCGAGCTTCTGATTTTATAGAAAAAATCGTTAGGCATTTTGTGCGGTGTTGCCATTATTGGTATAATTTGAAATCGGGAGAAAATATTATATGAAATAATAAAAATAACACATTTATACTAGATTTTTCGACGTAAAGTAAGCCTTATGTCGAAAAATATCGCAAAACTACAGTATTATGGGATTAATTCTTGGAGCTATATATGATAAAAAAAAAATACTATACCTATCCTTAATACTCATACACTTATAATAATCGATGGCCGCGCCATTTTGTTTAATCTTGCCACACGTATAAGGCAGCAATTGTATAATCTTAATAATCATAATTATACCTAAAACGCGTATTATATATTTATAATCCATATATTTGTGTAGTTGTAGTTTAGCTAATCGTACAAAAGTAGACATGAGATATTATTAATTGATTTGAGATAATAAAGAACATTTCTGACAATGTAAGTATTATATACTTCATATAGGTATTTGAAAATAGGTACTTAAAACTTTTCCTTCTATTATTAGTAGGTAGGTATATATTGTAGGTGACTATGTCCTACGAAGATACAGAGAACTTACTAGTAGTGTTAAAGTAAATTTATTTTAATTGTGTTATATTATTATATTAGGTATTATTGTTTATACTTTTTTGTGATTTTAGTTTGTATGTGATTATGTGTAATTATTAAAGAAATATTTATGGCCTTGTTCGCCTGAAAAACAGGGTATCCTAGTTCAGGCACAAGTAATATTTGTGTTCTGTAGTAAGTTTTGTGCATGTTACTGTATTTTATTTTATAACATAGTTCTAGAATAAAGTTTTATTATTATTATTATTTTTATATATTGGACCTCTAAGATATAACTTATATCTTAAGAGTCATTTAAGTAGTCTTCATATAATATTCAACATTTATTCCCAGTAAGATAAGTCATGGTTGTACTTACTTAGATAAATCGTTTAGGTATTAAGTAGGTATATTTATAACTAGCCTAGCACCCACCCATTATAATTTATGCGAAAAAATACATTACAAAAAATGCAATATTGTTTATAAATCTAAATCAAAACACATACAACATATTTTTGTATTGTAAAAGCTCGTTTTGACTTCTTTTGTTAAGCAAATTATTAAGGTACCTACATATTTAATAAAAAATAAATTTTGCCCATTTTCTAATTATATTATTATTCTGCTTATCCTGATCATTGACTGATAGTTAATACCGTCCGCCGTGTGTACAGTCAAGAGCACGCTAAGCTTGACACTTTGGACTATTCTATGGCGCGCAGTATAAATCAGAGCTCAGCTTAAACTGGTAGTGTCAAGCTTGACTTGCTCTTGACTATACATGATACTTATTGTATCTTTTGTGTAATTTATTAATAAATGAAACCGACGGCCAAGAAAACTGCATCAAAGTACGGGATTACTTTCAAATTCAAACTAGGCTCAGTGACCCTGCCTTCCGAGTCGGAGGTTACGGGTTCGATCCCCGCTCGGGGCCAACATTTCTGTGCATGAACATGTCTGTTGGCTTCGTGTCTGGTCGTTTAATATTTAAGTATGTTTATCAGTTGTTTAGTACCCATAGTACAGGCCCTGCCTAATTTGGGACTAAATAACCGTGTGTGAATTGTGTCCCACATTTTTTTTACATTTATCTAAATGGGAAGGTAAACATCGGTCTACAATAAAAAAAAATCATTTTAAATTAATATGGAGCCTAAACATAATATGTTAAATATATAATTCTTTCTTTGTAAGTCATTATTACTTTGATGCAATTTTTATTTCCGGCAGTTTAACTAATATGGAATTTTGTTCGTCAGCAGTTAAAGTGTTAAGCAGTAAAGTGGAAGTTTTTATTTTAATAGCCATCGATTTGAGATCCGATAGATAAGCTGTGTATCTAAATGACGACATGACAGAATTCTATTGTGTTATATCTATATGCCTGTCTGTCTGTCGGACGCTACTCGTATAACCAAGTGATCCAACTATACTCGGACGCCCGCCTTCAATCAGTGGATCATCACTAAAAACATTAACTTCCATCATCTTACAATAATAAAAGACATATTTATTGATTTCATTTATTTATTTTGATGTCAAAACAATAAAATATTTAATAATACAAGACTAGGTTATAAGTACTTCGTTGGGCGAATAGGAATGAGAAATAAAAATATCAGTCTAACATAAAGTAAGCATTTTAGTACAAGCTTTTATTCATCCGAATTCGTGGGTTCGATTTTCATAGGGCCAACATTTATGTGTGTACATCAGTAGTGTAGTGCCCTTAAAACAGGCTCAGCCTAGTTTGGGACTAAATAACTGTTGGAATGGTATGTAACAACTCTTAATACATTTAAAAATATGACATGGATAAAAAATCACGATAGGCGGTCTTATCGCTTCAAGCGATTTATTAACTGGCCAACAATTTATTATCAACTTAATCGAACAGCCCATAATAAAATGAATAAAAGCTTGTATTTTAAGTCCTTTATCTAATACAAAAGCAAATCTTAACAATAACACTATGTAACACATTGTTTATTACTCAAAACATGTACTCTTAAAAAGTGTTGGGTAATTTTGAAAAATAAAAAAATCTTTAAAGAGCGGTGATAGCCCGGACGGTTAAAGAGCCTGCCTAAAATCAGTGAGGCTCGGGTTCGAATCCTGGCATGTACCAATGAGTTTTTCAAAAACTTACGTACATATTTATCAGTAGCTCGACGGTGAAGGAAAACATCGTGAGGAAACCCGCAGGTCTCAGAATTAATTCTGAGACATGTGTATATAGACCCGGTCCGGCGATAGGCTCACCACCTATCACGTTTAGGGGTCCAATATATCTCGTGAAATGTGGGTATTTCCAGTAATGGAATACCTCTGCCTACCCCCTCGGGGATAAAAAAGGCGTGAGATTATACATACATTATTATACAAAAAAATCTTGTAAAATTTCAACGACAACATTTTTTTTGAGTGTTATACTTATTGCGTGGAAAGCAAAGAGATTAAAATATAATAGGACATAGAGGGGGCATTGGAAATATTTTCATACAAAACTTTGAAGTATGTTTGAAGCTAAAGCGTCATGTCAGTTAGTATGAAGGCGAGCTGTCATTCGGTCGAAATTGTACTAGACTTATTCCACTTGGAATAACTTTTGGCTTAAAATTTTCCTCGCTCTGTCCCCTCTATGCCCTGTTATATTTTAAATTTTAATCTCTTTGGTGGAAAGTGATCTGGCGCGTAACATGACATGTCAGACCACATACACGTAAATCGTCGTTTATACGTGTTGAACGCGATACGATATAACTAAAACAAAACTCTTTAATTTTCCAAAATTAAATAGAATATACAACATGTAACAGAATAAGCACAATTCCTAAAATTAGTTTGGTCAGTATCGACTACTTAATCGATTTCAGCTATTTTTAAAATGTGTTGGAATTTTTCCGAAAAATGAATTAGCCTGACTTTGGTGCTTCCTATGGAAATCGTACTATTTTTGCCCTTTATTGAAATTGGTAAGACACAACTAAAGTACGAAAGCATTTTTTTTAAATATTAATATACTAATTGGGGTGTATGAGGAATTGCGCTTATTCTGTGACGCGTTGTATCAAGGCCCACTATTCTTTAAGGCCTTTATTGTGTATTTAAAGTCCCCATCAAGAGAAGCTATAAATTATGTAAACAAACAGTGGTTTGCAATTGGATTAAATTATAAATACTTACCTACTATTTTCGTAATAACGATGAACGCCGACTCACACGAAAAAGTGTCACGTTCCGTCTGAGCCAAGCGTGCGAGCGAGAGCGCGGAACAAGCGATAAAGAGACACGATCGGCCTAAGCGTTCGGCTTATGACGCATCTATCTCTCTTCCACTCCAGTATGCATTTACATACTGACATCACGTAAAATTATCGTCCGTAAACCGACTTTACAGACAACCATTTTTTTATTTAAGTGTGCCGCATCTACTTCAAAATGGTTGACCGAATGTTAACAATCTTGCGTCCCTGTACCACAAAGATTGCATGTTTTAAGTTTTGGATTTGGTTAACTCGTAGTGTTGTTACGTAACACAGAAGTTTGTTGTTTACATAATTTATAGCTTGTTTTTTTATAAGAGAAGGGGGCAAACGAACAGACGGGTCACCTGATGGTAAGTGGCTACCGTCGCCCATGGACACCTGAGGAGTCACAACTGCGTTGCCGGCCTTTAAGATGGGAAGGGGGGAGGGGTGAGGAGGGGGAGGTTGGCACCTCCGGTTACCTCACTCACTCAACGAAATGCAATGCATTACTTTACGCTGGTTTTCTGTGAAGCCGCGGTATCACTCCGGTCGAGCCGGCCCAAGCGTGCCGAAACATGGCTCTCCCACGTACAGCTACATAGCTTCTCGTGAAGAGGACTTCAATTTTGTGTATTTAATTAATACAGTGATCGAATTATGTTGTCACATGACAATGAGTAAACCGTTACTACAATAATCGTCTAAATTGGACATTTTAGTTACCTAAACATATTGGAGACTTTATTTGGCTTTCTATAAAATACTGATTACGTAACATCTTAACTTAGCTGAATGACTAGATTTTGCTCGCGGCCTCGCTTGGTAAATCTATACTAATATTACACAGGAAAGATTTTTTGTATGTTTGTTTTCTCCCAAATCAGACCAATTTTATAAACAGTTTTACTTATGAAAAGCATACTTCTTTGGGAGTAGTAATTTTCCGACAGGAACGGGAATTACGTAGGTGAAATCCCTACACAATAAAACACTTAGGTATCGCTTATGGATGGCGAACAAACCCACGGACAAAATCTAGTGCATTATATTCAAGTATTATTGTTAAGACTCATCACTAACATACTTATAGTGCTCTCTATACCTATAAAACAGTGCATCAATACCCTGTCTCTGTTCTTCTTATTATATAAGAAAGAGACAGTATAATCTTCAATCTCTTAGAAATAAAGGGTGTAATTGGAACGCTTTCGAATGTAACCGTTTCGCCTAATTTGGGTCATAATAAGTGTGGTAATTGTGTCCCACAATGTTATGATTGTATTTTTCATGGGAATTTTAATTTAGAAAAATTTTTCATTTCACGTTGATGAATGAAAAGTAAAATAAAAAGTTTTTTTGACAATATTTTTATGGTGTGTCAATAAACACATTTCTTAGTTCTCGGAAACATTCTCCTTACACCCTGTATAGTGTTTTACTAAAAGCCCCAGAATTGTTTCTAAGGCATACGTAACAGCATTCGGACCAGCGATGGGCTCAGCACCTGCCACGTTTAGTGGTTTAAAAATTCACTGGTGAAAAATGGGTATTGGGTATTTTTGTTTTATTTAGTATTGTGTATTTTACTGCTTTGTCAAATGAGTTACTTTTTATGACGAAAATATACTGAGTAGGTACTGATTTTGTGTCATCATTTTTAGTCTTTGAGTATTAAACAAACAGGAGACGTCACGCGCACTAGTTTCTTTGCAAAAAGTCTGCTAATTTCTGCGCGGGGGACGAGGAAATGCACACAAATAATGTAAACACAAACGCATATTATGACAAAACAATTAAACACTATCTTGAACTAGATGCACACAAATACATTCACTAATCCGAGCACTCCGTGAACTCAAAAAAACCTAGTTGAATTTATCGGGTATGAGCGTTGACGGAACTTTTTTGGCAGAGGGGAACGCCTGTCAGTGTCGTCTCCGGTTGGTTTAATACTCAAAGTTTTCGGTACTCGACTTTTTTGATTGTTTTATTATTTAATACTATAGTCGTAAAATTAAAATCGAAATGCATTGTAGAGGGGTTTAGGGATAAGCTTTTAAATTATTGATAACTCGTAATTTCATTTCGATACAACGAAATACCCTATTTTGTCTAAACCACTTTGACATGAAATCGTTATGTAGTTAATCTTTCATGAATTTAATTCTCAGTATTGCTGAGTATTATAGAGGATTTCTTTTGATAAGGACGGATTTGTCTAACGCAGAGAGAGACGCAGACATCTCTAAGAAACCTTAATTTATAAAAAAGCAGAGAGTTTTTTAGTACATAGGTTTAAAGAAATTTATTCTCATAAAGAATTACAAATTCACTTACATGAGAACACTTAAATTTTAAACAATGTATAATTAATATTGTAAAGAGCGTAGTAATATTTAAATGTGGGTAGAAAAATTATAACTTCGAAGACAAATTCGCATCGCAGAAGTGCATGTCGGCAAACGGTTAAGTAGGTCAACACAGCGTAAATCCAGAGATCAACCGTAACTAGATGTGGCTTTCTGCGTTTTGATTTAATATGTAGTTTTTTAGAAGTTTTTTGAATAAATAATAACTTTTTGCTTCTTTAATTTCGTTTGGAATTTTGTTGTATATTTGAGCACTTAAATAGGTAGTATTATTTTTACCACATCGTTGTTTTTATAGCCTAGAGTTTTTAGATTTTAAAGAATATTTTTTAAGACTGGAATATGTTTGTTTATCCACTAATATTATAAAGAGGAATGATTCGAATGTTCGTTAGTAATAAATAGACTTCTAAACTACTGGATCGTTTTTTTTATAAGAGAAAAGGGGGCAAACGACCAGACGGGTCATCTGATGGTAAGTGGATCGTTGTTTTCTATAAGAAAAAAGGGAGCAAACGAGCAGACGGATCACCTGATGGTAAGTGACTACCGTCGCCCATGGACACCTGCAACTCGAGAATCACAACTGCGTTGCCGACCTTTGAGGTGGGAGTAGGGGGAGGAGGGTGGTTGGGTTACCTCACTCACTCACTCACTCAACGGAATGCATTGCTTTACGCTGGTTTTCTGTGAGGCCGTGGTATCACTCCGGTCGAGCCGGCCCAGGCGTGCCGAAGCATGGCTCTCCCACGTACGTTGGTAAATTCTTTTACCAATGGAAAGGTTTTTTTTTGAGTAACATGGGCTATAATTTTCCCACGGGAACGGGAGTTACGAGTGTGATAGCTATAAATCTACCAGTATGCTTACTCCTCTTCGTTAGACAAATCCAATCTATTCGACACTAAAAATGACAGTTTGTTGACACGACCTTTCTAGTAGTTTCCTAACTATTATCTTTCAACTATTTAAATAACATTGGACTCGATTCTGCAGACGAGCTAAAATTCCTAATTTTAAGTTATTCTATCCTTCTCCATAGAATACGGAAGAAAAAGGACAGAAACAAACCATAGAAGAGTAATGTAAAACATGTAAAAAACAACGAATTTGAACATTATGAACGTGCTTATCTGTCACTTTTATCTATGACCTTTTTACATCGTCGCTAAAATTGTTAAGCACGCCTTAGTTGACAGGACTAATTTTAATTTGACAGGACTAAATATCTCTAGTCTCTTTCCTTTTCTAAGAGAAAGAAAATGACAGCACTAAACTAAAATAAGTTAAGTCACTGTAATGCAGAATCGAGCCCATTTTACACGTATTCTGTATATATTTTAAATATAAAATCTGCTCTAGATACTCTTATTGTTAAGTAACACCTATCTGCTACATTTCATATAAATATTTATATTATTGTACTGGGGTAAGTATAGACCCGAATTTGACGCCAAATGTCAAATCCGCAAAATGTCATAAGGGCAAATAAACATCTATAAATATTCTTATTTTTCCTTTAGGTCATAACAGCTTTTTATTGTGGTTTGGGCCTATGTCTTAAGTAAAGAAAATGCAACGAGCGAAAAATTTAGTATTTGTAAGAAATTAACAACGTAGCACCAAAGACATTTTGCAAATATGACACTATGCATTTAGATGACATTTTGTGTTGTCGTCACATTTTGCGAATACGACATTAAGTATTCCGGTTACATTTGCAAATATGACATTATACATCCCGAAGACATTTCGCGAATAAGACATCCTCTAATCTGCTACTAAAGTAGACTATTCTTTTACCCTAGTGGTAGGCAGCTTACCCTACTGGGGTAAATGTGGTATGTTAGGGAGATTTCAGAAGTTTCTCCTGCTCGTCTGCTTTTGCGCCGCTGTAGATGCGATTTTCTCTTGGCTCCGGCGAAGCGCGGGAAGCGAAAGAAGCGCGCGTGTGGGGTGACGCTGACACGGGCAAGTTGGGTGACACCTGGTGACAAAAAAACTTGGTAGGAGAGTTGGGTGACATCTGGTGACAAACTTGGTAGGCAAGTTGGGCGACATCTGGTGACAAACAAACTTGGTAGACAAGTTGGGTGATGCCTGGTGGCAAACAAACTTTGTAGGCAAGTTGGGTGATACTTGGTGACAAATCAACTTGGTAGTTAGGCAAATTGGGTGACACTTGTCAACTATATGTGAAATCATATTATTGGCCTTTAGTTAATCATCTGTATTTATGTTAATTAGTTAAGACGGCTGTTTGTTTTCCTATCAAAATAAAATAAAATAAACTTGGTAGGGAAGTTGGGTGATAATTGGTGACAAACTAACTTGGTAGGCGAGTTGGGTGAAAAAAAATATCCGATCTGTTAAACTTGCTTAATAAATACGTACCTGTCTCGACGGCGTCCTATGTTCACCGCTGATGCTTATATCCTCATCCACTGACTGCAGCAACTGTTATTGAACATCAGTTATTAGTTTAAAACACAAAAAGTAGTAATAATGGTTGACATAATATTCATTGAAAAGAGTGTGAGGGTTGAAAGGACTGCAATATACTGCGCTGGTTAAAATATTGGGTTAGTCGTATTATGTCCAATTCGCAAAAATGTCAAATTCTCACAATTTCCAAATCTTAAATTGTCCAATTAGCAATTTGACCAATTCGCGAATTGTCCAAACATTGTGAGAATTGGAACTTTTGAGAATTGGACATAATGCGACTAACCCAAAATATTATATTACTTTGTATAGCTTGATTTTGGACAGAGGTGATCGATTTCATAAGTAGGTAGCATTTCTGTATGAGTTCATTTAACCCGTCAGTGTTCAAGGCTCGAGAAATCTTCTGGGAAGCTCGTTCCATCGTAGGCCCCGTCTTAGCCCCAGAATAGCCCGAAAGCCTTTGCTTTCGGGCTATTCTGGGGTTCTAGTAAGCCCATCGTTGTTGAAAAAAAATGTGAAAAATCATATGAAGTCACTTGACCATGGACACAAGTCCTTTAGTCGAAAATGTAAAGAATTTGTATCCATGGTCATGATTTTTTACATGCTACTTATGAAATCGCCTAATCTAATCTTGGAGCGGAGCATGCAGCCCGTTAGTACCTAGCTTAGCTCACTAGCTTCTTCGCTTCTTTTTTAACGTAAAATTTCATATTTATTAAACCTCTATCATTTGATTGTACAGTCAAGAGCACGTGGAGCTTGACACATTGGACTTTGTAACGTTCTTATTTCAATCGCCTTAAAGGTCAGAGTCGCACTACAAGTGTAAAGCTTCATGTGCTGATTGTACCTTAAAATTTTATATTTATTAATCCTCTATCATTTGATTGTACTATGGAGGGCGCATTATTCTGCAGCACGAAAACGACCACTATAATTTCATGTATATTTTTGTTTAAGATCTTTTTTCAATAGGTTTGTGGATAAAGGAAGGGATAAAGAATTTTTAGGATTCTGGGCATCCTGAAAGCGTGTTCATAATCGCCAACAAATTTTACAGCTTACCAACGCGAGCTAGTATCACTTAGTCCAAAATGCATTGCTGTTTAGCGATCAAAACACTGGCTAATTCGATCATCGCTAACTGATTTCAAATCTTTAGTCTTTGAGTATTAATCCTACCGGAGACGCCACTGACAGGCGTTCCCCTCTGCGGAGTGCTTGGATTGGTGAATGTATTTGTGTGCATCTAGTCCAAGCTAGCGTTTAATCGTTTTGTCAAAAAATGCGTTTGTTTTTACATTATTTGTGTTTGTTCCATCGTCCCCCGCGCAGAAATTGGCAGACTTTTTTACAAAGAAACTAGTGCGCGTGACGTCTCCTGTTGGTTTAGTACTCAAAGTCTTTAGTACCTAACATAGAACTCGAAAGAGTAATAAACCTAGTTCAAATTATATGGTTTTCTCATGGATTCCATTGTCAGAACTGGACCAAATTGCGACTTCACGGAAAGCACCAGCTTTCGAATAAAAAAAGAATCATCAAAATCGGTTCACCCAGTCGAAAGTTCTGAGGTGACAACATAAAAGAAACCGGCCAAGTGCGAGTCGGACTGGCGCACAAAGAGTTCCGTACTGTTATCTATAAAAGCGGCAAAAAAAAAACGGTTGTTGTAGACCCCTCTTAAATATATTTTTTATTTTTAGTATTTGTTGTTATAGCGGCAATACATAATTTGTGAAAATTTAAACTGTCTAGCTATCGCGGTTCTTGAGATACAGTCTGGTTACAGACGGACGGACGGACAGACAGCGAAGTCTTAGTAATAGAATCCCGTTTTTACCCTTTGGGTACGGAACCCTAAAAATAAATTTATACAGCCTAATTGATAACCTTCTCCTTTTGGCTTTTCTGAAGTCTTTTGAAAAACGCCCTCACGTCAAGTCTGGTCTTTTTTCTCCAACAGCCAAATTATCTTTGACAGCATTCTCAGCACTCTCTGCTCCGTGCTTCTGCCGTCTTCTTTCCAATCTCCGTCGTTGGTTTCATCGATTTGGGAGCTTCTCGGCTCTTCCGAATCTTTAGAATCGATGTTCTGGTGATAAATCGATGTTTGGCTCGGCGAGAGATTGTGGAATGTTAGAAGGGAGGAGTCCGCGTGAAACGTCGTCTTTTTCTTCTTGCAATGGTCTGTATCTGTTACGGTAAATTATTTAATAGCTATTGTAAACAACATGCATTTGATTTATTCTGTCTGAGTGAACAAAAACTTAAGGGTCTATGTTGAGATTTCTTTAAGTTACACTGATTTGTGTGGCTTCCAGAAAAAAAATAACTGTAATAGTATCTGTGTCACAACCTATTGTGCCCTAAATTGTTTTTTAATTGTCTCTTTGTTACTCGTGTTTTTTTCTCAGTATGTTATTTTAGCTGTAAGTTTTCCGACAAATAAATAAATAAGCAGACTTTAGATCAGCGGCGCTGCTATGTAAGACAGTGTTTAAGTGTTTCTTAACGGACACCTGGGTATATTCATGTATTTGTAGTCTCATATCTAAACTATAAAATAGGCTAAAATAAAATTACAGACTCCTTAGTAGACCTACATGCATGGGTTTGCGACTCGATGCTATAATTATTACAGAAGTGATTCCTGTCGCATTCTACTATAGAGCTCCTCATGTGAGGAACCAAATCTAACCCGTAAGCTACGAGTTGATGATGATGAACAACAGCGTCATCATCAATGTCTTTATGCAAGACAGACTTGTTGATCCAGAACTGATCCTCGTCGCATTCTATAACAGGTCTCCTCATATGTGATTAACAAATGATAAACTAACTGCAGCTTGCGTCATCATCAATGTGCAATGCAAGACAGACTTGTTGATCCAGAAGAGATTCATGACGCGTACTACAATAGACTAGAAGTAGCTCACCAGTGACCTACTAGTTGATGATGATGAACAAATGATCAACTAACCGCAGCTCGAGTCACCATCAATGTCTGTATGCAAGACAGACTTGTTGATCCAGAAGTGATTCTTGACGCATTCAATGCAGTTGTACGCGTCGGCTTCGTTAAGAGCCAGGCCTTTCTCTGGGAGCCAGCGGTCACACCTTGCTTGCTCTAAGTATAATGATTAATGCTAGTATACAGTGCTACTTTCCGAGATGAAAAGTAGTCTATGCGTCATTCAGATATATAATATGTAACAGAACATGCGCAATTAATGAAATTAGTTTGTTCAGTATCGACTACTTAATCGATTTCAGCTATTTTTAACGTGTAATTGATTTCCGGAAAATGAATTAGTATAACTGAATAGGGCTACGTATAGAAACCGTAGTATTATTGCTCTTTATTTAAGAAATTTCGTTAGACAAAACTAAAGTGAATCATATTTTTTTATATTAATATACTAATTTGGGCGTATGAGAAATTGCGCTTATTCTGTGACGCGTTGTATGATCTATATTACTGTAGAGTTTCATAGATATTCGTTCAGCAGTTTTTGCGTGAAAGTGTAACAAGCATCCATCAACAAACTTCTGCGTTTATACGGCGGAGTACGTACACGCTATTGTGTCATCATACACATCTACAATGTTCAACGTTACTGCCGAATTCCCTGAATGAAAGCAAAGCAATCGCAAAAATAACATACACCAGACAATATTGTACTTTATGTTCATGATCGTTAGGGTGAATCTTGCTTGCATTATACGGCTGTTATATATAACCTTGTTTACATTTTGCCCTCACTTTTTTCGGGTAGATATTGTTTTTAATATGTCTAGATAGTTCTTTAAATGCCTCACATATTTAACCTGAGGTGTTCTTTGTGCCCGAGCAGTTGTTTATTCGAAGCGATAGAGGTGGCACAGTAGTTTTTACATTTAAATAACATACGACATTGTGCACTACTGCGCGAGCTTTGCGTTAATGTTCTCTATTGCGCGAAGGACATTAGCTTTTTTTGGCGAAACGATTGTAAGTTTCACCTTGCAAGTTGGGCCAACGCCGTGTCTCCCACGAGTGGGCCAACGATTTAGTGGACACAGGCGCCTCCCACTTGAGGTCCGTGTTGGGCCAGCTGCGCACTGGCCGAGAGAAGGATGGGCACTTGGGCACTTGCTGCAACTCGATTATGTTCACGCGGGGACAGGGCTGGAAGGTTGTCTGGTTCAAGGACAAAATGTCACATTCGCAAAATGGTACATTTTGAAAATGTCACATTGGCAAAATGATAAAACACGTTTGGACATTGTTACATAAACAAAAAAAAATCATTTTGCGTAAGTGACAATTAGCGGGTGTGACATTTTTAACCTCAACTAGTTGTATGCGTAAAATAAAGCAGTCACTAACATTTTGCAAATGTGACATTTCAACACAAAGAGAAAAACATTTAACAATGCGTCACTTTGCGAAAGTGACATTTAACGAAGTCTGTAACATTTTGCGAAAACGTCATTTTGTAAATGTGATATTTTGCAAGTGACTGGAAAAATCCTAGTACGATGATGGTTGGAACTTTTTGGTTTTTGACCTGTTACGGTGCAGTAACTGATCTTGAACACTAAGAGATATCGCAGAAAGCTTCTGTATTAATTATTTATATTTTTATTATATTATTTTATATTATTTATATTTTTTTATTTATTAGAGCATTGATAGCCCGAGCGGTTAAAGAGCCGGCCAAAAATCAGTGAGTCTCGGGTTCGAATCCTGGCATGTACCAATGAGTTTTTCAAAAACTTACGTACATATTTATCAGTAGCTCGACGGTGAAGGAAAACATCGTGAGGAAACCCGCAGGTCTCAGAATTAATTCTGAGACATGTGTAAATAGACCCAGTCCGGCGATGGGCTCACCACCTATCACGTTTAGGGGTCCAATGTATCTCGTGAAATGTGGGTATATCCAGTAATGGAATACCTCTGCCTACCCCCTCGGGGATAAAAAGCGTGAGATTATATTATTATTATATTATAATTTTTTTATTTATTATTCTGTATTTATAATTATATATGGTACTAAAGTTGCTGTCTGTAATTCCCAGTATTCCTTCCCAACCTTGCTCGCCGAGGACGTTGACCCCAGGTCTTCCCTGGTGGAAGCCGTGCTGGCGGACTTTCCCAGGAGCTTCTTGGAGATCAAGGAGATGGGGATGTTGGCGCTGGAGGTGCAGAGGTGCTGGGAGGGGACATTGGAGGGGATGTAAGGGATCTTTAGGTTGTAACATGTACCGATGACTACTTATCTACAATCACTACATAGTATAAAACAAAGTCGCTTTCTTTGTCCCTATATCCTTATGTCCCTATGTTTCTTTGTATTCTTAAATCTTTAAAACTACGCAACGGATTTTGATGCGTTTTTTTTAATAGACAGAGTGATTCAAGAGGAAGGTTTTAGTATAAGAATTGCACCCATGCGAAGTCGGAGCGGGTCGCTAGTCTACACTAGTCTTCTCATTAAATTTTTTATTACTTTTCTACACTACCTTCCGATTCAAATTTTTATTGTAATTGAAATTGATAGGTCACTCTGTGACCCTTCTTAGTATAGTACGGAGAAACACTGGGTTCGATTGTGCTTTACACCTAAACTTATTTGAGTTTACTCCTGTCTTTGTCTTACCTCAAAAAAAGAAAAGGGATAGAAGATAACCTACTGAATTTAGTCCTGTCAGAGGCTGTATTTTAGTCGTGACTTTACTTACGCACTAAACACGATATGAAATGCCTTCTTTGACAGGACTAATTCTAATTTGATAGGACTAAATATCTCTTGTCTCTTTTCTTTTCTAGGAGAAAGAAAATGACAGGAGTATACTAAAATAAGTTTAGTCGCTGTAAAGCAGAATGGAACCCACTGATTGACTACTTATCTACACTAATCTTATAAAGAGGAAAGATTTTTATGTTTATAACGAATAAACTCAAAATTGACTGGACCGATTTTAAAAAATCTTTCACAAATAGAAAGCTAGAACATCCCTGAGTAACATAGGCTATATTTTATTCCCTTATTCCCACGGGAACGGGAACTACGAGGACGAAACCGCGCAGAACCGCTAGTAAATAATAAAAATAGTTACTTACCTTGTCAACTTCAGTGTCGAATTGCTCGTTGGTAGCTCCCTTTGACAAAGCACCTTTCTCCATCAGGGTGGCTCTTTTAGCTGCTAAGTACAGAGACCTGGAAAAAGAGAGTTTACTCTAAATCACAACATAGTATAAAACAAAGTCGCTTTCTCTGTCCCTATATCCCTATGTCCCTATGTATGCTTATATCTTTAAAACTACGCAACGCAACGGATTTTGATGCGGTTTTTTTTAATAGATAGAGAGGAAGGTTTTAGTGTTAGCATTGCACCCGTGCGAAGCCGGGGGGAACGCTATAAATAATAAAATAGACTGGCCTGTTCGCTCAGTTGGTAGTGACCCTGCCTTCTGAGTCGGAGGTCGCGGGTTCGATCCCCGCTCGGGGACAACATTAGTGTACGCTTTTTAATTAACGCTCGATTTCACTCGAAAGAAATCGCTAGCGATAAGACCGCCCATTGTACAGTCAAGAGCAAGTCTAGCTTGACACTACCAGTTTAAGCCGAGCTCTGATTTGTACTGCGCACCATAGAATACAGGGCCGGGTCAAAGTCCAAAGTGTCAAGCTTAGCGTGCTCTTGACTGTACTTAAAAAAAAGTGTCACTTATTGCATATTTTTATTGGTGTACGTACAATAAAGAGTTGTTACTTACTCACTTCACTTTAACTCTAACACAAAGATTAAATAGAGAGCAGTGATGGCCCGGACGGTTAAAGAGCCGGCCGAAAATCAGTGAGGCTCGGGTTCAAATCCTGGCATGTACCAATGAGTTTTTCAAAACTTACGTACATATTTATCACTAGCTCGACGGTGAAGGAAAACATCGTGAGGAAACCCGCAGGTCTCAGAATTAATTCTAAGACGTGTAACAGACCCGGTCCGGCGATGGGCTCACCATCTATCACGTTTAGGGGTCCAATATATCTCGTGAAATGTGGGTATATCCAGTAATGGAATACCTCTGCCTACCCCCTCGGGGATGAAAGGCGTGAGATTATTTATTTTTTTATTTAAAGATTAAATAAAAAAATATATATACTGAAGTGAGATCATGACTGCGACCGAATCGAACGTCAAAGACAATTTAAGACGCCCGGTCGCGGGATTGACATTTTTGGAATGAATATTGAATGAATAATCTCACGCCTTTCATCCCCGAGGGGAAACTTTTATCCGGAACTTGAAAACATAAGACTTGGCCGTTTAGCCTTACAACATTCGGATCAGAAAAAATTTACAACAGACTAGGCTGTATGGGCTAGATCCCTTTGTATTTCTCTAAAGGGACAAATTACAAAAAAAAAAAAAAAGTAATTTCAACTTTTGTGTGCTCGTTTTTTTTCTCTCGGTCGTCTCTGATGCCCTAAACAGTTACAAATATTGTTATAAATAAGTAAATAGATAAGTGTAGGGTTCTATGGCAAATTATAAACAAAAGAAAAGAGCGTTATTCTCGCCGAAAAACTGCATTGTAGTTTGGCGAGTGTAATTTAAAATTGTATTATTATTAAAAAAAAATTAAATTGAATATTACCTCGACGGTGAAGGACAACATCGTGAGGAAACCCGCAGGTGTCAGAATTAATTCTGAGACATGTGTAAATATATACCCGGTCCGGCGATGGGCTACACGTTTAGGGGTCCAATGTTTCTCGTAAAATGTGGGTATATAAAGTAATGGAATACCTCTGCCTACCCCCTCGGGGATGAAAGGTGTGAGATTATTTATTTTATTTTTTATAAAAAATTAAATTGTATAAATAGCTTATAGGCTAATCCAGGCCTGGACTCATGTACCGAGGGTTCCATCCTAAAAAACACGTACCTTTTAACAGTGAGATAGAAGACCTCCGTGATTGCCCTCACGCTGTAGTCCGGCACGAACGTGTGACGGAGCATGGCGTCCATGTTGATGTTCTGGAGGGAGCCCATTGCCGACGGGGTGGGAGACTCAGCTATGGGGAAAGTAATCTTCGGTCAAAAGGCTAGATTCTTACTTAGCAGAAGACATTAATACAACTTTTTACTTGGATAAAAAAAAATGTTTGTCTGTAAAGTCGGTTTACAGACGAAAAAATACTGGAGTAAAAGAGCAGAAACATACCGAGGCTTCTCAAAGAGTCACTCAAATACACACAGACACACCCCAACTTCTTTAATCTGTGAAGAACAGCAGGTTCCAATTGGTACCGAGACACAATTAAAAATCTTTGTGTCTCGGATGCTTGGTCTTAGAGGTTAAACTCGCACAAACACACCCCAACTTCTCCAAACTCTCCCAAACACACCCCGACTCATCCCCAATTTCTCCAAACTCGCCCAAAAACCGAATTTCTCCTAACTCGCCCAAACACACCCCGACTCATCCCCACTTTCTCCAAACTCGCCCAAAAACCGAATTTCTCCTAACTCGCCCAAACACACCCCGACTCATCCCCAATTTCTCCAAACTCGCCCAAACACCTAATTTCTCCAAAATCGCCTAAACACACCCAAATTCACCTTGACACATCCCAACTTCTCCAAACTCGCCCAAGCACTTCTCAACTTCTTCAAATTCACCAAAACACATCTTCAAGTCGCTTAATTTTAAGCCGCTATCGACCAAATCCTTTGATATATACTCACCGACTCCGACGTTCTGCGTAAGAGCTTGCGATCCAAAGTAAGTGAAGGGTCCGGCTTCGAACACGAGGTTTTCGCGACCCACTGTGACCTCTACTCGCCCTTCTAGGATCAAGACGAAGTAGTCCACCTGTGAGCAGTAGCAGTTTATGAATGACATCAGTGCTTCGGACCTCAATCTCTAGTAATTTCAACATCAGTTTTAAAATTTAAGGAAGAAGAAGAAATAGTATATTACACACCTAGGGGAGGAAAATAAGAAATGTCTCATATCACATGTAATTGTCGACCGAAGCGGAGCCGACGTCTACAAACATGTGATCTGAGGATTTCTTATTTTCTTCCCGAGGTGTGTATACTTTTTTCCTTTTTGACGGAGGCGGAAAGCGGCAACTTCGCTTAGCGCAGCGGGCCAAAAGGTTAACGCTTTCCGCTCGGAGAGATGAAAATATATTTTTTGCAAGACACATTAAAGCAGATGTTTTTGCAGACACAGCTCCTTTTTTTGGACATGTTATATACGTATTTTTTATAATGACTTCTTTTTGATTAGCTTATAAAACTATTCCTTCTCTTAAATTTAAGAATGTTTTTTTTTACATGTTCTCCACACTGAGGGTTTGTTTTTTTGAATTGGCCAGCGGTTGCCCAGCGGTAGTGCCCGCGTTGAATCAGATTTTCTCAGTTACCGTAGGAACTTCGAAAAATCCTTCTTAGTGTTTACTTACGTCATTCAAGAAACCTTTGTACAAAATTTCATTAGACCCAGTGTTTTTAGCTGTGCGTTGATCGAACAGTCAGACTGTTAGTTTGTGGCACTAAGTAAGTATTCCCACGGGAACGGGAATAAACAGGATCCGCACGGGCAACGCTGCTGAACACCTTTTAGTAATTTATAATTACTTAAGTTACTATGTAGGATTGTTGCCTTTTAACCGCTAAACCACTGAAGCGATCTGCATATTTTTTTTTTACAAATATACAACACGCCACAGAATAAGCGCAATTTCTCATACACCCCAATTAGTACTTAAATAAAGAGCAATAATAGTACGATTTCCATAGGTAGCCCTAAATTCAGTTGTGCTAATACATTTTTCGGAAAAATTTACCACATTACAAATAGCTGAAATCCATTAAGTAGTCTATACTGAACAAACTAATTTCAGGAATTGCGCTTATTCTGTTACATATTGTATATCTTGCAGGAAATATGCTAATTTTGAAATAGAAACAAAGGCACACGCTGCAAAATCTAGTAAACAAAAAACTCACCGGTTTCCCTTGATGGAACACGTAAGTGGTGGGATCTTTCTTGCTTTTGCCTTTCATCTTGATGTGTTGGATGACGTCCTGCTTAAGCAATCTCCTCAACACCGTCTCGGAGACCGTGTCTGGGCGAAACGCGTCCACGCCTGGGATTAAACAAATTCATTTGAAAATGAAAATGTATTTATTTCCGTAGGTAATTGCTAATTACGCTTAGAAAAGTCAATCATCTAATAATAACTTTGAACTCGTCCATGGAGATTGGCTGAATATAAACAGCAGCCCATCTCTACCGACGAGTTGCTGGTTTCAATAGCAGTACCCCGAGAAAAAAAAAACAACTAACGCAATTTATCCTCGAGGGGAGGCAGAGGTATTCCATTTCTGGAAAATACCCAAATTTTACGAGATATATTGGACCCCTAAACGTGATAGGTGGTGAGCTCATCGCCGGACCGGGTCTATTTACACATGTCTCAGGTTTCCTCACGATGATTTCCTTCACCGTCGAGCTAGTGATGGATATGTACGTAAATTTGACAAACTCATTGGTACATGCCAGGATTTTAACCCGAGCCTCACTGATTATCATCATGAGAAGCGGGCTCCTTATAAGGCCTGGGATTGTATTAAGTTATAGTGAGATTGACGTAGACATGTCTATTGTCTCTGCCCCAATTTGAAGGAGGTGTGAGATTGTTAAAGTCAAGGTCAAAATGTTTTTATTCAATGTAGGGTCATTGCAACTCCACCGCTCCCAAGAAACTCCTCAACACATTACTTTTTTAAACAATCAATGACTTTTAACAAGCTTGTAAGTTGTAAGTAGTTCTCGTATTGAATGAACCTGTAAGTAGTTCTCGTATTGAAATTCACACTCACTGGTGCTCAAGAACTGGAATGTGGCGAGAGTGAGTTGCGGAGAGATGTGTATGCGCTGGTTTTCGTGGCGCTCGGCGAACGCGGCGAAGTCCTGCAACTTGTTCTGGGGGCGGTTGCGCCTACGCTTGCTTCGGTTGTCCACTGCAGAATATAATATAATATAATAACATAAAACTCTAAAGAGAAAAAGACCGACTTCAACTTATGTGGTTTTCTTACGGATGCCACTGTCAAAACTGGACCAAATTGGAATGGTTGAATTGACCACATGGGAACCACTATCGAATGTCAAATTGAGAAGCTCTACCTTTTTTGAAGTCAGTTAAAAAAAGAATGACCGAAATCGGTTCGCGTGATATTTATTCGTCCATTCGTCGCGGACACACTTAATGCAAATTTAAGACTTATATGGTTTCCTCATGGATGCCATTGTCGAAACTGGACCGAATGGAAATGGGACCATACAGGAAGCACCAGATTTCAAATCAAAATCATCAAAATCGGTTCACCCATTCGAAAGTTCTTAGGTAATAAACATACTCTACGAATTGACAACCTTCTCCTTTTTTTGTAGTCTGTTAAAAAGAGAGTATACTCACTGAACACATCCGTCTCGTCGACTATCTCGGCCTGTATCATCTCCTCAATGACGTCTTCCAGGGTCACCAGCCCGATGGTCTCGTAGAACGGGTCTCCTTCGCCTTCGTTGTTAATGCGGTGCACGAACGCCATGTGGCCCTTGTGGCCTAGAGAAGACCAGGGTTTAAGACTACCAAGACTGGTGCAGGACTTATTTACACACACTCACACACATATCCACTACTTCATAACACAATTATTATTCTAGCTCCACAATGTTAGTTTTATCATAACAATAAGCTGCGGGGTGGGTTCCTGGAGACCTATAACACAGGCCAGACCTGGCTTAGGCTCCAGTCTCCCACAATAAAGACTTTGCCTTGTATCCCATAATTTTAAAATGTAAACTTTTGTGGAGAAGAATAAAAATACATTATTATTATTTGGGTCACCAGCCCGATGGTCTCGTAGAAGGGGTCTCCTTCACCCTCGTTGTTGATGCGGTGCACGAACGCCATATGGCCCTTGTGGCCTAGAGAAGACCAGGGTAAGACTACCAAGACTGGTGCAGGACTTTGGAATAAGTCCTGCATGAGTCTTGGTAGTCCTTCAATTATTTGCTTTAAGGCACGGTGTGGAAGATCAAGCTAAAATACATCTTGTATCATTTGCTAGAGAGTTATCCGTCTATGTTACAGTCAAAACTCATAACCGGTCAAAAACACTTGATTGTTTTTGACTGTTTGTACAGTCAAAAGTGGTTTTGACTGTGACATATAACATTTGGAAATGCAAATGAACCGACACGGCTGATTTCTGATTTTATTTGATTCCGTCTGCTCTAGGGCTTCCATACCGGTAATCCGGAATCTCGTAATACCGGAATCTCGGACACTTTTTCCGATACTGTAGTTCCGGTACTGAGACGTAGTTCCGGTACTAGTATCGAAAAATAATTCTAGTATGATGGCCTGATTTTACTGCGGAATCTCACGAGTTTCATGAAATGAAACATTATTTATTGTTGACAATGCACTGTTATAAATGTTTTGCGACCAATTCATTGATATAGTTTATTTTTATTACATTTTTAGGGTTCCGTACCTCAAAAGGAAAAAACGGAACCCTTATAGGATCACTTTGTTGTCCGTCTGTCCGTCCGTCTGTCAAGACCCTTTTTCTCAGGAACGCGTGGAGCTGAAATTTATATCAATTACTCAGGTCTACTGTCCCTTGAAGCTGTGAAAAAATCAAACTTCTAAGCCAACGCAATCAAAAGATACAGCCGTTTATGCCGCAAATTTTCGACACTTGCAAGGGAATCAAAACCTACAGGGTGCTTCCCGTGAACTCAGAATCTTGAAATTTGGTACGAAGCAACGTCTTATAGCATAGATAAAGGAAAAATTACGAAAACCATAAATTTGCAAGGTTGTACGGAACCCTCGGTGCGCGAGTCCGACTCGCACTTGGCCGGTTTTTTTAGCAAGTAACAAACATTGAAGTAAACTAGTACAGAAAACTAGCTTACTCTGCCCGCCACGCCACATCGTTGGCGTAGAACTTAGGTACCTACACTACCTACTAACAAATCAGTCAATGAGTCAGTCGATTAGAACAAACAATAAGTTACTTAGTAAAGTTAACATTAATTAAAAAAATTGTAACAAGCAGGAGACCTTTACATATAACGCACTAGCGACCCGCCCCGGCTTCGCACGGGTGCAATGCTGAATTTTCTTTGCTATAGACCTTGCGGAGCCCTCGACCTTTCCAACGAATGCGAAACCATGGAAATCGGTTCGTCAGTTCTGGAGTTAAATCGTTAGGAAGGAAAAGCCGACTTATTTTTATATAGTAGATTATTGTTATCTCGTTTTCTCTACTCGTACTCTCTCACTTTATCGTTGCTCGGACGCATCTTTAACTGTTGCAATTGCAAGCTACACACCCAGACTATTGATTAGTACCAGACATTAGTACCAGATATATCGATTAGTTTATATATTATTGTAAATGTATTTTTCTATATCAATACATCATTAAAGAAACATGTCCTTGAAACGCCACCACTAGATAGTATGAACTAATTATTAAGCTAGTTTTTGGCTACCTAAGCTACAATCTCGCGACTTGAGAGGTGCCTTTACAATTAGTATGGCCGTTTTTATCATCATCAGCCTACATTTGTCCACTGCTGGACATAGGCCTCCCCTAATGAGCGCCATAGCACCCTGTCTTCGGCTCTGCGCATCCAGCATCTGCCTGCAGCCTTTCGCAGATCGTCATCCCATCTGGCCGGAGGGCGTCCTACACTACGTTTGCCGAGTCGCGGTCTCCACTCCAAAACACGTTTACCCCAACGGTTGTCGGTTCTTCGCGAGATATGGCCGGCCCACTGCAACTTCAGCTTGCTAATTCTTTGAGCTATGTCGATAACTTTGGTTCTCTGTCGGATGTATTCGTTACGAATCCTATCCTTCAGAGAAACTCCGAGCATAGCTCTTTCCATAGCTCGCTGCTTGAACTGGTGAACCAGGCCTACCGTGAGTGTCCACGTCTCAGCTCCGTAGGTCATAACGGGTAGGACGCACTGATTGAAAACTTTGGTTTTCAAACATTGCGGGATGGATGACGAGAAGACTCGACGCAGTTTCCCAAATGCTGCCCAACCCAGCTGGATCCTCCTCCTGGCCTCCTTCTCGAAATTGTTTCTACCTAACTGCAGAATCTACCCTAGGTAAGTATACTCAGAAACAATTTCAAGACGGTGGCCATGTACGACGACCGGTCCCGGATCAATGTGGCCATTGATCATGACTTTGGTTTTATCCAAATTCATGCCAAGACCGATGCATCGTGAGGCTGAGGCTAGGTCATCCAGCATCCGGTTTAGCTCCTCTAGCGACTCCGCCATTAAGACTATGTCATCAGCGAATCGCAGGTGTGAGATGTATTTGCCGTTTATGTTGATGCCCGTACCTTTCCAGTCCAGTGTCTTAAACATATCCTCCAACGCGCTCGTGAACAGTTTCGGGGATATGACATCCCCCTGTCTCACTCCTCTGCGCAATTGGATGGGTTTAGACTGCTGGCCCTGTACTTGGACACTCATGGTGGCGGCCTCGTAGAGACATTTCAGTACCTCGATATAACGATAGTCTACTTGGCAACGCTGTAAGGATTCCAGAACAGCCCAGGTTTCTACGGAATCGAAGGCGTTCTCATAGTCCACAAAAGCGAGACACAGGGGCTGATTATACTCTTCGGACTTCTGTATAATCTGCCTTACTGTGTGAATGTGGTCTATGGTGCCATATCCTCCTCGGAACCCGGCCTGTTCCGGCAGCTGGAACTCGTCGAGTAGCGAGACGATTCGTGATCACTCGTGAGAATAGCTTATAGACGTGGCTCAGGAGTGTGAAGTGTCTGTAGTTTTTAAGGAGGGTTTTATCTCCCTTCTTAAAAAAGAGCACCACCAAACTCCCGCTCAACGCCTTTGGAGTTCTCCCACTGTGCAGGACGTTGTTAAAGAGGTTCTGTAGCTCCTCTATAATAGGGGCTCCTCCAGCTTTTAAAAGCTCTGATGTTATTCCGTCCTCACCGGGGGCTTTTCCATCCTTAAGCTGCCTCAGAGCTAGCACGATCTCGTCTTGGCTGATGTCTGGCAGTTCGTCGGTATAGTGGCGTGTCAGGGTGGCTCTAGAATCGTGGTCGTCTCGTTGGGAACGGGGAGCATGAGCAGCGTACAACCGGCCATAGAAATCCTCTATCTCGGCAGATATCTCTGGCTTTTATCAGGATAGAGCTAGTTCGAGGTTGATTACTATAAGTATGTTTTTTTTCAATTAATGAGACTGATACGTGACATAAAAGGTTGTTGTGAATTCATGACTTGTGATTTAAAAAAGTAGATAGTTAGATATTGTAATTCTAAAGTAGGTGATATAGGTAAAGTACGTTGTTTCTATCTTTGAAATATACGAAGTGAGTTTGATTCTTAAAATTTTAAGTGATTTCAAATTAAACTTAGTTAAGATAAGTAACTGTATTACCTATATTCTGTGATTTTATGAATAAAAAGAGAAAGAAGCATAATAATATACGCGTTAAGAAAGAAAAATAAAATTTTATTTACAAAAACTCCATTTCCGATACTAGTACCGGAATTCCGGTACTGAAATTCAGTATCGTAAAATTACCGGTACTGAAAAGTGGTCCGATGCTAGAAGCCCTAGTCTGCTCGTTTGCCCCCTTTTCTTTTATAAAAAAATAATAATTTGGATATGTTCTAGCAGGGGCTTAGAAAATCTTAAATTCACGATCATCCTTCACACAGACCATCCATTCATACATGAAAAATTGTCTATTAGAAAACTTGTAGTGTAGAGCATGATAATACCTACAGAATGGTTTTAGTAACCCTTACAAAGAGCCTCTACGCAAATTTCTGAAACCACTCACCCTCCTTGAACTGTTTGAACATCACGTCCAATGTGACGTCCTCGAAGACGAAGTTGCAGGGGTTCTGGTAGTACTGGCAGAGGGTCCTCAGCGGGGTGTTGTCGTCGGGGTCCACGAACGCGAGGTCCTTGATGAAGAGCACCGTCACTATGTTGCCGCGGTGACCCTCGTACACGGGGATCCTCGAGTAGCCTGCAAGGAGATGCTTCTTAAACCGTTGTTGGTAAAGTAGGCTTTTAATACGGTATAGGGAGTCACTATGTTCCCGCGGTGCTCCTCGTACACGGGAAACCTCAAGAGGAATGGATACAAGCGACGTCAAAGTCAAAATATTTCTATTCAAGGTAGGGGCTTTAATAATAATAATCTCAAGCCTTTAATCCCCGAGGGGGTAGGCAGAGGTATTCCATTTCCTGATATACCCACTTTTCACGAGATATTCTTTGGACCCATAAACGTGATAGGTGGTGAGCCTATCGCCGGACCGGGTCTGTTACACATGTCTCAGAATTAATTCTGGGAGCTGCGGGTTTCCTCAAGGTGTTTTCCTTCACCGTCGAGCTAGTGATAAATATGTACGTAAGTTTTTGAAAAAGTCATTGGTAGGTACATGCCAGGATTCGAACCCGCGCCTCACTGATTATCATATGTAAAGCAGGCTCTTTAACCGTAGGCTATCACATGGAAGAAACACGTTTAGGGCCGCCATACACGGGCCGCTCGAGCAGTAACCCAGTGATCAACATACATGGACCACTCTTGCAGTCGCGTGTATGTTGATCACTGGGTTTACTGCTCGAGCGGCCCGTGTATGGCGTGACTGCTTGACCGCATGATGAAATTTCACCGCGCAGCCAACAGCCCGAAGCAGTTGCAACTGCTTGAGCGGTTCGTGTATTGCGAATGACTATTTTGTATTGAAACTGCAGATGACCCAACCGTTAAAGATGCTGGCACTGTCTGCTTGAAGTAGTCCGTGTATGGCCACTCTTAAACTGATTGAAAGACGACATAATTACAACAGTGATAGTCCCATCAAAATATTTCTTTTCGTGACAGACATACATTACGTTTACAACTGTCAAGAGTCAATTTAAAAACATTCCTCCCCACAGTTTATCTCTAAAATGATATATGTACAAACTTATTATGTGAATGCCAGAGATTGCCCTTTCGGGAGGTCACATTGCAAATGGCGTATTATGCGGCTAGATGATTTATTATATAGTTAGGGTAAGCGTACACTAGCGGAGTAGTGGAGCAGCGACAATTTCTACGTATATTGCGTAGGACTGTTGAAACTTTTAGATTCTCGCCTCATTTCATCCCATCGTAGGCCCTTAGGCTATATTTTATTCCCGTATTCGTAAGGGAACGGAAATTACGCGGGTGAAACCGCGCGGATCTTCTAGTCTACACTAATATTATATAGAGGAAAGATTTATATTTTTGCATGTTATAAAAAAAGAAACTCAAAAACTACTGGACCGAATTCCAACATTCTCTCACCAGCGAAACTATACTTTATTCCCGTATTCCCACGGGAACGGGAACTACGCGGATGAAATCGTGCAGAACAGTATAGTCACTACCAAGTATAAAACAAAGTCGCTTTCTCTGTCCCTATGTATGCTTAAATCTTTAAAACTACGCAACGGATTTTGATGCGGTTTTTTAACAGATAAAGTGATTCAAGAGGAAGGTTTTAGTGTTAGCATTGCACCCGTGCGAAACCGGGGCGGGTCGCTAGTTTAATAATAAAAAGGGGGGGGTAACATAATGGTATGGTGTCCATTCCTCCCCACGTGGGGAGAATGGGGAATGTATAGGAGGGGCGAACATGTGATACGGACGCAATTTGCAAAGTGTAATTGGAACACTTAAACAAATTAAAAGTGACATAGTATTTTAACGTCTAGTGAATTACGTCTTTATGGCGTTTTTATTCACATTGAATAGGAAAACATCGCGAGGAAACCCGCAAGTCCCAGAATTAATTCTGAGACATGTGTACACAGACCCGGTCCGGCGATGGGCTAACCACCTATCACGTTTTGGGGGTCCAATATATCTCGTGAAATGTGGGTATATCCAGTAATGGAATACCTCTGCCTACCCCCTCGGGGATAAAAAAGGCGTGAGATTATATTTATTCACATTGAATAGGGTATTTTACTGCCTAGTCAAATTAGTTCAAACTTCAAACATTTATTCATTATTATGTGCGAATGCATGAATGAGTATTTTTATTGTATGCATACATGGTTTAACAAGTTGATTGGTTATAAATAAATTTAGCACAGGCATGATGCGCCAATATTATCTAAAGTTACCAAATCCTTTAAGGGTCAATGTATACGCTTTTACTATAAAATTCCCATTGCATTACAAAATTTGCATTTTGACAAATTAAAAACAATAGATAAGCAATTTGTTCGTCTCCAATCATTGCAATATCGTGATTGGAGACGAACAAATTGAACAGGTGAATGAGTTTGTGTATCTGGGTTCAAAGTTTACAAGAGATGGAAAGTGTGAGAGTGATATTGAAAGAAGAGTGAATGCAGGAAACATGGTGAATGGAGCTTTGCACTCCTTTATGAGCAGGCGGAAGGTGTCTAACAAGGCTCGTTTGGCTGTGCATAGGGGGGTGTTGGCTCCGACACTCATGTACGGAAGTGAAAGTTGGGTATGGCAGAAGAAACATGAAAGCAGAATAAATGCAGTTGAGATGAGAGCGTTAAGAAGTATGATAGGAGTTAAACTGAGTGACAGGATAAGAAATAGTGAGATAAGGAAACGGTGTGGTCTGAAAGAAGATGTAGTGACAAAAATTGAGAAAGGTATGCTGAGATGGTTTGGCCATGTCGAGAGAATGAATGACGAACGATTGACGAAAAAAGTGTATAAGGCGAGTGTGAATGAAAGTGTGGGAAGGGGTAGACCTAGGCGGACGTTTCGAGACCAAATTGGGGACGTCTTGAAAAAAGGCCAGGTCAAGAGTACCCTAAACCGAAGAGCATGTATGAAAGGAATAATGAAAGTTGACGAAGCAAAAGAAGTATGTAAGGATCGTAGCAAGTGGAAAGAAGTGGTCTCTGCCTACCCCTACGGGAAAGAGGCGTGATTATATGTATGTAGATAAGCAAAAATTACATAAAAAAGGCTACTATAAAATTACAGACTACTTAGTAGACCAACATGCATGGGATTAACCGACTCGAAGCTATGTAAGGCTATTAATTATAATTATTATTGTAAACCATATTTGCTAGTAAGACATGAGATTAAAAAGAGGTGCCCTGTAGTTTCTTGCTGGCTCTTCTCGGGGCACTGCATTTGGAACCAGCAACTCGTCGATGGAGATGGGCTGCTGTTTACATTTAACCAATCTTCATGGACGAGTTTAGTGTGCCTTGTTATTGACGTTTCAAAGTGTATTTTATATACCTACTGAAATAAATGAATTTGGATTTTTTAAACTAGATTTTTACTAGGCATACAATAAATAATTTTACGATTATGTATTTGTGGTTATGTTATGTCATAAAAAGAGTTTCAACATAATTTGCAATTTTGCTGGCGTATGAATATCTAAAAATTAACATAATAATGGGTATGTCATGAAAAAATTTAGAAAATGTCAAATCAATTATGGTAAGTACTAATATTAAATTATTAAAATTGCAGATTTGCACAACAAGGATATTATAAATTACAACAATTATTAATGAATTACAATAATGTAGTTATAATTAATAGTTACTTATGTTTATGAGCCAGAAAGAGACTAAAAAAGCACGCCTGGCTGTTCAATATGGGGTGTTGGTTCCTACCTTAATGTATGGTAGCGAGAGTTGGGTATGGCAGAAGAAGCACGAGAGTCGAATAAATGCAGTAGAAATGCGCTCGCTAAGAAGCATGAGTGGAGAACGATTGATTGATAGAATGAGGAATAGTGTAATCCGAGAGCGTTGTGGCTTGAAAGAGGATGTAGTGACTAAGATTGAGAATGGAATGCTCAGGTGGTTTGGACATATCGAGCGGATGGATGAAAGGCGTCTAACGAGACAAATATATAAGGGGATTGTGAGTGGCCGAGTCGGCAGAGGGCGACCTAGGCGTACTTACATCGATCAGATCGGCTATGTATTGAAAAAAAGCCAGATAAAGAGTACCCGAAACCGGCGAGCTTGTATGAACCATTTGATGGATGTGGATGAGACGCGTGAGGTATGCCAGGATCGTAGCAGGTGGCGGGCTGTTGTCTCTGCCTACCCCTTCGGGAAAAAGGCGTGAGCATATGTATGTATTATGTTTATGAACTGTCAAATGTAAGAGCAGTGATAGCCCGGACGGTTAAAGAGCCGGCCTAAAATCAGTGAGGCTCGGGTTCGAATCCTGGCATGTACCAATGAGTTTTTCAAAAACTTACGTACATATTTATCACTAGCTTGACGGTGAAGGAAAACATCGTGAGGAAACCCGCAGGTCTCAGAATTAATTCTGAGACATGTGTAAACATACCCGGTCCGGCGATATGCTCACCACCTATCACGTTTATGGGTCCAATATATCTCGTGAAATGTGGGTATATCCAGTAATGGAATACCTCTGCCTACCCCCTCGGGGATAAAAAAGGCGTGAGATTATACTACTATACAAAACGAGACTATGGAAAAAGTACAGAAATAGCAAACTGTCTACGTTTAGGGGTCCAAAAATATAATGGTACAAAGCAAGTTTTTTAATATTAACCACTTTGATACGAAAGTCTGGTAAAGCAACCACGTAAATCAGTTGTCTGTTCCGAATTGGTAATTGAATTCAAAGTGCAAAACAGTAGGAAAATCTTGTGATTAAATAAAAGTAATTGGTGATGATCTTATGATCTACTGATGTAATCAATCATAATAAAGTACAAGCATGCAACAGTCAATTAAGTATAATCAGTTTTTGTAATCATAATCAATATAATTATTAACGCAAAAGTAGTTACTACCATATAGCCTGCGCAGACGACACACTTTTGTCCCCGTATTTTTTTGTCCGCCAAAATAGAACGCTTACAACTGTATCGAGTAACGCACACGAGGGATTTAAAGTATGGCGTACAGTCCCCCGAATAATCGCGGACACCGAGGGGCGGTACAGGACAAAAAGAGACAGACATATTTTCTTACGATTCAGGGGACTTTGTCCTCCGGGGACAAAGTCCGTCGTCTGCACAGGCTAATATTGTAAATAATAATAAAAAATTGACAAAACCGGCCATGTGCACGAAGGGTTTCGTAGCATTATCAATAAATACGGCAAAAAAAAACACGTTTGTTGTATGGGAGTATTTAGTTCATTCTGATTTTTAGTATTTGTTGTTATAGCTAGCTCGACGGTGAAGGAAAACATCGTGAGGAAACTCGCAGGCCCCAGAATGAATTCTGAGACATGCGTAAATAGACCCGGTCCGGCGATGGGCTCACCACCTATCACGTTTGGGGATCCAAAGAATATCTGGTGAAAAGTGGGTATATCCCCCTCGGGGATATAAGGCGTGAGATTATGTATGTATGTTCTCTCTGAAAATTGCAACTGTCTAACTATCACGGTTCATGAGATATGGCCTGGTACAGACACAGACGGACAGACAGACGGACGGCGGTAGTAAATAAAACACCATGCTACCCTTTGGGTATGGAACGGTAAAAATGAGGGTAGTCCCAAACTAACCACAGCCTATACAATGGATATAAAAACTACTGATAAACATAGTTAAATATTAAACACGCAGACACGTAGCCAACAGACATATTTATGCTCAAATACAAATTCATATATGTTCTGTAGGTAAATAAAATACACTTACAAAAGTCAGTAGTCTAATAACAAGGCACTCTAAACTCGTCCATGAAGATTGGCTAAATGTAAAAAGCAGCCTATCTCCATCGGCAAAAATTTGCCGAGCGGGAATCGAACCTCCGACTCATAAGGCAAGGTCACTACCAACTGAACAAACAGGCTTGTCATAGATTTAGATAATTAAATGGCACTATAATGGTGATGACTGATGATTAACCCTTACCCTCCTTTCATGCCGCAGTCGGCTAATATTTAGATCCCATAGCAACATCTGTCTCTCGTAAGCCCTCTTAGTTTTATTGACACTTCACTCGCATTTCATAACATTTCTAAATATGGCGAGTTTATATTGGTTACTATTTCAGATGCATTTAGACTTTGGACTGATCCCAAAAACGGTTTAATTCGATCAAAGAGATTTAAATATAATATGCCATACAGGGGACAAAGCGAGGAAAATTTGAAGTCAAAAGTTATTCCAAGTGGAATAAGTCGAGTACAATTTCGACCGAATGACAGCTCGAGTTCATACTAACTGACATGATAAGGACATGACGCTTATGCTTCAAAGTTTTGTATGAAAATATTCCCAATGCCCCCTCTATGCCCTATTATATTTAAATCTCTTTGTATTCGATAAAATGTGAGGTATGGATTGCCTCAAGAAGTCACAAGTCTTCAGTATAAGTAAAACTATTATTTTACTGGTGATAACCAAGGGATGTAGAAAAGGTTGAAGACACTGATTTTTTTTGCATGGACTCGGAAGCAGAGCCATTTAACAATTTAACTAAGATTAAAGTATAAAATAAAGACTATGGCATGCAAATAAAGTATTTAAATTTGACTTGAAAACCAAATTATTTGACATTGTTAAATTGCGGTGCCAAAAAAAATGTAAAAGAGAAGAAACTTTAGAGAAAAAATATAGGTGATAGACCAGCGGTGAGGCTCGAGTTTGAATCCTGGCATGTACCAATGCGTTTTTCAAAACTTATGTACATATTCACGACTAGCTCGACGGTGAAGGAAAACATCGTGAGGAAGCCGACAGGTCCCAGAATTAATTCTGAGGCATGTGTAACAGACCTGGTCCGGCGATGGGCTCACCACCTATTACTTTTAGGGGTCGAATATTCTCGTGAAAAGTGGGTGTATCTGGATAACCTGGAAATTTCTGGAAGTGGAATACCTCCTCTGGAAAATCTATCTAATTAACTATATTTAAAATGTAGAATACATATTTTTAATATAACCAGACTTGACGATCTCTGACTTTTGCGAGTGTGAATAGTGAACACTTACCAGACTTGACGATCTCTGACATTGTCTCGAAGTCGAGCACAGATGTGATTGGAAGCATGAACACATCTTCCAGCTTCGTCATCACATCTGAAACAGTCTTCTTGCGGAGCTCGAGCGCCCCCGAAATAATGTTAACTTCATCCTTGTCCAAATCGTTGACGTCTGTTGTAACCTGGGGATTTTGGACTTTATTGTATTAAGAATAGAGATCGGATTGGTAATTGTATTTGGGTGTACTGTGATTGGACGAAATAAGTTTTGGTGGCGCTTGAACACAATTGAACTGAATCTGAACATATGTGAACCACATTTGAACATCATTGAACCACATTTGAACATCATTGAACCACATTTACACACATTTGAATCACACTTTTCATACAAAAACTTTTTTTTTTTATAAACAATTTGGTTGACGATTAATGAAAGTCGCTACGGCTACTGAGGGGCCAGATATGTTCGAGCGTGTATTGTATTGTATGCTATAGTATTGCGTATTCCACTAATTTGTAAGATTTATTTTTCAAATATTTTTTTAATAATGTGACATTTGGGTAGTACTCATTTCGTCCAATCATTGTACTTCAAAGCCATGGGCCAATCGTGATGCTGTTTTTAGCATCGGGTAGGAGTTTTTTAAAAGCATAAGAAGGGGAGGTGTCTAGTGTGTTATATCGTGAGAAATCTGACTTCATCAATACTCAAAGGAGGTGGAATACCAAAGAGAATATATAAAAATTTCTTTATCGTATTTGAATTTTTAAAGTGTAAATCTATTAAATCTATACAAGTTTTTTTTCAACAGAAGTTTCAGAGTTGATAGGTGTGTTAATAGGCAACTCTAGAATGAAATAATCCAGAAATTGGAAACAAAAACATTAGAAATTCATAGGTAAGCAGCTTATCTATGCTCCAAAGTGTCTTCGAGTGTATAAAAACGACACTATTGCCGGTTTATGTGTCCCTAAGTGTATTATTGTCAAATAAAAAGTCAAATTTTCTTTCACGATATTGGCAACAAAGTGGTGGCCTCGCATAATACCAGTGTTGTATATTGACTTCAAAGTGTTCCTATTAAATATTTTTCTTTCTTTCTTTCTATCAAAAGTCTATGATTTATGGTAGAAATTCCTTACTCTATTCAAGGATTGATTAAGATTTCAGCACGATATAGCACAGACTATACACTTGTAGATACAATATTTTTTCTAGTCCACCTACCCTTCTTTTGGCCCACATTTTCGTCCATCCAAAGAAGAATTTCGCCTGGAAGTAATCGTTTCTAGAATAAGGCCTCACTGTTATAATTTTATTGTACGATGCAGATGATATAATGGTGTTATATCTGAAATTGTACTAACGGACACGGGGACACTTTATTAAATAGTAATAAATTCTGGGACACTTGATACATGACTATTTAGTCTAGGCCGAGCCTTAACAACATACTTAAATACAGCTAAACATACAGACAGAAAACCAACCAATTGCACAAGTTAAATCATGTAAAGTAAAAAATGTCGTCAAATTAAAATGATTTGAAGAGTAGCAATCACACTTAGACCTACTAAATAGTATTTTTTTTTACAAATGTTATAAACATTTTAATGTAAAACGTGTACATAGTGTAACAAGTTTTTCAAAACGACATATTTTTCACTGAATCGACGGTGAAGGAATAAATCGTGAGAAAACCCGCAAATAAATAAACAGAAGTCATCGGAATATGGGATTTACTTAATGAAATGAAAAATTTACTAATTAAATAGTATGGAATGTGTTCCAGCTGACGAGAAGCAGCGTAAACTCTACAACGTTTGCGGCATTAGTCTGTGAGCCATCCTAGTTTAAGTACCACTTTAGTCCAAGTGCTAGTTTCACCCTAGTGCAAGTTCCACTTTAGTGTGTCATTTAGTGCAAATACTCGCTAAGTGTAAATACCACTATAGTGCTAGAAGCCACGTCATTGCAAATATCACTTTAGTGAAGGTAGCACCTTAATGCAAATAGCCTCTTAGTGGTGGTGCAAATTTATTTCAAGTGCCGTTATAGTCGAAGAGCCTTCTTAGTGCAAATGCCCCCTTAGTGCTGGTGCCATTTTATTTCAAGTGCCGTTATAGTCCAAGAGAAGCCTTGGTGCAAATACCCCCTTAGTGCTAGTGCCATTTTATTTGAAGTGCCGTTATAGTCCAAGAGCCTCCTTAGTGCAAATGCCCCCTTAGTGTTAGTGCCATTTTATTTCAAGTGCCACTATACTCCAGGAACCAGCTTAGTCCAATTCTCACCTTAACCAGCTCCTTCAGTCTCTCCCTATTGTAGACGCTGCCGATCTCTTCGCCAAGGAAATAGTCCAGGAGCTTGCTTACTGGGTACGCTAGAGGGGCCGTCAGCGCCATCACTGCCTGTATAGATAAAATAAAATCATTTATTTTCTGTGGGTACAAAAAGTACAATTAGAAAGGTCAATAGTCTAATAACAACTCGTCCATGAAGATTGGCTAAAGTAAACAGCAGTCCATCTCCACCGACGAGTTGCTGGTTCCAAATGCAGTAGACTCTAAAGAGTAAACAACCGACTTCAACGAGTTATGCTAAAAATACAATCGAATTGATAACCTCTTTCTTTTTTGAAGTCGGTAAAAAAAAGAATAATCGAAATCGATTTACGTTATATTGAGTCCGTGCATCTGTCGCGCACATACTTAATGCAAATTTAAGACATAAATAGTTTTCTCATGGATGCCATTGTCAGAATTGAACGAAATAACAAGCACCAACTTTCAAATAAAAAAAGAATCATCAAAATCGGTTCACCCAGTCGAAAATTCTGATGTAACAAACATAAAAAAAAACTTGAGAGGTGTCAAGGGACACCCGGATGGAACGAAGTTCCATCATCATCATCATGTCACACTATAACTCCTAGTCTCTGTCATATTTTATCCACTATGATACAATGTGTTAACAGCGCCATCTCTTGATAAGTCAAGGTATTACTTTACTTTAAGGTATTACTCGAATACTGTAGTGTACGGAAAAATCATTAATTGATTTATGTTTACGCTGCATTTGAAATGTTATATGTACTGTAATAAATATATTAATAAAATAAAAAAAAAAAAAACTTCGTAACGGTGTCAGCTCTTTATAATAGCGGTATTTCAGGCTACGCAGCGCCATCTGCGAGTTTCCAGCATTAACTCAATGACCAAAAACAGACAGAGAAACACGCGAACGCCGAAAAGTGTCAGTCGTTACAACTTTTGGTCTTAATTTTTTCCGTCTAGCCCCCTTTCGCAACGCGCGATAAGGAACTCCGTTCAAAAAAGCATACGCTACGATTATAGATATTGAGAACCTCCTTCTTTTTAAAAGTCGGTTAAAAATACTAACCTTTGTAACCACAATGCTCTTGGCCCCTACCATGAGGCCGTGTCGCGAACAAATCGCTTGCGGAGTGATCTCACCCAAAAGCACGATGGCTAGCGTCGAGAAAATCACAGCAAACAGTCCCGACGTCAACTCATCTAACAGAATCGTGAACGTAGAGTTAACCGCCACATTGCCTAGCAGAATACTGCAGAGTAAATAATTCCCGTGGTCCCTTACTGGCATTATGGCTCTCGCGTATTTTCTCTCTCGCTCTGTCCCCGTGTTGGCTATAATCTTTAGCTCTGTTCTGTCTAGCGACATTAATCCGAGGTTTAGGCCGGAGAAGAGAGCAGAAAACATTAGGCATATCAATATTAGGATGAAGGTAGCCCAGAGAGGCAGCAATTTGTTGTGGACGGCGAGGATTTTGAAGGACTCTGTGCCTTGGTGAGTGTATTTGTCTTCGTCCTTGAAAGGGTCAGTGACCCCGGGTTTTAGGTTTTTGGCGCAAATGTACAGTTTTAGACCCGTCGCCTGAGGCGGGGGGGCAGTTATGTCGAACAGAGCGCTTTTTGATGTCAGCGAGTTCGGTTTGACCTGAAAGAGAGTTTTGAGTGAGTTGCCGTGGTAGGTACACGCTTTTTTATTTATTTCATTAGTTTTTACCGCGACTTGGTCTGCTTTCGGGGACGAAAAGTAATATAGGTAGTGTAGTCATATTTTTATTTAAGACTAGCGGTTCTGAGCGGTTTTACCCGCGTAGTTCCCGTTCCCTAGGGAATACGGGAATACGGGAATAAAATATAGCCTATGTTACTCAGGGATTTTCAAGCTTTCTATTGATGAAAGAATTTTTAAAATCGGTCCAGTAGTTTTTGAGTTTTCTTTACATTTCGTTACAAAAATACAAATCTTTCCTCTTTATAATATTACCGTAGAAGTGTAGATGTAGCTAGGTGAATGTATGGCTAAAATAGGAACACAAAGAACTAAAATAAGAACACAGAGGCCTTATTATAATTGTAATCGCAATCGTCTTCATTTTGACGTGCGTTGCTTCTTCCGTACATCTGTCAATACAAACAGTGAAAGAAGAGCAAGCACTGATCGCGTAAAAAATGTCAAATAAAGACGATTACAATTATAAAGAGACAATAAGGCCCTGGAGTGGACTGTCGAGGACTTACCATGTACTCCCCCTTGAGTAGAAACTTGCAGGGCTGACCAAATTCCTGAGGTTCATATGTCAACGCTATCATTGTGTTTGGAGTCAAACCTTCGCCGAATAATCTATGAGCAGAATAAATAATAAATTGTGGGACACAATTTACAAATCATCATCATCATCATTTACTTGCATTGTATTTTCGTTCCATTTAGATTTATCATACGTCATATCTACATTCACTTCCATCTTGCACACAATCCATCCATCTTTTCTTTGGTCTACCCTCTTACTATAGCCTTCCACATTCATATCAAGCACTCGCCTTACAACATTACTCTCAGCCCTC
The DNA here is from genome assembly GCA_963855545.1 of Ethmia dodecea. Lineage (NCBI taxonomy): Eukaryota > Metazoa > Arthropoda > Insecta > Lepidoptera > Depressariidae > Ethmia > Ethmia dodecea. Next base: position 12,707,298 of record OY979454.1, read on the forward strand.
CTCATTATATGTCCATGTCGCAGTCGGATTGTATAATCCGCCGTATTACATTACGGCTAGCCGTTATCAAAAACAGGGCCGTTTTGATATGCGGCGGTTCAACGATTAGCCGGATTGAATGTAGCTAAATAAATAACAGCCGCAATGTATTCTCCGCAATACGTTATTCAACATGGCTAGCCATAATGTAATACAGCGAAACATTAGCCGCCTCTTTGACAGGTTTTAGTTCCGATTCCAGAAGAGTGATGCCAGAAGGTTAGGGAAGGTTTCGTAACCTTTTAGGTGATTTTTTACTCCGTCAGGTTACTTTAAGGTTGTTACACTATTAAAAGGTTACTTTTATGTGATTTTTCGGAAGTTGTATAAGATTTTTTTATATATGTATAGATATAGCTTCATATAGATAAAATCAGAATAACACATAGACTATATTTTATCCCCGTATTCCCAAGGTAACGGGAACTACGCGGGTAAAATATAAACTTTAGTCGAAAACTAAAAAATTACACCATATATAAACAAATAAAAATATGAACTTATGTATAAAATGTTTGGAAAAGTTTAATTTTAATAAGTATTTTTAAATGGCTGTCCCATTTTAAGCATTGTTGTATTTTGTGAGTATGGGCACACTACAATCTAAGTAGTAGTACGATGCGGCTAAACGTGGCCCGCCTTGTTGAAGAACGTATCGCATTGACAATCCGGCTAATCGTTGAACCGCCGCATTTCAAAACGGCCCTGTTTTTGATAACGGCTAGCCGAAATGTAATACGGCGGATTATACAATCTGACTGCGACATCCATACCATGAAAATGATTACCTCTTAACTTCTCCATCACGGGACACAATTCACACACGGTCATTTTTTCTTATAGTATAGGGGGCAAACAAGCAGACGGGTCACCTGATGTTAAGTGACTACTTTCGCTAATGGACACCTGCACCTCGAGACTCACAAATGCGGTGGCTTTGAGGTGGGTGTACGCTCTCTTCTATCTTTGCTTCTCTTCATTTAGTCCCAAACTAGGCAGGGTCTGTACTATGAGTACAGTAGATAAACAAATATTAAACACCTAGACACAAAGCCAACAGACATGTTCATGCACACAAATACCGGACGCGAGCGGGGATCGAACCGGCGACCTTCGACTTAGAAGGCAGGGTTACTAGTTGAGGTGGTTTGGTCACATTGAGTTTTTAGTTTCGAAATCTGTCTGGAAAAAGATATGACGTATTAAGTATCTAGAGCCGAAGTTATGCACGAGATTAATTGTTAAATATAGTCATGTTTAATGCAGTTTACAAAGACTAGATAACTACGCACACTACTATGTAGCAGCTGGCGATTGTAGGTAGATTGCGCATGAATGGAAGCTACGAGCCTGTTTTTTTTTCAAAAACTACTTCAACTATTTCAATGTGTAATATTGACTACAATTGAGTAATTTATATTAGGTAAAGCAAGAAAAAGTTTTAACAATTTTTTTAACAATGCCAAATGAATCTATTACACTTACCTATCACACCATATTTTGTTCCAGTCCAGACCGTAAAAAAAGTCATCCAGTATAAATTACTTACCGTAACGTGAGCCCAGAGTCAGCGAGCACGCTAGGGATGCCATCATCAATAATCTTCGGTTCCTTCTCCGAGTCTTCTACCCTCAGCCCCTCAATCTTCACTGACAACGCTTCAGCCCTGACACTCACGAAATCTGGCGTCACTTGCCTCTGCTTTCTCGTTCTTATTAACGCATCTTCATCACTTTCCTCTCTGCGATTTGGTTTGATCGCGTTCTCTAACTGCAGCTTTGCTTGTATGATGTCCTGTTTGGATATCAGTTCGTCTGTTGAGTTGCAATCTTTCTTGCCTCCTTTGAGGGCAGCTCCGTCGTTTTCTCTCTTGTTTCTAGCAACTGTGTCTTCTGTTGAATTATTTGTTTCTTTTCTTTTATCGACATTTTCTTCCATAGCACCATTATCTTCACCTTCTATATTTTTTCTGTGTTCTATCTCAGCAACAGCTGTATCACTTCCGCTTTTAGTCGTAACTTCATTAAAAATTTCACTTAATACATTAGTTATTGCATCATTTGCATCTATCTTGCCCTTTCCTTCCTCAGCTAAACTTGTATCACTTTTTCTTTTACTCTTAACATTTGCGACTGTGTCTAAGACACTTCTTATTGCCCTCTCGTCATCTCTTTTCTCTTCAGTAAAAACATTATCACTATCTCTTTTCCGCCTCAAAGCATTATTTACTCCATCGAATCTGTTATTGTTCTCACCACGTTCAGGATAACGATTAGCGTTTCCTTCATCATATACATTGTTCAGAGGTACATATTTATCTTTAACTAACACCTCTATATCTTTTCTCTCGTGTCTAGCTGGTCTAGGGACATTGGGTAGATTATTGATGTCAGTGTCGTGAGAGAGATCTGCCCAATCATTGTTGACATCTTGAAGACGGTTTTTTTGTTCGTTCGTTTGATTTTCTGCTAGGTTGAGTTGTCTGTGGACAAAAATATTAAATATTTAACGAATTTTAACCGACTAATGAAAAGAGTTGTTGCATTTTTATTACTGTTTCTATCCCCAGAACTATTTCTACACTAATATTATGAAGAGAAAAGATTTGAATTTTTGTATATTTGTGAATTGTAACGAATAAACTTAAGAACTACCGGACCGATTATAAAAATCACCAGTGGAAAGCTACATTATCACGGAGTAACATAGGCTATATTTTATTCCCACGGGAACGGAAACTACCTGGGTGGTTTCCAATATTTCGGAGTTGTTTTGTTATACAGTGTGAGTCTCCATAAAGTGCACATATGAAAATGGGTGAAACTAGACAAATTTTTATCGACGAAAAAAATTTTAAAAAAAATCGGAGATTTTTTATTTATTTTTTATAAAAATTTTGTCTTGTGATTACGTACTGTTGACTTTCTGTAAACAGAACGTTATAACTTTTTACCTAAGCAGTATATCGTGATAAAATAAAAACAGTTATGATGTAAAATAACAAAAGATACTAATACAATAAAAAAATACCCATAAAACGGTACCACGAAAGAATAAAAAGGGACTTTTTGAGGAAAATCTGTATTTTTATTCGTGTTTTTTTAATTAATTACCAAATTTCTCTAAATAATGCCCATAATATAGGTAGTTTTTATTACTTTATGTTATTCTCCGTCGTATTACCTTTCAAAAAACAAAAATCCCGTATCTTTATCCATATCACAACGTTTACTATGAGTGTTTGAACTAAGTCATTCCGGGTGCACCATTCAACTCTTCGTTCTAGATTGTCCCATTTTATTATTTCTTAGTACCGTTTTTTGGGTTTAATTTTTATTTTATTAGTATCTTCTGTTATTTGACATCATTACTGTTTTTATTTTATCACGATATACTTCATAGTTTAAAAGTTATAAAGTTTTCTTTACATAAAGTCAACAGTAGGTAAACAGAAGATAAAAATATCTATAAAATATAAAAAATTAAATCTCAGATATTTTAAACATTTTTTCCGTCGGTAAAAATGTGTCTAGTTTCACCCATTTTCATATGTGCACTTTATGGAGACTCACACTGTATACTAGCGGGTGCCCAGCGGCGTAAATTACTAGTGTGTAGCGTGAAACACTAATTATCGGCAACACGGATCTTCTTACGTATTTCGCTTTCACTCAATAACAAACTGTAGTACATTTAAAATAATTCATAAATTGTTCTTTAACCCGGTCCGCCGGTGGGCTCACCACCTATCCCGTTTAGGGGTCGAATGTTTTCGTGAAAAGTGAGTGTTTCCAGAAATGGAATACCTCTGCCTATCCCCACGGGGTTAAAAGGCGTGAGATTATTCATTACTCTTATTTGATAACAACTGAGCTCTTATAAGACATGACGTTAAAAAGAGCGGCCTTAGACGTTTTTTTTATCTGTTAATATTTTACATTAGCGGGTATCTGTTATTTCTAAAAATCCCTTTAGAGCCGAATCACAGCCGAAACTTAAAGTTCCATAAATAAGCACTAAGAGCGAATTTTTTGAAAATTCCCAGGGGAACGGGAAAAATGGATTCAAAGCGGGCAACGACATTTACTATAAAAAAGTAAAAAAAAAACTCACGCCTTTTATCCCCGAGGGAGTAGGATAAGGTATTCCATTACTGGATATACCCACATTTCAAGAGATACATTGGACCCCTAAACGTGATAGGTGGTGAGCCCATCGCCGGACCGGGTCTATTTACACGTCTCAGAATTAATTCTGAGACCTGCGAGTTTCCCTCACGATGTTTTCCTTCACCGTCGAGCTAGTGATAAAAATGTACGTAAGTTTTTGAAAAATTCATTGGTACATAATATGCCAGGATTCGAACCCGAGCCTTAACACTTACTATACTATTTCCAATATAAATTATGTACACAAATGTTAGCTCCGGGCGGAAATCAAACCCTTATAAGGTCGGATAGATGTGTTATATGTTCAGTGAAACATGCTGAATGGAGGAAAGGGTCGAAAGCGGCTCCGACACTTAACCTCGACCTCTCACCTTATTTTCGCCAACGCTTGTTATAAAATTTCACTCGCTTTTTCGCTCGCCCTTGTATTTTCTGTGTATCTATACTTCTATACTAATATTATAAAGAGGAAAGATTTGTATTTTTGTATCTTTGTTACGAATAAACTCAAAAACTACTGGACCGATTTTTTAAATTCTTTCTGGAAAGCTGAGTAACATAGGCTATATTTTATTCCCTAGAGGCTTCCAGTTACCTCACTCACTTAACGAAATGCAATGCAAGAATTGCTTTACGCTGGTATGCTGTGAGGCCGTGGTATCACTCCGGTCGAGCCGGCCCAAGCGTGCCGAAGCATGGCTCTCTCACGTACATGGTTACAAAAGTTGATAGAATATAACAGAAGAGCGCATATTTTACCAAATGTTGGCATCCAAAAATTTCAACATTTTAATATTGATAGGATGGTGAGCCCATCGCCCGGAGTGAGTAACACATGCCTCAGAATTAATTCTGGGACCTACAGGTTTCCTCACGATTTTTACCTTCACCGTCGAGCTTGTGATAAGTATGTACGTAACATACGTATGCTCACGTTTTTCCCGAAGGGGTAAGCAGAGACGATAGACCGCCAACTGCCACGATCCTGGCATACATCTCGCGCCTCATCCACTTCCATCAATCGACTTATGCATGCTCGTCGGTTTCGGGCACTCTTCATCTGGCTTTTTTGGCTTACGTAAGTGTTTGACAAACTATTTGATCAGGGGCGTAGTTACCGCCGTATAAATTATACGGGGCCCCCGGCCCACGGGGGCCCCGACATGCGTAAGCAAAAATTAATAAAAACTTTAAAACTGATAAAAAAATACCTAAGAACTTTGATGGGACATGAGCGCCTGTCAGACCTGTCACTATTCTCCATAGAGGCAGAAACTTTAAAAAACCCAGTCATTATCAGCTATACCTAAACGATTTAATTCAGTTTGCCGGAAGAAAAGGCAAGGAGAGTTTATATTTAATTTGAAGGGTTTGTAAAAATTTTGGAAAAAGTGACAGATAGATAATTATGATGAACAAATATGTCTTTTAATTTTATGCAAACATTTTTTTTCTTTTGTGAGAAATCATTACCTTTCATAAGGGCCCCCAAACAATTTTTTATACGGGGCCCCGCCAAGGCACGCTACACCACTGTATTTGATACATGTCAGGATTCGAACCCGAGACCTCATAACTGAGATGCGGGGTCGGGAATCTAATCGAACGCTAGTTTGTTATATAACTTGAACTTAATGTGGCCGGGGCTATGCGCAAGGTTGATGACCTGTCTATTATCCAAGATGGAGCTTGCCAGACATAGCGTCGCCTTTTACCACTCCTCCCTCAGAATTAATGACCCTAGTCTACGATAGGATATGACCCAATAGACTTTTATTTTCCAAAAGCCCCGGCTTTGCACGCAATGCTGATACTAAACCTACCTCTTGAATCACTTGTATGTCTGTCTTGTTGTGCAGGCATCACGCAAATACGAGTACTACTGGACGGATTTTGATGAAATGTGATGAACTTTTTACAGAGCTTACGGTTCCAATCCTGGCATGTACCAATGAGTTTTTAAAAACTTACGTAAATTTTTATCACCATGTCGACGGTGAAGGAAAACATCGTGAGGAAACTCGCAGGTCCCAGAATTAATTCTGAGACATGTGTAAGACCCGGTCCGGTGATGAGTTCATCACATTTAGGGATCCAAACAATATCTCTTGAAAAGTGGGTATATCCAGAAATGGAATACCTCTGCCTAACCCCTCGGGGATAAAAGGCGTGAGATTATGTTTTTCTTTACAGCGAAAGAATGTCTCATTCCCAAGGGAAAATTAAAAAAACTGGATAAAAAGAGTAATACGTACTACTCCGAAACGACCTACCTAGAAACTTGAAATATGGTATGTAGGTGTCTTACATGTCGTAGGCAACCACTACGAACGAGGGGATTTTCGGAAATTTCCACGGGAACGGGAAAAATCAGATTCAACGCAGACAACGCCACCGGTCGCCTCTAGTTTATAATCAACTAGCGACCCGCCCCGGCTTCGCACGGGTGCAATGCTCTTATTAAAATCTTCCTCTTGAATCACTATCTATTAAAAAAACTGCATCAAAATCCGTTGCGTAGCTTTAAAGATTTAAGCATACATAGGGACATAAGGGGATGGATAGAGGGACAGAGAAAGCAACTTTGTTTTATACTACGTAGTGATGTAAGTTGATACCATTATGTCATCTCATCGATCAACACGTAACTAATTTGGCCGTGACATGATGTCAATCTATAAATATGACGCCAAAAGATAGAAGCTATGTGTTTAACATCATAGTGAACTATTGCTAGCCAGGCGGCGTTGCCCGCGCGGATCTAGATTTAAATTAATAATTTTGATAATCTCACGCCTTTAGCTCCGAGGGAATAGGCAGAGGTATTGAATTTCTTGAAATAGGTTCCGACTTTTCATGAGAATATTCGACTCCTAAACGTGATAGGCGGTAAGGTGAATTAATTCTGAGACCTGCGGGTTTCCTCACGATGTTCTCCTTCACCGTCGAGCTAGTGATGAATATGTACGTATGTTTAGAAAAACTAATTGGTACACGCCGGGATTTAAACCCGAGCATCACTGATTATCATCACGAGAAGCAGGCTCTTTAACCGTAAGGCTATCACAGTTCTAAATTAGATTTAAATATATAAATAACAGGTAATAGAAAGGTGTCGGATATTGGTCGGAAGTCGGATGCCCCTCAAACTAAAGGGAAAAGTATACAAGTATAACACCTGTCGTCATGTATAGGTCGGGGGAAGGAGGATGAAAGGAGACTGCATGCATCGGAGATGAGAATGCTGAGATGGATGTGTGGAGTGACAAGAATGGATTAAATTAGGATTGAATATACATAAGAGGAAGTCTAAAAGTAGCACTTGGATGGAGAAGTTGAGAGGTAATCGTGTCTTGGTATGGACATATAATGAGGAGGGCTGAGAGTAATGTTGTAAGGCGAGTGCTTGATATGAATGTGGAAGGCTATAGGAAGAGGGGTATACCAAAGAAATGATGGATTGATTGTGTGCAAGATGATATGTGCAAGATGGAAGTGAATATAGATATGACGTATGATAGATCTAACTAGAGGGAAAAAACATACTGCTCCAACCCCAAATAATGGGAAAAGGGCAAGTAAATGATGATCGGTCGAAAGTCAGATAAACAAATCGTATTCTCACTATCATCACATCCCCACGCAGAAACAAGACAAGGTCAAGTCAAGTTATCATAAAACTGGACAAGTGATAACACATTTTCTATGTCAACCAATTAACATAACATAGCCATTTAAAAGTACCTTTATGTTTACACGTAGTTTACATTACTTTATTCATAGTTTTACATGTTTATGGCTTATAAAATTAAAGGCGCAGTTTTACTACTCATGCAAGCGTAGAGTACTAAATATTATGCGAAACTGTCTGTTTTTAGATATCCGAACCGAAACGAAAACGGAAGCGAAAGAAGCGCGCGTGTGGGGTGACGCTGACACGGGCAGGTTGGGTGACACCTGGTGACAAAAAAACTTGGTAGGCAGGTTAGGTGATACCTGATGACGAAGACCATTTGCAAAGTGTTGATTAAAAAAAACGGCCAAGTGCGAGTCGGACTCGCACACAAAGGGTTCCGTACCATTATCTATAAAAACGGCAAAAAATCACGTTTGTTTCATTCAGTAAAGAACCGCCGGTTCCAATTAAAAATCTATTGTGTCTGTGATTCATGGTCTGAGAAGTTAAGGGAGCTCCCTTAAATTTCTATTTTATTCCGTTTTTCAGTATTTGCTGTTATAGCGGCGAAAGAAATACATCATCTGTGACAATGTCAACTGTCTAAATATCACGGTTCATAAGATACAGGCTGGTGATAGACAGCACTGGCGGACTAAGGTAGGGGCGGTCCACCCCGGGCCTCTGGTCTTGGGGGGCCGCCAAATTTAGGGAAAGTTTCTTAATCAAATCCTAAAGGCATTTGGGTGTTGGTTGGAGGCATCATAGATACAAATACGATTAAAGCTACACTAAATTTGGAGCCCCAGGCCAAGGGGCCTTCAAATCCAATAGTTCTAAGACCGGGGGGGGGCTCAGCTTTTCCGCCCCGGGCCTCCGACAGGCTTGGTCCGCCAATGACAGACAGACAGATGGACGGACAGAAAATTCTTAGTAATAGCGTCACGTTTTAACCTTTGGGTATAGAACCCTGACAAAGAAAATAATAATAATATAATCTCACGCCTTTTATCCCCGAGGGGGTATACAGAGGTATTCCATTACTGGATATACCCTCATTTCACAAGATATATTGGACCCCTAAACGTGAAAGGTGGTGAGCCCATCGCCGGACCGGGTCTGTTTACACATGTCTTAGAATTAATTCTGAGACATGCTGGTTTCCTCACGATGTTTTCCTTCACCGTCGAGTTAGTGATAAATATATACGTAAGTTTTGAAACACTCATTGGTACATGATAGGATTCGAACCCGAGCCTCACTGATTTTCGGCCGGCTCTTTAACCGTTCGGGCTATCACTGCTCTATACGAAAATATTCTGGGAATTTTAATAAAAACGGATTAGCGGTCACCACTGTACATATTTGTCGGTCAAATAACAAAAACACAGGAAGTAATGGTCAATCATGTGATTGATAACAGCCAGTTTATCTCTAACGATGCACATGCATGGCATACTGACTGTCATTAACTCATCATTAACCACCCATGATTTACATAACTAAAGACTTATGTATTTATTTAATTTTTCTTTATTATGGAAACAAACAGCTTATACAATGAAAACTTATAGATATTACCTACATTCAATAGAAATATTACAGCAGTAATATATAATATTAAAGCAGTAATAGCCCTGTGGTTAAAGAGCCCGCTTCTGATGCGTGAGACTTAGGTACGAATCCTGTCGAGGGAATTTACTAATCTATATATATCCTATTAATATTATAAACGCGAAAGTTTGTATGGATTTTTGTTCCTCTTTCACGCTAAAACTACTGAACGGATTCTGATGAAACTTTACAGTTATATAGCTTATACATCAAAATAACACATAGGCTAAATTTTATTCCCGTATTCCCACGGGAACGGCAACTACGCGCGTGAAACCGCGGGGCACTGCTAGTATATAAATAAATAGGTACATAGACATCTTATTCAAATGCGCACCGCCGCGCTTCCAAAAGAAGGCCTTAGGGTCCAAAAGAAGTTAATATAACTAGCTAAAATTACTACAGACAAGTCTACAATTATTTTTTTAGAAGCTTTTATTTAACTTATGACTAGTGAAAGGACTAGCTCAGAAAAACTCGGAAAAAAAAATTATGTCACTCTAAATCCAAATCTTGTTTTAAAAACCAGCCAAGTGTGAGTCGATCTCGTGCACGAAGGGTTCCATATCATTATCTATGAAACCACAAAAATATAACATCTGTAAAAATTTGAATTATATCTCCTTTCAGTATATTTTTTTATTTATTACTTCTTCATATGTGACAAAAGAATCGTAGTTCAGCAGTGGTCTGTTACGGGTTGATAATAATTTATTATAAATTTATTTACGATTGATATAGAAGTTCTGCAATTATTTTTGCATGCAGTCATTACAGTTACAATAACTGTCTGTCTGTGTGTTATCTTTAGCAGTTTATTGCTAAAGTAATCTTGATGAAAGTTTGCAAGGAGATAGTCTGCATTTTCTTTTTCTTTTTTGTGATAAATACTTACTATGACTTTGCACCTTGAGGACAATTTTTTATTCTGTATATCAAATGTGTCTTATGCGAAAACTACAAGATTAATAAATAATTACTTTTAATAAAATGGATGGCCCCATTTTTGTACAATGTTGATAATAAATAAATAGTAATTATGATAATAATTATACTCATCCATCAGAGTAGAATTATTCCCAATTTTGGTCTCATGCATCAGATAATAGTTGGTATGCATTCTGGATCAGATGTGATGCATTTCATTTTCGCTTGGTACCAATATTTGTGTGAACATTAAATAATATTGATGTCCTAGAATCATAATATGGGCTGCCCTCTGCATGGAACCACATGCTTGTCTAATGGAATCCGACCATCTTGTCGGGCTCTTCCTCTAGCGCTTGCCTTCAACTTGCCCCAGCATGATGTCACGTTCGAGGCTGTGGTAGCCCTTGATTGCGTTAAATGGAGGGATATAGTTCTTGGTCACGATCCTCAGTCATTAGGGAACGACGAAGAAGAAGAATCATAATAATTTTAATTACACTAATATATATTTTTAATTAAATTAAGTACATACTTCATTTAATTAGAAAAATATCTCTTTGGGTGTTTAAGTAACTGTCTTACTGTGTCTAATATGATTTATGTTATTTGTATACCTTAATCTCTCTGTAAAATCCTGAAAGAAAATCTAGCCAGCCATATGGACATGTTTTACATGGTCCCTCTTTGGAAGATCAGTTTTCTATATATTTTCCAGTAAATAAATATGTTGTACATATAAAAATATTACTTCTAGGACACGCTAATTATTCAAATTTTATTATATATACGCAGCGAATTATTGAGCGAAAAAAAATACTTACGATTTTTCACTATCTCCATTTGGCGAGAATACATCATTTTGGGGATCTAAAAACAGGTCTCCGCCTTGGTGTACCCATTTCCCACCGAAGGGACTGTTTTTCAGCTCCGTATGATATAAACAGAAGTAAATTTTCGATTCTTTACCAGACACTGATAATTCAATTTTCGTTTGCCACTGCGCGGTTTCAACTTCCCGCAACTCATAATCAGGGAGTATTTCATGACAGATATCACCTCTAGAGCCTTCTTTAGGAGTTAATCTCCAAGAAAAATGCCCAAGAAACTCGCCACCCAGCACGTTTAGTAAATATTTACACCGATTTTGTTCACAAGTTTTGTTATCCACTTTTACCGATACTATCCACGGTTCGCTTGATTTAGCTAGCGTAATTTGCACTTGTAAAATAAAGTAAATAATTATCCCACAAGTCCGTAACAAGTCGTGCACTGATGCCATTTTATAGACGCAGAAGCGAAAAGAAAACAAGGAATGCTACTCGTATAGCTATAACGACATGTTTTCACCAATTGACAGGTCGGCGGCAATTGTTGCCGGAACTGCGGCAGAACTTGGGAAAAATTCACGTCACATCCGCAGAGTGTGAAAGCGATTATTATTGATTATATTTTTTTTTGATAAAATTGCATTTTTGCAAGTTTCATAAATTAAAGCGTATTTTTATGAAGTCATATACAAAAAAACTTAGAGGGTATTTATTATATTTGTTTCGCACTGAGTGCGTTCCAAAATATCATTGACTAAAAAGGTGATTGTATTAAGTTTGACTATGATGACCAAAGAGATTAAAATATAATATGTCCTATTATATTTTAATATGATGACGCTCTAATAAAGCTCCATGAGGTAAAAATTTAGTTATCTTTAGGACTAAAATGTTTGTTTCCTTGAATGATACTGTCTCAAACAATTTTCTGAACGCACTCTGTTCTTTCAAAATTTTTCAGTGTTGGCTAACCTGTGAGCTTTCGGATACACAGCAAGGATATTTTTGTCGAAGTTCTGACTTCTCTAATTTCTTCAATAAATTAATTATGTACTTTTTGATTATAAATTATATTTAACCCACAACGTGCTACTTGTAACGAATATAAGTTTTTTCTATAATTGATAAGGATATAATTTATAATGCGACCCTATCAGATGTTTCCAATTATATATCCAAACACTGAAGCAAATGAGCGGTCACCGAACCGACCATTTGGCAAAATTGTGAAGAAAAGTCAAAAACTGAGTGTGTTAGCCAATAACCTAATGTAAAATATTCATTTACGCAATTATATTTTATAATGAGCCCATTTTACATAACCCACAGCCATTAGCCAACTTGAAACCGTGATTCCCGATACATCTTTGTGTCGTAATTATATCACGATGAAAACTGAATTTAGGTGGGATTAAAAGGGAATTTTGTAAATAAAACGGATGGAAGTGGTGAATATGGAGGTGAGGGAGGCTGGGGACGGCGCTGCGGCCGGGGAGGTCGTAAGGATGCCCCAAAAACGGTTCACTTGGGCCGAGGTACGCCAGGCTGTCCATGATTTGCGGAAAGAACTATCTTCTTTGTCCACAATGGTGCCCATGGCCATATCGTTCAGGAAACTGCCCAACGGAAAGACCAGGATATACTTCCTGAGGACCCCTCAGAATGGATGGGAGATAACACTATTGTATTCGGATATCACGCCTAGTACGCTGCCGACGAATCAAAGGTTTGTATATTTATAGAAGATAGAGGTTCTGCGCGGATTCACCCGCGTAATTCCCGTTCCCGTGGGAATACGGGAATAAAATATAGCTTATTATGATACTCAGGGCTCTTTTAACTTTCCATTGGTTAAAGAATTTTTTAAATCGGTCCAGTAGTTTTTGAGTTTATTCATATTATATAACAAAAATACAAATCTTTCCTCTTTATAATATTAGTATAGAAAAGAATAGAATTTTTAGGTGGTTTGGTCACTTGAGCGGATGAATGAAAGTCTCTTTAGAAGAAAAGGGTGCTGTGAATGTGTAAGTCGGTAGAAAACAGCCAGGCTAGAAAGCAACCAGCCAGGCAAGGATACATACATCGATCAGATCAGCAATGTATTGAAGAAAAGCCAGTTAAACAGTACCCGAAATCAACGAGCATGCATGAATCGTATGATGGATGTGGATGAAGCACGAGAGATCGGCCAGGTTCGTAGCAAGCGGCAGTTTATTGTGTCTGCCTATTATGTATACGTAAAAGAATTTTCATTTATTTGTAACACGGATTACAAAGAAAAATACAAACTAGAAATAAAGTATTTATCTATGTCCTGAAACTTTCAGGTTGGAATGGAAATCCCTCATCGAATCCAACGTGGCGCTCGGCGTGACCTCCGGAAAGTGGTCCCGTGAGGAGCAGCTGTTATGGGAGAGGCAACGAGTGGCAGCGTGGGGCATAGCCTCCTACGAGCTCCATGCTAGTAGTGGTCGGGTGCTGTTTCCTTGTGCCTCTTCGCTGTTCGTCGCCGAGGAGGGGCCCGCTCAGGTATTTGATGAGGGCTCAAGAAAATGGTAACTTAACACTAACAGTACGGGCAGACCGCAAATAGTTACAAAGAAATATTGAACTCTATGTAATTGAAATAAGATTCAAAACAAATGAAATATAAACTGCCTAGGAATGTTAAAGGGTTAAGAAAATATTTTTATAAGTTTAATTCGTTGGACTCCATACCCAAAAGTCTGTCTGTGGTACCTTTTGAACACTGATCAAAAGTGATGATTTCAGAAAAACATTTTATTCATTTCACAAATACATTCGGCTTCTGTATGTAAGTACCTTAATCCATTGTTAACTTTAGTGCACCACCTACCTTCATCTGTTTATCTCAGATCCATCCGAAGGATGCCTGGAATAAATTGCTTAAAGCGATAAAACCACCCATTGTACTTTTTTTGTATCACTGTCACTTGTTGCACATTTTTATTGGTGTACAATAAAGAGTTCTCACTTACTTGCATCGGCGAGTTTTTCTTTATATTTAAATAACTGTTATTTAAATATAAAGAAAAATTTGGGGAAGCAGGAGGCGGACTTGGACTCGTAAGGTTCCGTACCAATATTCAATGAAAAAAGTCTCACCACCTATCACGTTTAGGCGAAAATTCTCGTGAAAAGTGGGTATTTCCAGAAACTACCCCCTCTACCCTTTCGGGGATAAAAGGTGTGAGATTATACCATAATACATACTGTGCACACAATGGTGCAAAGTTATTAACACAGCCATCCAAGGGACTAGTCTGAAAACCAGCGCTGAGTATCCAATATGCCTAGCACAGCTTAGACTAGTACCCATTGCCAAATTTAAAATTAGTAATGAACTGTTTTTGTTATTCTTTTATACACAGCTGATAGTTAAATTCTATAACTGTATATTTTTTGGCAATAAAGATTATTATTATTATTTATTTATTTACACTCCTTACTTGCTAAGAGAGCAGTGATAGCCCTTACGGTTAAAGAGCCGGCCGAAAATCAGTGAGGCTCGGGTTCGAATCCTGGCATGTACCAATGAGTTTTTCAAAAACTTACGTACATATTTATCACTAGCTCGACGGTGAAGGAAAACATCGTGAGGAAACCCGCAGGTCTCAGAATTAATTCTGAGACATATGTAAACAGACCCGATCCGGCGATGGGCTCACCACCTATCACGTTTAGGAGTCCAATATATCTCGTGAAAAGTGGGTATATCAAGTAATGGAATACCTCTGCCTACCCCCTCGGGGATGAAAGGCGTGAGATTATATTATTTAAATTATTATTTACACTCCGTACCGTCCCAGCCGCCCCTGATTCCGCGGTCGCTGTCTACGGGCGGTGGCGCAGCTTTGACCCCGGCGCTCTGCCCCTGGAGGCCGCAGCTGGTGGCGCACGCGGCTAGAGGGGACGTCTGGCTGGCCGGGGGCTCGCTCAGGCGCCCCGCGAGGCTCACATACGCCTGCCGGGGACACGAGCCCGACCGGTGAGTAACTAGAGTCACTTTAAATGCTGTATCTAGGGGACCGGTGAGTAACTAGAGTCTGCCAGAAAAGTTAGCTTTCCATTGTTGAAAGAATTTTTAAGACTCGAATGTGGAATTTTATTACAAGTAGCGGGATGCCCCGCGGCGTTGCCAGCGCGGATCCAGTTGATTCCAATTTCTAAAAATACCGTAGAGCGGTTGCCTACGACATATAACACACCTACGTGCCATATTTCAAGTTTCTAGGTGTTATCGTTTCGGAGTAGTACATATTTCTCTTTTTAACAACCTACGCCTGCCGCGGACACGAGCCGAACCGGTGGTGAGCGGCTGGAGTCACTTGAAATGTTGTATCTAGGGTTGAACACCCAATTGTTGATACCCCTCCAATTAATTGACACCCCAACAAAATTACGATACACAAATTGTATTTAGGATAATTCTATACAAAAAGATTTTATCTAAATTATCATTTCCACTAATATTATAAGAGAAAAGATTTTTATGTTTGTAACTTTGTAAGACCGATTTCAAAAATTATTTCACCATTACAATGCTACACTATCCCTGAGTAACATAGGCTATATTTTATCCCCATATTCCCACGGGAACGGGAACTATGAGGGTGAACCCGCAGGACACTGCTAGTTGTATAATACTTTTTAGTTGTACTGCAATTTTACTTATGTCAATCGATTTGATATGGACACAAGTGGTTTGTCATACCAATTCGTACCTAAAAGCGTACTCATAAGTTTCATTTCAGGTTAGCAGACGACCCTCGGCAGGCCGGCGTTCCGTGCTACGTCACACAGGAGGAGTTCTCCAGGTATACTGGATTCTGGTGGCAGCCAAAATCTGATGGTGAGAAATGAACACACTATTTTCAACCGACCTAAAAAAAGAGGAGGTTATCAATTCGACTGTATGTTTTTTTTATGTTTGTTACCTCAGAACTTCCGACTTGGTGAACCGATTTTATTTGGTCCAGTTCTGACAATGGCATCTATGGAAACACCATCGGTTTTTGAGTTCTATGATATTGGCTCCGGTTCGAATCCTGGCCATGTACTATTGGATGATTAATGAATTTAGAAACGCGATAGCCTTTCA
Source organism: Ethmia dodecea (assembly GCA_963855545.1). Classification (NCBI taxonomy): domain Eukaryota; kingdom Metazoa; phylum Arthropoda; class Insecta; order Lepidoptera; family Depressariidae; genus Ethmia; species Ethmia dodecea. Next base: position 12,723,678 of record OY979454.1, read on the forward strand.
TATTATGGTTTATTATTTACTACACACTTACCCGCCCCGACTTCACACGGGTGCAATGCTAATACTAAAACCTTCCTATTAAATCACTTTATCTATTAAAAAACAAGGGCGCACTCCGGGAGTGCCGGCAGAAGTGAAAACTTGATTATCGATTTCGGTGTTACAACACTACTCTCTAACCGTCTTACGGTTTTTCGATCAGCACACGTGACCTGACGCGAGTTTACACACACACACACAGACACAGTTTTTACCCATCCCACAAAAGTGCTCAACGCCGCTAAAAAAGTTTTTACTTCAAAAAACCGCATCGAAATCCGTTACGTAGTTTTAAAGATTTAAGCATACAAAGGGACATAGGGACATAAGGATATAGGGACAGAGAAAGTGACTCTGTTTTATACTATGTAGTGAAGTTACAGACTTTCAGAGAATCTGGCAGACATTTATATCAATTAACTATACGCGCCACAGCCTAGCTCGTCAGACATAATGCGCGGGATTCTTCACAGTGCCTCGTGACGTCACGCGTAGTGACGTAGTTCCAGTAGAGTTGTTCCAATCGATATTTATGGGCTAACAGTACCAATGAGTTCTTAATAGAAAGTTACGTATATTTATCACTAGCTCGCAAACATCGTCAGGTGACAGCTCATAAAAAGTAACACGTTTGAGGCAGTAAAATACCATATTGTTGATCCCCAGACGACGTGTTCCGGATAGTGTATGAGGAGGTGGACGAGAGCGAGGTGAAGATCTTCAGTTTCCCATCCTCGCAGACCAGCAGCGGGGAAGTCGAGGAGTTCAGGTGAGGAATTACAACAAAATTTTGTAGTGTCTTTAAATGTTTTCAAGAAAAATATAACAAAAATTCGGATATCTCATAACTCCATCATTTATAATCCGATTTGTAAAATTATTTATTTGTTTGTAGGGATATACTTTCAGATTCGTCCGGTTTTTATTCAAATCCAGTTCTAATAATTCGATCCATGCGAAATTGAGGGTCCTCCGTATTGGTCATTAAGCGTATATTTCACGTATTAGTCATTATGCGTATTAGTCATTGTACAGGCATACATGTATGATGATGATATTTCATCAACATTTCAATAATTTGCATTCTGAATAATATATCATTTGGTGAAGTGGAACTAATGACGAAAACCACAAATTCGGTTTAAAATATTTCGAATTACGTTATTTTTGACGTGATAACGTCTTATAAATCGACACACGAATAAGTGTCACGTTCCGCCTGAGCCGAGCGTGCAAGCGAGAGCGCGGAACAAGCGATAGAGAGGCACGATCGGCCTCAGCGTTCGGCTTGTGTCGCATCTATCGCTCTTCCACTCCAGTATGCAATGTTTTTTTATGATGTTATCACGTAAAATTGTCGTCCGTAATCCGAATTAACAGACAACAAATTTATTTGCTATATTATATTTTGTGTTTTGCAGGTTTCCCCGTGCCGGCACACCCAATGCGAAGTCTTCTTTACGGCTAGTCACGTTCCGGCTACAGAAAGCTGCGCCGGCGACGGTGCTCGACTACTACCACGAGGGCACTGCCGACGCGCACCGTGAGTACTGTTAGTATGCGGTGAACCATGGTTCACTGTAAACCATGGCACGATGTGAACCATGGTATGTAGTGAACCATCTTGAGCTATTAACAATGATAATATGCCGTGCACCATGTTGAGCTATTAACAAAGATAATATGCCGTGAACCATGGTGCGATGTGAACCATGGTATGTAGTGAACCATGGTACGCTGTGAACCATAGTATCTAGTGAAACATGGTACGCAGTGAACCATGTTGCACGGTGAATTATGATATGCAATGAACCATAATACGTTGTTAATACCTTATAACGTATACTTAGGTTGTAAGTAATTTAAATTTGTAATATAACGTCATGGTACAAAAAAGTCATAGTATGCACTGAACAATAATATGTCGTGAACCATAGTTTAATGTTGAACTTGTTACGCAGTGAACCAAACATGGTACGCAGTGAACCATCGCACAAAGGTAATTGTGAACCGTACGTATTTTATTTCAGTGCCAGAGTCCGGTAGCGATTCGATGGAGGTCACTGACATCCGGTGGTTCGATCTAAGGCAGTCGCTGAAGGAAACCTTCCCCTGGTTTGAGTATCTCGCCAGGGTAGGGTGGACTCCTTGCGGCAAATTGTAAGTATTTTGATAAAGACATTTTAGCATTTTACATGTAATGTCTTGGGGTATATACAAAGCGTAACAGAAAAAGCGCAAATCCTCATACTCCCCAATTAGTATATTAATATAAAAAATATATGATGCAATCGAACTTTAGTTGTGTCTAACCAATGTTCTTAAATATCGATTAATAATAGCACAATTTCCATAGAAAGCACTAAATTCAGCTACGCTAATTCATTTTTGGAAAATATTTAACACCTATTAAAAATAGCTGAAATCGAATAAGTAGTCGATATCAAAGGCTTACTTAAGAACTTAGTATGTAAAATTATTGTTTTTTTTTTAATTTAATTTTTGTTCTTATATATTGTATTTAGATTTAGATTATTGTCTTGAAAAGGCCCCCTCTCTTTTTTGCTGTGCCTTTCAGGGTCCATAATGACCCCTTATCTGTATGACATTTCATTATGGTGCAATAAAATTATTGAGTGTTGAGATTGTAGCCCATACTTCCTCATGTGTGAGGAAAGGCCCTTAAGGTCAAGTCAAAGTCAAAGTCAAAAGTTTTTATTCAATGTAGGGACTTATAGGTCCTCTTATCGAAAGTCATTGCGACTCCACCGCTTCGGTATGTATAGTTGGGGAGAAGAAGCGGGGCAAGAAACTTCTCAACACATTATTCTTTTAAACAACCAATACAATACAAAGTACAAGTTACATGGTTTTAGTGCTTTGCTGAGCTGGAGAAAATTTACACCAAACATCATTGTTATTCAAATATTCATCTAACTTTTATTATGCCATTTTACATAAAACCATTTTAACACGGAAGTCTACCTTAAGATTATTAATGATTTTTGACTTAACTTTTCTTTAACCCCCTGCCCTCAGCGTGTGGGTCCAACTCTTAGATCGCAAGCAGCAGCGGCTGGAGCTGGCCCTGATCCCGCTCGAGGAGTTCTGTACGCCAGCTACATACGAGCTGGCGGCTAGAGCACCCCCCGAAGCACAACCATCGCCTAGCAGTTACGCACAGGTAAAATTAAATTCAATAATCTCACGCTTTTTATCCCCGGGGGGGTAGGCAGAGGTATTCCATTACTGGAACCACCACTTTTCACAAGAATATTCGACCCCTAAACGTGTTAGGTGGTGAGCCCATCGCCGGACCGGGTCTGTTACACATGCCTCCTCAGAATTATTTATATTAATTCTGGGACCTGCGGGTTTCCTCACGATGTTTTCCTTCACCTTCGAGCTAGTGATAAATATGTACGTAAGTTTTTGAAAAACTCATTGGTTGGATTCGAACCTGAAGTACAGGGCTATAACAGCTCTTTTAGTACTTTATTTTTACACCCTCATAGCTTATCAAAGTCAAAATATTTTATTTAAGGTAGGGACTTATAAGTCCACTTATTGAACGTCATTTCAACTTCAGAATGTATGGTTGAGGAAAAGAAGCGGGGCAAGAAACTCCTTAACACATTCTTTTAATCAATTCTTACTTAATACTAAATTGAGTTACATCATTTCGTTTATTTTTCGCTGTCGTATTGCGCTGGGCTGGAGGAAATCAGTTTCAAGCACCATTGTCATTTATATAGTCGTCTAGTTTGTAATAGGCCATTTTACGAAGTACATGTGTTACATATGTTCCAGCCCATCCAGGTGTTGGTATCGGAGTCAGCTCCAGACGCCTGGATCAACGTGCACGACATCCTGCATTTCATGCCTTCGCCTTCGGACCGGGTCACTTTCATCTGGGCATCTGAGGAAAGCGGGCATTTACACCTTTACCTGGTCACCTGCGGCCTGGCCGGGCCGAGGGAGAGGTCACGGTGTGAGTATTATGTGTAATAGAATGCTATTGGAGTTTTAATGTGTGTATTAGTGTGTATAATTGAGTATTTGAGGGGTTAAAGTGTGTATTTACGTGTAAGATTGAGTATTTGAGGGTTGGACGTATGTATTAACGTGTAAGATAGAGTATTTTGGGATTTAACGTGTGTCTTAATATGTAAGATACAGTATTGTAGGTGTAAAAGTGTATATTAACGTGCACGATTGAGTATTGTAGAGGTATTAATGTGTAAGATATGTAAAATAGAATATTGTAGGGTTGCACGTTTGTTATAACGTGTTTAGGCATCGTCCTATGGGCGAATGCGCGATCATCGCAGGTTCGCGCGAATTTCACTCGTACGAACGCGCGATCAAACATATTGAACTCGAATAGGTGTCCTAACTGACAATCGCACGACGCGATCGCGCGACTTAAATGTTTGAAAAACTATTCGCGCGAACTTAGTTCGTACGAACTTGCGATCAAACATATTGAATTCGAAAAGGTGTCCTAATTGAAATTCGTGCAATAGTTGTGTTGGGCGGCGGGGCGAGGCGGGGCACCGCGCCCGCGCCCCTCTTGCCTTGCCGGCTCGGCTGTAAGATTAAAGGAAAATAATCGATTAAATGAAAATCGATTTTTCTTTCTTCAAAATAAATAGATTTTTTAAAAATCGATTAATATTGAAAATAATTGATTATCTAAAAAATCTATTTTTTTCTAATACATATTTAAAAATGAATTTGAATGGATGAATGTTTGTTCCTCTTTCAAGCAAAAACTACTGAACGGATTTTGATGAAACTTTACATTTATATAGCTTACTAGCGACCCGCCCCGGCTTCGCACGGGTGCAATGCTAACACTAAAACCTTCCTCTTGAAACACTCTATCCATTGCGTTGAGTAGTTTTAAAGATTTAAGCATACAAAGGGACATAGGGATATAGGGACAGAGAAAACGACTTTGTTTTATTCTATGTAGTGATAGTGATACATCAGAATAACACACAGGCTATATTTAATCCTCGTACTCCATCGGGAACTACGCGGATGAAACCGCGGGGCGCTGCTAGTTATACATAATCATTACACAAGTCCTGATGTTTAAATTCATTGCTCATTATTATTACAGATCTCTCCGTAAAATATAGTAAATAAATAAATACATAATTTGTTGTCCGCAGCTGTGATTGACATGATAACTGAAGACGAGTCAAACGCAGTTGGACCCAACATCATCAGCAAAGAGCCCATCACTGCCGGCGAGTGGGAGGTCATGGGCAGGAAGATATGGGTGAGTGGTTTTGTTAATAATAAAATTGTAGTTTAAAAAGCCTTACTTATCTGGGAGAAATATAAAAAATTAAAAATATTTATTTAGTAAACAGGTACAAAATATAGCTCATTCTTGCGACTTTTTATTAATAAATAATAAAATAATTGATTTCGGAAAACAGGTTCCATATAAATATGTAAATAGGGTACAATAGATAGAGTGATTCAAGAGGAACGTTATTGTATATATACCTCTAGCGGTTCTGCATGGTTTCACCAGCGAAGTTCCCGTTCCCGTGGGAATACGGGAATAAAATATAGCCTATGTTACTTAGAGATATTCTAGCTTTCCATTGTTGAAAGAATTTTTAAAATCGGTCCACAACTTTTTGAGTTTATTCGTAACAAAGATACAAAAATACAAATCTTTCCTCTTTATAATATTAGTATATATAGATAGATGAATAATTTGTGGCCACTAGCTTAATACCATCTCCCAATCCGCGGTGGGCTCGCGTGGGAGATTCAAGCCCATACTTCCTCATGTGTGAGGATAGACTCTTAGCTCAGCAGTGGGCTGTTACGGGTTGATGATGATGATGATTGATCATATATAAGTATTAGGATTTACCGGAATGTTATGTTTCATTAATTGTTATTACTATTTGCGGCCAATTCCGCCAAATGATTTCTGCTTAGCCTGATGGTTGACTGGTAGATAATGCCTATAGGCATTAAGTTCGCCATGTGTACATTTGCTTGGTACAGTCAACAAAGTTGTTAGGGTTACATGGCCAGTAACTAAGAACTCATTTTTCTGGGATAGCCATAAATAAATCTTTTTGATTAATGTTTATTTTTGAACCCTATAATTTACAAAAAAAGCGGTTGTCTGTAAAGTCGGTTTACTGACGATAGTTGAACGTGACAACGTCATATGAAAATACTGATAGAATGGATTGTGCCTCTTTGTCGCTCGTTGCGCGCTCTCGCTTCCACTGGAACGACGAATACGTCACACTTTTTCGGGAATGCCGCCGGCTCCATCAATTTATAAGACGTTGTTACGTCAAAAAAACTATAAATACATTTAAGGTTTTAAGAAAAAATTGAATCTTAGTTTCTGGCCATGTAACCCTAACAACTTTGTTGACTGTACATGAAGTTAAATAAATAAATGATTATTCAAACATCACATTGTATGACAGGTAGACGAAACGCGTCAGCTGGTGTACTTCGTGGGGCTCCGCGAGACTCCTCTGGAGCGCCATCTTTACGTGGCGCCACTAGCGCCCCCCAGGCCCCACGCGGTGGCTCTGCTAACTACCGTCGGGCACTCGTGCACTGTCGACATCGATCAGGTAAGACTAGTTCAATTAGCCAATCTTCATGGACGAGTTCAGAGTGCCACTACTAGCGACCCGCCCCGGCTTCGCACGGGTGCAATGCTAACACCAAAACCTTCCTCTTGAATCACTATCTATTAAAAAAAACAGCATCAAAGTCCGTTGCGTAGTTTTAAAGATTTAAGCATACAAAGGGACATAGGGATATAGGGACAGAGAAAGCGACTTTATTTTATACTGTGTAGTGATTGACGTTTCTAAGTGTATATTCCATACCTAAAGAAATTAATGACCTTAACTTTGACTACCATAGTTAGTAGTTCCCTTTCCCGTGGGAATACGGGAATAAAATATAGCCTGTGTGTTATTCTGATGTATAAGCTATATAACTGTAAAGTTTCATCAAAATCCGTTCAGTAGTTTTTGCGAGAAAGAGGAACAAACATTCATACATCGATACTTACAAACTTTCGCGTTTTTACAATCGGACTTCCAGACGCACGGCTGGGCTTCATCCCTACTTGGTGGATATCCCACCTATACGCACAAAGCGCTTTTCAAGTTCTTTTATTATGCGCACCGCCAAGGAGTGGAACTACCTGCCGGCGTCTGTATTTCCGAGTTCATATAACCTACAAGCCTTTAAGGATCGAGTGAACAGGCATCTTCTGGGCAAGCTCGTCCCAACGTAGGCCCCGTCTTTGCTCTCGGGCTAGTCTGGGGTCAAGAGCAAGCCCATTTTTTAGTAAAAAAAAAAAAAAAAAAAAATATAATATTAGTAGGATTCTGCCGAAATAGTTCAAACCCTGGCATGTACCAATGAGTTTTTCATAACTTACGTACATATGTACCTACGTGAAGGAAAACATTGTGAGGAAACCCGCAGGTCTCTTCCAACTATTGGCTCAGTTGGTAGTGACCCTGCCTTCTGAGTCGGAGGTTGCGGGTTCGATCCCCGTTCGGGGCCAACATTTGTGTGCATGAACATGTCTGTTGGCTTCGTGTCTGGTCGTTTAATATTTATTTAAGTATGTCTATCAGTTGCTTAGTACCCATAGTACAGGCCCTGCCTAGCTTGGGACTAAATAACCGTGTGTAGTGTCCCACAATTTATTTATTTATTATTATTTTATGTGGTACTAGCGACCCGCCCCGGCTGCGCACGGGTGCAATGTTCAACGTTCCTCTTGAATCACTCTATCTATAAAAAAAAAACGCATCAAAATCCGTTGCGTAGTTTTAAAGATTTAAGCATACATAGGGATATAGGGACAGAGAAAGCGACTTTGTTTTATACTATGTAGTGATAATGTTGTACGCAGGAGTGCACGATGGCGGTGATCACTCTGTCCAACATAAGCAGTGTGCCAGTGACGAGGGTGTACGCCATCACTCACGCGCATGGACCCGAGCTGCTCGCACACGGGACCCTCATGGAGAGGCCCGCGTCAGGTAAGGAGAAAGAGATGGAGAGAAAGAGAGAGAGAGAGAGTTGGAGAGACAGAGAGTTGGAGAGACAGAAAGAAAGAGATAGAGAGTCAAATTCATTAGTTTTTATTCAATGTAGGGACTTATAAGTCCTCTTATTGAAAGTCATTGCGACTCCACCGCTTCGGTATGTATAGTTGAGGAGAAGAAGCGTTGCAAGAAACTCATCAACACATTATTCTTCTAAACAATCAATATAATACAAAGTTACATGGTTTTAGTGATTTGCTGAGCTGGACAAAGTAGTTCTAGAAAGCTTTAGGTATCATGCTGTAAACCCGTACACACAAACCCATAAAGGAGAAAGTAAAACATACGCAGGGGTACATACCATGGGGAAAGACTCACACTTTCGTAGCAAGAGGGAGAGAGAGTGTAAAACAGAGAGAAAGAGAGAGAGAGAGAGAAAGGGGAAGAGTGTATAAATATAAGTGTAAAAATATTGACTTCTGTCTTTAAGAAACTCTAAGCTTCAAAAGCGAAGCGTAAGATGTTTGATTTGTCACACAGTGCTTGTAAGTCATCAGCGGTTCTGTGTGGTTTTTCCCGCGTAATTTCCGTTCCCGTAGGAATACGCTGATAAAATGTAGCTTACATGACTCAGGAATATTGTAGCTCTCCATCGGTTAAAGTATTTTTGAAATCGGCAAAGTAGTTTTTGAATTTATTCGCAACAAACATACAAAAATACTAATCTGTCCTCTTTATAATATTAGTGTAGATGTAGATTGGAAGAGTGTATAGATACATGTAAGTGTATAGATACATGTAAGTGTATAGATACATGTAAGTGTATAGATACATGTAAGTGTATAGATACATGTAAGTGTATAGATATATGTAAGTGTATAAATACATGTAAGTGTATAAATTTATGACATTATATGTAGAAACTCGAAGCTTCAACGGGTCATGGGACAGCAGATCCGGTGATGGGGACGACACGGACTGCAGTGAAGCCCCGCTGCTGGTCAGAGGTGAGCTGCCCGTGCTTCGAAAGGCATGTTGGCTATGACGTCAAACTTTTCTGTTTCTGCAAACGCCTAATTATAGAAGTGAAATAAACATATTTATCACTAGCTTGACGGTGTAGAAAAACATCGTGAGAAAACAGTTCCAGAATTAATTCTGAGGCGTATGTAACAGACTCGGGCCGGCTATGGGTTCGCCACGTATCACGTTTAGTGGTCTAAAGAATATCTTTTGAAAAATGGGTATTTCCATAAATGGAATACCTCTGACTCCCCTCGGGGATAAAAGGCGTAAGTTTTTTTTTAATGAACACGCCTAAGCCATATTCCCGAGAAGGTCGACATAGGTATTCTATTCAATTCAAATCCTTTATTTCTGTAGGTAAAAAAACACTTAAACACGTCAATAATCTAGTAATAATGATGGGACTGTTGGCACAGTTTTTAGTGACCCTTCCTTCTGAGCCGGAGGTCGCGGGTTCGATCCCCGCTTGGAGACAACATTTTTGTGCATGAACATGTCTGTTGGCTTCGTGTTTGGGTGTTTCATATTGATTTAGTATGTCTATCAGTTATTTAGTACCCATAGAAATAAACACGCACTTTAAACTCGTCCATGAAGGTTGGCTGAATGTAAACAGCAGCCCATCTCCATCGACGAGTTGCTGGTTCTAAATGCAGAACCCCGAGAAGAACCAGCAAAAAATAACTAACATTATACTAATATACATTACTCAATCGTAGTGTGCTACGTTACGGTGTGCGTCCTTTTTAGACCTTGTAAATTGCATATAACCTGTGTATATCTTCAGCTGTAGATACCTTATACGGCAATTATTTTTTATATTTTGTACGCCCTTTACTAGATAACATCGATTATGACAAAATAAAAAAAATACTAGACGCCGTACATAAACAATACACAAGTAAATACACGCACATTACCCAATAAAAAATTACGCAAAAATATAAAAAAAATAAGCAAAAATATCAAAATAATTAAGGAAATAAAAAATGCCCTTGGAAGTGGCGTTTTAGTGCGGTAGTGAGGATTTATAATAATAATAATAATTTATTTATTTGTAGAACACAGGTACATACTAAAGGTGACAAACATAAATGAGTTCATTGCTATGTTCTGCCGTGAAGCATACAAATATGAATCATTCAAATCTGAAATTACTAATTTATGCAAAGCATACTTACAAAATAATATTTTTATGAAAAAAAAAAAAAAAAAGCAAAGTTTTTTGTTTCTGTTTTATATTTTAATTCTACTTTAAAATATTTGCTTTTGATTTAAAAGCACCTTATAGATTACTAGCGACCCGCCCCGACTTCGCACGGGTGCAATGCTTATGCTAAAACCTTCCTCTTGAATCACTCGATCTATTAAAAAAACCCGCATCAAAATCCGTTGCGTAGTTTTAAAGATTTAATCATACAAAGGGATATAGGGACAGAGAAAGCGACTTTGTTTTATACTATGTAGTGATGTTTTTCTTTTCCAGAAAGCTCGCTTAGCGCCCTAGACATCCCTCCGCCGCAGATATACTCGACGCGTCTCTCGTGTGGCGCCACGGCTTACTGCACGCTGTGGCGCTGCGGGGGCGGGCAGAGGAGCCCCACCGTGCTGCACGTGTACGGGGGGCCGGAGGTGCAGACCGTCACCAACAGCTACAAGGTGAGTGGGGAAGTATGCTGCTACTGTGTTGAGAGACTGGGCTATAGTCGGGTAGAGAGAGAGAGAGGGGGGGGCATAGTTGGGTAGAGAGAGACTGTCGACTATAGTCGGCACCAACAGCTACAAGGTATGTGGGGGAGTATGCTGCGGCTACTGTGTTGAGAGACTGGGCTATAGTCGGGTAGAGAGACAGAGAGAAGAGAGAGAGACAGAGAGGGAGTCGGGCATAGTCGGGTAGAGAGAGACTGTCGACTATAGTCGGCACCAACAGCTAGAAGGTATGAGATAGAGTGGGTTTGACGGGGAATGTGCACTTCGTGAAATGTGCACTACGCAATATGTGCACTTCTCATAATGTATACTTTGCGAAATGTGCACTTCGCAAAATGCACGCTGTGCCGCTGCGGGGGCGGGCAGAGGAGCCCCACCGTGCTGCACGTGTACGGGGGGCCGAAGGTGCAGACCGTCACCAACAGCTACAAGGTGAGTGGGGGTTTGAGAATGTGCACTTTACAAAATGTGCACTTCGTGAAATGTGCACTTCGCAAAATGAGCACTCGACGCATAATGTGCATTTAGTTGGTGCACTTCTCACAGGGGCACTTTGCGAAATGTGCACTTCGCAAAATGTGCACTTTACAAAATGCGCATTTCGCAGTTAGTGCACTTCTTACGGGGGGCACTTCTCATAATGTGCACTTCGCATAAAAATATATAAAAATAATCTCACGCCTTCTATCCCTGAGGGGGTAGGCAGAGGTATTCCATTTCAAGAAACACCCACATTTCACCAGTATATTCTTTGGACCCCTAAACGTGATAGGTGGTGAGCCCATCGCCGGACCGAGTCTGATACACGTGTCTCAGAATTAATTCTGAGACCTGCGGGTTTCCTCACGATGTTTATTTTTTATTATTTATTTATAATTACTTTCGTTAATTGTCCGAAGGGCATACGTCAGCTGCGCATGCACATGCTGGCGTTGAGGGGCTTCAACGTGGTGGCTGTGGACTCTAGGGGGTCCAAGCACCGCGGCCGAGCCTGGGAGGCCGCCATCAAGGGCAAGATGGGACAGGTCGAGCTCGATGACCAGGTTAGTAAATATATACAACGCGTCACAGAATAAGCGCAATTCCTCGTAAACCCCAATTAATAATAATAATTGTGGGACACAACACAAGTCACACACGGTTATTTAGTGCCAAACTAGGCAGGGCCTGTACTATGGGTACTAAACAACTGATAGACATACTTAAATAAATATGAAACGACCAGACACGAAGCCAACAGACATGTTCATGCACACAAATGTTGGCCCCGAACGGGGATCGAACCCGCAACCTCCGACTCAGAAGGCAGGGTCACTACCAACTGAGCCAACAGGCCCGTCAAACTATGGGTACTAAACAACTGATAAACATACATAAGGTCATTTTAAATCAAGCGCAAATATTTCAATTGACATTACAAATATCGAAGAGGAATGGAAACATATATGTACTAATATTAGAAAGAGGAAAGATTTGTATTTTTGTATCTTTGTTACGAATTAACACAAAAACCAATGGACTGATTTTAAAAATTCTTTTACCAATGGAAAGCTACATTATAACTGAATAACATAGGTTATATGTTGTTCCCATATTCCCACGGGAACGGGGGAATTACGCGTGTCTTTATAATATTAGTGTAGATATCTCAGAGCTAGTTAGTGACGTAGTTATGTTATGTACTACAGGTGGAAGTCCTGCAGTGGCTTGCGAAGGAGACTGGATGTATAGACATGGAACGCGTTGCTATACACGGCTGGAGCTACGGTAAATACTATTTTTCACTACGGCGTTGCGAATTTTCACTATGTCGGTGCCACTTTTCACTAAGTTGGTGTCAGTTTTCACTATGGTGTTCAGACTTTTCCTAAGTTGGTATCATATTTTACTATGGTGCTCAGACGTTTTCACTATTACGGTGGCACTTTTCACTAAGTAGTTATCACTTTTCACTAAGTTAGTGTCACTTTTAACTGTGGTGTTCAGACTTGTCACTACGGTGCTCAGACGTTTAAATATCGTGGTGTCAGTTTTGATGACTGTGTCACTTTTCACTATTACTGTGGCACTTTTCACTAAGTAGTTGTTACTTTTCACTATGGTGGTGTCACTTTTCACTACGTCACTAATGGCTTCTTATATTATTTTTCGTGACCCAGGTGGCTACTTATCCCTTCTCGGTCTGGCGACTCGTCCGAATATCTTCAAGGTGTGCGTTGCGGGGGCGCCAGTGACGTGCTGGCGGTTGTACGACACGGCTTACACTGAACGGTACATGGGATTGCCGGCGAGACAGCCTCACCAGTACACTAGGGCGAGCGTGTTAGCGCATGCGCCTTTCTTCCCGGACCAGTGAGTACTCGAATAGACACGCATACTTTAGTAGAATGTCGGATAGGCAAAATGTCGGATATGCAAAATGTCGGGTAGACAAAATGTCAGATACGCACAGTACACTAGAGCGAGCATTTTGGGCACGCCCCTTTCTTCCCGGACCAGTAAGTACTCGAATACATACTTCATCTGCGATTATCGGTGAAATTAAGCAGAATGTCAAATAATCAAAATGTCTGATACGCAAATGTATGATTGACAAAATGCCAGATACGCAAAATTTCAGATTTATGATGGGTTCAACAATAAAGTCAGTTAAAAAATATTATTTCGCGCCTTTTATCCCCGAAGGGGTAGGCAGAGATATTCCATTTCGAGAAATGTTTCACCAGTATATTCTTTGAACCCTTAAACGTGGTGGTGAGCCCATCTCCGGACCGGGTCTATTACACATGCCTCAGAATTAATTCTGGGACCTGCGGCATTTCTCCTTTTTCCTTGTCTGTTTTTTTGCTTACATTTATTCTTGCTAAATAAATGTTATTACTCTGGTATTGAATATATGATCGATGTACTCGTTTAATCTTAAAACAATTTTAAAATTAAAATCTGCATTAAACCTTGCACTCCTCCTAAGTTAAAACCCTATATTGTACCATATTCTGGTAAATAAATGACTTGTTCTTCTAATATATCTCTGTATATAGGGAGGGCCGTCTGTTGATAATCCATGGGCTCGCAGACGAGAACGTGCACTTCTGCCACACCGCCGCGCTGCTCGCCGAGCTTGTTCGGCTCGGGAAACCTCACCGAGTACAGGTGAGAGAGGCATAACTATTGCTTTCAATCCTGCTAATATTTTAAACGCGAAAGTTTGTATGTATGGATGTTTGTTCCTCTTTCACGCAAAAACTACTGAAATGAATTTGATGAAACTTTACAGTTATATAGCTCATACATCAGACTAACACATTGCCTATATTTTATCCCCGTATTCCCGCGGGAACGGGGTGAAACCGATGCTAGAATAGAATAGTTATTTATTCGCGTCAAAAATGCTTTTACAGATGGAAAAAATACAGTCTTGGCAGTGCATACATGTTCGCCGTAATTAAAAGGCATGCAAAAACTTAGGCTTATATACATAGTTATTTATACAACATGTAACAGAATTATCGCAATTCCTGAAATTAGTTTGTTCAGCATCGACTACTTATTCGATTTCAGCTATTTTTAATGTGTTAAATTTTTAAAAAAAATTAATTATCGTTGCTGAATTTAGTGCTTTCTATGGAAATCGTGCTATTATTAATCGATATTTAAGAAAATTGGTTAGACACAACTAAAGTTCGATTGCATCATATATTTTTTTTTATATTATTTATTTATTTATAGCCTTATATCAGAACTTAATTTAATAACATGCGTGTATCTAAATCTACAGTAAATAGAAACTATCTGTGTACCTTCGGGCAAAGGCCTCCCCCCATCTCCTCCACTCTCTCTTGTCTAGAGCCACTCTAGTCCATGTCCCTCCAACCATTTCCACGAATTTTTTTTATATTAATAAACTAATTGGGGTGTATGAGGAATTGCGCTTTTTCTGTTACGCATTGTATATTGCTTTTAGCAAAACCCTGTCTATGTACCGGTTCATGGTTTCTATCTTTATACTAGCTGTTCCAGATGCGTAAATCCCGTTCCCGTGGGTAAATTATATTCATATCTTACTCCCAGAAAAGTAAGCTTTCCATTGGTGGAACAATTTTTGAAATCGGTCCAGTAGTTTATTCGTAACTAAGATACAACGTTGTACGTGTACGTGGGAGAGCCATGCTTCGGCACGCCTGGGCCGGCTCGACCGGAGTGATACCACGGCCTCACAGAAAACCAGCGTAAAGCAATGCATTGCGTTTCGTTGAGTGAGGTAACCGGAGATTTCCCCCCCCCCCTCCCCTACTCCTACCTACCTCCTCAAAGGCCGGCAACGCAGTTGTGACTCTCGAGCTGCAGGTGTGCATGGGCGACGGTAGTCACTTACCATCAGGTGATCCGTCTGCTCGTTTGCCCCCTTCTCTTATATAAAAAAAAAAAACAAAGATACAAAAATACAAATCTTTCCTCTTTATAATATTAGTAGAAATATAGAAGCTTTAATTCTGGATAATCTTTGGCAGGTATACCCGGGGGAGAGGCACTCTCTCCGCGCTATGCACGCCGCGAAGCACTATGAAGCGACATTGCTGCACTTCCTACACGAAAATCTGTAATATAATATTGTTATGCCCGATTACAGGAGTTACTTTGGTAATCATTGGCCAATTTGCGTTACTGGTGTTCAGTCTAGACTCTAGTGCTTATACTTGAAAATCTAATGTCTGAGTGAACGCTGGTTGGGGGAATGTCAGATTTGCAAAATGTCATATTAGCAAATTGTGGCATTAATGACCGGTAATTTGAGAAAATACAAACATATGCTCACGCCTTTTCCCGAAGGGGTAGGCAGAGATAACAGCCTGCCACCTGCTACGATCCTGGCATACCTCTCGCACCTCATCCACATACACCTCAAATACAAAAAAAATATGTTTATTTTATTTATTTGTATAGCACACCTCTAGGTGGATTTTGGTACTTAAATTGTTGTATAATAAAACTACGTGGATTATTTAGACTAACTAATTTATAAAGGTTATTGCTATTTATGGAAATAATCCACATTTTGTAATGTCAAAAAGTGCTATTGAAATTTTTCGATGTCATCTTTTTACGCATTTTGCGAAAGTGACATTTTGCAATTTCATTTTTTTTAATTCCGTGTAATTCTGACAGCTATCATTTCAGTAGAAATCCTTTAGTCGCTTTCTTTCTCTTTCCTTTTAAATACATATTATTTATTGTCTCAGTATGTTCAAAACGCCAAAATTCGGAATTAAAAATCTGAGTTTACAATCATAGGGGCCGCGGAAGTGACTTTGCGGTGTCACTTTTTGTGATTATGACATTTTGCAAAAGTGACATTGATACGCTGATAGTCTAATTTGTGGACTATGCAGTACAAAACTGAAATAAAATGCAGATACTTGAGTGAATAAGGATTCACAATAGGAAATCAATTATATTTAACTGACTGTATAAAAATTAATTGCTAGTGATAAATTCATTAAATTCCCAAAACACCTCATTCAAGCACCTTGCGGTTCCAATGCGCACCAAAACAATTAAAAATCAATTGTGTCTCATTTTCTTGGCTTTAAAGGTTCAACATGTATTTCGATTTAGGGGCCATCCATAAATTACGTCACACAAATTTCATGATTTTTTGCCCCTCCCCCCGTCCTTGTCACAGCTGGTCACATATGTGAGACTCCCCCCTCCATCACATAAATTGCAATTTTACAACTAGACGTTCAATTAAAACAGCAGTTTCGTAATTAGTTTTATTTCCATTTAAATTCTTTTTAATAAAATCAACAATAAATAAGAAATTTGAAAAAATAACAAAATATTAGATTTTGAAATGTTACGTCACAAAATGTCACACCCCCTTGCCACACAATGTCACAATTTGTCGACCATTTGCATTTTTTGACAAAACAATTAAACGCTAGCTTGAACTAGATGCACACAAGTATATTTACATATAGAAACAACCAATTTGAGCACTCCGTGAACTCAAAAAAACTATGTAGTTGAATTTATCAGGTATGAGCGTTGACCGAACTTTTTTGGCAGAGGGGAACGCGGATTAGGCGCACAATGCCACATTCGCAAAATAACACATTCAATTTTCGCAAAATGTCACATTCTCAAAACGCTACATGGCAAAATGCCACATTCTCTAAATTCCGTTTTCGCATTATGCCACACTCTCGAACATACTGCAAGAAAGGGATTGAACAAGTATGGCACTTTGTTAGTGTGGCATTTTGCTGTGTGGCATTTTGCTAATGTGGCATTTTGCGAATGTGGAATTTTGAAAATGTGGCATTTTGCGTCAATGTGGCATTTTCCGAATGTGGCATTGTGCGCCTAATCCGGGAACGCCTGTCAGTGGCGTCTCCGGTTGGCTTAATACTAAAAGTAGATCTTCTTGGGTCTAGATAGGTATCTAGAGCCAAAGTACACTAGATTTATTTAGTGTGGTTTGTACCTTTAGATCTTTCTTCAGAGGACTTATAATTGATGCGTGCTTTCCGTCCATAGCTTGTAAAAATAATTCTTTAACCAGTATATGCAAACATTTTTATTTAACTTTTATCGGTTTCTGCTGTATTTACGTTCAACTGAAGTCGTTAAGCCATGTCCGAGACTGGGTGGCTTGAAATATTCTGTCAGTTTGGTGGCCACTAGCCTAGGAGTATCTCCCAATGCGCGCTAGTCTCACGTACGATTATGGTCCTGACTATACCTCTGCCTACCCCCTCGGGGATAATATATTGTAAAAGCTAGGCTTAGAGAAGCTAAGTAAAATTCTGTTTACGGTTTACAAAAGAATCATATTGAGGGCTGCTTGTTCAATCGTCGGATAAACCTTATCTGGAGAATATATTAATGGATTAGACGCACAATGCCACATTGGAATTTCGCAAAATGTCACATTAGCAAGATGCCATTTTCGCATAATGTCAAATATAAAGAAACATTATTGGATGTTTTTTTATTGTTTATCTTGTTATTTTGATAATGTAGCACTTTGTTAGTGTGGTATTTTGCTGTGTTGCATTTTGCGAATGTAGCATTTTGCGCTTGTGGCATTTTGCGGATGTGGCATTGTTCGCCTAATCCATATTAATGCTGTCGACACAATAGAATGGAAAAGTGACAGGTGATATTTATTCTTCAGATAACTGAAACATTGATCAATAGTCAGTTAATTATTCTATAAATTACATACTATGTGCTTTGTGGTCTAAATTTTTTATTAAAATTGGTCTCTATATTCCGGTTTTGTCGAGGACTGAAGGTATTCAACGCGTAACAGAATAAGCGCAATTCCTCATACACTCCAATTAGTATATTAATATTTAAAAAATATGAAGCCTTCCTACTTTAGTAGTGTCTAACCAATTTCTTAAATAAAGAGCAATAATAGTACGATTTCCATAGGTAGCACTAAATTCAGCTATGCTAATTCATTTCGGAATAATTTAACACATTAAAAATAGCTGAAATCGATTAAGTAGTCGATACTGAACAAACTAATTTCAGGAATTGCGCTTATTTTGTTACATATTGTGTAATATAAATATGTTAATGTTAGCGCAAAATATATTAGCTAAATAATTATGTATTATTATTTTTGTAAATAAAAACTGCATTGCAATATGTTTTTGTTATAAACACATAAATAGTTAAGGTTTGTATGATATGAAATATGTTACATAGCATTAAATCCTTATCATTTTCAAAAAGATTTTTCTTTGACATAAACATATTCCTAGTCCAGTCAACCTAGATTTTATTTAATAACTAGCGGAGCCCCGCTGTTTTACCCGCGTAGTTCCCATGGGAATACAGCGTAAAATATAGCATATGTTACTCCCTGATAACATAGCTTAAATTTCCATTGATAAAAGATTTTTTCTAATCGATCCAGTAGTTTTGAGATTACAAACATAAGAATCTTTTTTTCATCTCCGTTCGAAAAGCGTCAACTTTCGGGTCACTGCGCTAAACGAAGTTGTCGCTTTCCGCCTCCATCGAGCTAAAAAAAAGTATACCTACACACCTCGGGAAGTAAATAAGAAAGCCTCAAATCACATTACAAATGATCTGAGACATTTCTTATTTTACTTCCCTAGCCTAAGCATTCCCTATTCCGCTTTATAATATTACTACCAGAGCCCCCGCCCCGTTCCCGTTCCCGTGAGAATACGGGGATAAACTATAGCCTATGTTACTCATTGATAATATAGCTTTCCATTGATAAAAGATTTTTTCTAATCGGTCCAGTAGTTTCGGAGACAATTGAAACAAAGTAATCTTTCCTCTTTCTAATACTAGTGTAGATACCCAGTGGGATAAATAAGTTTCATTAACCTATAAGACTATTGATTACTGGCAGTGATAGCCTTACGGTTAAAGAGCCTGCTTCACATGATGATAATCAGTGAGGCTCGGGTTCGAATCTTCTCATATAGCATTAAGTTTTTCAAAAACTTACGTACCTACATATTTATCACTATCTCGACGGTCAAGGAAAACATCGTGAGGAAACCCGCAGGTCCCATAATTAATTCTTAGACAAGTGTAAACAGACCCGGTCCAGCGATGGGCTCACCACCTATTTGCGTCCAAAGAATATCTCGTAAAAAGTGGGTAGTAAAAGTGAGGTAAGTTTTTTTTCTGATTAAAACCAGTCCTTTTCCAAAAATGTTTATTCGCCAGTACAAAAATATCACAATACAACGCTCAGTTGACTTTTACTGTTGACTTAGGCGTTATAACCGGAAGTTTCAAGTCCCCACTCCGACATCTTTCTGTCAACCCACGTTCGGAACTTTGGCACGTTGGTGTAAACAGCTGGCACGTCTTTCTGACCGCATCCGATGCCCCACGCGACCAATCCGGTCAGTGTGTAGCGGCCGTCGCCGGTCGGGCAGGCTAGGGGGGCGCCGCCGTCTCCCTGGAAATTAAAAAGAATCTGAGATTGAATTTACAGATAATAATAATAAAATGGTAATAATCTCACGCTTTATATCCCCGAGGGGGTAGGCAGAGGTATTCCATTTCTGGATATACCCACTTTTCACCAGATATTCTTTGGACCTCTAAACGTGATAGGTGGTAAGCCCATCGCCGGACCGGGTCTGTTTACACATGTCTCAGAATTAATTCTGGAACCTGCTGGTTTCCTCACGATGTTTTCCTTCACCGTCGAGCTAGTGATAACCATGTACGTAAGTTTTGAAAAACTTATTGGTACATGCCAGAATTCGAACCCGAGCCTCACTGGTTTTCATCATGTGAAGCAGGCTCTATGCTCTTGAATTGAATTTACTGAACGATTCTTATTTCATCTTGAAAATCAGTCACAGTATCGATGGCGCAATGAGGCTTTTCGGTGAAACCTGTCAGTAAAAATATAAGCAATGGCTCAGTTGGTAGTGACTGCCTTCTGAGTTGGAGGTCGCGGGTTCGATCCCCGCTAGGAGCCAACATTTGTGTGCAAGAATATATTTGTTGGCTTCGTGTCTGGTCGTTTAAATAAGTAGGTATGTTTATCAGTTGTTTAGTACCTATAGTACAGGCTCTGCCTAGCTTGGGACTAAATAACCGTGTGTGCGTTGTGTCCCACAATTTATTTATTATTTATAGCTTTTACCCATGGCTTCGCTCGCACACGTTTATTTCATCCCCTTAGGGGTTGAATTTTGCAAATCCTTTCTTAGTGGATACTTACACTGTATAAGCTATCTATATGCAAAATTTCAAGTCTCTAGACTTTGCGGTTTAGGCTGTGCGTTGATATATCACCAATCTGTCAGTTAGTTTATCATTTTATATATATTATTTATGAGCAGTGATAGCCCGGACGGTTAAAGAGCCGGCCGAAAATCAGTGAGGCTCGGGTTCGAATACTGGCATGTACCAATGAGATTTTCAAAAAAATTACGTACATATTTATCACTAGCTCGACGGTGAAGGAAAACATCGTAAGGAAACCCGCAGGTCTCAGAATTAATTCTGAGACATATGTAAACAGACCCGGTCCGGCGATGGGCTCACCACATATCACGTTTCGGGGTCCATCCAATATATCTCGTGAAATGTGGGTATATCCAGTAATGGAATACCTCTGCCCACCCCCTCGGGGAAAAAAAAGGCGTGAGATTATATTATTATATCATTTTATATATTATTTATGAAAATAAAAATTAAATAAATAAATACCTGGCAAGTGTCCTTCCCCTCCTCCCCTCCAGCGCACAGGAAGCTGTCGTGAAGCTTGAAACTGTTGCCAAGCCGAGTCCGCTTGAGCAAAGTGTTGCAGCGGCCCCTTTGGACCATGTCCACTTCAACACGCTTCAGAATAACTGAGTAGCGGCCCTGTTTACCTGCAGAATCGATTTTTAATCGAATCAGTCATTAGTTTGCTAAGAAGAGGTTCATACATACATACAGTTCTTAATATAAAATAGAGTTCAGGCTGTTCTATAATTTTACGGACGATATGCAAAATATTCATCCGCGTAGTTCCCGTTCCCGTGGCATTTATTTATATCTATCAAAAAGCCCAAAAAATTGGTTTCAAGCTTCTAGCTTCAAAAACGTAATTTCCATACAAACTTTCATCCCATAATTCAACCCCTTACAGCCCTTTCTTGCATTAAAAAGTAGCCTATGTCCTTTCTCAGGCTTTAGACTATCTCTGTACCAAATACCATTTAAATCGGTTCAGTAGTTTAGGCGTGATAGCGTAACACACAGACATAAAGTGTTAGGTACTTTCACATTTATAATACTAGTAAGAAAGTAAGAATTTATTAAAAATGCTTTTTCATTTCTTCGGGCGGAAAGAGGCAAATTTGGCCCGCTGCGCTAAACGAAGTTGCCGCTTTCCGCCTCCGTGGAAAAGAAAAAAAGTATAGATACCTCGGGAAGTAAATAAGAAAGCCTCAGATCACATGTTTGTAGACGACAATTACATGTGATATGAGACATTTATTATTTTACATCCCTAGATGTGTAATATTCTTTTTTAACTTTAGGGGCGGAAAGCGTCAATTTTCCGCTGCACTAAACGAAATTGCCGCTTTCCGCCTCCGTCGAGCAGAAAAAAGTATACACACCTCGGGATCATATGTTTGTAGACCTCGGCTTCGCATCGGTCGACATTACTTTTGCATTTCATCTGAGACATTTCATAATTTACTTCCCTAGGTGTGTACACTTTTTTTTATATTATTTAGTTTTTCACGAAACATAACGGAATTGTTATTGAATGTTTATATCACCTAGGTCAACTATAAGTCTTACCGAAGGAGTCCTTTCCCCAGCCGTTGGCGACGCAGTTCTTGTAGCTGTCGAAGTCCTGGTCCTGATGAGGCATGCAGATGACGTTGATGTGTCTAGCCAGCTGCACCGGTTTATCGAGGAGGAGCAGCGCGGCGTTATTCTTCAAGCTCTTCGGGAGGAAGTCTGTCAAGCGTGATACGTCTTTAGTAGGTATGTCATCAACCCGTAACAGCCCAGTGCTGAGCTAAGGGGGCGTCGGGCCATTAATTACGTGAGGTGTTCAAGCGAAATCTTTCAATATTTAATTTAGGGGAAGGAAGGTCTTCATCATCATCATCATCATCAACCCGTAACAGCCCACTGCTGAGCTAAGGGTCTTTCCTCGCACACGAAGAAGTATGGGCTTGAATCTCCCACGCGAGCCCACAGCTGATTGGGAGATGGTGTTAAGCTAGTGGCCACTTAACAGTCAGAATTTTTCAAGCCACCCAAGAGTATCTGACATGGCATAAACCCTTTGACAGTGCAGGACCTGTTGCATGTAGTAGTCACCGCATATTGGAACCAGCCGGAAGCCGGTTCCCGCACTGACAAAGACTCGACTTCCATTGTGCGTAAACACAACGAAAACCGGGACCAAAAATTTAACGTGCCTTCCGAAACTCGGAAGCGTGATATAAATGCCACTAGGCGGTCACCCATTCACTGACTGACCGCACCCGACTTTGCTTAACCAGTATGATCGCTACGAACACACTGACACCGCAAGGCTACGAGCGCTTCGAGGAAGGTCTTAGGGTCAAAACACATTGACGCACACAACATACATTGACGTTTCACTTTAAAGATAAATGGATCTGCCTCCATCTGTAATGTATGTTGCTCACCGAAAGTTCCGCGCGTAAGTTCCGCCAAGTGTGTTTGCTCACTTAGCATCACTTAATATTTTTCTAGCAGAAAACAGTGTACAATTGCCTGAAAAATGATTTCTAGAATTGGACTGATATAGACTAAATGAAATTTTTTTTTTTAACTTTTGTGAGATTAGGGGTGGGGGGAGGAAGTTGAGGAAAATTTTACAAAATACCACCAAAGGGGGAGGGGGTCGAAAAATTTCTAAAAAAATATGGGCCCTAAGGGTCTTTCCTCACATGAGGTAGTTTGGGCCGTGGAAGGCCGGGCCTGTCTGTTGGCTCAGTTGGTAGTGACCTCAGACACATATTAAAATACTATAGTACCTCAGATCAAATAAAAAGTAAAGATGGAGCGCTGCTAAGGATAAACTGAAGCCTGGAAAAGTACGCCACGCTCTGTGCTTATAAGCTCACAGGCACACATTTCCCGATGACATCATTTAATTTGTTCGTTCTTGTTTCATTGACGAACTAATTCTAACTGATCGGTGTGGGTTGAGTAGTTTGCGTGTAAATGTGTGCGTGCGAGCGTGTATGCACAGAGCGTGGCGTACTTTTTTAGGCTTCAGTTTATCCTTCGCAGCATCTTTACTTTTTATTTGATCTGAGGTAGTGACTTTGCTTTCTGAGTCAGAGGTCGCGAGTGACGTAGACCTGCAGGTGTATTCACGGAGCTTCGATATTCGACTCGGAATCGGAAAATCTGTCGAACACTTTCGAGATGGGTTGATGTTGGTGTCGAAAATAAGGATTCGGAAAATTTTTCACTCGATCTGAATCGAACGGAAACGGTATCGAGCCTCTGTGAATACGCCTGCAGAAGACAAGTACCTATTAGTTTTCTTACGCTCATAAGCACATACCTTTGTGATTGTATATTTCCTTGACAATCCTCTCTTGGTACTTGAGTCTCTCTTTCATGGTCTGAGTGTCCCACTCACCAGCTCTCGCCATCAGCGAGCCCGCTGTATACCTGCAAGTACAAGACTTCTACCTCTCAAAAGAAAAAACGGGCAACTGTAGTTTCACCACATTTAAAGACACCCGTACATTTGGCATTTACCAAAGAGTTTTTCAAAAACTAACGTACATATTTATCACTAGCTCGACGGTAAAGGATAACATCGTGACCCGCAGGTCCCAGAATTAATTCTGTGGCATGTGTAACAGACCCGGTCCGGCAATGGGCTCACTATCTATCACGTTTAGGGGTCCAAAGAATATCTCGTGAAATATAGGTACCTATATCCAGAAATTTAATACCTCTGCCTAACCCCACGGGGATAAAAAGGCGTTACAAAAAAACCGGAAAAGTGCAAGTTGGGGTGCGCGAGGCACGAAGGGTTCCGTACTATTATCTATAAAAACGGCAAAAAAAACAAGTTTGTAGTATGGGAGCGGAGCCCCCTGAAATATTTATTTTTAGTATTTGTTGTTATAGCGACAACAGAAAAACATCTGTGAAAATTTCAACTGTCTTACTATCACGGTTTATGAAATACAGTCTGATGACAGACAGACAGGCAGACGGACGGACGGACAGCGCAGTCTTAGTAATAGGGTCCCGTTTTACTCTTTGGGTACGGAACCCTAAAAATAACGAGTTCATATCTAAATGAATGAGTTAATGTATGAATGAATGCGTGAAAGAATGAATGAATGAGTGAAAGAATGAATGAATGAGTGAAAGAATGAATGAATGAGTGAAAGAATGAATGAATGAGTGAAAAAATTAATTAATGAGTGAAAGAATGAATGAATGGAACTCACCGGTGGGCGATGTGCGCGGCGGTCATGACCACTTGTGGGTGTATTAATACTCCCACTCCAGCATAAGAGTAGTTACTGGCGTCCATTAGTGCCACCACCCAAGGAAACTCGCCGAATAGAGCCTCATTGCCCTGCGATAAAAAGTTACTAATATACACTAAGTATGTCCAGCGTTCCCAGACGTCCCGATTTTGGCACGGAGTACCTACTGTTTCTACCCAAAGATATTATATATAGAAAGACGTAGATATGTTACTAGAGCACGGAAAATGAGGCCGACAAATGTAGTTAATTAACCACATTTTATTTAGTCGCATTGTATTTCATGTCGTATTTATAGCGCAACTCTTAACAGATAGCTCTCGTTTTCTTTATTATTCGTTCCGTATCATCTTTCCCCGTCAATGTTGTATCCTATAAATACGCTAAGAAGTAAGTATGTATATGTTGTAGCACACTCGTAGGGGATCAATTTTCAAACGCAAGCAGTATGAATATAACTCATCCTTACTTTAATATCTTTGTTTCTACCTATGTTTTTGTACCTACTGTTGTTGTAACTGTCGCAAATAAATACTTTTATTATTATTATTATTATTCTTAAATCGTAAGTTAATGTCCCGTGCGGGACAGGCTCAGTCCCGCTTTTCCGGTATAAGACTCATTTGAAATCGCATACCTACCAGAAAAAAATGCTCCGTAAATTTAATGGGAGCAGTTTTATCTGTAATTATTGTAAATCAATGTATATTTTCCTTGTAAATAAATGTATATTTTCCCATGGGAGCAGTAATTTTAAATTACTCATTCAGTTTAATCTACAACTATCCTGTGAAGAGTTCTTCATTTTTATTAATAGAGAAAAAGGAAACTGTGAAAGCAGTTAAATAAAAAAAAAAACACGCGTTTTATCCCCGAGAGGGTAGGCAGAGGTATTCCAATTCTGGAAATACCCACTTTCCACGAGAATATTCGACCCCTAGGCGTGATAGATGGTGAGCCCATCGCCAAAATCCGTTGCGTAGTAAGATCTAAGCGTGCAGACGTCAGTGACTTCGTTTTATTCTATAGAAATGATTCTGCTAATGAGATAACTCTTATAGGTCCTTACCTATAACCTTTATAGGTCCTTACCTATAACCTTTATAGGTCTTTATCTATAACCTTTATAGGTCTTTATCTATGACCTTTATAGGTCCTTACCTATAACCTTTATAGGTCTTTATCTATGACCTTTATAGGTCCTTACCTATAACCTTTATAGGTCTTTATCTATGACCTTTATAGGTCCTTACCTATAACCTTGATAGGTCCTTACCTATAACCTCTAACAGCAAATACTCACATCTCCCCCAGTGATGGAGAAGTCCAGTCCCTTGGAGTTCTTAAACCCACATCCCTGCAGGTTGCTGAGGTCGTCCGTGGGCAGTACCACTTCCGCCTCTTTCTTGGGATTCTTGCAGCAGAGCTCCGCGCTCTCCTGGCAGTCGTCTTCCCGAAATCTACAAAGATAAGTATAAAATATAATATAAAATTTTAATAAATAGTAATATTAATTGTATATTGTATGTATATAAATGTGTGTTTATAATGTATTATGTATGTACTTATTCATGTAATTATAATATGATATGGTATCTATTATATATATATATATAAATTTACTTTAAGTCTGGAAGCAATCACTTAAAGCGATAAGACCGCCCTTGGTGTACAATAAAGAATTGTTACTTACTTAGGTACTTAATTTAATAATATTTGTGGGACACAAGTCACACACGGTTATTCAGTCCCAAACTAGACAGAGCCTGTACTATGGGTACTAAACAACTGATAGACATACTTAAATAAATATTGAACACCCAGACACGAAGCCAACATGTTCATGCACACAAATGTTGGCCCCGAGCGGGGATCGACCCCGCGACCTCCGAATCAGAAGGCAGGGTCACTACATACTTAGCGAAAAGGCTCGTTAATGACTCAAGACTCACCTTATATCCAAAGTACCCCACCCCGTTACAGTGGCGTTATCAGAGTCAATTGCATTTAGATTCGCATCGCACAGGTAATAAGGTACACATTGGCATGACTCGCCGTCTTTGTCCACCAATATAGTCGGTTGAACTGTTGGTTTGACTGTCACCTGAAAATGGTAATATTAATATTAAAACTTGAGAGGTGATATGGGACACCCGACATTATCATCATCGTTGTCATAATGTGTTAACAGCGCCATCTCTTGATAAGTCAAAGTATTACATTACACAGTAAAGGTGTCAGCTTTGGATAATTAGCGGTGTTTTACCACATGAGTAAAGAAACGGTTTTACCGTAGCAGCGCCATCTGTTAGTTTCCAGCATTAACTCAACGACCAACAACAAACAGAGAAACACGCGAACGCCGAAAAGTTTTTTCCGTCTAGTCCCCCTTTCGCAACGCTTCGTTCGTTCAACTTCGTTCCAAAAACAATGACATTTTATGGGTAGACATGTTATACTCTTATAGCCTGCGCAGACGACACACTTTTGTCCCCGTATTTTTTTGTCCGCCAAAATTGCCCAAAATAGAACGCATACAACTGTATCGAGTAACGCACACGAGGGATTAAAAGTATGGCGTACAAAAAGTCCCCCGAATAATCGCGGACACCGAGGGGCGGTACAGGACAAAAAGAGACGGACATATTTTTTTACGATTCGGGGGACTTTGTCCTCCGGGGACAAGGTCCGCCGTCTGCGCAGCTATTACATATTGCAAAAGAAGAGCTGGGTAGGTATTTATTTCCCTGACCCGTTAAATAGGTACTGCAAAACTGCTGTCTCTTATAAGCTCAAGGTTCTACTTACTCAATTTTATTTTGTTGAACGTAGTAATGATTTCTGACGACATTTTTGTTTCTTTTCAACCGACTTCAAAGGAGGTGGTTTTTTTTATGTTTGTTACCTCAGAACTATCAACTGGGTGAACCGATTTTGATGTTTTTTTTTTTATTTGAAAGCTTCCCTGTGATCCCACTTAATTTAGTCCAGTCCTGACTATGGCATCCATGTGAAAACCATATAAGTTGAAGTAGTTTTTTTTACACTTTAGAGTTCTACATATAATGTTAGAGCACACCTATTATTTTATGGTTGTTATTTACCTATAATAATACTTAAACCTAAGACAACAGATACCCAGTGTTTAATTTCTTCCCGTTCCCCTGGGAATTAAATTTATTCAAAATCCAAAATCCAGACCTAGCCAGTTTTAGGGTGTCATACTTTCGGATCTATGATTTCTAAGGCTTAAAAAAAACAAAAATTTGTGGATCCCCCTTTGGGACCCGTACTTACCTCAGGAGTCGGCGTTGTCGGAGGGGTCCCAAATATTCCCGCCAAGATGCTAGGGTCCACCGTCGTCTGCGCAGTCGCAGCGGCGAGCAACGACACGAAGAACAACATTGCGCTAGAACAGAAATAAGAAAGTAAGTGAAAAAAAAATATTTTTTTACTTATCAGAATGTACAGGCACGAGCACGTAGAGCTTCAGACATTGGACTTTGTAACGTTCTTATTACAATCGCTTTAGGGGTCAGACTCGCACTACAAGTGCTTTATGTGCTCTTGACTGTACCAGCAGCCTTACCACCTAACTTTCATCACAGGACATCTAATTTGACGCACCGCTTCGTTTAGCAATGACAGACAATTATATTCTCCCGCGCAGTTTCCATTCCCGTGGAAATACAGGGATAAAATATAGCCAATGTTACTCAGGGATATTGTACCTTTCCATTGGTGAAAGAATTATTAAAATCGGTCCAGTAGTTTTTGAGTTTATTCGTCACAGACATAAAAAATACAAAATCTTTTCTGTTTATAATATTCGTGTAGAAAAATAACTCCCAATTCAGATCGCAAATATCATATTGAACTTAAAAATATGGTAAATAAAATACTAGGTCATTATTTAAAATTCAATTTCACGTTTACGATTTGAAATGGGACCTTAAAATCCGCCGCCGCATAAAGAACTATCAGAGAACAGTTATTTTCGTTTTATGATCGTCTATTATCTCTATACATAGTGTAAAACAAAGTTGCTTCCCGCAGTCTGTCTATACCTACACGGAGGGAAATTATATATAAGTACCTAAGCTTATATATCACTACATAGTATAAAACAAAGTCGCTTTCTCTGTCCCTATATCCCTATGTCCTTATGTCCCTATGTATGCTTAAATCTTTAAAACTACGCAACGGATTTTGATGCGGTTTTTTTTAATAAATAGAGTGATTCAAGAGGAAGGTTTTAGTGTTAGCATTGCACCCGTGCGAAGCCGGGGCGGGTCACTAGTTATCTATATAGCTATGTAGGTAGGTACACTTTATTTTAATCCACGCAATGGGTTTCATTCGATTTTCACTATTAGAAAGACCGTTAAACGAAACGAGGAAGGTTTTGAATACCTATCATATAAACCACTGACCTTTTCAACCGACTTCAAAAAAGGAGGAGGTTGTCAATTCGATGTGTTTTTTTCATGTTTGTTACATCAAAACTTTCGACTGAGTGAACCGATTTTGATGAATCTTTTTTTATTTGAAAGCTGGTGCTTCCCGTGTGGTCTCTATGTGGTCAATTTGGTCTAGTTGAAGTCGGTTTTTTTACTCTTTAGAGTTCTATGTCCTTTACCTATATAATATCTATATCTATCTATATAAATAAAAATGAATTGATGTTCGTTAGTCTGATTAAAACTCCAGAACGGCTGGACAGATTTTGATGAAACTTTTTGTGTGGGTTAGAGTGGGTCCAGGGATGGTTTATACGGTGGCAGAACGACGTCTGCCCGGGCCACTAGTAATATATAAAATGATAAAATGACTGACTGATTGGTGATGTATCAACGCACAGCCTAAGCCGCTTGGTCTAGAGACTTGAAATTTTGCACATAGAAGCTTATACAGTGTAGGATCCACTAGGAAAGGATTTTGCTAAATTCAACCCCTAAGGGGGTGAAATAAACGTGGGCGAGCTAAACCCCGGGTAAAAGCTATCTTTAATATAAACTGGATCAAAGCGAGGGTCGCTAGCTGCTAAATAGCAGCGTCAAGTTACATAAATATCAATATAAATATGCCGTAATGAAAGTTAGATGGTACGGCTGCTGGCTCTCACTTGTCTGGTTTTTATCTAAACATGACTGACAAGAGCAGTGATAGCCCGGACGGTTAAAGAGCCGGCTGAAAATCAGTGAGGCTCGGGTTCAAATCCGGCATGTACCAATGAGTTTTTCAAAAACTTACGTAAGTACATATTTATCACTAGCTCAACGGTGAAGGAAAACATCGTGAGGAAACCCGCAGGTCTCAGAAATAATTCTGAGACATGTGTAAACAGACTCGGTCCGGCGATGGGCTCACCACCTATCACGTTTAGGGGTCTAATATATCTCGTGAAATGTGGGTAGGTATATCCAGTAATGGAATACCTCTGCCTACCCCCTTGGGGATAAAAGGCGTGATCTTATTTATTTTTATTTTTAAATAAGTAGGTACCTACACTTTTTTATATAATATCTTTGATATAAACTGGATCGAAGCGAGGGCGGGTCGCTAGTTGCTAAATAGCAGCGTCAAATTACATAAATGCCGTAATGAATGTTAGATGGTACGGCTGCTGGCTCTCACTTGTCCTGTTTTTATATCTAAACATGTCTGACATCACAAAGCAGTACAGACTAATTGCTATCATTAAAAAAACCCAATCCCCACTAGTATTTCAAAACGGCAAGTCAGGTTTTTCGTAATAATTCGTAATAATAAAATACACGACGCGTCATACGATAAACGTAGATGAGGAAAACTTCTCAAGGAAACATATCCGCTTGTTTATTTATCATACTCACTTATTTGTAGGTAGGTATGTATTACAAATACATATGTAGTCATGGTTCAGGGACCTTTTGGTAAAGACATTTGAGTAGGTACAACGCAAATTACTTAGGCACTTAACCGGACAAGGAACATTTCACACAAATTTCATAAAATGAGAATGAATATGTATTTATTTCTCATCACACTTATAAAAGTCAATAGTCTAACAAGGCACACTAACATCACACATACAAGCACACAAACATGATGTCTTTGTCACAGTTCGTACTTCGTCACATATTTGTGACACTCTCCCTAGTCCGCGGCGCCGTCACATATTTTGCAATTTTTACGTCTAGACATTGAATTAAAACATCAGTTCCAAAATTAGTTTCATTTCCATTTCAAATTTTTTTGAATAAATCAACAAAAAAAATATTCCGTCAAATTACTATAGGTAACTGTCAATAACCATATGGTCAAGGCGGCAACAGTGGGTCACTTTTTTTTTCAGTGACCTGCACTTGATTTGTAGTAGTGTTAGGAGGATGTAAAGGTTACTAGTATGTTATGTAACTAATGTATTTTCATTATTTTATTAGATTTAGATCAACAAAGTGATATCTTAGGAGATAAAACGTATTTAACAAAAAAAGTCATTTGAGCCACTATGTACTGGTAGTCGGATACAGTGAATCGGAACTTAGTTTACAGTGAATCAGGTATGTTCACAGTGAATCATCCATAATATTAACTAAATAAAATGCAGTTTTATGCTTTTTAAAAATCTTTATTTACTAATTTAACTCCGTATCTTAAAATACCGTAGGCCTTTGACGCTTTTAGGACCCACATACCATTCCCGATATAATAAGCTACTTTCA
Organism: Ethmia dodecea; assembly: GCA_963855545.1. Lineage (NCBI taxonomy): Eukaryota > Metazoa > Arthropoda > Insecta > Lepidoptera > Depressariidae > Ethmia > Ethmia dodecea. The sequence goes on from OY979454.1 coordinate 12,755,256, forward strand.
TGTTGTCAGCCACATGATTGCCACTTTTGTGTGGCTTTGCTAGACGAGCCATCGTATAAAAGATTATTAACAAAATGTATGACATTTTATTATATAACCTGGGATTAAGTTAATGGATTAGGCGCACAATGCCACATTCTCAAAATGCCACATTCGCAAAATGTCACATTAGCAAAATGCCACACTAACAAAGTGCCATATTATCAAAATAACAAGATTGTTCAACTCCTTTCGTTGCCGTAGGCCGATGATTTATGAATTAGAAAATAAAACTAATTTAATTATGTTTGTATTTAATTAAATGATGTATTAATTTCCATTTATTATATCATAAAATTAATTGAAAATGTAAACTAAAATTATGAATGCTGCTGAGAATGATATAATGTTATAACTTTTTTCAAAAAAGCATATTTTTTGTGTTTACATATACATTAAAAAATAATTCAGTAGGTAACGATTTAGTTGCATAGGGTTCAGCTGTTTGTTTGTAATTTTAATTGTATTATAATAGTATTTAATCACGTTAACGTGAGAATATGGGAATAAAACAAAGCCATATGGCCGGGGATTTTCTCAACAGATTAATAAAATTTACATCAAAATCTGTTCAGCCGTTTTCACGTGATGCGCGATCAAATAAACAAACTGACAAAAATTCTAAACTAACTGTTGGAACATGTTCTATTACCGATTCTGAGTATCCTCAGCCAATATTTTTCGAATGTGACATTATGCGAAATTCCAAGGATTCATTTTGCGAATGTCCAATGTGTCAAATTAATGCGTGGGAATCTTGTTGGTAATAATATAGTACACAGTGGTTCATGATCCACTGTGTACTAAAGTGATTTGAGCCACTGTGTACTAAACCGCCATTTTGGATATACCTCATGCCACACGCCACACGGTTGCGTAAACGGAAGTGCAGTAAACGCCAAAACAATCTCAAATAAACTTACTATCTATCACAAATATCACTTTTAAAAAGTAACAAAAGGTTAGTGAAAAAATACAAAGTCTATCTTACCTTTAAACTCACTTTTTCGATGGTCAAAACAAAAAATTACTCGCAACACGCATTCATTCGGTCGCAGATGGAAGCCGATTGGTTGAGATATGTTCGTGTTTTGAAGCCTTCCGAAGAGTGAGAGAGAGAGATAGCTATCTCTAATACTTTCTAACAAATGGCCACTGCGCCACTGTTGTCGCTATAGCCACTGTTGCCGCCTTCACCCTACCTACTTGTGGCGTCAAAAAATTTTGGGTTTTTCCCCACCCCCTTGTCACACAATGCCAAAATTCGTCGACCCCCTCCCCTGTGACGAAAATTATGGATGACCCCTAATAACATTGTCTTGTTTCACTAATAAAGATTGAATAAAGACTATATTATCAGCCTATATTAGTCAGCTGGACATGCCGCCATAGCGCGCTGTCTTCAGCTTGCCGCATCCAGCACCTGCCTGCAGCCTTTCGCAGATCGTCATCCCATCTGGCCGGAGGGCGTCTTACACTACGTTTGCCGAGTCGCGGTCTCCACTCCAGAACACGTTTACCCCAACCAAAGAGATTTAAAGTATTTAAATCTCTCTGACCCCAACGGTTGTCGGTTCGGATATGGCCGGCCCAATGCCACTTCAGATTGCTAATTATTTATATGTCAATAACTTTGGTTTTATCATTCAGGTACTAATATCATATATTAATATCCACACAAAATAGCAAAGCGATGCAACCATTTACCAACCTCATTTATTTTTCGGGTGAACCGGTTTCATTGCATGATGAATTTATTATTTTACACAAATACCGGTATTTCCAGTTTTATTGATAACTAGCTTTTTCCTGCGACTTTGCGTTCTAGATTATACAAAAAAATGGCCAAGTGCGAGTGGGACTTTTAAACACACCCTGTGTTCCCTAGAAGAATTACTCTTATTCGTGATAGTGTACCTACTTCTGAGCGACGAAATTCTGAACAAAATAATTTCAAAATTTAGTTTTTTTGTAAGTTACTCCGTCTTTTTCTATAGACTGATGAAAAAGTTTATTCCAGAAATTCCTCATCCTTGAATTATATAACAATGTCATCAAACTCGGCCTAGTAGCTATATGTGGGCGGAAATCATGTCATGACCACATAATGTCCCGACTATGTGTCTGACACGGCGAAACAACCAACGAAAATGTCAGATATCTGAGAAAACATCTTCTAATATATAGTTCCTCAAGTAACATACACTCGGCGTCAAAAAAATTGCACCTTTGAAAAACCACTTTTAATCCCATTTAGAATCAATGATGATGAGACTATTAGGTATCATTTTATAGGTCTAATCATCAACATTTAGCAAATCGTACTTTAGTCTTGATAGGTCATAAAAAAAGAAGTGATTGCAAAAGAAGAAGAAAAAGTTTGTTGACAAAGAATTAAAGTAAGACAAAAAAATGCCTAAAAATTACTTAAAACCTAGTTTTACCCCCCCCCCCCTTTTATACCTCTAAAAGGTAGCGCAACTAGCGGCCCTTTTATAAAGTAATTATGCATTATTTTTGTATAACGTCGTTATTTGGATGAAATGTTTTTTTTTTATGGCATAAATGATTGTTAATTTTAATGTGATGGGCCTGTTGGCTCAGTTGGTAGTGACCCTGCCTTCTGAACCAGAGGTCGCGGGTTCGATCCCCGCTCGAGGCCAACATTTGTGTGCGTGAACATGTCTGTTGGCTTCGTGTCTGGTCGTTTAATATTTATTTAAGTATGTTTATCAGTTGTTTAGTACCCATAGTACAGGCTCTGCCTAGTTTGGGACTAAATAACCGTGTGTGAATTGTGTCCCACAATTTATTTATTATTTATTTATTTATTTATGTCGTTAAATTAATGTTTAAAATGATACTTAATAGTCCCATCACCATAGATTCTAAATGTGATTAAAAGTGGTTTAAAGTATTACGAAAGTACTTATACCCTTCATTCACCATGATTTAAGGGTGTCTCACAGGGGGTTTCCACCGTTATCCGAACATTATATATGGGGATCGTTTTCACTTGTAGTAGGACATACAGAGATAAACTTTGAGGCTTTACAAAATGACGAAGGTCTTCGCCGGTTCTTGGGCCAAAATGACATTATACAATTATATTTTGAATAATCAAATAAACACGACCCGCTATTTGAAGTACGTATCGTATGTATAGGTGTCTTATATGTCATAGGATTTCGGAAATACCCACGGGAACGGGAATAGACGGGATCAGCGCCGGCAACGCGGCTGGGCACCCGCTATAGTTCTAAATATAATTATGTATCGTTATCGTCGTGTTAATCTAAATTAAAATTGAATTGAATGAAAAAAAAAAAATTGACGGGCCTGTTGGCTCAGTTGGTAGTGACCCTGCCTTCTGAGTCGGAGGTCGCGGGTTCGATCCCCGCTCGGGGCCAACATTTGTGTGCACGAACATGTCTGTTGGCTTCGTGTCTGGTCGTTTAATATTTATTTAAGTATGTTTATCAGTTATTTAGTACCCATAGCACAGGCCCTGCCTAGTTTGGGACTAAATAACCGTGTGTGAATTGTGTCCCACTATTTATTATTATTATTATTATTATTAATCTTGAAAACATCTGTTGGGGTGCCAATTACTTGCTAGGGTAAACTACGGTGTCAAAAGTGTTTAACCCCTAATAAAAGTTACTCGAATACGGTTTCGAGGAATTTTGATGCTATTTTGGTTTTTCCCAATTACACAGTTTTACGACTTCATGCTCAGTTTGCTATAACCGACATTGCATGACCTACAACAGGTTTTAGTTTTATTAGGGATCCGTTATTCTTAATCGAGAAACGGAAACAATAATATCACTTGGTTCATATACAACATGTAACAGAATAATCCCAATTCCTGAAAGTAGTTTGTTCAGTATCAACTACGTACCTAATCGATTATAGGTATTTTAAATAAACATACAAAATAACTAGTAGGTCCTATCACTAGATAGTATAAAACAAAGTCGCTTTCTCTGTCCCTATATCCCTGTATGCTTAAATACCTACCTATTTAAAACTACGCAACGGATTTTGATGCGGTTTTTTTAAATAGATAGAGTGATTCAAGAGGAAGGTTTTAGTATCAGCATTGCACCCGTGCGAAGCCGGGGCGGGTCGCTAGTTTCCTATATATGTCTATACTAATATTATAAAGAGGAAAAATTTGTATTATTGTTTCTTAAATTTTTGAATGTTTGTAAGGAATGAACTTAAAAACTATTGGACCGATTTAAAAATATATTTTATAACACATTTGCTCGTAAAAGGTGTCTTATTTCACCAATTTTAATATCGTTACCTATCTCATTACGCCCAAGTGCGGTAAGTGTAAAGTAAAACGCACGGTTTATCAAGATGCTCCGTCTTAAAACGAACGGTACTTTTTAAAATCTCAGCAAAGAGTTTTTATGTCAAAAAAGTTGTCAACATTTTATGATTAAAATTAACTTTGGGAGATAAAATATATTAAAGAAATATTTATATACATAATTATTTAATTTAATTAATTTTGACAGTAAATTACAACCAATCTGTAACAAAAACACAAAAATATTATTTTACTTTATTAGTAATAAGTACTGGCTGTTTTTTGTGCCTTTTCCTAATAAAAAAATGATGATGCGCGCCGCGCGCTTTTTCTTAACGCTGTATTGTTTTTATTCGTTTACCATAGTCGGAGTTTTATTTTATTTCCTCGCAAATGTGTTATAAAACGTCGTATGACATACGTGCGCTTTGATAATTACAGCCTCTGCTTACTTGTAGCCCTCGCCTACGGCTCGGGCTAGCAATATCGCCTCGGCTGTAATTTTCAACCTACCGCATTTATATCATAATGTACTATTACCAATGCAAAGCTACATTATCACTGAGTAACATAAGCTATATTTGATTCCCGTATTCAGACGGCAACTAAGCGGGTGAAACCGCGCAGAACCGCTAGTATAAATGCGAAAGTAACTGTCTATTTGTTGCCTTTGAACGGTTGAACCGATCTTGATGCAATTTGGCAGGAAAATAGTTTTGTAGCGACACTACATAGAACGCGCCAATAGACGGCCGAGTTCTAAATCGCGCTATCGAAGTTTTCTAATGAGTTTGTATAAATACAACTGTCTAACTTCAACCGTGGGACCGCAGTTCCCAGGCACGATCACCTCGCCTGGCGGAAAATCTTCCCTTTTCACGATGGAGGAGCATTCCACCTCCGCTCCTCCATAGTTTTAATCTTGAGAACTTGTACTTAGTAGCATTTTACTGTAAGAAAAACTCTATTTTATGGAGTTATCGACACAAAACAAACGTACAATAATTAGGTGCCTATAACACTAGGAACCTACTTAATCGACATGGTAACGTTATTTAATCACTAATTAATTTCATAGAAATCAATTATACATATTACGATTGTGGTGAACCACAAGAAATCGCGAATAAATTTTGTTTTAATTATTTTGCAAGTAGGACAGAGTTATAAATAATCGTGATAACGCATAGAAAATGATTTTTTACCCTACTACCTAGCTAGATTACATCAAAATGCTTTTATTCAACGTTTGCTACTCCACCGCTTCAGCATATGTATATGGTTTGTTGTAAATCAAGGCAGAGCTATTAATAATTTCTCTTTATACCTTAGGTTAGGTTTTGGGACCTACACTTTTTCAGCTGTATGTCAACGACCTTTGCAAACTGGAAGTACCACATTGCAGTCTACACGCGTACGCAGATGATACTGCTCTTGTGGTCCATGGTTGTGACTGGAAGGAGACCAAACAGCGCGCTCAAGAAGCACTTAACGTCGTAGTTGGCTGGCTTTCAGCCAATCTACTCACCTTGAACATCCGGAAAACACAAATTCTTCCATTCTCTATAACATCTGCTTCGCCAGTCTCTATTGAAGACCTGTGTATTATCATACATACCTGCGGTTCTACAACACCCACCTGTAAATGCTCCTCTTTTAGCATTGTCCCTAGTGTCAAGTACCTCGGCGTCAACATTGACTCTAATCTAAAATGGAATACCCAAATTGAAACCCTAAAAATGAGATTGCGAAAACTGATTTACATTTTTAATACAATAAGACACCTAGCTGACGCTAAAACGGTAAAAACTGTGTACCTTGCTTTATGCCAATCACTTCTAACCTACTGTATTCCTATTTGGGGTGGAGCTGGAAAAACTATTATGTTGACTCTGGAAAGAGCTCAAAGAGCCATTTTAAAGGTAATGACTCACAAACACATCCGTCACCCCACCAGCCAACTCTACTCGGAATGCCAAGTCCTAACGGTTCGGCAACTATACATTCTCCGGAGTATCTTGAGAAAACATGCCACTTTACCCCTCGATGAGACTGCTCTTTCACGACGACGTCGCGTTCAAGTACGTCCCTCAATTCAATATAGAACTGTATTTGCAAAACGCCAGTATGATGCTCTTTCTTGTCAACTGTATGAAAAAATGCATAAAAGGGTATCCATCTACAGTTTGAGCCGGTTTGAGGTTAAAAATAAAACCACCGATTTTCTACTAAAATTGAGTTATTCGGACACAGAACTTCTCCTGCAAAATAGTTAATACACGATGTAAAACCTAATCAATATATACACACCCTTACACACACTCATACACCCTCCTATACATACACACTTACACCCTCCCATACATACACACATACACAACACACCCCCCACACAATTTTGTAATTAATCTAGCAATTAGCTCAACCACTTGTCGAGGATCACTGACCCCGAAGATACAGTTTTTACTAGTTTCGGGTTCAGGAGTCCAAACTTTTGATGCAAAGTTAATAACCCTAGATTAGATACGAATGTAATGTGATTGTATTATTTTAAGACTTGTGGGTTGTAAATAAATGATTATTATTATTATTATTATTATACCGCAATAATGAAAAATAAACAACGTAGCTACCTGCCTAATTCAATTCAATTTCTTCAATACTAGCGACCCGCCCCGGCTTCGCACAGGCAATGCTAATACTAAAACCTTCCTCTTGAATCACTCTATCTATTAAAAAAACCGCATCAAAATCCGTTACGTAGTTTTAAAGATTTAAGCATACGTAGGGGTTTATGGACAGAGAAAGCGACTTTGTTTTATACTATGACAATGTAGTGATAGTGATAACATGGTAATACTGTGTGTGAACTTAATAATAGGTATCCCTACTTAGTATCTGTTTATCTCAGTTACATCTATCCTATGTTGTCTAGAAGAAATCGCTTAAAGCGATAAGACCGCCCATTGTTTTTTTTAATGTAAAGAATTGTTACCTACTTACATATATCCGCAAAATCGTAAATAGCAATCGCAAAACTTAGCAAAAAAGTTGAGTAGCTTTTGTGTTGAAGCGTACCACATCCATCCTCAGCCTCACAGACTTTCGTCTATACAATACTAGTTCGCCCCGGGGCTCCGTCTGCGTTCCGAGATAAAAAGTAGTCTATATAGTTATCATGAGTGTAAACTATGTTACTTTAAAGTTTCCTCAAAATCCGTAAAGTAGTTTTTGCTTGATAGTGTACAACATCCGTCCGTAGGTATTACCTGTAGTATTACCTACTATCCGTCATAATGCTTTTACAGTTTTAAGTTTTTTGTAATTTAATCGAGTAGGAACCGACACAAAAAACTGCTAATTATTACCAGGTATAATGTCCACAGACTAAAAGTTAAAAAAACACGTAAGAATATATTATATCTTGACCTTGCTGACATACAAGGAGCATACATTGCGGTCAAGCCGAGAAGCGACGGCTTGACGGCTTAAGCCAACGACCTTAACAAGATCTAAATGGCACAAGCCAGATAGACATAATCAAAAAGTAATAAACTAAAGTAGGTTAACCTGTAAACACATTAAGTTTGTAATTAATTAATTATATAGGAACTATCAAAGCTGCTAATTAGATGATAATATTTATTAATATTTGAATACGTAGGTAGACACCATGGGTAGGTAAATAAAAATGGCATAAAGACATACCTTTTAGAAAAGTCAAGTCAAATAAGTCAAATCACAAACACTTCACTATAAAAAACTTTAAAAAACTCAAGCGATGGCATTCAAAACATGATCACATTCGATTAAAAAGTTAACAATGTAAAAAAACTTTTTTTTCAACTTAATTTTTTGCGGCAAACGTATTAACTTGCGGACATCTTGTGATGGACTGAGGATGAACTGGTTTGGTTTTGGATCGCGCGTTTACATACAGTCGTATTTGTTGTGGTCAAGCGAGTATGTCCCAGTATGTCAGAGGCCAGAGAAGTATAGTATTACAATATCTGTCACCACATACGGCCGTTGTGGTTGCCGAGCATAAATAAATACATAATCTCACGACTATTTCCCATTGGGGTAGGCAGATACAATAGACTGCCACTTGCTACGAACCTGGCAGATCTCTCGTGCTTCATCCACATCCATTACACAACTTATAACGTTACAGTTATAATAATAATAATATAATCTCACGCCTTTCATCTCCGAGGGGGTAGGCAGAGGTATTCCATTACTTGATATACCCACATTTCACCAGATACATTGGACCCCTAAACGTGATAAGTGGTGAGCCCATCGCCAGACCGGGTCTATTTACAATGTCTCAGAACTAATTCTGAGACCTGCGGGTTTCCTCACGATGTTTTCCTTCACCGTGGAGCTAGTGATAAATATGTACGTAAGTTTTTGAAAAACTCATTGGTACATGCCAGGATTCGAACCCGAGCCTCACTGATTTTCGGCCGGCTCTTTAACCGTCCGGGCTATCACTGCTCGTTACAGTTACCTATATAAAATATATTACTTTTAATTAATTACTTGTAAGTATAATTAAGGATAGTGTGATCGCTCTCTCCATAGATTGTGTTTGCGACACCCTTACAGGGTGCCATAGAATAGAGCTACTATGTACCGTAACATCTTGTAAAACCTATGGCATGCAAATAAAGTAGGTATCTGAATTTTAACTTAATATCCTAAATCAGTCAAGCACCGTGCGGTTCAAATGCGCACCAGAACAATTAAAAATAAATTGTGTCTCTGATTCTGGCTTAAGAGGTTTAAAGGCATTTATGTGTCGAAACGATTTTAATATAGGTACCTGTTGGTTGGTTGGTACGGAAAACCTATTTATTACGGCTTTTTCTTCGTGGCCTAACTATTTTGCCTGACTGATTTGGCTACGAGGACTAACATATCCTCATGACCGAACTCATGTCAAAATAGGCAAAGCAAGTAGGTACAGATATCTACAAAATAAAATACAATAAAATAATTTACAAGCTACTAGCGACCCGCCCCGGCTTCGCAGGGGTGCAATGCTGAATTTTATTTGCTATAAACCATCCCTGGACCCACTCGAACCCACACAAAAAGTTTCATCAAAATCGGTCCGGCCGTTCTCGAGTTAAATCGTCAGGAAGGAAAACCCGACTTATTTTTATATAGTAGATAAGACCACCCATTACTTTTTATGTATCACTGTGTTACTTGTTGCATATTTTTATTGGTGTACATTAAAGAGTTGTTACTTAGTTACTTACTTACTTTACACTTTTTAAGTCGTTTTTGCCCTTTTCCTTGTTTTTTTTTTATTGTCATTGCTTTTGTTCTGTATTTAATGGTTTTTTTTTATACTTAGTATAGGGGGCAAACGAGCAGACAGGACACCTTATGGTAAAGTGACTACCGTCACTCAAGGACACCTGCAACTCGAGAGTCACAAGTGCGTTGCCTTTGAGGTGGGAATACGCTCTCTTCTTGAAGGTTTTAATGTCGTATCGGTCCGGAAATACCTCTGGCGACAATTTGTTTCACAGATCGGTAGTGCCAGGTAAAAAGTTTCGTGAAAATCGCACAGTGGTGGATAGCCAACTATCCAAGTGATGTCGATAATAGTTTTCTCGCGTTGAACGTTGGCGAAACGCTGCGGCCGGTATAATGTAAGTTTAGTCACGATCATTTCGATCACCGTCGCGTCGATGAAGTGTTAAATATGTATTTAAGTTTTTAAAAACCGCACCGCAGTCGCATGTCTGGATTCGAACCCGAGACCTCACGCATAAGCAGCGGGCTCTTTAACCGCTGGGCTATCACTGCTTGCTGTGATGCAAACGCAATACTGAATGAGAAGTAATTAAATGGGCAGCAATTATAAAATTTGGTTTGCCACAAAAAATCAGCATTTAAATCATTTGGTCGGCATACAAAGATTTTGTTCGCAAATAAACAAATCTGGCAGCAATCCTTGTTCGGCAAATCATTTTGATAATGGTCAAAAATTAAATCAGAAATAGGCAGCTTACAATAACATGGGTTTGCACAATAAACATTCCGTCCGCAAAATAGTTACTTGGTCCGCAAAATAACTACTTGGTCAGCAAGACTTCATGATTGAACAGCAGAGAAAACATGTCGTAAAAAATTATACTATAGCTACTCCCACTCCCGCTCTCACTCCCACTCCCAGTCCCTCTCCCACTCCCAGTCCCTCTCCCACTCCCATCCCTACTCCCACTCCCACCCCCTCTTACCCCATCCTACCGCCCTCCTACCCCCTCCTACCCTATCCTACCGCCCTCCTACCCCCTCCTACTACCCACTCCTACGCCCCACTCCCACGCCCACTCCCACTACCACTACCACCACCACCACCACTACCACAGCATCCACCACTGCCACCGCCACTACCACTAACACCACCACCACCACTACCACCACCACCACCACTACCACCACCACCACCACTACTTGTAATCGTAATAATAATCATAATCATAAAAGTTGCATAATCCAAAGTCCTTCCTAATCTATGTAAGGAATGCGCCCATTTTGCGCATGATAAGTTTGCTGAGATTATTTTTGCTACTTTTATAAGAAGCTCAAAAATATTTTTTGGCTTCCCCTCTGAGTGCTTACCAAAATTTTAATAAACAGTAGCAGCTCATTGCAGCTTAAAAATAATTACAGCCATCCAGAATGACATAAATAGCTGATAGGTTTTGTAATGTTTGCTGGCCATGAGTTGCTGACCAATTAGCTATTTCTGCTTACAGACTATATTTTTCTGCTCACAAAAATACGAATACTCTGCTAACCATTTAAATAACACCCATACTGAATTATGTTTTTTAAAGCTAAATTTTATTTTCCATTTGTTCGTTACATAAAAGTTAATAACTAAAAGCTCAACCGCAGGGACTCAGTCAAAAATTCACAAATAATTTCATCCAAATCGGTCCAGCGGTTTAGGAGTTAGGTTACAAACACGTAGTCTACTATATAAAAATAAGTCGGGTTTTCCTTCCTGACGATATAACTCGAGAACGGCCGGACCGATTTTGATGAAACTTTTTGTGTGGGTTCGAGTAGGCCCAGGGATGGTTTATAGCAAATAAAATTAAGCATTGCACCCGTGCGAAGCCGGGGAGGGTCGCTAGTTATGTATAAAGATAGCCTTACGGTTAAAGAGCCTGCTTCACTTGCTGAAAATCAGTGAGGCTCGTGTTCGAATCCGGGCAGGTATCTACCTACAATGAGTTTTTCAAAACTTACGTACCTACATATTTATCACCAGCTCGACGGTGAAGGAAAACATCCTGAGGAAACCCGCAGGTCCCAGAATTAATTCTGAGATATGTGTAAACAGACCCGGTCCGGCGGCGATGGGCTCATCACCTATCACGTTCAGGGGTCCAAAGATATCTCGTGAAAAGTGTGTATATCCAGAAATGGAATACCTCTACCTTTTTTAAATAAAAACACAATAGGTTTTTATTGATAACCTCCGATTTATTTTAATTTATGTTCGTCAAACCATACGCCGTTGTGTCTCCTAGGCGATCGAGCAGATGCGATACACAACCAATATTGTATATAGGTCCCTCCCTATATATGCAAGATAATAATAATAATAGCTTTTATGAAGTCATCGATACTTGTCTTGTTACATTGTCACCCAAATAGCATTGCAATTAAATACTGCATAGTTATAGTAGATAAATATTTAAGCAAGGTAGGTATATAAAAAAGTTGATGGTATTTAAACAACAAAACCAAACAAGATGCCAACAGAGATGTTTCTGTTCATGTTGGCCCCGAGCGGGAATCGACCCACGACCGCCAATTCAGAAGAACTGACAACTGAGCTAACAGGGCCAACAATTATTTTTATTGATATTATAAAAGGAAAACATAAGGTAGGTAGTCAAAATAACAAAAATGTTTTAACAATAAATTTATTTAATAACATATATATAAATGTTAAATACAGTAGGTACTCTTATATTACATAACTATTTTTTTTATTTGGAGACATAGTCTTAAACACAAATAGTAACAATACTAATTTTATTACACAGAAATAGAAAAAAATAAAAAAATAATAATAGTAATAAAAATAAAAAACGGCCAAGTGGGAGTCGGACTCATCACCCTGAGGGTTTATTTCTCAATTTTTTTACTTTTCTTGCAATGATGAGGTGTTTTCACTAATATCACATAGATGGCGCTGTAAGTAAAATCTCTTTTTGAAATAACTTTTATCTTATTCTTTGGTTTTATTTAGGAAAAAAAATCCTGCTTTTATTTCTACATATAATAGCTGTTCCGCGTAGCGCCCGTTCCCGTGGGAATACGGGAATAAAATATAGTCTATGTTACTCAGGGATAATGTAGCATTCAAATAGTATTATTATAATTATTTTTCTCTTTTTAATATTTACACACTGTACACTTTTACACAAGTGTAGATAAACACACATAATACTTATTCATAAAATTGTTGTACGTTTTAATAAGATTACTAATAAAAAATTGCGAAGAAAGGCGCAAGGTTTTTATTTTATCTCTACTAAAATCGTTTACCGGTTTACGCGTGAAAACGTAACAAACAAACTCAATTTTCCATTTATAATATTGGTTAGGATAGAGTTTTTGGTTATTGTTTAACTTTGACCGTAGGGAATGCACTACTACAGTTAGCTTTCTCCAGTTCCGCATGTATCTGCTTTAGCCGGCCCCTGGCTAAAGTGAGGTTGGCGTTCGTCGCCCTCATACTTTCCTGAAATAGTGTTTAGTTATCTTTATTCTTTATCTACAATATGTAACAGAATAAGCGCAATAAAAGCGCAAAAGTTCAGTATCGACTACTTAATCGATTTCAGCTATTTTTAATACATACATAAGTACATACATACGCCATTGTCCACTATTTTTAATGTGTTAAATTTATCCGAAAAATGAATTATCGTAGCTGAATTCAATGTATGGAAATCGTGCTATTATTGATCGATATTGGTTAGACACAACTAAAGTTCGATTGCATATTTTTTTTTATGTTAATACACCAATTGGGGTGTATGACGCTTTTTCTGTTACGCGTTGTATGTAGTAGCGGTTCCGCGCGGTTTCACCCGCGTGAGTCCCGTTCCCGTGGGAATACGGGAACAAAATAAAGCCTATGTTGCTCAGGTATATTGTAGCCTTCCATTGAAAAAAGAATTTTTAAAATAGGTCTTGAAGTTTTTGAGTTTATTCAATGACCGCCGGCGCGGCGTGTGTGTGCAATACGCTACGTAGTATATGGCAAATCCCGAATAATCGTGTTTTAGAAAAAAGAAGTAGGTATTGTTTTATTTTAACTTATTTAAACTTTTAATTTGTATGAGGAATGTTGATCTATTACTCTTTTACCTCCTGAGAAGATTCCTTCGAACCAGTCATACTATGTAGAAGATAGATAGATAGCTGAAAGATGATTTTAACTCACCTGTACGGTCAGCAGAGTCTTATCAGCTCGCGTGAGCTTCTCAACTGATATGTCCGTTGTGTGTCTGACCAAGCCCTCTATGGTAGCCCGTAGAGACACATTGCATTCCCCTGAGGAATTACACTAAACAATTACGGAACTTTGCACTTCACTACATAGTATAAAACAAAGTCGCTTCCCGTCTATCTGTCCCTATGTATGAGTACTATAGTGATTCAAGGGGAAGATTTTTATTATATACTTTAATAGCGACCCGCCCCGGCTTCGGGCGGGTGCAATGCTGATACTAAAACCTTCCTCTTGAATCACTCTATCTATTAAAAAAAAACGCATCAAAATCCGTTGCGTAGGTTTTACACTATGTAGTGATAAACCAAAGCGAAGCGAGGACGGGTCGCTAATATACAGATAAACAATGTCCTGCACAAAATATAGAACACTAGCAGCGCCCCGAGGTTTCACCCGCGTAGTTCCCGTTCCCGTGGGAATATCGGAATAAAAAGTATCCTATGTCCGTCTCCTGGTTCTAAGCTACCTCCCCACCAACTTTCAGCCAAATCGGTTCAGCCATTAACGCGTGATGCCGTGACCAAGGGAAAAAGGGATTAATTTTTATATATATAGATATGCACTGTACTGTAGACCGTATGTAGAAGTCTTTAAGGCGTATATTAAACTGTTGTCTTCAAATGCACTCCGCAGCGCTTCTAAAGATGTGCGCTGGGCTCTAAGGGTTTAATACCCCACTATAAGAAACCCTTAGATACAGAGAGAGAAAGATATAAGAGCATTCTACGTAGGCAGAGGGTACTACGTACACAGCTTCTGGTGCAGCAACGAGCTGTACATCTTGGGCTCGGGAGGCGACATGGCGAGGTGAAGCGGAGTGTCTAGGTCCTCCGTAGTCTCTGGAGGAAGCAGCTTCGACTCTGGAATGAATACAACAAATGTTTTTATTTACATCTTCACTGACAACATAATGGAGGGGAAAGATTTGTATTTTATCATGTTTGTAAAGAATAAACTAAAAAACTACTAAATAATAAAATTTATAATTGTAAAAACACTAAGCAAGCCCATTCTATATTAAAACTGAACCTCGTAAAACAACACGATGGGGACAATGTACCTTCTGCGACTCACATTACTACATCAGTACTACTGCGTCAACTTGTTAATCAACCAAACAACTACCTAATTTCTACACTGCAAGCGGAACACTGCACATAATCTTCATATATTTAGATTAAGCACCCAGAAAGTGATGTATAGTTTTCTTACAAAAACAGATTAAATTTTTTTTTTTTTTTATTAGACCGATATAAAAAAAAATCTTTCACCATTAAATAAAGTATCCCTGAGTTACATAGGCTACTTTATACCCGTATACCCACAGGAACTACGTGAGTGAAACCACCCGGAACAGTTAGTTTAGTTTAATAAATAAATTCATTTACTTATGCCGTTGGTCAAGTCAAAATGTTTTATTCAAAACTGGGACTTATAAGGTCACTTATTGAAAGTCATTACAACTCCACGTTATTCGCATGTATGGTTGGGGGTGAGCAGAGGAATAATTTCACTTGTATATTTTTTTTGGATCCCTAATAAGAAAAACATTTTTATATTAAGTTACGTTCACACTCAGACGGGAAACCTGCCCACCTGTACTAATATACAATGAACAAGTCCCACAGGCGGAAGTGGCCAGGTATCTGGGAATGCACCTGGATCGTCGTATGACATGGCAAAAACACATATGGACTAAGCGAAAACAATTAGATACCAAAATCCGTAGCTTATACTGGCTGATCGGACGCAAATCCCAACTAACAAGTAACAGCAAAATGGCCATATACAAAACAATTATCAAGCCTATTTGGACGTACGGCATTCAGCTATGGGGCTCAGCCAGTAATAGCAATGTCGAAATATTGGAAAGGTTCCAGAGTAAAACCATCAGAAACATCTTCAATGTCCCACGCCATATAAGCAACAAATTTATGTATATGGATTTAAACCTGAAAACAGTGAAGCAAGAAATTGAACCATACAGCAAATGTTATCAAACTAGACTGAACAAACATAGAAACGAATTGGCGGCTCAACTGCAAGGATCAGGGAGCATTAAGTTCTGTCGACTCAAACGACACAGTATCCAGGGACTGGCGGATAGATTCACAGAGAGTGACTGAGAGATGACTCACTGGACAAGTCTCTCGCTAAAGGACAAAATTCAGAGTTCTTCAGACAGCTTATTGGATTATTGTTGCTCAGCGACAGATCGCCAAGTAGCAGACTACAAAAGGATAAAAAAAAAAAAAAAAAAATTAAGTTCATTTCTTGTAAAATGAAAAATTATTAAAATTCAAACTTACCATCGTCTGATTCTGGGGCCTCTCCAGCTATCACAAATAGTTTTGAGTTCGTAGTCATATCCGAATCCTGGAAAAACATTTTTTTTTTTACTTGTATCTATTATTTTTGTTTTATAGTAGCAGACAGAGGTTTTATTTGCATTTAATTTTTCAGTCCTAAAACCTGTTTGTTTTTTTCTTGAAAACTTAGTCTACTATGTAAATATTGTTTCTTTTTAATTAATAAAAGTGTTCTGAGCAATTTTTAAACACGAAAATTGATCAAAATCGTACTAAAAACCAATAGAAGTAAAAACTTTTACTTACTGGAGTTTTAGCTATTTCCACTTCGGAATCAGACTCGGAAGCCTCCCCATCTACAACGTGAGCTATTTTAGACATTACTTTTAATAACACAAGAAAATACGGAACAACTATTTATTTATCACTGAAAATATAAAAAAGTGTCGAAGTCGAAGCAGTGTTGCCAACTGCTACCCTTACCTTGTAGCTAGACATCTTGCGAAAAGTAGTCAGATTGCCCAATTTGTTGACACAAAAAAGTTGCTAGAAGTAGCTAACACCTTATACTAGGTAAAGTAAGCAGATTACGTGTATTTTTTCATAGGTAAATCAATTTTCAGTTTATTAAAACAGCAAGCAATAATTTTAAATTTATAAAATAAGACAAAGCAGAACGCAATTTAAGTTTTAAACGAAGAAATATGTTTATCCCCTTCATTTATCCAGGTATTAGTACTAAAATACATAAGCCAGCCACGTTTAGGTACAATTTAAGGACCGATACCCTACATAAAGTCTCGAAAGTACTCACATCTTGTAAAAGAGTAAAAGTAGCTAAAAAAAGTAGCTAAAAAATTTAGCTACAAGATTTTGTAAATTGTAGCTGCCTGATACCCAAAAATAGCTAGATCTAGCTACAAAGTAGCTAAGTTGGCAACACTGAGTCGAAGTTGGGATTTTTTGTATTTTTTTTCATTTTGACAGTGACAGTTGCCACGTTTAGTTTTTGCATTTATGTACAGTCATTGACAAAAGTTAATTCTCTGTAAAATAAATATCGAACCATTTTATTATTTATTTTTCTTAATAACAACTTATATATATATGTACGTAGGAAAATACTTTGACATATTTTGGATTTTATAACACGTAGAATGCAGAGCGATAACTAATCCTCAAATATTTTTATATTAAACATGACCAAAGGCAGATTGATGTGTATTAATACTAGAAATGCCACGTTCTTCTTCATGATTTTACCTTTGCTTCGTTATTTGTCTCTATTTGTCAAAATGTGACCATTTGCCCGGTGGGGTAGGTACTTTTGAAGAAGAAGATAGCTAATTTGTCAAAGTCGAGGGTATTTTTTTAAATTTTCTAGCGATTCTAGATTATTTATTGTAATAGGTTGGTGGCTGCTGAAATCACTTAATCACAGCAGCGCTACTAACTTTCATATATCATCATCAGAAAGTACTCTTCTGGAAATTTGTTACTTTTTAACAAAGAACACGGTTTGAATCCTGGCATGTACCAATGAGTTTTTCAAAACTTACGTACATATTTAATTTTATCACTAGCTCGACTGTGAATTAAAACATCGTGAGGACACCCGCAGATCCCAGAAATAATTCTGAGACATGTGTAAATAGACCTGGTCCGGCGATGGGCTCGCCGCCTATCTCGTTTAGGGGTCCAAAGAATATATTCTCGTGAAAAGTGGGTATATTTAGAAATGGAATACCTCGTCCTACCCCCTCGGGGACATAAGGCTTAAGAATTTAAAATAAATTAAGTAAGTACATGCCAGATTATTTTTTTTGTAAAAATCATGTAAGGGGATTGAACTACCCTCAATGTCACAGCAATGTAATAAAGGATAAAATAAAAGTCGCAAAAACATGAAGAACTGTTTTACTATCAGATGTAACGTGGACGTTTTGACACAGCGACAAATTTATAACTATTTACAATATTTATAACACATCGCACGATCCTATCGCGTTGTTATGCTAAGCACAGACAGCTAAGAGAACGATAGTGAGAAATTGGGTCTTTTAATTAGTTAAAGTTTTTCGAACTCGATAAATAAATGGAACCCGTTTTCCCAATTGCTGTGAGGATATTAAGATCTTTATTAGCGTAGCCTACATCGGATTCGTACAAATGTCATTTTAACGTTTATTGTCCCAAATTCGATGTAGATAGCGAAGTCTAATTTTTTAATTTTTAATGAGATAATTAAAAATTTAATTACATTGCTTTCATGTGAAGTTTAATTAAACATTTTAAAAAGTGACAGAGACAGTGAAATGACACTTTGCCAGTGCGACATATTGCGAAAAACAACCTTCACTTTTTGCGAATGGGCAATGTTGCGTCTAATATTTAGAGAATATGAATAATGTGTAATGCTTTCTGTGGAACACACTTATTCCGCATCGAAAGCATTCAATGGATCCGTGATACATGATTTTGGAATAACTGGTTCAAATACCTGTCTATACTCAGCATAATACTACACGAGTACACTCATACATGTCAAGAATCTCAAAGTAACACAGTGGATATACCTTTTTAGCTTAAAAACCACAATAAAGATAGCAAATAAAATAGTATTATGAAAAAACTAAAAAATATAAAAGATTTTGAAGCACACTTTCAAAGTAAGACTTAATTTTGTTCCCACTGTTACTTTGAGCATCTTGACCAAGAATAAAATCTTAAACAAAGTCATTCACAATACTTTAAAATGACAGTTTTTTACTTAATGTTTCCAGACGTAGACCGTCATACAAGTCATGTTTTCAAAGATGACCCAAATACTTTAAATATCTCAATTATGACTTTTCTTTTGTCTTTTTAAATAAATAACACAATATGACTTTCAAGATAGATAAATACATTAGTAGTTTTTTTTATTTGAAGTAATATTGTTTTTCGAAATCGAGTTTCACAATAATTATCTTGAAATAAAGGCTTAAGATATTGGGTACCTACCATTTTAATAAAAAGATATTAATTTTAAACCTCCATAAATTCTCCCGAATAAAATGATAGTGGTTAAAATAATGAGCCATATGGATTGCCCTCAAGTTTTTTTTGTATGCAGTCTTAGTGGATTGTCTTATTGGACTGCCCTCGTGTAAATGGCTTATAAGTAGTTCGCCTAGTAGGTAATGTAAATAATTTATATTTACAAAGTTATAATTTGATTTGTTTGCACCTTCATCATATTGTAACTGGCAAAATTATTTCATAAGAACAGTTTTAGATAACAGGAATACAGAATCCAAACTTCGTAATAGTCATTTAACAATTAGATAGTTATGTAAAATATAGTAATATATCCCTGATATTTAGTAAGTAGTGAGTTCAAGGTTTGTCAATTCAATTATTAGTTTTCATTTAAAAAATACCAGCAAAATCCGTTTTATTAAGTTTTACAAGGACTTCCAGTGTGTCGATTTTTAACATTAAATTTTATTTCAAAATATACATTCTCGCGTTTTTTTCAAGGGTATTAAATTTTTAGCAGTAGGTACATATATGTTTTTCAGATTTTTAATCGTGACAGGTGATAAATTTATTGCCAGACCGTGGTGTAATATTATTCATATTTCGAAAATAATTCTGTAGCTTGCGGGTTTCCTCAAAGCTTTTTGAGATAGTAAGCTAATTAAGTTAGGAAAAGGTTTAGGAAATCTCATCAAATAACTTTGTTGCTGTTCCATTTATAAGAAATTTCCCACAGCTTTCTATTTTACAGTTAACACTGGAATTTTACAAAGAGACAATAGATATAAAAACTCAAACGGAAAATAAACTTTTAAATACAGTACATAATAATATCCTACTAGTATTCTATTATTAAACAATAGGTATTCTTCATAAGAGTCGTCATGATCAACAATGATATTATGCTATTGATAAATTAATTCCTAGGTCTAAATCTAGAATAAATTAAATAATTTCATCAGGCAAGCAAATAGGGACTTGACGGATTCATTAGCATCAAAGTCTGTAAAGTCTGAGTTAGCGATAATTTTGAGTTTAAGATTAAAAATGCGTTTAACGTCTCTGCGTTATCACGTACGTTAGGTATCTACTCTCGTCATCAGTTATGTTACTCACAACGTCACCAGTTTAATTTTATGTTCATCACGCAGCACTATTTGAAAAAGAAACATTTTTTTAATGTGAAACCTGATGAAAAACATGACCTGTTAAGGTAATGCGGTGCTTCTTCAGTCCTTTTAACATATTTATGTTATTTTGGCCAGATGTCATCCAGGATAAACGTAAGAAACCTTATCCATTGTATTCAAGAGTGACAGATCGTAAGCAGCCTGCGTCCTTCCCATGACCTTTAGCAGATTGCTTGCTCCTAATAATTAGTTTAAGTTTATCCCACAAAGGTTGTTTCTCGCTCATATGCTAATATTTCCGTAAAGTCCAGATGAGTAGCTATAAATAAGGCTAAACTACAAAATTCTCGTCTCCTACAAAATTTCAAATCAGTCAATTTTTGATTCCTTCAATACAGTAGTCATTCTCTAAGATTCATAAGTTATTTTGATAATACGCTGACCTAAGATCCTACACTAGATAATACAGGGTTACGCCTATTTAAAATGAGCCCGAAAAATTAACTAACAACCATTTCACTAGCTAAAAATCGATAGGTACTACGACTTTTTAACAACAAATAAGTTATTTATGGTGTGTAAGTACAATTCCTATAGTTAGTTTAATTTCAATTCCTATTGTTTGATTTTATAGTGATCCTAGATAATATGGCTAGAAAAGAACAAACTTGCTATCATCTGGTAAGTTGATAAAATCTTAGAAAATAATATTTCAGCTCACAGGCCCGAGATTTATTCAAATATAACGACGCATTGATAATTGATTAGTAATTATGATTAATTTACTGCTATAAATGCGAAATAATTCCTAAAAATGATCATCAATTTAATAATTAAGGCTTAAGATCAATGCAGGGCCTAAACAATAATGATATAATCAACATTTCTGATATGATTCCAAATTGCATAAGTATAAGTGATTGCTTCGTGTTAAAATTTTGATGTCGCATATTTTTGTTTATCAATAACAAATCTGTATAATAATTTCTAGTAGGTAAGGTGAACAATATTGTATAGTTAATTTATGACGATCCATAACAATAAAAATATTAGCTAGGTACTTATTAAGAATATGCCAAATATTTTATTTTCTTGAAATTGAAACATTAATAAAAAGAACTTTTTGGTATCGCTACCTAACACGAGCAAAAAATCAAAACTGAAAGCATAAGTACCACGACTTTTGTAGATCATACAATAGAAGCTTTCATAAACATTAAAAATAGCTCAAGAATTATTAATTTTCAGTTATTATAAGTAAAATCTTTTTATCAGAATTATAATTTTAAAAAGTCAAGGCAGTGTATTTAGCCAAATATATTGCCTAAAAGCACTTCCAAGCGTAGTTTACACACTAGTTAAATATTTTATAAGATAATAAGTGATAAAATTGGACAAAAGCCAAGAAAAAAATGTGTATAAATTAAATTTTTCTTTTCGAAAAATATCGTTATCATGGTAAGCACTTCAAAAATTTCATTTTCAGTATAATTATGTTTAAAATAAGGGTTTGCAGTTGAAGGAGCGGTTTTTTACCCTGTTTTTTAAGAAATTTGTTTTAAAAACTGTGTAAAAATTTCATTTTGTGTAATTAAAATGTATACGAATGATATTTGTAGAAAAGGCTAAAGAAATAAGGCAATATTTTAGGAATAAACTTGCCTAATTTATGTTAAAACAACTTACACTAACGAACTGAATAGCTTGACATCATATTTAGGTACTCGGTGTATTTATTTAGGTTCAAACTTAGATATTTGAACGAAACTAGTGCTATCTTAAGCGCAAGAACTAATTACTGAAAACATGACCCACTATAGTCTATAAGGTTAACAAAAAATTCGTTCACTTATATTTTGGGTTCAG
This sequence comes from Ethmia dodecea, assembly GCA_963855545.1. Taxonomy (NCBI): domain Eukaryota; kingdom Metazoa; phylum Arthropoda; class Insecta; order Lepidoptera; family Depressariidae; genus Ethmia; species Ethmia dodecea. The sequence goes on from OY979454.1 coordinate 12,777,510, forward strand.
TTTGCAAAGATATATTGATTGAGTACAAATATTCTAAACACTATACTGGTAAATAAAAAAAATAAGTTTTTGGTTTTTATTCTGAAATGATTGGCGAAATATAATAAAATTTATATTTGAGTTTTTTTAGTTCTGGAATTCAATTTCAATTCAATCCAAACGATGAAACACTTCTCCGCTCAACTGTACTATTTTTTTTTCTGAAATGAGTAATGACCCTAAGATAGATGCTGCCTACTATTGAATAAATAACTATATTAACTTTTACTTTAATAATTTTAAATAAGATTTACTTGCAAATGCTCGATTTTTGTCGATTATCAGATTACCAACGAAAGTGGGGTATGTAAGCATAAAATGTGTTTTTATACTTTCTTTCAACAGCTGACTTGAATTTAAAAGCGATTGGGGTCGATTCTGCACCAATAAGTCCCCATGTTGTGTGTAATATTTAAAAAAACATCACACAACATTTCACAAACGCTACATGTGTAATATTAAGTACTATCAGTAAAAGTTCTGTCTGATACACCCCGTGGCGACAAAGCAGTCTCATAAAGTAACCACAGACCAGTTTACTGGTCTGTGTAGTAACAATGAGAATAATAAACAAGAGTTTCTTTCATGTGACAATTTCGGGTCGATGAACGAAAAAAAATTGTGTTTCTGACTTCTGGGGGTCTAAAAGGCCGTTTCGGGTGAATCATAATAGGATCCTATTTCGATTCATATTCGAAATTTTCACCAAATACGAATCTGCTAATGAATTGAATTGTCAGTGAATCACTAAAATGAGGGACCATTTTACGAAATTTAGAGGAATTGCTTAGGATTTGCTGGGAATTCATAAAATGAGGAATTACTCAGAGGAATTGCTCAAAGTGGCCATTTTAGACCCACTGATTGTTTAACTGTAAAAACTTTGGGCCAATTCTACAGTGTCAACGGTCATAGTTGGATGACAATGAGATGTGAATGGTCAGTCAATGGTGTACTTTGACACTTTTCAGAGCAAATAACACCATCGACTGACCATGTCATTGTCATTGTCATCCAACTGTAACCGTTGACATTTAGTAGAATTGGCCCCTTGGAGCTTGCAAGCGACAATTCTTATAAATATAGGGGTTAGCGTTTGTCGATAGTAAGTGCCAGCATTAGTTAACCGAACTGGACATGCCATTCGCCACAAAATTCCCCAAATCGACAAAAACTTAAAAAATCCATAGGCAGCAGTTTGAATGTTAGAAATGGAAAAACAGAACGCTCTTTATTTTCGGCATCACCACGCCGTTGTAGAAGTTCTCGAACGTGGCGAGGTAGCGCGTGTATTCGAGCGCGCGGGTCCGCCACGCCGCCGCCACGCCGTGCAGGATACCCGCGCCCGCGTCGACGCGGCAGTTGCAGCAAACGTAGTGGTTAGATCCTCTTTGGTTGCAGCGCGTGCGCATCGGGGGGTACGTGCGTTTCGCCACGGTCCTGCAATGGGGAAGATAACTGTCAAATAGTTGCGGCTAGAGGGCGCCAAATGTTTGTTCCAAAAGAACTGTCAATCTTTATAGAAATTATGTTTATTTTTTGTTGTTTTCGTGTATTACATTAAATATGGGCCGTTGTGTAGCTTTTGGATGTGAAGAAATAGGTGTACCTACCTACCCAAATTTCTTTTAGAACTAGCGAGTGCCCAGCGGCGCTGCCCGGATCCTGCTATCAAATATAAAAAATCGCGGGGAATAGAATATCTCTTCTCAAGAGAAAGAGAGAGAGGGCTCTGGGAATGGAATACCTCTTCCAGAGAGAAAGACGGGTCTCGGTCTCTTTCTTTATAAGTTTCATTCTAAAATAGTCACCTAGTAGGCTTGGGGGCGTGGGAATGGAATCCCTCTTCCCAAAAGAAGAGATAAAAATAGAAAGGGGTCTTACTCTCTTTCTAAGTTTCATTCTAAAATAGTCACTATAGGGGCTTGCGAATGGAATACGTCTTCCCAAAAGAAAGAGAGAAAGAGAGAGAAGGGTCTCCTTCCTTCCTTCTAAGATTCCTTATTAAAATGTTTACCTAGCAGGCGTTGACGGCGGGTACGTGGGAATGGAATCCCTCTTCTCGAAAGAAAGAGAAAAAGAGAGAGAAGGGTCTCCTTCCTTCCTTCTAAGATTCTTTATTAAAATGTTTACCTAGCAGGCATGGGCGGTGGGTGCGTGGGAATGGAATCCCTCTTCTCGAAAGAAAGAGAAAAACAGACGGATCGGTCTCTCTCATCTTCTAAAATATTTACCTGGTGGGCGTGGGCGCGTGCGTTGCGTCGGTTTGCCGTCATAGCACCGTGTCGAACATCTGCAGCGATCGCGTGATGACGTCATCCTTTAAGCACGACTCGAGGAACTCCTCAATGGTGATCACGCCGTCTTGGTTCAAGTCCAGCTTCCTGAACACGCGGTCCACCTGGAATTTGAACAGCTGGAGTCAAACGCTAGATCGAAACAATACAATACACAGATCAGTTGCAGATCCAGTGGATAGAAACTTGAAAGACTTGACAAACGTATAGGTACTTTATTTTCTTGATAGCGGATAACCTATGATAATTATATTTGTGCTAGTTTACTTAAAAAATTACTAAAAGCTGCTTTGTACCTACATTCAGGCCCAGTTTCCACCAAAGCGGAGAGGAGAGGAGACGAGAGGAGGATGTGTTTTAAATAACCAATCAGATTTCGTTATTTCCACTTCTCCTCTCCGCTTAGCTTCGGTGGAAATAGATCAAGCGGAGAGAAGAGGAGATGTCTCACTTTTCTATAGAATCTTGTGCCGCGCGCGAGAAAACGGCGCGGTTGAGCAGAGATGTGCGGCGGCGGGGCGAGGCAGAATTTATGTTTCCGTCGATAGTTTAAATATTGAAGAATTAATTGTGTTTCTCCAACTTCTAATTCCTCTTCCTCAAGCAAGTTAAGATATAACTTTTGAAGAAACGACATGACGTCTTCCTTTCGTAGACAGCACTTGACTGAGGTCGAGCTCTCACAGCTCACGTTTCCGCTACGTACAGCTCACATCTCCTCTCCGCTTTGGTGGAAGTAACCTACCAGCTTCTCAGCACATCTCCTCTCGTCTCCTCTCCTCTCCGCTTTGGTGGAAACCGGGCCTAAGTGTGCTCTATATACAGACTCGATTACCACAGTCGAACAGTAAAACAGTTTGAATGCAATTGAAAATGGTGGACGAGGACAGTAGATAATGCTATGATGTCTGAAAATAGATTTTTGACCGATAAGGAATAAATAAAAGATAATAATAACAGATAAATTTAAATTAACCATAACAAATAAAACTCAAGATGCCCCACGTTGGGCGCCAAAATGGTTAAATACATACCCTTTACGCGAGGTGTACCTAATTCGTAAATAGACTAATTCGCGACACTATTTTGGCACCCACCACGACAAATTATAATAATAATATCTTTATTTTTATCAAACTCGTTGGTAATAGGTGACAATATACTTATTTTCTAGGTCGTACATGTTTCACACTCTTAGAGGCATGTAAATATTTCTAATGTAAGCTTAATAGCCATCCTAAGCAGTCTTGATAAATCTAGTGTTATTTGAAACAACCGCATTGAAATGAAAATGAAATGAAATAAAATAAAATAATTTATTTTGCTCAAAATGTGGTACCTACTTACATGAGGATGACAAATTATATGTAGTCTCACACATTTTACCAGCAACTGGCATGCAAAAGTACATGTAAATTTTTGCGATTAAAATGTCATTCAACTAAAAACTAACTTGAAATAATAAAAAAATCCCAACAAATTAATTCAATTAAACAAAATCTATATAAATAAAAATGAATTGATGTTCGTTAGTCTGATTAAAACTCCAGAACGGCTGGACAGATTTTGATGAAACTTTTAGTGTGGGTTAGAGTGGGTCCAGGGATGGTTTATACGGTGGCAGAACGACGTCTGCCCGGGCCACTAGTTCTGAATAAAAAGATAGGAATGTCATAACTTGGTAATAATAATTATATACTTAATCTAAGATTTTAATGTCATGAATTCTTTTACGTCATATAAACATTTTTCAACAAGTATCTTGTACAAACATTTCTTAAATTCTAGCAGCGTCATTTCCTTGATCCAGTTTGGTAAGATTCTGACAATATGTTATTTATAGTTTCTCGTGACAGTGCCTTTTCTATACTGTATCACCAATTCAACTATTTGGTATAGCGGAATACCGAATGTACCCTTCTACACAAATATTATAAAGAGGAATGTTTTGTAATTTTGTATGTATCTAAGTAACGAATAACTCAGAAACCACTAAACTGATTTTAAAAATTCTTTCGGCTATGGAAAGCACAATTATCAGGGAGTAACATACGCTATATTCGTGGCATCTCTATTATTCAATTAATAACTACCTATGATAACAGTATCCACAGTTCCTTGATCTCACCTGTTCAGTAGCTTTAGCGTCATCCAGCCTCGCAGCTGGCGACCCTTGCGGCGCCCGACGACCGAGCAATTCGTGGACAGCCACCACCACCTCCGCCAGCTCCTGCTTGGTGATGGCGCCGTCTCCATCCACGTCGTAGAGGCGGAAGGCCCAGCGGAGGCGTTCGTATACCGACCCACGCAGGAGGGTTGAAAGGGTTACCAGAAGCTCCTGGAATTAGAGATGTATTTAATAATATAATTAGTTTATACAATAAAACATTTGCCTCTTGACAAATTTAAAACAATAGTTAAGCAAAAATTACATAAAAAAGGCATATATAAAATTACTAAGTAACTACTTAGTACCTAGACCAACGTGTATGGGAATAACCGACTCGATGCTATGTAAGACTATTATTATAATTATTATTGTAAACCATATTTAGTAGTAAGACATGAGATTAAAAAGAGCTGCTCTTGAGTTTCTTGCTGGTTCTTTTCGGGGTACTGCATTAGGAACCAGCAACTCGTCGGTGGAGATGGGCTGCTGTTTCCATTCAGCCAATCTTTGTGGACGAGTTTAGTGTGCCTTATTATTAGACTACTACGAGAAATAAATACATTTTCATTATAGCAATACAAATGCAAAGTGAATTTGAGGCACGTTGAATTTCAGCATTCCTTCTATCTAAGACTATGGAATGGAATGACTAAATGAAGACTACTGTGGGGAAAACACTGCATGAATTACCCGGGCAAGCTCTGACCGAGATAAATGAGAGGTATTTTTTTGAGAATAAAAAAAAAAACATAGTTTGCAAGAACTCTGTAGATGGCGTTGAACTGACTACGCTACGTTACTACTAAATGCGGCACGTCACCATAGAGTAACTTATAACCGCGACTTCCTTATTCTGTGAACTTATATTACTCGCGAACGACCTAATCTTTATAATCTGTGATTACGACACTTTCGTTTGCTGCTTGCTTCTGAATGTAACCTAGTTTTCTCGCGCTTTGTTAAAATTCAGTTTTTTTTGTTCGTTGTTTTCGTTAAGTTTTGTTGGTTTATCTTTGTTATTAATGTCACCGTTAAAACTAGCCTGCGGTTTTTCGCCATGAGCAAAGACTACGGCTCTTGGTCCGTGGCGCTAAAATCCGAGCTTCGGAAGAGAAACGCGAAATTGACAGGAAAGAAAGCTGTTCTTGTACAAAGGTATATATTATAACCCTTTTATATTTTATCTTATAAAAATGACCGCGATACCTGCAGCACTCATGTAGATAAATGTAAATAAATGTAAATGTATCAAAAAAATGATGTGACGTTCCGTTCCTAGCAGTAACTTTGCAAGTTCAGCGCCATCTATCCAGAGAACAGGGAAGAGTAAAAAAAAAAAGAAAAACCCCCCATTGGCATCATAAGGTGTACAACATCGACCACCTATGATGATAGAGCGAGTTTGAGTATTCTATGTGACTATGTCTAACAAACACGACCTGTCATTTTACGTATCTCTCTCTTTAAATAATGTAAAACGAAATAGAGGCTACAGGCGAGAAATATCAACTCGTCTTTTCTTTCTTTGCTTTTCACATACTTGTTCACAAGCCATTTTTTTGTAATTGCAATAAGTATACCTAAAATGGCACCAAATGCATAACTCGCCCGGGATGACGGGCTTAGCCATGTGACTAAGGCCGGCCCTGACTATTGATAAGATTCAATAAAACCTATAGTTTGGTTCTATCAATAGAATAATGACAACTATTGACAATGCGATTTCTCAAAATCGTGTGTCACAATATATACGGCGCTGCCAAAAGTTGCGGCGACATACGTCTCAATCTGTGAGCCGCTTAAGTTCACTCTCCATTAGATATATTTAACTGCACTCGCATAATGTCATAGCTGTGTTTAGTGTGTGTTTAATCCATCATTCCTCTGGCTTACAGCCAAGTCGCTGCATCGTCGTCAACTAACTGATATGGACACTAACTTGCGGATTTAAGCTATGAATGTAAAACGAGTCTTACTTGGAGTATTTTCATGAATAGCTAAATGCGCTCATCATCAGCGCGGAAGCATATATAAGTGAAGCCGAAAACAGACCAAGTTTTAAGTTAAAATAAAATTGTAACTGGCTGTTGTCTGTAAATCTAATATTGATATACTCCGAAACTACTGGACCGATTTTAAAAATTATTTCACCAATTGAAAGCTACATTATCAGGGAATAATATAGGACAAAGGCCAGACCATAGGTGTATTTATCCAAGTATTCCCACGATAACGGAAACTACGCGGGTGAAAACGAAACGAAAACTAGTAGGTGTTATTTATAAAAAAATTATATGAGAGGTCTTTATAACAGCAAAAGCATTAAAACAAGTTAAGAATTTATTTGTCTGTCTGTCTTACTGTTTGTACGCGTATCACGAAAAACTACTGCACCTAATTGAAAGCCGTTTTCACAGTTGTATTGTATCCGGACTAACTTAAAATCTAGTAGGTAGTTAACGTAGATTGAAATTGGCCCCATGTAGGGCGCCAAAATCGTCTACAGTGCAACAAGCTGCACTCTGCACTCGAGAAGTTTCTCGAATCTGCAAGTGAAGGAGTTATGCAGTTCAATCATTATTCAAGTTGGGGAGAGGCTGGGCTAGCTACTTTCCAATTAAGGTCTTTTTTCAACCAGTTTAAAACTCGCCTCGAAGGTACTTTGAAAGTTTGATGAGATTTTTAAATTAGAGCGTTCGGATACAGTTACGAACCCATTCAGAGAAAAAACAAATGGTTGCCGAGTTTTTTGCTACACCGTTCGGAATCAGAAAGACGTGAAATAGGTACTTATAACTAGTTATAACAAAACGGAATCCTTATATTCTCACTTTGTTGTTTGTCTGTCAGTCAGTGTATCACGTCCTTTTTGAACCCTCAGGAAGCAAAACCTACTCAAACTAGTTTTTTTTATAAGATGGGTTCGGATACACTTCGGAAAAAAACAAAATGAAAACTGTGGCAGTGCCATTCTCTTAAATTGAGTGAGAATTGTGTTTTGAGTGTGTGTATATGAACAAATATTTTTATGTGTTTTACATTACAGTGCGCATTTAAATACAGGATCCACTCATACCAATGGTAATCACAGTGAACTTCTATGTGCTAATTCAATCCACTGGTGGATCCTACAGGCGAATTACTTAGGTTGACGCGTTGTTTCATATTTCGATTAAGGCATAAAAGATGCAACAGAAAATCCATTACTAATCCGTAAATTTACACCCCAATTTCGTGAATAGCCGGAAATATAAATTTTACGGCACCACAGCAAGCAGCAAACTCATTTTGGGGAGTTTCCAAAAATGTTACGACCAATCGCCTTAAACTGCGGGGACTTGTAAAAGTGGCGCCAAGTATTTCAATATTAAGGGAAGTAATAAATATTATGCGGGCAATTAACATGGTAAGGCCAATCGCGCACGCAGCGCTAGACGAATTTTTTAACAATTTTAGCATCGCACAAAACTTTGAATTTGTGATGAAATATTTTTTCTTTTCTAAAAGTTGTTTTAAGAGTGATAGGTAAGCGACAGAAGAGAAAAAATATTTTAGCAGACACAATATAGAACGCGCTAATCGACGGCCGAGTTCTAAACCGCGCTATCTAATGAGACCGCGGTCCCTCTGGCGGAAGATCTTCCCCAAAGAGGTTGGAAGAAAATAATTCTCTTTCCTAGGAGAGAGAAACTTTTTTTTAAACGTCTTTGATCATCCCTTTCACGATGGAGGAGCATTTCACTTCCGCTCCTTGATAGGTAAGTCCTTTTAAAAGTGATAGTTAAGTGACAGTAGAAATAGTTTAGCATCCTTTTACAAGTACATATATTAGTACCTCGACTAGTGAAACTTTACAGTTAAATAGCTTCTATGTACATTAGAATAACACATAGTCTACATATAATATTACTAGCAGCGCCCCGCGGTTTCACCCGCGTAGTTCCCCTTCTCGTGGGAATAGGGGGATAAAAATATAGCCTATGTGTTATTCTGATGAGTAAGCTATATAACTGTAAGGTTTCAACAAAAGCCGTTCAGTAGTTTTTCCGTGAAAGAGGAACAAACATCCATACATCCATCCATACAAACTTTCGCGTTTATAATATTAGTAGGATAGAAACCGGGCAAGCCGCAGGAAATAGATAGTTTACAATTTCAAAATTAGAACAAGACCTTGGCCAGTAACACTTCCGTGCACCCAAATTCAAAACCACTAGAATGAAGCGAAGATATTCCGCTATCTTTTGAGATAACGCTGAAATTTCAGCTGGACTCCAGCCAGCGGAATTCTAATTTCATTTGACTTTTAAAATGGAATTCAAAATAAAGGACTAAAACTATTCCGATTTTCCGTGTTTTCTTACAATCAAAGAATATATTGCATTGAAAACCTTCAAACCTTCAAGATGAGAGCGTACAGAGCGTACTCCCACCTCAAAGGCCGGCAACGCGCTTGTGACTCTTGAGTTGCAGGTGTCCATGAGCGATGGTAGTCACACCATCAGGTGACCCGTCTGCCCTTTTGCCCCCTTTTTTATAAAAAAAAAGAAATAGAAGATCTTCCGCCACGCGAGGTGATCGTGCCTGGGGACCGCGGTCCGACGATTGATGACTTCGATAGTGCGGTTTAGAATTTGTGACGTCACACTCTTTACTTGCAGGCTCTGGAGCATTAACTAGTTCCATGTAGAAGCGATAGATGTCACTACACTCTCCGAAAATAAACGTAGGTATTATTCAATCGAAACAAGTCCAAATAACCCGACATGTAGGTCATATGTTATCCTCCTTATACAGGGTGTTTGGTAAAAATTAAGCTCACGCTCGCCGTTACCTACGCTAAAAGTTTTTTTTTAAATATTTGAATTTTTAAATATTCAAAAAAACACGCGTAACATACTTTGTTATATCTATAGTACACGTGGTTTAGTACTTTTCCTAACACCCTGTATGTAGCTCCGAAATGAAATTGCACCAAACGACACCACGCACTTAAGCTAACAAGTCATCAATGTCATCATACATCCTCTTCCCAAAACATTAGGTAGGTAGGTTATTTTATGTGCAGTCAGCTAAAATAGGCCACAGGAATAACAACAATATAAAATAGAGCGAGTCAACGGCCAGCACAAAGAACTACTGTTATAGTCCCCACCCTCGGAAAACAAGATAAAATAGTTTCGCTATAAATATTTCACTACTGTAGATTTAGACTTCTAGCTTTGCCAGCGATGCACGGGTCTGATTGTTCCCATTCCCATGGGAATTTGAATATCTTTCATTTAAAATTGTAGGTACTAGCAGCGCCCCGCGGTTTCACCCGCGTAGTTCCTGTAGAAAAACGAGAATAAAATATAGCCTATGTTACTCGGGGATATTCTAGCTTTCCATTGGTGAAAGAATGTTTAAAATCGGTTTTTGAGTTTATTCGTAACAAAAAGATACTAATCTTCCGCTTTATAATATTAGTATAGATATACTTAGTTAATAGCCTGAGAATCAGCGCCTCAGCCCAGGCTGTGGCATTATGCTGAGATGTGGCCCTTTCGGCATAAAATTGTTGTATACTACTTATGTGCTACTGTAATTTCTGATCTATGTCGCCGATTAAAAAAATTTTTGTTGTAAGTATAGTTTATTCTTTCTATACCTAAGTACTTAGTGTGAAACCTATTTCTAAACCTAATAAATAAATCTCTCGACACCGTTTCCGTTCGATACAGATCGAGTGAACAATTTTCCGAAGTCGAATCTATCGACTGCGGAAACTGTATTCTAGGCGTTTCTGGCAGCCACGGTAAATTTTCCGAATCCTTAAGTCAAATATCACATTCGTTTTCGATAGGTACCGACATCTCAGAATAGCCCATCTTCGACAGATTTTCCGATTCCAACTCGAATATCGAATGTCGAAGCTCCTGCTAAGCTCGTCTCCCAACATAATATCAGCCATAAAATCAGTAGAATCTCAAGTCTGCACTTACAGTATCCGATTCGTACTTGATGTGCTTGTTTTGATCATAGATACAGCATGTTTTGTCTGGCGCTGTTATATAGATGGTGTTACAAACGATGGGCATATTTCTTTGTCGTGAAAAGCAAACTTTCTGCCAAAGTTTTGTTTTTCAAGTAGATTTTCTACTTAAACCTATATTCGTGTGTTTTTCCACACTGCCGCGATGCCGCGATCTTTGACGAACGATATAATATATCTATTAGATATAATATTATTTGATATGACAGAACGGCGGCGCGGGCGGCGCGATATAATATCGCAGCAGTGGAGTCGAGGCTTTATAGCATTATTTACTATAAATAAAATATGAATCAGTTTATAAAAATCCAACATTTTCCTTATGTTTGCCGTATGTCATTTCTTTTAGAATTCGATCCTTATTAGCGACACTATCGAATGGTGTAATAATGCAGGGTGCGTGTGTTTTTTTTTCCAAAATCAACGTGTTCGATTCCTGGCTAGGAATATTGATTTTTCAAAAATCCGAAGATGCAGTTTTAGTTTTCATCAAAATCAGGCCATTTAATCACAATGTTTTCCTTCACTTTTAACCTAATAAATTACTAATATCTGATTTTGAATTGAATTCCGTGGAATTCCGACAGCTACCCATTCAGTAGTACCCTTTCGGTTTCTCGCTTTCTGTTTCGCTTTGAAAACATCAAAATTCCATGGAATTAAAAATATACATTGCTAGCAGCGCCCCGCGGTTTCACCCGCGTAGTTCCCGTCCCCAGTCCCGCGTAGTTCCAGTTCCCATTCCCGTTCCCGTGGGAATATCGGAATGAAAAGTATCCTATGTCCGTCTCCTGGTTCTAAGCTTCCACTGCACCAACTTTCAGCCAAATCGGTTTAGCCGTTCCAGAGTTATAACTGTTATAAGTAGTGTAACAAACACGACTTTTTTTTATATACTAAGTAAATAAAGAATCTATTAGATTAAAAAAATAATAGTTCTATTAACACTCACTCTGAAGCTAATGGCGCCACTGCAGTTCACGTCAAATGCTTTGAACACATAGTGGGCATACAACGCCGAATCTGAAACAAAGAACAATGAAAGTAGGTACCTATTTACGCAGTTACAGCTAGTTGTAAATCTAGTAAGGATATCGTAAACTGACTCACTTCCGTGCGGAAAAAACTTTGCGTAGATATCCTTGAAGGAATCCTCCTGAACAACGCCTTCTGGACATTCCTGGAACAAACAAAAGGCATTTTAGAGGGAGCTAAGTAAACAATAACTTATATTCATCAATAGCTCGACGGTGAACATGTGTAACAGACCCGGTCCGGCGATGGGCTCACCACCTATCAAGTTTAGGAGTTGAATATTCTCGTGAAAAGTGGGTATTTCCATAAATGGAATACCTCTGCCTACCGCTGACACATCGCGAGGATAAAGGGCGAGATATTTTTTAATTTTATTTATAACACATTTGCTCGTAAAAGGTGTCTTATTTCACCAATTTCAATATCGTATTGTATCTCATTACGCCCAAGTGCGGTAAGTGTAAAGTAAAACGCACGGTTTATCAAGATGCTCCGTCTTAAAACGAACGGTACTTTTTAAAATGTCAGCAAAGACGACATTTTATGATTAATATTTACTTTGGGAGATAAAATATAATAAAGAAATATTTATGTAACATAATTATTTTATTTAATTAATTTTGACAGTAAATTACAACCAATTAATCTGTATCAAAAACACAAAAATATTAATTTACTTTATTAGTAATACTGGCTGTTTTTTGAACCTTTGCCTAAAAAAAAAGATGATGCGCGCCGCGAGCTTTTTCTTAACGCTGTATTGTTTTTATTCGTTCACATAGTCGGAGTTTTATTTTATTTCCTCGCAAATGTGTTATAAAACGGCGTATGACATACGTGCGCTTTGATAATTTTAGCCTCTGCTTACTTGTAGCCCTCGCCTAGCTGTAATTTTTAACCTACCGCACTTATATCATAATGTACTATTAAATATACATTTATTAATGCTACAACTGCTCGCTATTTACTCAGTGTAAACTTTAAGTTATGGCGTTCCCGAGCCGAAGAAGGCGCTCGTAGCCCTGCTCCGGTGCCAGTGTGTTCGTAACTTTGAGTATTAAACCAACAGGAGACGTCACGCGCACTAGTCTCTTTGCAAAAAAGTCTGCCAATTTCTGCGCGGGGGAGCGGGAAACGCACACAAATAATGTTAACACAAACGCATTTTTTGACAAAACAATTAAAAACTAGCTTGAACTAGATGCACACAAATACATGCACCAATTTGAGCACTCCGTGAATTCAAGAAAACTAGTTGTATATAACAGGTATGATCGTTGACCGACGCTTTTTTTGGCAGAGGGGAACGCCTGTCAGTGGCGTCTCCGGTTGGTTTAATACTCAAAGGTTCGTAACGATCCCACTAGTTAAGCAAAGTTGGGTGCGGTACGAGCGCATCCGTGTTTCAGAAGGCACGTTTAATTGTTGGTCCCGGTTTTCGTTGTGTTTACGTACAATGGAAGTCGTTAAACCATGTCAGATACCCTTGGGTGGCTTGAAAAATTCTGACTGTTAAGTGGCCACATCTCCCAGTCGTGTCATAGATATGTCCAATTTATTTAATATCAATGGATCAATGGATATGTCATAAAAATTATGGCAATAAAGTAACAATGTAATTTCACCCTGCGGGTATGGAATTATATAGATACTTAGTAAATAATAGTATATTTTATATCGAGGGACTAAACGAAGCCATTATATACCAGAGGTGGTCATGAAACCGAGGGTATATTAAGTTGGCGTTTAGTCTCGAGGTGGAAACTGTACTTTTCACTTTGAGTGCGAGAAAAATTGTCAATTTAGTACAAATTTATTTAAAACCCAACTTTACACTCTACAAAAATTCAAAAATTTTCGCGGTCCCTTTTTTCTTCTAAACCTGTCAGGCTGTCACAGATTAACAAAGAGATTTAAATCTCTTTGCAGGTAAACAATTTAAAACACATGGCGCCACCTTCTTCGCGGAAATACCATGGAATTAAAACTCTTCACATTTTCGCAATGAAGATGGTCCACACTCTACAGATATTTACTGGCTGTTTGAGGTTGTCTTTTTCTCATTAAGAAAATTAAAAAAAAATTACTTTATACTCACTTTAGTCCCGCTTCGTAGGGCTATATTGGCGTACTTTTAGAGCATGAGAAGTGAAAAATATATTACTGTTGTAGGTACCTAATTGTTTTCTTTGGTAAATACCTACATGTTTCAGATACAATATAAATGACAACTCGATTAAGTACGGAATCGCGGTCATTTCTAGTAATACGAGAGTCATAACTAAATAATGAAATTGTTTTTCAATTTCTAACCATTAATTGACTCACTTTACCAATTTCCAAGCACAATTAACAGAACACAAAAAAGCTTTTAGAATTCAGGTTGTTTCGTGGAAAAATGTATTTTTTCAATTAATTACTTTACTGGAACCCACCTCTGCCTGGCCCCGTTCGTGACCGCGTGATAAACGGCTTACTACCTCATTATATCGTTAAAATGAGACCGAATCGACTTATGAGAATTACTGGGGTAACTCGAATGTAAGAAATATCAGTACATACCTACATACATACATAATCTCATGCCTTTTTCCCATTGGGGTAGGCAGAGACAATAGACTGCCACTTGCTACGAACCTGGCAGATCTCTCATTCTTCATCCACATCTATCAAACATCTATCATGCATGCTCGTCGGTTTCGGCACTCTTTATTTGGCTTTTGTTTAATAAATCTGACTGCCCTCTACCGTCTACCGACTCGCCCATTCACAACACCTTTTTATATTTGTCTCGTTAATCGCCTTTCATTCATTCTGTCATATGACCAAACCACCATTGACACAGCATTCCTTTTTCAATCCCTGTCACTATATCGTCTTTCAGTACGTACATACATACTATGTAAGTATAATAATCTATCTATACATACCTAAGTATAATAAAAATGTAACGAGGCCGTGTCTGAACATGAAATATTTTTGACTTGATGATGATAACGTCTTATAAATCGATGAACGCCGGCTGCACGCACGAAAAATCATGACTCATTGTCACGTTCCGCCTGAGCCGAGCGTGCAAGCGAGAGCGCGGAACAAGCGATAGAGAGGCACGATCTTCATCAATGTTTTCTTATGACGCTATCACGTAAAATTGTCCTCCGTAAACCGACTTTACAGACTTTGAATACCTAGTTTATAGATTTAGATACCAAAACAGTTATTTTTAAATTTTTGTCTGTCTGTCTGTGCACGCATCACGCAAAAAGTACTGGACGGATTTTGGTGAAATTTTATTTGGAGTGTAAAATAGGGAAATAAGGAAAATATCTCATTCCCACGGGGAAATTGAAAACAATGGTAAAGAAACGATAACAACTGGAAACTTGAAATATTGCCTAGATACTTACCTAGTTGTCTTATTAACAGAATTAGCTTCCTTGATATTTTGTTTAACAAAAGAGCCAAAAGTAGGGGATCACCAAACGGAATAATGGCTCATTTACAAAATGAAACAAAGATGGTATAGCAACACGCCAACTGCCGTGCCCCGAGTAACCTTTTGTCCTTGAACATTCGGCTATTGTACTATCGACAAACTTTAAGCCTGATACATTTGAAAGAATTGTCGCCTGAAAGCTCAATTTCTTACTACCCCGCCCCTAATAAGAGTTAAACATTAGGGGGCCAATTCCACTAAATGTCAACGGTTACAGTTGGATGATAATGACATATCAATGGTCAGTCGATGGTGTTATTTGCCCTGAAAAGTGCCAATATAACACCATTAGCTGACCATTGAAATGCCATTGTCATCCAACTATAACCGTTGCCATTTAGTGGAATTTGCCCCCTAAAGCCTAACACCGTTTTTTTTCCATCTCGATCCATTCATTGACATCAGAACCTTGGAGCCCCGGAGCTACAGAGCTGTCGAGTGGCCTAAATAATTGTAGTGAAAATGTAGTTGGCAAAAACACATCTCTTTGAATTTGTAGTTCTATAGTTCAGGAGTTTCACCAGGTAGGAGAGCAGTGATAGCCCGGACGGTTAAAGAGCCGGCCGAAAATCAGTGAGGCTCGGGTTCGAATCCTGGCATGTACCAATGAGTTTTTCAAAAACTTACGTACATATTTATCACTAGCTCGACGGTGAAGGAAAACATCGTGAGGAAACCCGCAGGTCTCAGAATTAATTCTGAGACATGTGTAAACAGACCCGGTCCGGGGATGGGCTCACCACCTATCACGTTTAGGGGTCCAATATATCTCGTGAAATGTGGCTATATCCAGTAATGGAATACCTCTGCCTACCCCCTCGGGGATAAAAAAGGCGTGAGATTATATATATATTATATATTTCACAAGGTAAAATTCCTAATTTTAAGTTAGCCTCTCCTTCTCCATAGAATACGGAAGAGAAAGGACAGAAACAAACCAAAGATTATAGAGTCATATCAAACATGTAAAAACCAACTAATTTGATCCTTATGAACGTGCTTGTCTGTCACTTTTATCCATGACCTTTTTACATCGTCGCTAAAATTGCCAAACACGACTTAGTTGACAGGACTAAATATCTCTCGTCTCTTTTCTTTTCTATGAGAAAGAAAGTGACAGGACTAAACCAAAATATGTTTAGTCGCTGTAAAGCAGAATCGAGCCCACTACCTACTTCGAATCGAAAAACATTAGCTTAGAAAAGTTTGATTTACTATGGGGTGCATTTATGAGCGGTTTACAGAGCGGTTTCCATTGGTGAAGGAATTTTTAAAATCAGTCAAATAGTTTCGGAGCCATTTCAATACAAACTATAACAAAAAATCTAATCTTTCCTCTTTTTATAATATTAATGCGATTACGCGATTAGTTTCCGCTTTGATTTTTTTTCATAATTTTATTATCAAAGAAAATATACGGTCATTTACAATAATTACAGATAAAAAATTCCCTCCAAAGAGGAACCATGTGGGACAGTGCCCAGAAGACTGGCTGCATTCCCTCTCGGGATAGCTAGGGTGATCTTTGGCAGAGATAGCTGCTAGCCCTCTGGCCACCTGAAGCCTCGACCAAATGCACTGACAGCTCTTTGAGGAGCTGCCGCGCCTCCGGTCCTTACGGTCGCATGGTCTCCAACCCAACCGGCACAAACATCTAGTCTCATTGAGGTCGGCATATTTGTGCCGCTTCAGGCGCTCTCTGCGGCCGCAGCCGCCGCGCCAGCGCCCACAGAGGTGGCATCGATGTGGGATGGGGCCAATGTGTCGGCACATGTGGCATCACACACCAGCGACCTGCCATGCTTCCATGACCCGACAGTCATAGCATCAGGCCTCCCGCCATCCATCCGTTAGGCTCAAGAATAGCCGGGATACCAGCAGTTGATATATGTGATTTATCTTATAGCCGTGAGGCAGTACCACTACTCTTGCATTTCAATATTAGGGAAGTAGGAAGTCCAAACATTTCATAACGTAATCTCCTCATAATTGGACTCAGAAGCCGTAGTTCTCATTGACAATGTTATTACAAGATTAAAACATTATACAAGCATTCCCTATACATTGTTGTGTCCTACACAAGGCAATGGACTCGATTCTGCAGACCAGCTAAAATTCCTAATTTTAAGTTGGCTCTATTGTTTTCCACCGCTTTGGAAAGGAAAGGGACGGAAATAAGCGACATTCATATTTATTTACAACGTCACAAATGTCCGTCGCCTTCCAAATACACATAGCAATTTTAGCAACGACATAACCAAGGTCATGGATAAAAGTGACAGTTAAGACATCAAATTAGTTGGTTTTTACATGTTTGACATTACTCTACAATCTATGGTTTGTTTCTGTAATTTTTCTTCCGTATTCTATGGAGAAGGATAGGCTAACTTAAAATTAGGAATTTCAGCTGGTTTGCAGAATCGAGTCCAACGCTTGTATAATGTTTTAATCTGTAGGTCTGATAGTGATAGAACTACCACAGATTCAGCCCGTGGGTTTTGGGATTTAGCAAGACTTTCCATGCCCTACTAAACGGCTCGACAACGAAGGTTTCGTTCGCTTAATTGATCTATACTAATATTATAAACAGGAAAGATTTGTATGTTTATATTTTTGTTACAAAAAAACTCAAAAACTACGAGACGGATTTTAAAAATTCTTTCACCAATGGAAAGCTAGAATATCCCTGAGTAACATAAGCTATATTTTATTGCCGTATTTCCACAGGAACGGGAACTATGCGGGTGAAACCGCTAGTCGCGATAATAGCGATTCGGGTGAAACTAAAATCAATATGGGAACGAAAGGGGGAGGGTGGTAGAGGGTAGTTATAAACGGCGAACATAAAACAAAATAACATATTTATTTTCGGACCAACTATAAACGTTTTCGCTGCTCGTCGTGGCTTAATATGAAACTAAGAGAGTAGATATGTAGTAGGTACGTGTGGCTTTCTAGTTTCTACCAGTTTCTACGATGGTGAAGCGGGCGTGCGGCGAAACCCACGCGGATTCAGTTTATTCCCGTTCCCGTGGGAATATCCAAAAAATCCTGAGTGTTCACTTTCCTCACATAGTATCATTTATGAATTTATAAAACAATATTGTTGGTTAAGCATCGTGAGGAAATCCCTTGGAAATCTACATGATAGTGGTTAGGTATATACTCTTTGATGATTTTGAGATTTAATAGTGTGAGTAGTCACCACCTGTCAGAGTTTACCAAGCCACCCAAGGAGAAACATAGCTAGAACTAAAAGGTCGCATTTTTTTGCAATAACCCACAGAAAAAAGTTATTCCCCGCAAAACACTGGCCACCTGCTATCCATGAAAAAAATCAAAAGAAGGTACAAGCAAATACTTTCCCGAAATAAACTCGTCGTTTGCAATGCACTCTGTCTGCAACTCTATTTTTGCTAATGAGTGCGAGGGAAACAGAGCTATACGTGTCATGTAAGCGTGACAGTGACACCTACACTACTGTCAGCTCAGGCTATTTCTGAAAAGGTCAGTAGGTAGAAAGTCGATGACCGTTGAACATTAAGTTGGTTGAGGTCTTAGAGGAGCTTCTATAAGATACTTAGAGGATTAGGATAGGCTGTCAAATTAAAATTAGTCCTGTCAGCGAGGGCATTTCATAACGTGTTTAGTGCATAAGTAAAGAAGTCGCGACTAAAATACAGCCTCTGACAGGACTAAATTCGGTAGGTTATCTTTTGTCCCTTTTCTTCATTGAGCTTTTCTTAAGTAAGCCAAAGACAGGACTAAACCAATATATGTTTAGTCGGTGTAAAGCAGAATCGCCCCTAATAGACAGTGATAAGAAAAACTAAAAAAAATTAAAATAAAATTCATTGTTAACTTCACTTGTTTATCTCGGTTACATCCTTAAAGTTGTCTAGAAGAAATCGCTTAAAGCAATTAGAAGGTGTTTTTAAAAATTATGTGCCAGCCATTGTTTCTCTACCATCTGCCGTGTTGTAGTATTTGTAGTACCTAAGTATATTGTAAAAGCCGTAATATTATAATTTCACTAAAAGTATTATTATTGCACGAACTTTTGTCATAAAATATCACTGGACAATCTTAGTTACATTATTATTTGCTTAGGTGCATTCAGTGACACTGTAGTGGCTTTTACACTGAAATAATATCTAGAATAAATAAATTAATTAATATCCAGTTATGTTACCGGAGACCCCGACCAGCCACGAAGTCTAACAAATGCGGGTTCCTCTTTTTCCGTTTCCTTACTCCACGTTTCGCGCCAGAAATAGAAGCGCGCGCTTTTCTTGTCATTTGACAGCTGTATGTCGGCCATGTTGGTAAGAATGGCGTGCTCTTGCAAAGCTTTTGTGAATTTGGCTCTGTCGCATCGCATTCTCATTATTTTGCAGGTCTTGAGATTTTGTTGTGAAATGTTCGCAACGAAGAATATAAATAAAGTCTACTTTCTGGGGGCCAATTCTACTAAATGACAGCGGTGATAGTTGTATGACAATTACATGATTGTGGTCACTCAATGGTGATATTATGTCAAATTTTGACACTCAATGGTGATATTATGTCAAATTTTGACATAATATCACCATTGAGTGACCACAATCATGTAATTGTCATACAACTATCACCGCTGTCATTTAGTAGAATTGGCCCCCTGCTTTAAAGAGGGAGAACATCTAGTTGAAACAATAGCGTTCAGTAAAAACTACCTACTTAGTTGTGCTTTATTAAAACGTTTTCAGTGACTCTGGCAGACGTATTCACAGAGACTCGATACCGTTTCCGTTCGATTCGAGTCGAATCTATCGACATCGGAAACGAATCTATCGACATCGGAAACGAATCTATCGAGATGGGCTGATGTTGGTATCGAAAACTAATGTCACATATGATAGTTGGTGTCACATATGACATTCGTTTCCGATGTCGATAGATTCGACTCGAATCGAACGGAAACGGTATCGAGTCTCTGTGAATACGTCTGCTGAATGTCTGTTGACTTCTTGTCGGGACGTTTATTTGTATTTATGCAGGCATCAATAGCGCAGACTCTGCTTATCTAGTTCAGTTCAAAATGACTTTTTGAATGAATTTAACTTTTAACGGATTTTATATAGGTACCTACTCGTACATAAGTAGCATGACGTGCATGAAGCAAATATAGGTACCTACTTATCGTGGTGATACCAAGGTGCTATGGTGTATTTTTTTAACATCATTGCCAAGGTGACACCAAATATTCATATTTCAATTTCTTTATTTGCTTTAAATATGACAACAAAGAGATAGGAAGACGCCTCTTATACTAAACTGTGTTTTCGTGGATGAAAATCAATGTTTAATGCTGTAGTGTACGGAAAAATCATTAATTGATTTATGTTTACACTGCATTTGTAATGTAATATGTACTGATAAAAGAATAAATAAATTAAAAAAAAAAAACTTCCTATAAATGTTCTTCAAGATCAATTCTGTTTAACTGTAAATAGATAACAGAGAGAGGTATATTATGTAGCATTCGTATTATTATTAGTAGCGAAGGTATGTTTGCCTTCAAATTATTCCTGCAGCCATGAATCGATGACAGCCAGTGATAAATTACGTTCACGTTTGAAATGCCATTTTGCTATCGGAGCCGCCATTTCGTTCCATTCGGTGACATTTTGTGACTTTTGTACTAAAGGTTAGGAGTTTTAGTACCCAGTTCTGGCGCAGACATATAGGGACGTGGCAAGGCCGTCGCCAAAGACGTTTAAAGAAAAAGTTTCTCTCTAGGAAAGATAATGATTTCCTTCCAACCTCTTTGGCCGTCGCCTTCCATCAAGCAGGCCTATTTAAGACAATCTTTGAATGCTCGATAGCATCCAAAGAGATTAAAATAATAATGTCCTATTATATTTTAATCTGTTTGATAGCTTCCCGGTTGTCACAGTCTAAGAAACTTGGAATTTTGCAAGGAGGTTTCTATTTTATTTTATTTCAATTTTCTAGGTAGCGTAGACATCTGCTAAAAAAGGACTTTAAAAAATTCCCACGGGAACGGGGGAAAACGAGATCTATGCGGACAACGTCGCTGGGTACCCTATAGTCTACACTAAAGAGGAAATATTTGTAATTTTGTAAATCAAAACTTAGTGAACCGATTTAAAAAATTCTTTCAACAATGGAAAGCTTAGTTTTTTGGAAATAACATGGGCACCACGGGAACGGAATTACTCCGGTGAAACCGCACGAAACAGCTAGTATAAATAGCGAAAAAATGTCAACAATCCCCAAAAATATCACAACAATGTCAACAATGTTTGCAAAATATTTCAAATTTCGAAACGATGCCAAATGTTTCAGAAGTCTCGGCGCTTCCAGTAGCTCCAATAATAGAGCAGTTTATAGGTATGCTATGTGTTAAAGACGTGTTTATTTCAGAGATTCAGATAGATTTTCCCAAAATCTTGTTATTCGTGCAATACCTAGATACTAGATTACTTTTCCTAGGAATTGTATTTGTTGCATTTATTCAATTTTTTACAATATAAGTTACTTTTTTTTTTTTAACTATTACAAATAAAAAAATTCGTCGAACGCACCGCATCGAGGCAATGTTTCTAGAAGACTAGCAGCATTCCCCCTCTGAACAGCTATAGGTACTGATTCTTTGGGAAAAGTACAGTGGCGGATTTACCAGCAGGCTGAGTAGGCTGGAGCCTAGGGCGGCAGATTCTAGGGGCGGCAAATTTCAGGATTTTTGTCTTTGCTACTTCGTAGAAATCTAAAATATTTCTGTACCTTTGACGGTTTTCTGATACCAGAGACACAGAGCAACACATCGTAAGGACGACATAGTCTAGGGACTGTCCATTTTAAAAGCAGGGGCGGCACAAACTTTGCAGCCTACTCTTTGTAAATAATAATAATATAATATAAACTCACGCCTTTCATCCCCGAGGGGGTAGGCAGAGGTATTCCATTACTGGATATACCCACATTTCACGAGATACATTGGACCCCTAAACGTGATAGGTGGTGAGCCCATCGCCGGACCGGGTCTATTTACACATGTACATACATACATAATGCTCACGCCATTGTCCTACGGCGGAAACCGGTACGTGTGAAAAGGAGCTGCCTGGTTTACACTCTCTCTGTTAAAGGGTATACTGGATGTTTTTTTTACCGTCTAGAAAAAAATATGACGTATAAGGTATCTAGAGCCGAAGTTATACACGAGATTAATTGTTAAATATAGCCATGTTTAATGCAATTTACAAAATCTAATCTAACTAAGCACACTACTATGTATCAGCTGGCGGTTCAGTTGTAGGTAGATTGCGAAAGAATGGAAGCTACGAGCCTGTTTCTTTTTTTTTAAATGCTATTTCAAATATTTGAGTATGTAATATTGACTACATTTGAGTAATGTATACCTATCAGTTAAAGAAAGAAAAAAAAATTCTAAAAAAAAAATTTGGAAGTAACAGTATCGAAAGAATCTATTACACTTACCTACTTATCACACCATTTTTTTTTCCAGATGGTAAAAAACTCACTCTGTATATGAATACCAAACCTCATGGAAAAGCAATGTTTATCTTTTTTTTTATGACAAAAAGGGGGCAAACGAGCAGACGGGTCACCTGATGGTAAGTGAAGTCCGTCGCCCATGAACACCTGCAACTCAAGAGTCACAACTGCGTTGCCGACCTTTGAGGTGGGAGTCTAGTAACCAACTTAACTAAACAGTGTGTAAACCAACCATTAGTGCGATGAGTAACTGACCATGATCTACTGCCTAGCGGTGACTAAAGTAACCAAACACTTGCTTGTCACTTTGACAACTGACAGCTCGGTCGGATGTAAACAACGTCATATTTCACGATCGCATATCAAGACCGGATGCGGTACTTGCAAAGAGATTTAAATATAATAGGGTATAGAGGGGGCATTGGGAATATTTTCATACAAAACTTTGAAGCCTAAGCGTCATGTCCTTGTCATGTCAGTTAGTATGAACGCGAGCTGTCATTCGGTCGAAATTGTACTAGACTTATTCCACTTGGAATAACTTTTGACTTCAAATTTTCCTCGCTTTGTCCGCTCTATGCCTTATTATATTTTAATCTCTTTGGGTACTTGGCATCTTCTCCTAACGATAATTGAAAAATATATAAATAAATACACTGATGTCTTATTACAGACCTTGTGCACTTTTCCGCATTTTTCGGATCCATAAACGTAACAGGTGAGCCCATCGTCAGACCAGGATGCCGTTACACATGCCTCATAACAGAACCCTTGTAATTTCCTCGCATATTTTCTTACATTCTCAATCTAGTGTAAATAACCTTTAGTCAGTGCAGCACCTGATAATTATTATTTACCTAAGTAGATAAGGAAGATCAGCACTAAACACGACTCGAAATGCAAGATTTTTAGCTTTGCTTTTGCAGAGTCTATGCCACAAAAGTAGCTACAATATAAGTTTTTCAAAACTTTTTGAAATGTCACTTGGTAAGTAATCCACAGTAAAACAATAGTGCATTTTTACTGAAGGTTGCAGCGGCTTCTTGAAGGTAACCCGAATACGTTCATACTACGTTTATCGAACTTCCCATTCACTGCAAACTATCACGGACATTTGCCACATAACACATTAATATGAGCCAAAACCGAAAACACACAGCAAGTTGACAGCATCGAAAAATTCAATTCAAAATTCAAAATCGTTTATTTTCTATTGGTATTAAAATATACACTTAGAAACGTCAATATTTTATAATAACAAGGCACTCGAAACTCGTCCATGAAGATTGGCTAAATGCAAACAGCAGCCCATCTCCACCGACCGAGCTGCTGGTTCCGAATGCAGTACCCCGAGAAGAGCCAGCAAGAAACTCAAGGGCAGCTCTTTTTAATCTCATGTCTTACTAACAAATATCGTTTACAATAATAATTATAATTAATAGCCTTACATAGCGTCGAGTCGGTTAATCCCATGCATGTTGGTCTACTAAGTAGTCTGTAATTTTATAGTAGCCTTTTTTATGTAATTTTTGCTTAACTATTATTTTAAATTTGTCAAGAGGCAAATTTTGTAATTCAATGGGAATCTTATTGTAAAAACGTATACATTGACCCTAAAGGATTTGGTAACTTTAGATAATCGACTAACACAAGCAGCCAGTTCATTCTTATTTCTAGTGTTTATACAATGTCTGTCACTATTTTTTTTGTAAAGTGATATATTCTTTTTAACATACAATACGTTTTCGTAAATATACTGTGACGCCAGTGTCAGTATATTAATTTCCTTGAATTTTTCCTTTAGAGACATCCTAGACCCCATTTTATAAATTGCACGAATGGCTCGTTTCTGCAAAATAAATATTCTCTGGACATCAGCAGCATTCCCCCACAGTAGAATGCCATATGACATCAAGCTGTGGAAGTAGCTGAAATAGACAAGTCTAGCTGTTTCTACGCTTGACATATTACGTATTTTTTTTACGGCATATGCAGCAGAACTGAGCCTTTTCGCCAACGTATCAATGTGCGGTCCCCACTGTAACTTAGAGTCTAGAGTTATTCCTAGAAATACTGTAGTGTTTACACATTCTAATTTTTCGTTTTTAACTGTAACTGAGTTTAAAGTTCGTTTAATATTTGATAAAGAAAAATGTACACATTTAGTTTTTTTCTCATTGAGAAGTAAATTATTAACGTTAAACCAACTGACAACATCATCAATTGCACTGTTCACTTCGTCATAAGACTTAATAGGTCGTTTAATTTTAAAAAGTAGAGATGAATATCATGTTGCACTCGGTTGGGTAGGTCATTTATATAGACCAGAAATAGAAAGGGGCCTAAAATGGAGCCCTGCGGTACACCAATACAAACCGCCGATCCAGACGATCTTGAACCGTTTACATCAACACATTGTATCCGGCTTCTCAAGTAGGACTTTATTAAATCAAGAGCGCGGCCTTGTACTCCGTAATGACGTAGTTTTCTGATGAGAATTTCATGATGGACACAATCGAATGCCTTAGATAAATCACAGAAAACCCCAACAGCATCCTGCGACTCCTCCCAGGCATCAAAA
Organism: Ethmia dodecea; assembly: GCA_963855545.1. NCBI lineage: Eukaryota > Metazoa > Arthropoda > Insecta > Lepidoptera > Depressariidae > Ethmia > Ethmia dodecea. The sequence goes on from OY979454.1 coordinate 12,802,683, forward strand.
ACATGATTTACTAGCTCAACACCGGCATCGGTTGTCGAGCGACCCCTAGTAAATCCAAATTGCTTTACAGACATTATACTGTTGATAGAAAAATGTGCACTCAACTGATATAGAATAATTTTCTCAAAAATTTTACTAAGAGTCGGTAGAATTGATATTGGTCTGAAGTTAGAAGGGTCTAATCTACTACCGCCTTTGAATAATGGAATAATTTTACTATGTTTCATCAGATCAGGAAACACGCCATCATCAACGCATTTATTAAATAAACAAGCTAGAGGTGAGGCAATTAAGTCTATTATGGATGATATGATTTTTACAGATAAGCCGTCGAGATCGGCAGTATTTTTCATTTGTATTGATTTGAATGCTTTTAGGATGTCCCAAGGATTTACATGATCGAATACGAAATTGCGTGTATTACATGCAGCGGTATGTTCTTGTAGTAGCGATTCAGCGAGTGCGGGTGACGAGTTTAGTGACTTGATCGTCGAGACTGGAATATCAGAGAAAAAATTTACAAACACTTCAGATATATCTTTATCATTTCTTAAAATTCTATTGTTAACTTTCAACTGAAAGTCAAAATGTTGAGATTTAAATTTTCCAGTCTCACTATTTATAATTTTCCATGTAGTTTTTACAATGTCTGTGCTATTTTTGATTTTATTACTTACATGGTTAGCTTTAGCCGCGGTACAAATACGTTTAAAGACAAATTAAATTGCGAGTAGGGTAGTAGGATAGTAGATTCATTAAAAAAATATACCTACCCAAAACACTTTGCCCAAAACACCTCAAAATATGTATTTCGATTTTCAATTTACAATTATTAGCAAATTTAAAAATAATAAAACACCTAAAGTACTAGAAACTATGACGTCACACCTTGCTATTTCAGTACATTTTCCATTGTAAATTTCGTTTTGACAGATAAGTAACGTAATATAACCACATGACAGATATAACAGAAAAGTTACGTATTAAGTAACTGTTTTGATTAGGTAGGACACTACCCTATTTTACAAAAAAAACATGACGTCCCTCTTCCGATTCGCGCCAAAAAGCCTTAAGTTTTTTGACAGAACTGGCCAAGTGAGAGTCGGACTAGCTATTCAGACTAATCGTACGGGTATTACTTCCCACTGGATTAAAGCATTGTTTATTTTCATTCCAATTCTACCATCTATAATATTCCCGAATCATAACAACCAGAATCATCACAACTTTTTGTTTTATTGCCATAAAGCCGTAAGATTTTCGTTTACAGCCAAACTTTTTGAACGAACGAGGGATATATAAAATAACTTGGGTTACACAAACAGCGGTCATTCTAATAAAATTATTAAAGATGTTTGCAAATAAACTTTTCCAATCAAAAATGTTTATGATTATGATAGTACATACAAACTTTTGACAAAACAAAAGCGCCTGAGCCTGTCTTATAAATTAATTTAGTTAGGTACGTAGGTATATTTTATTTATTTATTTATTTGCCATAAATTGTATGTTAGTAGGGTTCATAATATATTACTTAGTCTGGCCATAAATACTGTTACAGTTAAAAATAAACAAAATGTTATATTTGAATTTTGAATCTGTGATTTTTATATGATTGTTCATTGGGTTTTCTCATTTTGGCGCCAATACATTGTACCTACAATATTTTGCGATATTATAATGGAGAGGGGTGATAAAGAGAACCGAATCGCTGCACGCTGTGATTGCATAACACAAAGTAGATATATTATATGGAGCCAAATGCAATTTTTAAAACTCTCCATACGCTTGGTATTAGTACAATGTTTGTGTACCGGGCTATTAATAGGTACAATGAGACCTCAACTGTTTGTGACAGAAAAATATCTTACCGTCCACGTAGTGTTCGTACGAAAAAGGTGGTCACAGCAGTACGGCAAAGAATTCGAAGAAATCCTGTCCGAAAGCAAAAGATTTTATCTCGGGAGATGAAGACAGCACCTAGAACCATGTCGCGTATTTTAAAAGATCACTTAGTACTTGCAGCCTACAAGAAACGTACTGGTCATTTCTTAACTGATAATTTAAAAAAGAATAGGGTGGTAAAATCGAAACAACTACTGAAGCGGTACCAAAGGGAAGACACAGAAAAAAATTGTTTACGGATGAGAATTTTTTTACAATTGAGCAACATTTTAACAAACAAAATGACCGTATTTATGCTCAAAGCTCTAAGGAAGCTTCCCAATAAGTCGACAGAGTGCAACGTGGGCATTATCCGACTACAGTGATGGTTTAATGGGGTATTAGTTAAGAAGGAGTGACTGAGCCATACTTTTGTGAAAAAAGTATCAAAACATCTTCACAAGTGCATTAAGATACCATTTTTGAGAAGGTAGTGAAGCCCCTTAACAACACCATGTTCAATAACCAAGAATGGTTCTTCCAGCAAGACTCGGCGCCGGGTCATAAAGCTCGGTCTACGCAGTCTTGGTTGGAAACGAACGTTTCGGACTTCATCAGAGCCGAAGACTGGCCGTCGTCTAGTCCCGATCTTAATCCGCTGGATTATGATTTATGGTCAGTTTTAGAGAGTACGGCTTGCTCTAAACGCCATGATAATTTGGAGTCCCTAAAACAATCCGTACGATTGGCAGTGAAGAATTTTCCCATGGAAAGAGTGCGTGCTTCTATTGATATCTGGCCTCAACGTTTAATGGACTGTATATATGGAGACCACATCGAATAAGCTTTTTATATTTTAAAGTGTTTTATATTTATGTATTAAACTAAGACACTGTAAAAATAATAAATGTTATTTGCAATAGAAAAAAATGTTTTTCTTTGTTTCAGTATTTATGGCAATACTAGGTATTTGTTTCAATACAATTTTACCCAGTGGGTGTAGCAAGGAGATGTGATAACAATTAGTAATTTATATTAAAATAATTAATTTAGACACATTGCATACTTAATATTACACGTTATATCTATTCATTAAATTATCATATATTATAGTACGATGTCACAATTAAAATACCCATTGCTGTTTATGTCACCATTATGTAAAGTCAATTATTTTAAAAATTCCTATAAATTGTACGGGCACTTTTGAATTTATTGAGGCGTATTAAGAAAATGAAAAATATAACTGCTTTTACAACAATAAAATATATATAAAAGAAAAATAATCTCCTTTAATACCCGAGTGGGTAGGCAATGGTATTCAATTTCTGGAAACACCCACCATTCACCATTATATTCTTTCGGGTCTGTTTTACCGTCGAGGTAATGTGCCACAATTTATATAAAAAAAAATGTAAATATGTAGGTACGTAAGATTTTTGAAAATCCCAGGATTCGAACCCGAGTCTCACGAGCGAGAAGCGGGCTCTTTGACTACTTGTCTATAACCTATAACCCTGCGATGTCCAGGGAAAACAAACCAAACCAACCAAGAGACCGAATAAAAAAAACTCGGTACTTACCGTTTTAAAACCCCTATACATGACCCGAATCTCTTGCTTCGAGAATTTCGTCTGTCTGCATAGCTCCTCCAATGCCACTGGTATAGGCTTTGGCGCCCTACTGGGCTCCAACTCGTACGCATGTTCTTCCACTGGCGATTCAGGCGGAGTTGCCATTGTTTAGAGTACTAAAAATACTAGTTACACATCTTTGATAACAACTAGTGAGCACGTCACTATTTTAATTTCTTTTTAATTTGAAACACATTTTGGAATTCGACGTTCGAATTTTTGAATTGACAGCTCCAAGGTTTGAGTTGTAGGTTTTTTATAGAAGCATTTTGTATTACTAAGATTTTATAATAAATAAGATACTTTATAGTGTTAATATTGCAAAGGTTTTTTTAACTCAAATGGAGGGTTTTAGGGCAGGATTTCATATCTGAAACAAAAGAAAACTTCGGTTAGAAACAGTTAGTTATCTGTAGTAGGATAATTATTCGTTTCTATGGGTAAGTAAGTAGGTACCTACATAGTCAGTTTTCTATTCTGAGGAATTCTAACGAGCCAATAGTGTTGAGACAATAAAAATATTCCCTTAAACAGGCGAGGAAGAATTATTGTTGCTATTCAAATGACACCTCTCAGAATTAATAATCACTCATAATAATAACAAAATTTTTGCCTAGAATTCGACGAGGGAAGTGTTTTTTTTAGATAAATCGTATTAATTATGCTAATAGTAAGTAAGTAAGTAAGTAACAACTCTTTATTGTACACCAATAAAAATATACAACAAGTGACACAAAGATAAAAAAGTACAATGGGCGGTCTTATCGCTTTAAGCGATTTCTTCCAGACAACCTTAGGATGGATGTAACTGAGATAAACAGATGAAGGTAGGTGGTGCACTAAAGTTACCAATGGATAAAGGTAGGTACTTATATACATAAACCGTTTTCTATAATTATATAAAAATAAAATACACAGTACATAGATTAATTATTATGTGGAGAATGTTCTTTATAGTACGTGGATATACTTATTAACAGTTATGCACTATAATTTTCCTAGCAATTGTAGGTACAATGTATAATATAAAAAAAAATGACAAAGATACTCTATAATATAATATGAATAAATGAATATTTGTTTCCGCCTGAAAGACTTGTATTCCTTGTAGCCATATTCACGAATTACGATTGTAAAAAATGACAATACCATAATAGGTTATGTTCAATAAGAATTCAATACGAGGCACTACGAGAAGCATAAAATAAACATAAGAATACTTGGAAACGCAATAAATATCGCGGTGACATGATAAACCGACTGAAACTAATATAATTGGAGTTCATGATTTCCTGTCGAAGTTGGCATGACGCCATTTTGTTCTTCCCGCGCAATTTACTTATTTTTATTAAGTAATTGTTTTGTTACTTTCATTTCTTTTAATTCAATTGTGTTTTTAAATTTTTGTTTCGGTAGTGGCGCCCACCATGGGGCCACAAAAATAAAAATGCAAAGTGGAAAGGTATATAAGGGCTTTGAAGCTCAAATACCTAAACTTTAATCTGCTCCCCAATTACTTCGAAGAGCTGTTTCTTAATAAATCCCTTAATACCCTTATAACCATTAACCCAGAAAGTCGTAACGTAATCCAGCCTTATCTTCCTTGGAGCTTTGAAGGTTTTCTTTCCCTTTCTAACTTGCAGCGTTCGTGACAAGTGATCATGCTGCCTTTGTTGTGTAGTTAACCCCAGATAAGGATATACTTAAGGCTTTATTTAACTAGCGCCCTTGCTTCGTTTCGGTTTATCTAAACAATATCTTTCACTATCCAAGACAATTTTTATATAACCAATAGCAGCAAATGACATTTGGTTATTAATTTAACGTTCAATTATACGTTTGAGATTTGAATTGGGACCCAAAATGGCGCCTTTGGTTTCCATTTTAAATCGCAAACGTCAAATAAACCTTAAATAACATAAACCTTGAAAAAACGTAAAATGCTACAAACAGTTATTTTTTGTTTCATGATTGTCATCCTTTGCTAAATGAGGTGGTGCCAAAGTAGGTATCCTGTAATGAAATTACGTAGTCCAGCTGTTGAATCCTGTAAAATATCAAACTGAAATACCCATAGGTAGGACGAAAGTTTTCCTGTTCAATGTAGTAAAAAACTATTCTCTCGAAAAACTGTATGTTCATCATGTAACAACTGTCGTGGATACATTAATGTGATTCATTGTAATATTTACAATTAGATAGGTCTTCAATTAGGTGAGAAACTCGCCCTAATATTCCGGCCCCACGGTGGGCGCCACTCACCAAACTAACGATCTCTTTCAAATAATACCCACAAAATTGTGTGTGGGGGCAATTTCTCTTTCAAACGTTTATTTTATGTACGGTAATAATTTACTGCCGCCATTAAGTAAAAATAAAACTGGTCAAGTGTGAGTCGGACTTACGCACAGACGCTTTTGTAACTTTCTATGATATACATACATACATACGTATAATCACGCCTCTTTCTCTTAGGGGTAGGCAGAGACAACTTCTTTCCACTTGCTACGATCCTTACATACTTCTTTCGCTTAGTCAACCTTAATTGTTCCTTTCATATATGCTCTTCAGTTTAGAGTACTCTTGACCTGGCCTTTTTTAAAAAGACGTCCCCAATTTGATCTCGAAACTTCCGCCTAGGTCTACCCCTTCCAACACTTTCATTCACTTCATTGCCTTTTCATCCAGCCAATCCTTTGCCAAAGTGAACACTTCCATCTGCTCATCTAGCGACGACCGGACCATGTCGTCCAACTGGGCCTAAAGCGGGAATAATAATAAATTTAACAAGTAAATGGCGACACGCCACCGCCATTTCGGATTTTTTCCGGCAAATACTCTCTAAAGGACCTCAGTTTTGGACGAAACCTAAACTTATTTAGACATATGACTTCTCAGAGATCCTAGTGTATTTCCAACTTTTGTCTATACTTGTTCAAATACCTACAGCTGGCTCAATCTTGCTAATCTACATCTACACTAAAATTTAAAAGGGGAAAGATTTGTATTTTTGTAACAAATTAATCTAAAAACTCCACGACCGATTTCAAAAATTCTTACACAGGCTTAGGTACTTTTTGGAAGTGAATTGGGCTATAATTTTCCCACGGAAACTGCTAGTTTACCTAATTATTAAAATTAATGCTACCATTACCTAATCACAGCTGTTAGTTTAAAACGAACAGACAAACAACTCCACTATTTCAATAGTCTTGTTCTATTTTTTCCGCTTTCAAAATGCTTTTAAGCAATGAGGAAGATTTTTAGCTTCCATTCGGCCTTGTGGCGGATCAAATCAAAAATAACACCTCTCGAAATAAATGAAACTACACTGAAAGAATCGGTCTGTTAATTCGATCAATAACAGTTTAAATTTGGTTTTCGTGGATAGACTTCCTTGTTTAGTAGGCAGGGGAAATCCGGGAGACTTGACCAGTGAGGAGACATGCTCCACAACGTATAAATCTGTTTATAACACATTTGCTCGTAAAAGGTGTCTTATTTGACCAATTTCCATATCGTATTGTATCTTATTACGCCCAAGTGCGGTAAGTGTAAAGTAAAACGCACGGTTTATCAAGATGCTCCGTCTTAAAACGAACGGTACTTTTTAAAATCTCAGCAAAGAGTTTTTATGTCAAAAAAGTTGTTGACAACTTTTTATGATTAAAATTAACTTTGGGAGATAAAATATAATAAAGAAGTATTTATGTACATAATTATTTTATTTAATTAATTTTGACAGTAAATTACAACCAATTAATCTGTAACAAAAACACAAAAATATTATTTTACTTTATTAGTAATAAGTACTGGCTGTTTTTTCGTGCCTTTTCCTAAAAAAAATTATGATGCGCGCCGCGCGATTTTTCTAAACGCTGTATTGTTTTTATTCGTTTACCATAGTCGGAGTTTTATTTTATTTCCTCGCAAATGTGTTATAAAACGTCGTATGACATACGTGCGCTTTGATAATTACAGCCTCTGCTTACTTGTAGCCCTCGCCTACGGCTCGGGCTAGCAATATCACCTCGGCTGTAATTTTCAACCTACCGCACTTATATCATAATGTACTATTAAATTTTGCGCTCTCGGGTTCGCTGTCAGGTCGTTGCATGCTCTGTTATTGTTTAACATTTATGCGTGGCCATTTTGGCCGCCATTACTCTGGTTCGTCAGTAAGCGAGGTAAACACGTTTTTGGTATTGGCAAGAGAAAAAAAAGTTTTTTTTTGTGTTTTTAGATTACATCGACAAATACTAAGGTACGTAATGTTTTACATATTAGTTAGATTATTGAGTTCATATAATTTTATGAATGCAGTATGCTTTTTTCTTCTGATTTATACAATTTCTACAATACGTCATGAAGTGATAAAAGTGAGGTTAGGGAGATTTGATCCACAATGCTTAAGGGAGACACGATCAGTGGTTCAACTGTCCCATACGTGTTCCTAACAGTGAGATATTTAAATATGTTTTGTTTTATTTGCAGGTGTTAATGTCATGCCGTTCCAATATAAAGCTAAGGCTGGTTCTACCCGCAAAAAAGTCACTAAGCAGGTATTACAAAACGCTATTGAACAAGTAAAATCGAGTGTCTCCCTATGTAAAACAGCTATTAAATATGGGTGTGGACCACATCTTAATTCATTAATTATTATCTAAAACTGCGGAAGTAAGTAAAGTAAGCTAAAAGTTTATTCCTTTTTTTATATCTCTATAATGTTTACTCTTTGTTATTCTATTTAAAACTGTTTCTTTGATACCTAAATTTAACGATAATTAATAAGATTTAGGTATTATTGACGTTTGACGTTACTTTTATTAAACAAATTTGATAATTACAACGTGTTTTTCACTACTTCTGCTTTAAAATTAGATATGGTTAAGTCTCCCTAAGACGATGGTCAACTCTCCCTTGCGTTGGGGAGATTTGAACCACAAACTGATTTTTAAAAAAACATTAATATATCTGAAGTTAACTGATCAGCGGAAAATTGTACATTACAAAATGGTACCTATTTGGCAATGCTTTATATACGTTTTTAAGCTGTTAAGGTACAGGTTATAATTACAATGTTATGCGGGTTAAAGTAAAAGGGGGTTCAACACTCCCGGACTCCCCCTACCTATCGTGTTCATTGCAACTTTAGGTCCTAACATTAGTGGAAACTTTGTTGGTCAACTATTTATATTTATGTAATATCCAAAGATGTTTAAAGAAAAAGTTTCTCTCTCCTAGAATGATTTTCTCCCAACCTCTTTGGTAATATTTATAAGCTGTTTGTTTCAATAAAGAAAATAAAAAACATTTTGAATACCTAATAAAACTATACGTCGAGAACAATTACTTAACTGATTTTGATGATTTTATTGTGTGGGTTCCTGGATGGCTTAGATTTACAATTTTATTGGACCAAATAGGTGGCGCTGTTGTCTTTGGCAGGACAACATCTGCCCAAAACACTAGTCTTCACTATCACTTCACTATCGCTACTTATTATAAAACAAAGTCGCTTTCTCTGTCCCTATATCCCTATGTATGCTTAAATCTTTAAAACTACGCAACGGATTTTGATGCGGTTTTTTTTATAGATAGAGTGATTCAAGAGGACGGTTTTAGTATTAGCATTGCACCCGTGCGAAGCCGGGGCGGGTCGCTAGTAATATTATAAAGAGGAAAGATTTTATTGTTGGTTCGTTTCAAGTATTGAATAGGCTCCAGAGCTACTGGACCGATTTTAAAAATTCCTTCACTTATGGAAATCCTACTTTTCTAGGAGTAACATGGGCTATGGACGGACAATTGACACGTTCTTTCCTTGTGAGAGTTTTTTTTTTAGTAAACAAGGTACATATTGTTATAAATAAGTAAATAGATAGGTGTAGGGTTATATGGCAAATTATAAATATTAGAAAAGAGCGTTATTCTCGCTGACAAACTGCATTGTAGTTTGGCGAGTGTAATTTAAAATTGTATTATTATTTGTAAAAGGAATAATAAATTTAAAAAAAAATCATATTCCCACGAGAACGCGACTTACACGGGTGAAATCACGCGGAACATTGTGTGTTACTCTAGGTACTATTGTATTGTGCTCATTTAGTACGCTACTTGTACTCGTAAAACAAGCAATATAAATACGGTTCAAAGCTGTTGTGATGGCAGTTACATCACGTTATAGCAGCGGTACAGCGTCAAACTATTTGTGTACTTCGTAAAATTAGATTACATTACGCCTATAGACTTGCTTTGCTGGTCCACTTGCAGCTCTAAACATTTTGGAAAAAGAAAGATAGAAAAAAAGAAAGAAATTTTATTTTGGCGTACCTAAGTGGAACAATGGACTCGATTCTGCAGACCAACTAAAATTCCTAATTAAAATCCGGAAGAATAAGGACAGAAACAATCCATAGATAGAGTAGGTAATATCAAACATGTAATCTTATCTGTCACTTTTATCAATGACAAAACTTGTTTCTAAACATGTTGGATAGTGTTTACCTACCCAATGGCGGATTAGAGCCCAGTAGACGGACCTGTTGGCTCAGTTGGTAGTGACCCTGCCTTCTAAGGTCGCGGGTTCGATTCCCGCTCAGGGTCAACATTTGTGTGCATGAACAATATGAACATGTCTATTTATTTAAGTAGGTATATCTTTCAGTTGTTTAGTACTCATAGTACAGGCTCTGCCTAGTTTGGGACTAAATAACCGTGTGTGAATTGTGTCCCACCATTTATTTATTTATTTCCTCTTTATAATATTAGTATAGGTTTAAGATATTAGAATAGGTTTTCTTTGTTTTTCTGTAAATTTTATGATGTTATTCTGTTGATAAAATAAATTTTATTTATATTAGTATAGATAAATAAGTTGCAGTTTTCATATTCAAAATACGAATTCACAAAATTATAACATTTATAACCATTTCTCTAGTCTGTTACATCACACAGGGCGCGAACTGCCAAAACATTTCGTCGAGTTAATCGACGAATCAATCGCTGTTAGAAGCTACTGACTTTATTGACGCCAGTCGATCAGTCGTTCTATGATTATAATAAAGTTTCACCTGTGTAGTTCCCGTTCCCGTGGGAATACGGGGATAAAATATAGCCTGATAATGTAGCTATTCCATTGGTGACAGAATTTTGAAAATCGGTCCAGTAGTTTCGGTCCTCTTAATAAATTTGTAGATTTTTTAACATAAAACGACGAATGTTTATTAATTGATACAGAGTTTTATTCCTTCATTTTCTTACTTACCTAGGTACTTATTTTTATGGTTTCGTACCAAAGGGGTAAAAACTAAACCCTTATGGTGCAAATCTGTCTGTCTGTCACAATGGCTATGGCTAATGGGGTATCACATGCGTTAGACGTACCTAATATATGTGATAAGAAAAAAATAAAGAATTGAATTGAATTGAATGGCTTATCTCAGCAATTTCCAAAACTATCGACTTCATATTTGGAATTATTAATCAAGGATTGAAAATGAAAATGTCGTTATATTGCAAATGAACTACTTCAGTAGGTAATTAAAAAAAATACTTTTAAACGTAGTGAAAAGCTTCATTATGATGTAAACATTTCTACATTTGCCGTCAACGGACAACCATAAAACGGGAAAGTCATGAGCGTAAAAGGCCCATAAAATCTGGGGGTCCCAAATTGCATAGTAACCGCAGCGTGGGATTGCCACTTTTTATGACTTGTTTTTCTTTTATTTGGATAAAAAAACTGTTACTTACTAATTATACTAGGGCTAATAACATATCTCAATAATTTTGCTTATTTTTTAATAATTCAACGCCATTTTGTGGTAATGCCGTATACCTATAGTATGCAAATTGCTCCACTCCTAGGTATCGAATCAATAGCATTGATCGAATAATGCATTGCAGTGCCTGCAACCTTGCTTTTTATTGTTTGCATCAAGGTCGACAATCGACATATTATATCCTTCCATCTTTGCACGTGACTTCGCCTGAGTTCTGGGATCAAAAGTAGCCTATGTGTTATTTTGATGTATGAGCCATATCACTGTAGTTCCATAGATTTCTTGCGTGAAAGAGCAACAGTCATATCCATGACCATACATACGTCCTCGGAAAGTTTTTCGTTTATAATATTAATCTCACGCTTTTTATCCCAGAGGGGGTAGGCAGAGGTATTAAATTTCTGGAAATACTCACCTTTCACAAGTATATTTTTGGACCCCCAAACGTGATTGGTAGTGAGCCCATCGCCGGACAGGGTCTGTTACACGTTTCAGAATTAATTCTCGGACCTGGGGGTTGATTTTTGAATCTCACCAAGTGACTAATTCTCACCGATGTGAGTGATTTCCGAAAGTTCGTATTTTTGAAACTCATCGGTGACTTACATTTGTCATACCTATGATATCGATTTACGAGTGCCCCTACCCACTCGTAATTGAAATCACCATGCGATTGTTTTTGAGAGTTGACCTGAGATCGCACTCCTGGAGTGAGATTTTTGAATCTCACTGGTGATATCAAAATCACCGGTGACTTTAATTATCACCGATGACTTTTATGTCACCATTTTCCAAAAGCCGTATTTTTGAAAGTCACACGCTGTTTTCAATAAATCGTCGAAATCACAAAATAATATCACAATCAAGCCCCGCTGCTAATTCTTCCGAAAAACATACTTTGGCACTTTTGGCAGATGGCACTACGTCAACTGTCAAAAACAATCGCATGGTGATTTCAATTACGAGTGGGTAGGGGCACTCGTAAACCGATATCATAGGTATGACAAATGTAAGTCACCGATGAGTTTCAAAAATACGAACTTTCGGAAATCACTCACATCGGTGAGAATTAGTCACTTGGTGAGATTCAAAAATCGACCCGACCGTTGGCTCTGTTGGTAGTGACCCTACCTTCGGAGTCGAAGGTCGAGGGTTCGATCCTCGCTCGGGGTCAACATTTGTGTCATGAACATGTCTGTTGGCTTCGTGTCTGGTCGTTTATTAAGTATTTATTTAAATATGTTTATCAGTTGTTTAGTACCCATAGTACAGGCCCTGCCTAGTTTGGGACTAAATAGCTGTGTGCTGGTGCCGCAGCTGTATTTGCAGAAGCAGTAAAGCGTATAAGGTACACCAATTTAGGGGACACCTACATTTTTGTGCCAGCAATAGAAACGACGGGCCCATGGGGCCCTGAAGCAAGGAAATTTTTAAAAAGCCTTTCAGCGCGCCTAATAGAGGCCACTGGCGACCCAAGGGCTGGTGGCAATTTCGCCCAAAGGATTAGCTTGGCTGTCCAGAGGGGAAATGCTGCTAGCATTTTGGTGCCTTACCTCGACATGGTGCTCTTAAGGACATTTTTTATCTTTAGTTTAGTAAATATTATGTGTATTTTAAAATTATTAAGCTATTGCATAGCTTCTATCGAGGGCCTCGAGCGCGGGGACCGAATCCAGAAATTCCGTAACGAAAAAAAACCTCACGCTCCCCACTCCGACGGGCACGGAGGTGTGGCTTGAAGGCCGTGCATTGTCTAACGTCGTTTCTTTTCGACAGTCTTGTTGATACAAAATGCTATGCAATAGCTTTACCGCGGCAGTCCCCGAGTGCCACACGTTTTTTTTTATTGTTATTAAATAAATAAAAAGCGCACTCCTACAATTAATATTATTACTTAAATCTTTACACATTTATTTATTTATTCAATCCGATTTCTTTTTAAGTGGTGCACACTTGTCAGGTGCTTAATACTAATAATATCGGAACAATGTGCAGTTGTTGTTGAATTATATATTCACGACGCTCTGGCAGGGAGCCAGCAGAATTCTGGAACTGTTAACTCTGTTTTGATACAAACCTATCTGTTGATTAGTTAATTCTGACTCGATTTACCTAGGAGGAACTATTTTAAAAACTCTTAACTTTGTACAACCGAAACAAATTCGACAGTTGCTAGTTGCGGTAATTAGAGAGTGTGTTTTTCAGCGAAAAGTTGTAGAATATCGGCATTTGAGGGATAGGAGATAATTAGAAGTCCGGCTTCTGTAAATGTAGTGCAGACTTAAAAATTAGTACTCATTAATTTAAGAAAAACAGTTGCCGCTGAAGTAACGTTACCCCAACGGCAAATGTTTTTTCTTAAATTACTAAAAAACTATCATCTGCACTAAATGTGTTTAGGTATTTTTTCCAAAATATGAATTAGCATTACTGAATTTAGGGCTACCTATGAAAACCGTACTATTGCGTGCTCTTTATTTAAGAAATTTGGTTAGAAAAAACTAGAGTATGTACGAATGCATCATAATTTTAGGGGTATATGAGGAATTTCGCTTATTCTGTGACGAAATACTTATTGCAGCTGTCAACTGTATATTCTACAAATCCCCTTAATGTTATCCATTGTCACAGAATTAGCCACGTCGGCCCCACTCCGGCTGCTGCAGACTTAAGCTGCAAACAAATTATCGGACGCGGCTTACGGACGCGGCTGACAGCCACGATCTAGATAATGAATGTACACAGAGCTTTGCAAACTATCGGACGTAAGTCGTGGACGTAACCTTGAGCGTTCGGACGTCCGACGGAAATCTGGCGTGCTGAATTCAAAAGACTGTGTACACGTATCGGTCGCGGCTGTCTGCCGCGTCCGTCAGCCGCGTCCGATAATTTGTTTCCAGCTTTACTCTAGCTTTAACTTAGGTTTAAGTATTAATAAGTCCGCCGGAACCTAGGTCGAGCTAAAAATTCGTTTTCTATTTACGAAAATAGCTTCGAGTCGTGATATTTCGGCTAGCAACTAAAACTTATGTTGTAGTAGCATTATTATTTCACGAGGCAAGCACAATGGCAAGATCTACCCTCTGGGGTACCGGAGTGCGCTTAGGTATATTAATATTAATAGAGCCGTAAAGGTAGAGATGTTCTGAATATACGGTCACATTCAGTATCTGCTGAGCTATGGGTCTTTCCTCACACATGAGGAAGTATGGGCTTTAATCTCCCACGCGAGCCCACCGCAGATTGGGAGATGGTGTTAAGCTGGTGGCCACTTAACAGTCAGAGTTTTTCAAGCCACCCAAGGGTATATGACATGGCTTAACGAATTAAGTACCTACCTATACCTTTTTTTTTTAATTTAACTTTTCAACACCTCAATATTTGACGCAAATAAATTTTAAATATACCAATCGATAGAGCTGGACGATGAGATTAGAACTGCATTAAATAATTAACCATCGAGAAAATGTTTTGATCGACAATCGATATCTACACTAATGTCTGTACTTACTAATATTATAAAGAGGAAAGATTTGCCGGCAGGTCCCAGAATTGATTCTGAGACTTTAGAATTTAGCCGTAAGGCGCGACTTTAAATCTGTTTGTTACATAGCACCTTGGTACGGCGATGGACTCGCCGCCTATCACGGTACGGGGTACTAAAAATTTACTAAAGATAAGAGGGTATACCAAGGGTAGGAATACCTTTGCTTGCCCCCTTGACATAAAAAATGTAAGATTAATTAAGTATCTATGTAAAAAAATGTTCCTGCCTATTCTGAGTCGACAAAATATCTAAATAATACTAACTCAGTAACATAAAAACAATGAAAGATAAACAACAAAAAAAAACATTTATATTTGTAAAAACAAAACACAACAACAATTCACAATATTTTTTTTAAAAAAATTACAAGTATCAAAAACAAATCTGTTAAGCATCCTTAAAAGCTAGGTTTTTATTGAAAACTGAACACAGCTTGGGCACAAATCCTGAAGTTTCCTAAACGTGTTAGGCGACATCGACAGAGCAAAAGGAAATGGAAAAATAACGCAATTACAAGCCATTCAAACACATTCACCCTTGCTTTTACGGCGATAAGATCGCTAAATGCTACATGCAAAGCTATGGCAAAAAAGCGGAAATTAAAAATTAAAGTTTGTATACTACGAGTATATTCATTAATAGACACAAAATGGAGTGGCTATAAGACATACTCACATTTTTCATTCACAACATCAGGAGAAACGATATAGATTTATAAAACAATTTACATTTTTAAAATTATTATTCTAACCTAAAATACCTATAATACTTTTTTAATTATAATAAAACAAAGAGCACTTCACCCACTCATCCAGCAATTATTTAATTAAAAAAGGTTTTAACAACCTATCCTTTTTGTTATCCGTCTCCCTCTAATCCGATCCTTGTACAACAGTCTGGTTTTTCAAACTAAACGCCAGATTTTTTAACATTGATGGTGTTATTTGCTTGTTACTTTGTGTTTTTTATTCATGGCGTGGGATTTTTAGTCGCGCGCGTATTGCTCAGAGCTTCGAGGCGGCCTGGGAATCGATAGTCGTTTTTACGCTATCCAGACGACCACCTCGGCCCGGGTATAGGCGGGTACTGCCGTGCCTGCTCTCTGCCGCCATCTACGTGAAATCGATGTTGTCAGATGACAGGACATGTGTATTTGCATCCTGATTTATGTTTTGATTTCGTGGCTGATGAATGATTGGACATTGGACTTTGATATTTGTAGGCTTTGACATGGTGTTTTTTTTTGTAAGCTACATTATCTATTTGTGTATGTGTATGTTTACTATTTTATGGAAATACAAGTAGAGCCCCGCGGTTTCACCCCTCGTAGTTCCCGTTTCTGTGGGAATCATCAACATCATCACTCCGAATACGTCCCCTGTTGAACAAAGGTCCCATAAAACAAACGGCAACTTCCTGCCTGCATTCACAGCGGTTACCTTACCTTGACGATGTCGTTCGTCCACCTGGTGAGAGGCCTACCAACGCTGAGTCTTCCGGTTCGTGGTCGCCACTTCGAGAACCTTTCTTCCCCGTCAGTTATCGGTTCTTCGAGCGATGTGGCCTGCCTATTGCCACTTGGGAATACCGGAATAAAATATAGTCTGATACTCGCTGATAATTGATAATGTAGCTTTCGTAATGTTGTAAAATTATTTCTCTAATGAGAAAGATTTTTTAAAATCAGTAGGTATAACTTTCTTAATTATTATTTTTTTAGTTTAATGCATCTGATGTCGTAGGCTAGAAGTCTAACGTTGTAGTGTTGGCGTCATATTATTATATGATTACATGATTAGGTACCTACCTACTTATACCTACGTAGTTTTTAACCAAAGAGATTAAAATATAATAGAACATAGAGGGGGCATTGGGAATATTTTCATACAAAACTTTGAAGCATGTTTGAAGCTCAAGCGTCATGTCAGTTAGTATGAACGCGAGCTGTCATTCGGTCGAAATTGTACTAGACTTATTCCACTTGGAATAACTTTTGGCTTCAAATTTTCCTGGCTTTGTCCCCTCTATGCCCTATTATATTTTAATCTCTTTGTTTTTAACCGACGAAAGAAAATTCTTATGTCGACGCGTATTTTTTTATGGATGACGCATAACTTTTTAGAGTGGTCCGATTTTTTTTATGGGTTGGTCCCATGAAAATAAAATAAAATCCTTCGGTTTCCAGTAGATATTTTTTTTGTTAAATAGCTCTTATATTGACATGTTTTTTTTCATCTTCATCGTTTTATTTATATCTTATTAACGGATTTTGAAATGAGATTTTCAAAAACTCGCGTACATATTTAACACTAGCTGGACGGTGAAGGAAAACATCGTGAGGGAACCCGCAGCTCCCAGAATTAATTCTGAGGCATGTAACAGACCCGGTCCGGCGATGGCCTCACCACCTATCACGTCTAGGGGTCTAATATAGGTAGGTTTAGGGGTCCCATATATCTCGTGAAAAGTGGGTATTTCCAGAAATGGAATACCTCTACCTACCCCTTCGGGATAAAAGGCGTGAGATTATATAAATGAGAGTTGTTAGAATCGTCTTATCTTAAGAGAGTAGGTAATTTGCCATATTTTTGAATACTCGATCTATCAAAATGAAAGTAATTATTTTTATGTAGATGATGATGATCCTTGTTGGATTTAGAAAATAGATCCAAATAAATAATAGGATATTCAGAACAGTAAAATATTTATTAACTCAGATAAGTTAATACCTACTTAATCAAAACGTAAAATGGCTTTAGTTAAAAATATAAATTAACATAATAAAGTATAAAGAAAAGATAAAATTTTCGTAAAGAAATAAAGGAATTTGAATGGAATGTAAAAAATTCTGTCCAAGGTCCCGAAATTCTTCAAGCATCTCCATCCTGAGAAGAAACATTTTTAGAGATGTTAAAAAAGGAAGGTTAAAAAAATGTCTGCCTGTAAAGTCTTTTTACCTACGGACGATAATTTCCGCCCGGAGAGATGAAAACAATATTTACTTAATGTCACTTTGGAGAATTCGCTCACAGAACAAGAGAATGGAGAGACCGTCAAGTTAGAAGCCTCACCATGGAATTGAGCCGTTCTGATAATGTCAAACAACTCTTCCTAAATAGTGCCAAATAGTGCCCAAAGCATATAAATAGTGCTATCATACTTTCGGAGATATTCAGGTCGTTCAGTGAGGCTGCTATCTTGACGTCAAGATAGCAGCCTCATCTCAGTACACAAAAACCACAGCACTGTTCTTGAAGAACTATATACCAAAAAACTCTTCTTAAATAGTAAATAATAAATAAATAAATAAATTGTGGGACACAATTTACACACGGTGATTTAGTCCCAAACTAGGCAGGGCCTGTACTATGGGTACTAAACAACTGATAAACATACTTAAATAAATATTAAACGACCAGACACGAAGCCAACAGACATGTTCATGCACACAAATGTTGGCCCCGAGCGGGGATCGAACCCGCGACCTCCGACTCAGAAGGCAGGGTCACTACCAACTGAGCCAACAGGCCCGTCAAACTATTGGGCACCTACTGGGTAACCTGGGTAGGGTACCCTTTAAACGTTTTTTTGAAGTTGGACATTGGACATTGCGTTTTCTTTGATATTTGATAAATGATTAAGTTATAATTCTTCAAAAAATTATATCTCAAAAACTGAACCAGTCCGCATTCTGATACTTGATAAATCATCACAATTTGTACCCCTAGCTACAAAAAAAAAAACAAAAAAAAACATTCTGAGATGTTGCTCTTTATAAAACCGAGCCTCCATTTTGATCTAGTTGGTTTATTCCTATCTGTACCGAATCCAAAATGTACGTGGAAGTTTATCATCATTTATTGACTAAAATACAAGTTAAATCTTTCCGCTTTGTTTTGATTCCGGAGGCACTATTTAGGAAGAGATTTTTGGCATTAGTCTCGATTCGAAATTCTTCCTCGTTGATGATGTGACTTCCAGCTTGACGTCAAGTTGGAAGCCTCATCAATGTACCCTAATATTTTCGGTTCCTTTGAAGCACTAATTCTGAAACTTTGCAAATCCAAGGCACTATTTAAGAAGAGTTTTTTGGTATATAGAACTATATACCAAAAAACTCTTCAAGAACAGTGCTGTGGTTTTTGTGTACTGAGATGAGGCTGCTATCTTGACGTCAAGATAGCAGCCTCACTGAACGACCTGAATATCTCCGAAAGTATGATAGCACTATTTATATGCTTTGGGCACTATTTGGCACTATTTAGGAAGAGTTGTTTGACATTATCAGAACGGCTCAATTCCATGGTGAGGCTTCTAACTTGACGGTCTCGAGAATGGATCGATTTTTTTGGCAACCGAATTTAGCTCAAAGGAATTTAGTGTGTGCGTGGCACGAGTCAGGGGCGTTTTACCGAGCATGTTGATGTGGGAATCGAACCCACTAATCTTAATAAGGAGGCAATAGCGTTGTATTTTCTTTGCTAAATATTTACGTATGTTGCATATTGTACAAAGGTACCTATTCTTGGATATTTTGTGACATTGTTGGAATTGGTGCGTCACCTCTTTGGTACAGTTAAGAGCATGCAGCTTTACACTTGTAGTGCGAGTCTGACCTCTATGGCGATTGTAATAAGAACGTTACAAAGTCCAATGTGTCAAGCTCCACATGCTCTTGACTGTACTTCAACCTAACCAACTCCTCCACTGTCAAATCGAAACTGGGGCTGTATTGTCTATTTATAATTGTCTTCATTTTGACATTACATTGCTTCTTCCGTCTATCAATAGTCAGTGAAAGAAGAGCAAGCAGTGATCGCGTAACAAATATCAAAGACGATTACCTACAATTATAAATAGACACTTAGACTACAATTATAAGAGCAGTGATAGCCCGGACGGTTAAAGAGCCGGCCTAAAATCAGTGAGGCTCGGGTTCGAATCCTGGCATGTTCCAATGAGTTTTTCAAAACTTACGTACATATTTATCACTAGCTCGACGGTAAAGGAAAACATCGTGAGGAAACCCGCAAGTCTCAGAATTAATTCTGAGACATGTGTAAAAAGACCCGGTCCGGCGATGGGCTCACCACCTATCACGTTTAGGGGTCCAATATATCTCGTGAAATGTGGGTATATCTAGTAATGGAATACCTCTGCCTACCCCCTCGGGGATAAAAGGCGTGAGATTATATTATTATTATAAATAGACACGTGATTCTTTTATAAAGTCTCATCAATAGTATTACTGCTTTGTTGTACCGATATTGTACCCTGTGTATTTTTTCAACTGTTGATATTTTCTATAGACAGGTCGGCAACACTAAAAGACAGCTCTAAATACAATATAACATGACGAAGAACGTAGCAGCCAAGCCATATACACCAAAAAAAAAAGTCTTTTAGGGACTTTTGGCGGGAATCCGAAAAGACGTCATGGGCTTTTTGGCGGGAATCCGACGAGGGACGTCATCCTTTTTGTTTAATTTTCATTATAGCTATACATATCGGGTATATTTATTTGTGATAGTGTAGTAGCATTATGTGGCAAGTGTCCGTAAAAGTGTGTAGTGAATGGAAAATTAGATAAAATGCGAGGGATGGACATTTTTGGATTGCCTCAAGAATTCACAATGAAGTCTTCAATTAAGTCGAACATTATCATTTTACTGTCCATGGCTAAAACTATAGGAAGTGTTGAAGACACTGTATTTTTGAGCATGAACTCTAAGCCATTTAACTAAAAATATAATAAAACTATCTCTTTCACCCGATTTTACCCGTGTAAGTCCCGTTGCTTTGGTTACAGTCAAGAGCAAGTCAAGCTTGACACTACCAGTTTAAGCTGAGCTCTGATTTGTACTGCGCGCCATAGAATACAGGGCCGGGTCAAAGTCCAAACAAAAGTGTCAAGCTTAGCGTGCTCTTGACTGTACAATCATGGCCCATGTTGCTCCCAAAAAAGTAAGATTTCCATTGGTAACAGAATTTTTAAAATCGGTTATGTAGTTTTGGAGCCTCTCCAATATTATCCTTTATTATAATATTAGATAAATACTTGGTTAAAAAGGCCAGCCAAACCAATAACTCAAAAAAACTCTAATACACTTTACATTAGGTAAAATAAAATTCTCTTTACAAATACAACATTTATATTTGACAAGGTGGTGAAACTTAAGAACTATATATTTGACTATGTACATTATCTCTAAAGAATCACCATAAATTTTGCCCGGTGGGGTGGCAAACTATTAAGACCATGTTGGAATACAACCAGAAACAAGCTAGAGTAACTCTCACCGTAATTACAATTAAACTATTACATCATTGCCCCCGTAGAATCGAATCCAAGCCTAATTTATGGGAGGCGGGCTCATTGGACAGGCTATCACTGAACAAATTACAAAATTTATATAAACACTTTTTGAATATAAATCAACTCTATGTTTACATAAGTTTTATTTGTGGCGTTTAATCAAAGTGGTAAACATATAACTCTAAAGAGTAAAAAAACCCACTTGAACGAATAATACTAAAAAACAGTGGAATTGAGAACCTCTTCCTTTCTTGAAGTCGGTTAAAAAAAGAATCATCGAAATCGGTTCGCGTGATATTGAGTTATTCGTCCAGTTGTCGCGCACATTTACGACCTATATGGTTTTCTCATGGATTCCATTGTCAGAACTGGGGACCAATCTGAAAGCAAGAGCTTTCAAATAAAAAAGAATCATCCAAATCGGTTCACCTAGTCGAAAGTTCTGAGGTAACAAACATAAAAAACAGTCCATTTGATAACCTCTTCCTTTTTTGAAGTCGGTTAAAAAAGGAATACTTATAGAGCAAGTGTGTCACAATTGCTTATAAAGCTGGGGTCCCACGGTCCGCTATTCTACGGATCAGCTACACTCAGCCGACGAGCACGGACGGCGACGCACCACAGGCAGGGCCGGTCCAACGGTGCGTGTCGGTGTGTGTAGATGTTTTTATGTTGTCATAATGCAAAGCGAAAGAGAGAGAGAGAAGAGCGCACCTTTGAAGTTACCGACTCACGATGGATACGGGCGCACCGCCACAGACGTTCTGTGCTATCACGGACGAGGCCGGTCCCACGGTGCGTCGTGCGAGCTGGTCTGCGTGCATCCGCGATTTTACGGACCGTGGGACCCAAGCTTATAAGAAGCTACTATGCAACCGAATTCGGTGTATTTTTAAACTTATAAAATGTCTCAATAAAATTATACTGGTTTTTTTTACCGTCTGGAAAAAAATATGACGTATAAAGCTTGGGTCCCACGGTCCGTAAAATCGCGGATGCACGCACGACGCACCGTGGGACCGGCCTCGTCCGTGATAGCACAGAACGTCTGTGGCGGTGCGCCCGTATCCATCGTGAGTCGGTAACTTCAAAGGTGCGCTCTTCTCTCTCTCTCTTTCGCTTTGCATTATGACAACATAAAAACATCTACACACACCGACACGCACCGTTGGACCGGCCCTGCCTGTGGTGCGTCGCCGTCCGTGCTCGTCGGCTGAGTGTAGCTGATCCGTAGAATAGCGGACCGTGGGACCCCAGCTAAGGTATCTAGAGCCGAAGTTATACACGAGATTATTTGTTAAATATAGGTAGTCATGTTTAGTGCAATTTACAAAATCTAGAAAACTACGCACAGTACTACGTAGGTATATTGCGCATGAATGGAAGCTACGAGCCTGTTTCTTTTTAAAATACTATTTCAAATATCTTAGTGTGTATTTATCGACTACAATTGAGTAATGTATATTAGTCTAAAAAAGAAAAAAAAAATTTTTGAGAAAAAAAAAATTTTTTTAAGTAACATTGCCAAATGAATCTATTACACTTACCTATCACACCACATTTTTTCCAGACGGTAAAAAAAGTCACCTTGTATGTGTTCTTCCAAGGTAAGGAACTCTCTGTACAAGAGTCCTCGCACTTGGCTGGTTTATTTAATATGGCCGTCAATAGTTCTTCACTTGTACATCATAATATACAAGTCTAACTATATCCCTTTTCCACGCCACCGCTAACATACCACCGCTTTTGTTATTAAACTAAAGTACATATATTATTATAATATATTACACTATGTATGCAAAATTGTCTCTGTCCAAATCACTATCATACCATGTTTCGTCCGTTGTCGCCGGCTATCCTGTCGACGATCTGGAAATAAAATTCAATATTTCATTCGAGAACATACAGTTATATCCTTGCAACTTGTCAAAAACAACAAAATGTTGTAACAATTATAATTATCTATATAAATAATAATGAATGGCTAAATGAGCAAAACTCGAGAATGGCTCGACCAATTCGGCTTATTTTTTGTTATGTTGTTAATTGTGCAGGCAAGATTATTTTGTATGGAAGGTATTTTTGGGCTCGTTATTTAATATTTATTTATAAATGAAAATAAAACATACACTTTATTCGAAATTCAACAAATAAAAATAAAAGAAATCAGTGCTCTTCTATAGTGCATCGATGCTTTCTTCGACTTCAGCCAAAACTTTGGCCAAAGTAAGTTTTTTTGACCCAAGAGTCGGTGGGAATATTGTTTATTGTTTTCACCTTTTTTTGTTATCAACTGTCTATATTCTGTCAACTGTCATTACGCGCAAATTGCGTATCGTGAAGATTTTGCGAAATAAATTACTAATAACAGTTCTTGCTATGGAAAAACACTATTGTTGTGAAGTTTAGCTTACGTCCGTGAATTAACAGTGTTATCTATGTGAAATTCCGCCGAAAAATATCTTAAAACTGTGAAATAAAAAGTAAATCATTGAAAGGATTTTCATCCTACCGTCAACCATAAAATAACTTGACACTCATTCCAACATTTTTATCCTACCACCTTCCTAACTTTGAAAAGCCAGTGTTGCCAGATCAAAGTTAGTGTTGTCAGAGCAATAGTAGTGCTGCTATGGATAAACCATAAATACTACCAAAAATGACAGGGGTGTCTGATGTAACTACTCCACAAAAAAACAAAGATGGAGCATCAGCAAATAGGACAACTCCTAAAAAAATATACTCAGCAAGTTTTCCACCCAAGTCTACTGCAAAAAACACCATCGCAGTCATTAAGTGAACCAGACCCGTCTTCATCAACAAGTACCAGAGAGACTGATTCTACTAACAACCTCGTGGCCTACAGCACCCAACAAGATGAAACCATGGATAATAGGTCACACCCGGAATGGCAAAAGGTGCCAATCCTAAGAACCCACAAGCGAAGAAGGACGTCAGACTCTTCTTCTCCGCCGCCCACGAATGGAAATAGATTTTCCTTGCTAAAGACAGACGTACCCGGCGACAGGGAAAAACTAATTACAGAAAACAAACCCCCACCACTTCTACTTTATGAGGTGATAGATGTACAGAAACTTACTAAAACTATTGAAACTACCCTCTACAAAAGTGAATACTCCATCAAGATCGTATTAAAGAATCAAACCCGTGTGAGCTGCTCTACGATGGAAGCATACAAAAAACAAATGACTCTAGTCCGCGATATGGGACTCATAGGTCATACATTTACACCAAAATCTGAAAAATGCTTCCGCATAGTCATCAAAAACTTACATCATACCACACCGCACACTGCGATCATAGAGGAAGTTGAAAAAACGGGCAATGTTGTAAGAGGAGAGATTATCAATGCTCGAGTGGGCCCAAACAAACACCCGTCAACAACATTCTTCGTTAATTTAGAGCCAAACAGCAGAAATAATGAAGTAAAAACAATTCGTTACATCTACAATACCGCTGTAAAGATTGAAGATCCTATAAAAAGAAACACCATCGTACAATGCACTAAATGCCAGCAATACGGCCACACAAAGAATAATTGCCTAAGACCATTCCGCTGTGCCAAGTGCGCTGAATCACATAACACCAGAGATTGACCTAAAAAAGATAATACCACCCCAGCAAAATGCGCCCTTTGCCTTGGTAGCCACCCCGCTAACTATAAAGGCTGTGAGGTATATAAAGAAATTCTAAGGAGACGAACAACTAAAAATAAAATCCAAAAAAGAGAAGAAAAAGCAGCATCAGAAAACGACAAAGAGCATGAACACCAAGCAAAATTCGGTTACGAACACCAAGCAAAAATCGGCACTGATCCTACAAATAAGAACACAAAAACCTACTCGGAAATACTACGAGGAGATGAAATTAAAAACATCAGTAACACTGACCCATCCCAAGAGCTACGAACCCTTCTTGTTGCACAATCTAAAAAAATTGATATCCTCCTAGAACAGATCAGTTCCCTTGTGGGGCTCATGACCACCATCATAAGTAAATTGGTAAAATGACTCTTTTAAGAATCGCCATTTGGAACATAGACGGCTTGTCTCCCAAACTACATGAAGTCGAATCACTTATCCATCACCAAAAACTTGACATAGTACTAATTTCCGAGACACACTTTACGAGTAGAAGCTCTGTTAAAATCCGCAACTATAACATCTACAGCACAAATCATCCAGATGGAAGAGCTCACGGTGGCACAGCGATTATCATAAAATCCTCGATAAAACATTACGAGCTACCACAATATCAGACCAACCATATCCAAGCAACAACAATAACGGTAGAAGACAAAAATGGAAACTTTAACGTATCTTCAATATACTGCCCACCGAAACCGAAAATAAGCGAACATATGTTCACTGAATATTTTGATTCACTTGGAGCGCGCTTTATTGCAGGCGGAGATTGGAATGCAAAACACACGCACTGGGGCTCTAGGCTCACAACGACGCGTGGCAGAGAACTTAGAATGAGTATGACTAGCAGGAACTTATATCCACTTTCGACTCCTGAGCCCACGCATTGGCCAAGTGACCCCAATAAAAAACCCGACCTACTAGATTTCTATATAATTGGCGGTCTTTCAAGACTACACTACATTATAGAACCTTGCCTGGATAGCTCAACCAACCACATACCAGTCATACTTACAGCTAGCACAGCCGCTCTTCAACACCAGAGGTTAGCCTCCCTGTATAGCAGGCATACTGACTGGGAGTATTTCCGGGAGCACATAGATAGGAACCTAAACCTTAATATCTCACTTCAAAAGCCCGACGACATAGAAGATGCCATCATCACATTTACCAACACAGTCCAAGAAGGGTGTTGGATCAGTACTCCAGAAAAAAGTAATTGTCCACCAAAAAATAAAGCAGTACCCCTAGAGATCAAAGAGAAAATAATGGAGAAACGAAGACTACGTCGAGTGTGGCAGACTAGTCGATGTCCATCTGACAAAACTGCATTCAATAAAGCCATTTTTGAACTAAAAGCTGCTCTTAAAAGAGTCTCAAATGACTTACTACAAGAAAAACTGGCTTCATTAGCAGCGACCAAAGTAACTAATTACTCACTGTGGAAAACGCTAAAAGGTTACAATCGACCTCAAAACTCGAAACCTCCCATAAAAGACAACCACATTGGTTGGGCCAGAAGTGGCAAAGAAAAGGCTGAAACTTTTGCTAGACACCTGGCGA
This sequence comes from Ethmia dodecea, assembly GCA_963855545.1. Classification (NCBI taxonomy): domain Eukaryota; kingdom Metazoa; phylum Arthropoda; class Insecta; order Lepidoptera; family Depressariidae; genus Ethmia; species Ethmia dodecea. Next base: position 12,829,076 of record OY979454.1, read on the forward strand.
AGGTATTTACACCGAACGCTAAATCTAAAAATGCGGATGAATCCGATATTGATTTGGTACTTGAGCAAGACGTCCAATTAGACGTACCTATAAAGCCTGCTAGCCCAACTGAAATCAAGAAAATAATTTCTAATCTTGAAAATAATAAAGCTCCTGGGTTTGACCTAATAAATAAAAAAGTCCTATCTCAACTTCCAAAAAAAGGTTTAGTATTCTTGACTATATTGTTCAACGCCATTCTACGGATTCACCATTACCCCTCACTCTGGAAAGTATCACAAATAATTATGGTACATAAAGAGGGAAAACCTGCAAACGAGCCTACCTCATATAGGCCAATAAGCCTACTACCTGTTGCTTCAAAGGTATTCGAAAAAGCCCTTCTCAGCAGAATGGCCCCAGTGTTAATAGAAAGATCTATAATACCTGAACACCAATTTGGGTTCCGAAAACAACATGCCACTATAGAACAAATACACAGGGTATATAGCACAATTCGACAAGCGTTCGAAGAAAAGAAATATTGCTCAGCAGCATTCCTCGATGTACAACAGGCCTTCGACCGTGTATGGCACAAGGGACTTCTCTATAAAATTAAATCATCTCTACCCCATCCATTTTTTAAGATACTCCAGTCTTACCTAGATGGACGAATATTCCAAGTCAAAGAGGGTGACAGCACATCGGACTTCTATGACATCCAGGCCGGAGTTCCACAAGGTTCAGTGCTGGGTCCAGTTTTATACTCCATATTCACAGCAGACTTACCACAGACAGAAGGAATCGCAATAGCCACCTATGCAGATGACACTGCCATCTTAGCCAATAGCGCAAACTCAAAGAGTGCTTCAGAACTCCTACAGAGTAGCCTCAACGACATACACGAATGGCTTGAAAAATGGCGAATCAAGGCGAGTGCTTCTAAATCAATCTATGTAACTTTTACACTCCGTAGAGAAAATTGTCCATCAGTGAAACTGGGAAACTCAGAACTTCCCCATCAGGACAGCGTCAAATACTTGGGAATGCACCTGGACAGACGTTTAACCTGGAGGAAGCATCTCCAAACCAAAAGAGACGAAGTGAACATGAAATTTAGAAATCTGTATTGGCTTTTAGAACGCAACTCAAAACTATCAATCGATAATAAGCTGCTAATATACAATTCAGTTCTCAAACCCATTTGGTGCTATGGAATCCAACTGTGGGGTGCAGCAAGCACGTCTAATTTGAAAATTATGCAAACAGTGCAAAATGCAATATTGAAAAAAATCTCGAATGCTCCTTTATTCATACGCATCACAGAACTTCATGAATTTCTTGAGGTTAGCAGTGTGGCAGAGGAAATTAAACTCCATGCTGCTAAATACAAACAAAGGCTCATTAAACACCCGAATGAACTAGCGGTGAAACTAACTAAGCCCACTTACATCCGAAGACTAAAAAGACGAGAAGTCACAGATCTCAGTAAATAAAAATGCTACATATAATGAAGAGAGGTTTCCAGTGGGGAGCTGCATCTGAACGTCACCAAACAATACAACACATCCGCTTATAGTTGAAGAACTGATTGCAGATATAAAATTATAAAATAAAAAAAAAAAAAAACCTTTTTTTGTTTCTCTTATTCATTACTATTTTTCATATTCTAGAAACCACTTACCCCACGAATGATCGGTAGACTTAATAGCGATCCTAATACTGGCACCATTCTCAGGAAATTTATGGCTGCTGGCAGGAATCCCCTGGAAAAAACAATAACATTACATTGACAGAATTGAATTAAGACAGTGGTTAGGATTGTTACAGGAACGGGCGGCACTGCGACAGGGCAGGCCGGGACTGAGACAGGACAGGCCGGGACTGCGACAGGACAGGCCGGGGCTGAGACAGGACAGGCCGGTGCTGACACAGGACAGGCCGGGACTGCGACAGGACAGGTCGGGACTGATACAGGACAGGCCGGTACTGCGACAGGACAGGGCGGGACTGAGACAGGACAGGCCGGGACTGCGACAGGACAGACCGGGACTGAGACAGGACAGGCCGGGACTGCGACAGGACAGGCCGGTATTGCGACAGGACTGACCGGGACTGCGATAGGACAGGTCGGTATTGCGACAGGACAGGCCGGGACTGCGACGTAACCGTATAAGACTGCGACCAGACAAGGCGGAACAGGTACTGGACAGGGCGGGATGGCTACGGGACTGGACGACTTGAAGCATTTGTTATCCAGTAAAATTAAGTTGCTGTGACACTCCATACAAAATACTATGGACAAAATCATATTCATTTTTGATTTAACAGTTGAAAGAGACAGCACTATGCCGGTGTAATTTACTCTTGATTAGTGGAATAAGAAGAATCGGCCTTAGAACAAGACTACCACAGGTATGCATATCTCACCTGAAGAGCAACAGGAACCCGTACATCTCCGCCACCATGCCCACCATCGGCCACCCGAGTAGCACAATGGAGATGCCACCGAAGAACGCCACTGACGCCTTCATCTTGTGCCGTTGGAAGAAGAAGAAGAATGTCCGCTGTAGCCCTATGACGCATGCTAGGCCACTTATGAACAGGATCTAGAAGACATAAATATACTTTTTAACTATTTATATATATTTTTTTATTAGGACTACCAATAGCCAAAACAATGACAAGTACATAATATATCTTATTGTAAACTAGCGACCCACCCCGGCTTCGCACGGGTGCAATACTAATACTTTTTATATGAATTTTAAATAGGTATCATAACAAGTAATAGTTTTGCACGCCTGCATGCAGGCAGAATACAAGGACGTGTACATATTTTAAGACCTTTAAGTTGACTGTATTTCTGCAAATAAACGAGTTCTTTCTTTCTTTCTAATACTAAAACCTTCCTCTTGAATCACTCTATCTATTAAAAAAACCGCATCAATATCCGTCGCGTAGTTTTAAAGAGAAAGAGAAAGCGACTTTGTTTTATACTATGTGTAGTGATTATTCCTATCATTTGAAGTATAAAGCAGTTTCTTTATGTTAATCTATATGGAAGGTGAATTTTTCAAGTAGTCCAGTCTATGGAGAGACAACAACAGGAGATAATCCTATTACGGTAAAACACCCAATTGTTGACATCCACCAATTAATTGACACTCCAACAGATTTATTTAAAATTAACGAAATTACGATACAAACGTTTAGAACAATATTTGATTGTTCTAAATATTTTGTATCGTAATTTTGTGACATGGTGGTTTTATCTTATATATGTTTATCGTAATTTTATAATTTTTAATTAATAGTAATTTTTATAATTTTTAAAAAATCTGTTGGGGTGTCAATTAATTGGTAGGCAGAACTAGGGTGTCAATAATTGGGTGTTTTACCCTATACCTGCATCATACTTGACCTTGAATTCCGAAAAATCCATTTACTTAAATCCATTCATTTTGAAATAAAAAAAAAACACTGCATTATTGTAGGTACTTTCTGGTAGTGTCGCTAATATAAATAAAATATTCTATTCAATTATCATAATTTTGAAATTAATATAAGAGAAATGAAAGATTTCTCTGAATTCCCAGAGGAACGGGAATATAGTTTCACCATGTTAGTAATTATAAATGTTCTACCCCCTTGTAGGTAGAATGTAAGCATTTCTATAAGTATAAAAGAAAATATGTAATTGACTTACGTTTCCAATGGCTAGCAGACCTTTGTCGAATAGCAGTAGCACTCCAAGGAAAAGGAATGTAATTCCGAACCCCGCCAGGCCCACTCCAATCTCTGCAAATAAGAATTCTGTAAGCACTTTGTCCTGTTCCTCTGGGAATTTAGAGAAATCTTTCATTTCTCTTATATTAATTTCAAAATTATGATAATTGAATAGAATATTTTATTTATATTAGCGACACTACCAGAAAGTACCTACAATAATGCAGTGTTTTTTTTTTATTTCAAAATGAATGGATTTAAGTAAATGGATTTTTCGGAATTCAAGGTCAAGTAAGATGCAGATATAGGGTAAAACACCCAATTATTGACACCCTAGTTCCTCTCCTCTATCCCTATTTGTCTCCTCCTCAGATCAAATTAAAAGTAAAGATGGAGGTCTTGGAAGGATAAACTGAAGCCAGAGAAACTTCTCTACGCTCTGTGCATTTACGCTTGCATGCACAAATTTACAAGCAAACAACTCAATCGACCAGTTAGAACTAGTTCGTCAATTGAAGCAATATGTATGAAAAAAAATGTATTATGTTATTGGGAAATGTGTCAATGCACAAAGCGGTTAGTAGTTTTTCTGGCTTCAGTTTATCCTTCGGAGCGCTCCATCTTAACTTTTTATTTGATCTGAGGTACTCCTCTAAAAATCCCTTGGACTATGGCATAAGGCCAAACTTGTGAGAATATGTGTAGGACGCCCTTAGATAGAGCAACAATATGCAGTTTTGCTGAGAAAGACTGGATGGGAAGAGCCGAGGACCTGGCACAGTGGGGAGACCTACATCCAGCGGTGGGCTACAGGTTGAAGATGATGATACCATATGGATTTCTCAACGGATGAGAGAGCAAAATGACGAAGGCATTCAAAACAAGTTCTAAATCTATTTAGAAAGGTCACAAATTGGGCTTTAACTGCAAAATTATAAAGCGATATCATACAGAGACCTACAATATAAGATAAATGATTGGTACACAGACAGTTTTCAGTGATAATTATCGAATTTCTTTCAAAATTTGCTCAAAAATTTTGTGTTTTTTGTAAGGGAAAATAAGCTGTTTCAAACTTACTCTGAGTGTCTGTTATTTCGATCATCTTGAATATTAGCTACTTAGGTAATTCTGTACACTATCTGGTGTTCTTTACTCGCTTATTCAATGACGAAATTTTATTTACAACAAATTCATAACCTATTTCTCCACGTCATTTTTGTTTGAGCAATGTTGAGCAATCGAAAATCTAATATACCTACTGTCAATGTCAAAATTAATGACACGTTCTATAACATTATTACTTAATGTATATATTCTGTTTTATGTTTTTAATAACTTTTATTTCTTTTAAAAAATTATATTATTTTTAGTAGGTATAAAAAAATATCAAAAAGCTTGTAAAAAGAGAAATGTTTCTGGTGTTTTATTTTCTGGGAATGCAGCTAATTAATTAGTAGTTTTCTTATGTTGGCAGTAGTTGTAAATATGTATGGCAACTGGCTAGATAAAAATTTGCCTTTTTTTAAATACTTTTTGCAATAAGACTTGACAATAACATTAGAATATAAAATAAGACTTGATTATTGCTACAAAAATACCATTGCGTTCTTATTGCATTAGATCTACATTATAGATCCATCCATGCACCGACCGCCCAAACAAGATCTTGCTTGACATTGTAGTAATTTAATACTTATTGGCAACACTAACATAACCTTCAAAATCGATGGAAAGAAAGCCGCGTCTCTGCCATTTTGTTGCAAATAAGCGATAAATTCTACGATTTCAGTGTGAAAACAACAGAAATACTATTAAAATCCTACTCACTGCTATAGCCCTTGGAATATCAAACGTTTTGGCAGCATACAGTGTGAGATTGCCGTGTAATTGGCGCAAAAAACTTGCTCCGATTTTGTGAAATTGTGAAGTTGTTTTCGTTAATCTGAATATGGTAAGAGGAGCCGGTCGTGGAGGGCGCGGGATGCCTGGTAGAGGTGGGATGGGCCGCCCGCCCTTCAGCAGACCCAGGGTTCTGATGCTGCGGCCTCCTTTCGACCTAATTCTCGCTGAGCCAGCGTTTCCTCGCTGCAAACCTGCCCCTGACGACTCTGCCCTCACACAGGTCTGTATTCGTGTAAATTTGGGCTTAAATATTTAATTTTCGGCGTTAAATTGCAAGTGCAACGAATCTTGGATTATTTATTTACTTTATCTTAAACTAACCTATTTAAAACCCAAACTTTGGTGTTGGTTGTTGTGTGATATGGTTATAATAATATGTAAAAGGTTTCCGTGCTCTAGCCAGGTATCTAACTCTTTTTATTTAAAATATCTTTGGATGTACAGTGCGGCAGTTTTAACTTGGCTGCACTGAACATAGGCTCTGTTTTCGCACACCGTCTCATACTGCCAAAAAATGTTATTGCCCAGTCATTTGAGCTACTTCGGAGCTGCCAAGTTATAACATCACTACTTTACATATGAATTTATATATGTTTAAGTTCAGTATTGAATGTCTTAGCTGAAATGATAGTTTATTTGTTGTTTACTATCCATAGCATGGCTATTTAGTTTGTGACTAATAATTGGACAATGATTTTATCAATATGTGCAAATTGTGACATTCTATATCATCATCATTTCATTATTTTCCCATTATTTGGGGTCATGATAAACAAGCTTACAAAAAAACTTAAATTTGATGTTATATGAAGCTTAAAAAAAAACTTAACTATTGATGTTAAATCAAGCTCTTCACCCTCAGGCCTTGCTTAAGAGACATGCAGAGCTGTGCCCGACCCCAGCAGAGCAGTCCGCTGTCCTCAGCCTCGTCACCAAGCTGCAGACAGTGCTTGACAACTTGGTGGTTGCACCTGGAGATTTTGCTGCCTGCGTATGTTTAAAAATAAAATATATAATCTCACGCCTTATATCCCCAAGCAGGTAGGCAAAGGTATTCCATTTCTAGATATACCCACTTTTCACAAGATATTCTTTGGACCTCTAAACATGGTAGGTGGTGAGCCCATCGCCGAACTGGGTCTTTTACACATGTCTCAGAATTAATTCTGGGACCTGCATATGTTTACATTTGTCAAAGTTGGCATTGACAATAACGACCAAATGGTCGTAAAAATACGAACTCACATTAACCTGTTGGTCTTGTAAGTTTTCGTAAATGGAAGTCGTTAAGCCATGTCAGATACTCTTGGGTGGCTTGAAGAATTCTGACAGTAAGATGGCCACTAACCTAACACCATCTCCCAATCCGCAGAGGACTTGTGTGGGAGATTATATATAGCCCATACCTCCTCGTTTGGGGAAAGACGCTTAGCTCAGCAGTAGACTGTTACAGGTTGATAATGATGAAATATATGACCCTGGTAAAATTGATATGAAAATATTTGTCAAATCTATGTAATTCCCGTTCCCGATAAAATATGGAAATAAAATATATTCTATGTTACTCAGGGATATTCTGGCTATCGGTGAAAGAATTTTTTAAATCGGTCCAGTAGTTTTTGAGCAAACATACAAAAATACATATCTTTCCTCTTTATAATATTAGTATAGATGGCGGTGACAGGGTTAAAGTTAATGATAATGGTTACAGCAACTGGAAGAGGTGAGGCAGGTGGGCTCCTACAAGAAAGGCACCATGATGGCTGGCAAGAACGTGGCAGACATTGTGGTAATCATGAAGACTCTGCCCACTAAGGAGGCGGTGGAGGGACTGTCCAATAAGGTACGTAACACTTGCACTGCCTTCTAGGCTGGAATGGAGAAAGATCTGTTTATCATGACATAAGAGAATCTTATTGTTATTATCATTTGTTGTTGTTATAATAATCCCTGGTGGGGTAGGCATAAGTAATCCATTTCTGTAAACACCCATGTTTTACTAGTTTCTTTTGACCCCTTAACATGATAGGTGGTGAGACCGGGTCTGCTACACATGCTTCAATTCTGAGACTAGCTGGTTTCCTCACGATATTCTCCTTCGCCGTCGAGCTAGTGATAAATATGTATGTAAGCTATTTGAAAAACTCTACTACTTGTTCTCGCCAGGATCATTTTAATGAATAGCTTTGTTGCTATCTGTTGGCGACTGGCCGACATGCAATCTTTTTATACATTTTAATCTTAGGTTTTACATACATACATACATACAGCTCACGCCTTCTTCCCACAGGGGTAGGCAGAGACGATGGATCGCCACTTTGCCCGATCTTTGCACACTTCCCTCGCTTCCTTCACATCCATAAGCCTTTTCATGCACGCTCTTTTATTCTTTGCACTCTTGACACCAGATTTTTGAAGGATGTCACTAATTTGATCCGTGAACGTCCTTCTGGGGCGTCCTCTTGCCTTGTATCCTTCAACATTTGCACCATAAATCTCTTTCGTTACTCTTCTTTCATCCATACGTTCTAAATGACCAAACCCTTTTTCCCTTACCCTTTTCTATCCTTGTCACTACATCTTCTTTCAAACCACACTTCTCTCGTATATCCGCATTCCTCACTCTATCACACAATTTTACTCCACACATTTTCCTCAAAGACCTCATTTCCACTGCGTTCACCTTGCTTTCATGCTTCTTCTGCCACACCCAACATTCACTTGCATACATCAGCGTCGGGACCAGAACAGCGTTATGCATAGTCATCCTTGCCTTGTTAGACATGACCTGGCTACTCACAAGGCTATTCAGGGCCCCATTCACTGCATTTCCTTTCAATACTCTTCTTTCAATATCTTTCTTATACTTGCCATCCCTTGTAAACACGCTACCCAAATACACGAACGCTTTCACTTGCTCAACTTTCTCACCATCAATCTTTATAACACACTCTGTCATACACTCTTCTCTTTCAAAAATCATCACTTTAGTTTTTGCAACATTCACTTTCATGCCCTTCTTTTCAAAAGCTGCATTCATTATATCCACCATCTTTTGCAACTCGGACGCCGACGATGCAAGGATGACTTGGTCGTCAGCGTACAAGAGGCATTTGATGGTTTTATAGGTTAGGTTTTATAATAATAATAATCATTTATTTCGGATAAACATCCATAGTGTTAGTAATACAAAAATATAACTTATGAGCTAATGTTAGTAGTTAATTAGACACTATTAATTAAACACTGGGGACCTTTTATGGAGGTCCATCCATCTCGTTAGCAGGGGAGAGTCCCATCTGCTACCCAGTACCGCCAGGATGCAGATAGGGATGTCGCGAATGCGAGTAAATAAGGAGGCTCAGTGTTTTCTGATAATTGCTGAGAAACCATCCATATGTGCCTCAGCAAACATCCCTGACGCACTGGAATGTCGCGGCAGCCCCATCAGCACCCTGAAGGCGTTATTATATTGAACACGCATGGGGCAATTCTACTAAATTTCAACAGTTACAGTTGGATGACAATGACAATGACATGGTCAGTCAATAGTGTTATTTGCTCTGAAAAGTGTCAAAATAACACCAATGTCTGACCATTGTTAAGTCATAGTCATCCAATTAAGACCGTTGACATTTAGTAGAATTGGCCCCCTGGTCGCTGTATGCCCGCTGCGTGAAGTTTACCCATAGACTGCACTAAAAGGACTGGCAATATGCTTTAAAAAGCGTGGCTTTCACTTTTATACTTGACTAGCAGCCCCCCGCGGTTTCACCCGCGTCACTCCCTTTCCCGTGGGAAAATAGCCCTTGTTATGATTCGCATGTGGAATTTTATTACAAATAGCAGGTGCCCAGCGGCGTTGCGCGGGTCCTAACTAAACCTAAATAAACTAAAATGCTCTTGCCACAGGTGAATGAGGAGCTGAACAAACTGATGAGAGCCGATGGCGGAGGCTCCGTGGTCTGCGCTTGCCACGAGCGCGGCTTCACGGTGACAGCAGCCAGTGCGGCCGTGAGAGTTCTGGTCACCACTCTGCACCAGAACCTGAGGAAGCTGGAGCCTGAGGTGAGTAACATTTTACCTAAGTATTATAATATGAAAATGCTGTTTTGTATAGAGAACTAGCGACCCCGACTTCGCACGGGTGCAAGCTTATACTAAAACCTTCCTCTTGAATCACTCTATCTATTAAAAAAACCGCATCAAAATCCGTTGCGTAGTTTTAAAGATTTAAGCATACAAAGGGACATAGGGACATAAGGATATAGGGACAGAGAAAGCGACTTTGTTTTATACTATGTAGTGATTACAAGAACCAAGTATTAAGAGGATTGATTTATAACACGATAGCGGTAACAGATTATGATGGTTTATTATTAAGGTACAAACTTTTAGAGACTGGCAAACATTTTTATCAATTATCAATACGCGCCACAGCCTAGCTCGTCAGCCATAATGCGCAGGATTGTTGACAGTTCCTCGTGACGTCACGCATAGAGATGTAGTTCCAGTAGAGTTCGCCCAAATCGATATTTATGGGCTAACACAAGAGTACCTGACACCGACGAGCATGCATGAGTTGTTTGATGAGTGTGGATGAAGCACGAGAGATCTGCCAGGTTCGTAGCAAGTGGCAGTCTATTGTCTCTGCCTACCCAAATGGGAAATAGGCGTGAGATTATGTATGTATTCATTAATTGATTTTCTCGGATTGTAACATCCAATTTGCCAAAATTGGATAATATAAATATGCATACTTAATTTTAGAAATATGGTCAACATCCGAATTAAATAATTAAATAAATAATGAATTTTAATTTCATATATTTGCTTATCACATGGTACTTAATAGTACATTATGATATAAGTGCGGTAAGTTGAAAATTACAGCCGAGGCGATATGGCGAGGGTTACTAGTAACCAGACGCTGTAATTATCAAAGCGCACGTATGTTATACGACGTTTTATAACACATTTGCGAGGAAATAAAATAAAACTATGGTAAACGAATAAAAACAATACAGAATAATTTTTACTTGTTCATAAATCAGCGATGCGCGCGCAACAGCATTTTTTTTAGGCAAAGGCACAAAAATCAGCCAGTATTACTAATTAAGTAAATTAATATTTTTGTGTTCTTCTTACGGATTAATTGGTTGTAATTTACTGTCAAAATTAATTAAATGAAATAATTATGTACATAGATGTTTCTTTATTATATTATATCTCCCAAAGTTAATTTTAATCATAAAATACTAGTGGCCCGGGCAGACGTCGTTCTGCCACCGTATAAACCATCCCTGGACCCACTCTAACCCACACAAAAAGTTTCATCAAAATCTGTCCAGCCGTTCTGGAGTTTTAATCAGACTAACGAACATCAATTCATTTTTATTTATATAGATTGACAACTTTTTTGACAAACTCTTTGCTAAGTTTTACAAAGTAAGTACTGTTCGTGATTGAAGGAGCATCTTGATAACCTGTGCGTTTTACATTACATTACCGCACTTGGGCGTAATGAGATACAATACGATATTGAAATTGGTGAAATAAGACACCTTTTATGAGCAAATGTGTTATAAAAGATATTACAAATAATTTAAATCTATGACATGTGACACTCACGCCTTTTATCGCCGAGGGGGTAGGCAGAGGTACCTATTCCATTTCTGAAAATGTCCACGTATTACCAGTATAATCTTTAGACCCCTTAACGTAATAGGTGGTAAGCCCATTGCCCGATGAAATTGGTTTCATCAAAAAATTGCGCATGGCACAGTAACTACTCACTACCAGTTTTTAATGTCGTGACACTACTTTCACGCCACTAGTTTCGTAATGTGAATCCGGCTTAATATGATGACCTTCTTCCAGGTGCATCTAGAATACAAGCTGATCAGCAGCCATCTTGCAGCCATCCGGCACAGCCGCTGGTTTGAGGAAAACGCTCACCACTCCTCAATCAAGGTATCTATACTTCTATACTAATATTATAAAGAGGAAAGATTTGTATTTTTGTGTGTTTGTATCTTTGTTACGAATAAACTCAAAAACTACTGGACCGATTCTAAAAGTTCTTTCACCAATGGAAAGCCAGAAGATCCCTGATTAACATAGACTATATAATATTTGATTCCACGGTAACGGGTGAAACTGCGCAGAACCGCTGGTAATATATAAAAGAGTACAGTGATTTAAGCAACCGCTCTACGACACATTTGCTGTAAAGTCTCACACATATAAATGTAATACCTGCATACCTCTCAGTGCAAACCGTGATCGTATTATCTTTCCCCAGGTCCTGATACGTCTCCTCCGAGACATGTGCGCTCGCCACTCGGGACTCGAACCCCTGACCCCGTGGATGATAGACCTGCTGGCGCACCACTGCATCATGAACAACCCCGCGAGGCAGGCGCTACCTATCAACGTCGCCTTCAGGTATTTATAACTAGGGATGTGACGTTGATCGAAAAGAATCGATTATTTAAACATAGATTTTCCTCTTTTTAATAGTAATCGATTTAAAAAAAAAACGATTAATTAAAAAAGCGATTATTAATATTTTATTATTTTTATAAATTCCAATTTTTTTACATTCTTTACCCTTTTTAATGAATTTATTTCAAATGTCTTAATTCGTCGCACAGATGGTGATGTTTACGAGAATATTAATATTAAAATGTTTGAAAATATAATCGATGAATTAGTAATATATATTTTTAAATCCGTTAGGCGCGCCCTGTCGCTGGTGGCGGGCGGGCTGTTCCTGCCGGGCAGCGCCGGGCTGGCCGACCCCTGCGAGCAGGCGCATGCGCGTGCGCACACCGCGCTCGACCTCGCCGCGCAGGACAACGCCGCCGCCACCGCGCAGACGTACGTATACTACACGCTGGTGACGTATGTGGCACTATACACATATACTGTGGCGACGTAACGTCCTACACACTGTGGTGAGTGGTGACAGATTTGGCACTATACCATTAGTGCAATACACTGTGCTGAAGTATGTGGCACTACACTGGACGTACGTACTTCTTTGAGTGTTAAACCAACAGGAGACGTCACGCGCACTAGTTTCTTTGCAAAAAAGTCTCCCAATTTCTGCGGGGGGGGACAGGAAACGCACACAAATAATGTTAACACAAACGCATTTTTTGACAAAACAGCTAAACACTAGCTTGAACTAGATGCACACAAATACATTCACCAATCCAAGCACTCCGTAAACTCAAAAAAACTAGTTGTATAAAACAAGTATGCGTGTTGACCGACACTTTTTTTTGGCAGAGGGGAACGCCTGTCAGTAGCGTCTCCGGTTGGTTTAATACTCAAAGACGTACTTACACTACACACTGGCACAGTATAATAAATACTACTAGCTTAGTGGACTCGTTTCTGCACCCACCTAAAATTTATAATTTAAGTTAGCTCTATTCTTTTCCACCGCTTTGGAAAGGAAAGGGACAGAAATAAGCGCCATATTTATTTACAACGTCACAGATGTCAAAATAACAAAATTGAACCCTATGGACCAAGTCAAATACACGTTTTTAGCAATTTTAGCAACTATGTAAGGAGGTCATGAATAAAAGTGACAGATAAGACATCAAATTAGTCGTTTTTTACACGTTTGATATTACTCTATAATCTGTGGTTTGTTTCTGTCCTTTTTCTTCCGTATTCTATAAAGAAGGATAGACTAACTTAAAATTAGGAATTTTAGGTGGTTTGCAGAATCGAGTCCATTATGGCCACTCCCTGCCTCCCGCTAAAAGTGCCGCCACCCCGCGCTTGGTTGTCTCACAGTCACCGGCTGGCTAGTCCAGGCAATGAAGCGGATTTTTGTATGAAGACCCCAACATTAATTCCTCAGTCGATGAAACTTTGCAGGATTGTAGTATAGTATGAGACAATACTTGCATAAAAAAATCCAAAACAAAAACCTAACCGAAGTTAGGTATTTTTACTGAAATACTTATTTATTTGATATCTTTGTTGGGAAAAATGCTCAGTCAAAATTTTCTTCGCCAGCAATATTCATTTGTGTTCAGAAAGCTATATGCGAAATATCCAAATAAATCTCCTGGTAGAAACAACAAAACTTAGACGTATATGTACCTTGCACGGGAAAATTGCTCAGTCCATTTTTTTAACTGGAATGTCATTTAATAGTCACTGTGGACTTACAATAGGAAAATCCAAAATAAAAACCATCTCGCTACATTGGTTTCAGAAATTATCAAATTATCAAACAAAAAAAAATTTTTTTTAATATAAAAACCTAACTTCGGTTTTTATGCAAGTATTGTCTCATACTATACTACAATCCTGCCAAGTTTCATCGACTGAGGAATTAATGTTGGGGTCCACTACCTTTCTTGCCTAGACTAAACGTGGTGCGCAAAGCGGCCACGCATTTAAATATTCACAAATACTTTTATAATGGGCGTATGCTGCGCTATGTATGGATGTTTCAGCTCTGTAAACGACAAAACTTACTTTTTGTACCTACAGAAAATAAATTATTTTATTTTATCTAGTTAAAATAAAATAAAAAATCTCACGCCTTTTTATCCCCGAGGGGGTAGGCAGAGGTATTCCATTACTGGATATACCCACATTCCACGAGATAGAGCCCATCCAACCGGGTCTATTTACACATGTCTCAGAATTAATTCTGAGACCTGCGGGTTTCCTCACGATGTTTTCCTCCACCGTCGAGCTAGTGATTTTGTACGTAAGTTTTTGAAAAACTCATTCGTACATGCCAGGATTCGAACCCTACCCTTCGAGCTCTTTAACCGTAAGGCTATCAGTGCTCTTATACCATATTTCTTGCAAATAAATGATTATTATGTGTCATCCGTTTTTTTGGTTCGATTTCCGCTTTTAAAAAAAAATATAAAGCGTATTTACTTGCTGATCAACTTCTACTGACGTGATACCTCATATCTTTTAAATTTTTTGATATATATTATTATTATTATTTTTAAATAACATTAATTCATTCTCATTAATTACAAATTGTTCAGAATTTTATGACGTGCCTACTTATAATTGCTATTATTATAAATGTATTAATCCGATATGATGTTAGTGATTTATAGTCTTTTATTTATAATTTTTTCACTGTAAATGAGAGCTATGTTGGCCTACTGAGCGGGGACCCCGTTCCTCGGGTTCTGGCAGAATTAACAGCCAGTCATAGCCCCGCGGCTGTGACGTAGAGCTGAGCCATGACCCTTTTGCTTGCATGATACGCTTTACACGACCATCTTCTTGTTCTGTACTCCTCTTTGTTAATTGTGTTAAGTGAGTGTATCTGTGTATTATTCAAGTAAATAAAGTGGTTTCTATTCTATTCTATTCATCCAGTCTCCTCCGGGTGGTGGCCCGCGGCGGGCACCGCTACGTGCTGGGCCTGCAGCCCTTCGAGGGCGGGAAGGACATCTCGGCCGAGATCACCGTCTGGGACGGGGTCGTCGTCTCGCCGCTGGCCGTCGCCTACCAGGACACGCCGGAGCCCATGGACACGGACGACAAAGGTACGACAATATCACGCTATAAATAAAAAATCTATTCGAAAAATCTTTATTTCAGACCACGCAGACAAGAAGACTTATAACAATGTGGACTGTCCACAGCCAATGCTGAGCCTTAGACCCTTTTGTCCACGCTTTAAACGATTTACATTAAGTTTATTGCTCTAAGAATTAATTAATTAATAGGACAAATAAATATTTCTTTCTTTCTTTCAATGTTATGAGGTCACCACGTTCCCCGTTTTACACGTTTCAGTCAAATCGCTCCAGTATCATCCTCAGGACCCCATTCGAGCTACCCCGCGTTCTGTTTAGTATGGAAACTGACTTCTGTCTCATGATTGCATAGGAAGGCTAATCTAAAATCATAAGTATTATAGATAATATCTAAATCTTATCATAATTATTATTGTCAACCATAATTACTAGTAATAAAAAACTCGAGAGGTGTCAAGGGACACGTTCCATCCGGGTGTCACTGGGTTGCTTTCTATGAGAGAGCGAGCTACTTCACACATGGCTATCCAGTCCCAAACTAGGCAAAGTCTGTACTATGGGTACTAAACTGATAGACATACTTAAATAAATATTAAACGACCAGACACGAAGCCAACAGACATGTTCATGCACACAAATGTTGGCCCCGAGCGGGGATCGAACTCGCGGCCTCCGACTCAGAAGGCAGGGTCACTACCAACTGAGCCAACAGACCCGTCTTTTGCATTTGCAATTGCATGAGACTAATTTCATCATGCATACACATACGAACTAGTTTCGTAATGTTAATTCAGCTTAATTATAACGGATTAGGCGGACAATGGGTTCAATTCTACAACACCGTCTAAACCTCTTAATTTTATTTGACAGCTCCTAAAACATTTTGCTATTCTAAGATGTACTGTCAAAATCAAATGACAGGACTAAAATGAATTTGACGTTCCTAATTTATCTGGCCAATTCAATTTAGGTTTAGCGACCTTATGGCTATTCTGTGGACGCCATTTTAAGCATTTTAGAAATGTCATCACGACTAAACCTCCTAAATTTAGCGGCGATTAAAATGGTGTCGCTTAAATTAGATTATAGGAAAAATCCCGACATATTTGTGTTTGTGTTATTTTTGAAGATACGTTTTTCATATTTTTAGAAATAGTCAAGAGGGGTCTGGTGAGAATCCGAAAAGGGAGGTCATGTTTTTTTGTACATATTTCATTTTGCTGTATATTTTGGGTTTTGTCTAATAATTTGTGATAGTATATTATGTGGCAGGTGTCTGTGAAGGTGTGCAGTGAATGGGAAGTTCGATAAAATGCATGGGATCGACGTTGTTAGATTGCCGAAGTCATTTAATGAAGCAGTGATAGCCCGGACGGTTAAAGAGCCGGCTGAAAATCAGTGAGGCTCGGGTTCGAATCCTGGCATGTACCAATGAGTTTTTCAAAAACTTACGTACATATTTATCACTAGCTCGACGGTGAAGGAAAACATCGTGAGGAAACCCGCAGGTCTCAGAATTAATTCTGAGACATGTGTAAAAAGACCCGGGGGTCGACTTTTGAAACTCACCAAGTGACTAATTCTCACCGATGTGAGTGATTTCCGAAAGTTCGTATTTTTGAAACTTATCGGTGACTTACATTTGTCATACCTATGATATCGATTTACGAGTGCCCCCACCCACTCGTAATTGAAATCACCATGCGATTGTTTTTGACAGTTGACGTATGTGACATCTGCCAAAAGTGCCAAAGTATTTTTTTTTTTACAAAGTAGTTTTTCGGAAGAATTAGCAACGGGGCTCGATTGTGATATTTTGTGATTGCGACGATTTATTGAAAACAGCGTGTGACTTTCAAAAATACGGCTTTTGGAAAATGGTGACATAAAAGTCATCGGTGATAATTTTAGTCACCGGTGATTTTGATATCACCAGTGAGATTCAAAAATCGCACTCCCGGTCCGGCGATGGGCTCACCACCTATCACGTTTAGGGGTCCTATATATCTCGTGAAATGTGGGTATATCCAGTAATGGAATACCTCTGCCTACCCCCTCGGGGATAAAAGGCGTGAGATTATATTATTATTTAATGAAGTCTTCAGTAAAAGTACTATAATTTACTGTCGATGATTCAAAAAGGGGTGTTAATGACTTAGTATTTTTGTACATGGACTCCAAAGCAGAGCCGTTTAACTAAAAAATTTGAAGATTGCTGGAGATGTTATAGAATTAACAAGAAAACAAAGACTGAGGACGAGGCACACATATCCATTTAAAGATAAACTTAACTGAAGACAGTACGGTCTATGACTCTAGCCTGTCCAAAGAAAAAAAATCTATTTGATAATACCTTTTCAGTGTTGCCCGAATAATAGTGACTTTAATATTTGAAGTAAAACAAGAAAATATAAATTAAACCTATGTTAAAATGATAAAAATGGCATCGAAAGTAATCGAAAGTATATACACATTTATTATTGTATTTTTTTTAGATTTAATTCATTCGTTCACTCAGCTCTTTTTTTATTTGTAATTGCAACACTATTCAACTTAGGCATTTTACGCTGTGGTGACTATCTAAATTTAGTAACCATGGCGTTTTAGAATTGCATTTGGCTTAGCGGCTGCGTAAAACTAAATATAATTTAAGAAATTTAGTTTTAAGCTATTTAGGCAGTGGACGCGTAGAATTGAACCCAATGCCACATTCGCAAAATGAAACGCAAATGAAAATGAATTTGTTTCTGTGGGTAATTGCTAATTACACTTAGAAAAGTCAAGTCAAAGTAAGGCACTTGGAACTTGTCCATGAAGATTGACTGGATGTAAACAGCTGCCAATCTCCACCGACGAGTTGCTGGTTCCAAATGCAGTACCCCCGAGAAGAACCAACAAGAAACACAAGGGCAGCTCTTTTTAATATCATGTCTTCCTAGTAAATATGGTTTACAATAATTATTATAATAAATAGCCTTACATAGCGCTGAGGCGGTCAAATCTTGCATTTGAATTTTAGACTGCATTTTATTATTAGAACTTCAATGGGTCTGACCAAGGGTACATTATTTTTTAGGTGTCCGTGGTTATATCAAGAAAAGCTAACCATGGACATTAAAAGTGGTCCATGGTTAGATTGATCTGACTAAGCGATCTGACTACGGATACAGAACGACACATTCTATTTTCGCAAAATGTCACATTCTCAAAACGGCACATTCTCAAAACGCCACATCGCAAAATGACACATTGTCAAAACGTCACATTATCAAAATGCCATTTTCGCATAATGGCGCTCTCTCGAACATACTGCAAGAAAGAGAGTTGACCAAGTATGGCACTTTGTTAGTGTGGCATTTTGCTACTGTGGCATTTCTAATCCATTATAACATACCTATCCCAAAACTCAGGGATGTAACGAAGGCGTTATTAGCGGAAGCAGAGGCGGCAGCGGAAGCGAAGGTGAAAAAAAAGGAATTCGTGATCTATTAGACTAGATATTTGGCATGATTTCACACGCGTAAGTGCCGTTCTCTTGGTAATATGGATAGCCCATGTTACTCGCAGAAAAGTAAGCTTCCCACTGGTGAAAGGAATTTTAGAATCGGTCCAGTAGTTTTTGAGTTAAAACTTACAAAAATAAGTCTTTCCTCTTTATAATATTAATGTAGATATTAGTGTAGATGTAGAAATATAAAGTAAAAAGTATTTATTTATATACATTTACACATTTATATTAAACTAGCAGCGCCCCGCGGTTGCACCCGCGTAGTTCCCGTTCCCGTGTTAATAAAATATAACCCGGGATAAAATATAGCCTATGTGTTATTCTGATGTATAAGCTATATAACTGTAAAGTTTCATCAAAATCCGTTCGATAGTTTTTGCGTGAAAGAGGAACAAAAATCCATCCAGACATCCATACATCCAGACATCCATCCAAACAAACTTTCGCATTTATAATATTAGTAGGATAGGTTGGGTATATAACACACTTTCTCATACAATGATGAACATATATTTCAAATAGTTGAGATCCGAATTAGGGACGACCACTTTATTATTAACCAATTTATTACGCACTAAATTACTAAGAACAATCGAAGCTCAATGGACTCGCCTCTGCGGACCATTTAAAATTCCTAATTTTAAGTTAGCTCTATTCTTTTCCACCGCTTTAGAAAGGAAAGGGACAGAAATAAGCGCCATATTTATTTTTAACTAGTGGCCCGGGCAGACGTCGTTCTGCCACCGTATAAACCATCCCTGGGACCCACTCTAACCCACACAAAAAGTTTCATCAAAATCTGTCCAGCCGTTCTGGAGTTTTAATCAGACTAACGAACATCAATTCATTTTTATTTATATAGATAGATGTTACAAATGTCAAAATAACAAAATTGGACCTTATGAACATTCACATCTTATTCAAATACACGTGTTTAGCAATTTTAGCATCGACGTAGCAAGGTCATGGATAAAAGTGACAGATAAGAAAGAAGAAAGAAAGAAATATTTATTCATGTTCATAAGGTTCAAATTAGTTGGTTTTTACATGTTTGATATTGCTCTACAACCTATGGTTAGTTTCTGTCCTTTTTCTTCCGTATTTTACGGAGAAGGATAGGCTAATTTAAAATTAGGAATTTTAGCTGGTCAGCAGAAGCTATTCCAATAGCAAACTATGTGCGTGCAAGTCGACAAGTTGATTTGACAACTCCAGTTCCAATCCTTAATTTCCAAAAATCCCTTCTTAGCGGTTGCCTACGACATACAACACCTACATACCATATTTTAAGTTTCTAGGTGGAGTCGTTTCTATCGTTTTGGAGTAGTACATATTTATATTTTTTTAAACAGTTTTGAGAATGTATTGTCCAGTAATAAAGTGTTAAATGTTGACCCGGTTACTCAGTTATCTCCACACCTAATTTTAGCAAAATCGGTACTGTAGTTTTTTATAGCGTGCACAAGCACACACAAAAATTAAAAAAAATGGTGATTTGATATCTAAATAGATAACTCTACACTAACGCAAAAAAAACCATATATACACGGTTTCGGTGCAGTTTTATTACATATACATATTATAGAAAATTAATATTTTTAGTATTTATGCTTTTTTGTTAATTATTCTTTTAGATGTTTTAGTGGTCAATATATGATATTCCTTCTAACTATTTTGTCGTTGTTTCAGATGAAGACAGTGCCCATGACGGCGTGGCGGCATAGTTAAGACTACTTTAAGACTTCTATAGAACTTCTATAAGACCAATAAATTTCTAATATTTAAAAATATTGCATTTTCATTTCAACATTCTTATTCGACTATGATCTACTATTGAAGTAATTTTTAAATCTTAAGTCGAAAACTAGACTAAAACTTCTTTATCCGGCTCGAAGGACCAAAAATTATGTGGCGTGCAAATAAAAAATAATTTCTTAGTCAATTATGAAGAGGGAGGAAAACAGTGGCGCAAAACAAAGCTTCGAATTTTATGTGATTTTAGTTAAAACTCAAAAGCAAAACAGCAAATAATAAAATGCTAAACAAAACGAATTTATTCCACAACTACCTCATCACGACGGGACTGAAGACAAAATTACTTGCATTATTACTAGATATTTTAGCTTTCCTCATTCTCTTAGACAAAATGTCGTGGCCGGGCCACAGCCCAGACACTTTAGTCGTGACCGAGAATCCACTCAGTTTTGTGTTGATAGCTTTAGAATCATCTGAACTGCAATTGGAGAACTTTCTAGAACACGACGATATAGAATTGAAGGTGCCTGGTTCTTTGCGAGTTTTAGCGCTGCTCGGAGCTGTGTAGCTTGACCGGAACTTCCCATAAATGTCGATGTGCTGAATGGTGTTCAGGAAGGCACAACGGCTGCAAAGATAATTGACATCAGAACCTTGGAGCTACAGAGCTAGCGAGGGGCCTAAATTATTGTAGAAAAGGCAAAACACATTTCTTTGAATTTGTAGTTCTATAGTTCAGGACTAAGACCTCAAAGTCAAAGATAGGCATGGATTTAGGAACGTAAGCTCGACCAGTGGCTACTAAAGAATAATTTTTAGAGTGAAAGACGTTATTTCATCCTTGTAAACGGAGCAGGCTATAAAAAACTACAATATGTAACAGAGTAAGCGCAATCCCTGAAATTAGTTTGTTCAGTATCGACTACTTAATCGATTTCAGCTATCTTTAATATGCGGTAAATTTTTCCGAAAAAATTATTAGCATGACTGAATTTAGAGGGCTACCTATACTATGAAAACCGTACTATTGTTACTCATAAGAAATTTGGTTAAACAAAACTAAAGTACGAATGCATCATACTTTTTTAATGTTAATATACTAATTGGGGTGTATGAGGAATTGCGCTTATTCTGTGACGCGTTGTATATGTCGCAGGGTTGTACTAAAAGCCGTGGTCAAAGATAGTAAAGTAAGGATTGCAGAAAAATGCAAACATTGCGTGCCACTAAATAAAATTATTTGTCGGTCTCATCTTCCGCGCTCTGGTAACATATCTGAGTCTTTTTATATATAATATCTTTGGCCGTGGTATTATAATTGGTTGTGCTAAAAAAGCTAATAGTCTAGGCAATAAAGGTAGTGGACCCCAACATTAATTCCTCAGTCGTTGAAACTTTGCAGGATAGTAGTATAGTATGAGCAATACTTGCATAAAAAAATAAAAATTCTAATCGAAGTTAGGTTTTTATACTAAAAATTATTTTTTTTGGTTGATAATTTGATAATTTCTGAAAATAATGTAGCGAGACGGTTTTTATTTTGGATTTTCCTATTGTAAGTCCACAGCGACTATTAACTACTAACTAACTACTAGATAATATATATGACATTCCGTGCAAGGTACTTAAACGTCTGAGTTTAGTTGTTACTACCAGATTTTCCTGGATATTGCGCATATAGCTTTCTTATTACTGGCGAAGAAAATTTTTACTGAGCATTTTTCCCAACAAAGATATCAAATAAATAAGTATTTCCAAAGATATTATATATAGAAAGACGTAGATATGTTACTAGAGCACGGAAAATGAGGCCGACAAATGTAGTTAATTAACCACATTTTATTTAGTCGTATTGAATTATAAGTCGTATTTTAAGCGCAACTCTTAACAGATAGCTCTCTTTTTCTTTATTATTCGTTCCTTATCATCTTTCCCCGTCATTGTTGTATCCTATAAATACACTAAGAAGTAAGTATGTACATGTTGTAGCACACTCGTAGGGGATCAATTTTCAAACGCAAGCAGTATGAATATAACTCATCCTTACTTTAATATCTTCAAGTATTTCAGTAAAAATACCTAACTTCGGTTAGGTTTTTTTTTTGGATTTTTTTATGCAAGTACTGTCTCATACTATACTACAATCCTGCAAAGTTTCATCGACTGAGGAATTAATGTTGGGGTCTTCATAGAAAAATCCGCTTCATTGCCTGGACTATAAACCCCCCCTCTGGATCCTCCCTCGTGTATATCTTGGAAACGCACCTGTATCTGTCTTCAACTGTTTCCTCCAGGTCCTTGTATTCGATCGTGAGGGTGCCCATGTCGTGGGTACGCGGACGTTCCATTCTTTGAATTTAAATTACCGCATGATGGTAAATGCCGAGCTTCTACCAACCCAAATTTTCCTATTTACATTTTCTGACAATTACGAAGACGTTTGAAGGAAAAGTTTGTAAAGAAAAAATATTCTTTGGATTTACCCAAAGAGATTAAAATATAATAGGACAATTTTAATCTCTTTGGATTTACCATTTAGTTTTATGCACAATAAAAACTCTTTGGTGACCAAGGAACATATTACTTACTCCTGCAGATGACGGCGATCATGTTGGTAGCTCAGATCAAATAAAAAGTAGAGATGGAGCGCTGCGAAGCATAGAGTAACTTATATTGACTGAAACTCCACTGCTGCGAAGGATAAACTGAAGCCTGCAACAGTACGCCACGCTCTGTGCATACACGCTCACAGGCACACATTTCCCATTGACATAATTTATATTAATTAAATTTACATAAATATTTTTACGTAAAAAGTTTTATGGGATCCTTTAAAAATAAAACAGAAAAAACCTTAAATTTTCGAGTTTTATTGCATTCAATTACCTATACGATTTCATACACATACAAAAATGTCTCACAAACAGATAGAATTTTCAATATTCATTATATACAATATATTAATTACGTTAAACTAAAAATATTATTCATATAGTTCAGCTAGCAAGTGAGAATATTTATAAAAAGAAAATTGTTTAAAAAATGCTTCAAGACTTCAGTTAAGCTTTTTGAAAGCGTAAAAGTTACATTTGTTTCGGAGAAATATAGATTTTTATAGTTTAAAAATAAAAACCATATTTATTTGATCTTTATTTAAATTAATACACTAAGTTTCCAACACATGTCTCCATGTAAACATTTACCATGTATGAAAATCAGCTGACACAACCATATTTATAATTAGGTTTTTCTGTAAACAAGCTGCTGAAGCGGTGGAGTTGAAATGACGTTCAATAAGTGGACTTGTAAGTTCCTACTTTGAATAAAACATTTTGACTGACAATAAAATACCAGGGCAGAATAGTCACTAAAAATCTAGAAATTGGGGAATTGGTGTTAGGTTAGTGACCACAATTTGTAGCGAGTGCCAAACAATTATACATAGTTACATACACTCGAAAAACATAACCCTCCTTCTGGCGAAGTCGGGAAAAATAGGTAATAATTATAATGTACAACATATGGATTGCAGTAAAAGATTTGATTTGATAAGTCTAACACCAATATCTAGAACAATAAGCGAGCTGAGACTGACTATTCCTGACAAAGAGTTAATATTCGTCAACATCAACCCACTGCTGAGCTAAGGGTCTTTCCTCATATAAGGAAGTATGGTTCGTATCTCCCACGCGAGCCCACCGCCGATTGGGAAATGGTGTTAGGCTAGTGGCCACCCGTCAAGAAGTAATGAAGATTTCAGAGTTCGTTATAGCCGTATATTATGTATCATCATAATTAATGTATAATTTCAAGTGACATTATTTTACTGAGATTTTGTACGTGGCTGGTTATCTGGTTTTTATTATTAGCTGATTAAATATTCTGTTATATATTATACAATATGTAATAGAATAAACGCAATTCCTGAAATTAGTTTGTTCATTATCGACTATTTAATGGAATTCAGCTATTTTTAATGTGTTATATTTTTCAAAATAATGAATTAGCATATCTGAATTTAGGGATTAGTATGGAAACCGTACTATATTGCTCTTTATGAAATTTGGTTAGATAAAACTTAAGTACGAAACGAATGCATCATATTTTTTTTACATTAATATACTAATTGGGGAGTATGAGGAATTGCGCTTATTCTGTGACGCGTTGTACAACTAGAGTCGAGTTGAGTTGTCTGGTTTTATTTTAACGTACTTTTAATACACAACCACTTTATAAGAGCAAGTTGAACCTCTATCTTGGAGTAATTTACATAATCCTGCAAGCGAACTGCATCTTTAACACAAAGCGATAAGGTGCACAATCAGTGATTACTATTCCAAATAATGAGCGAACAAATTCTGCGCTCGGAAACAGTATTGTACTTCTATACGCCCGTTCAGGAACGTCTCATAGCCAGGCATAGCTTTTTAAATATTCCATAGGTTTTGAATCTTATTTCAATTGCATAGAGTTCAATTTAAAGTGGCACATATTCCATACCTGGCTAAGGATTGACGAGTTATATTAATATTCGTCTTGCGTTATAGTCTCAATTCACTTTTGACAGGAAAGAGCTGCCCTTGAGTTTGTTGATGGTTCTTCTCGTACTGCATTTGGAACCAGCAACAGTCGGTAGAGATTGGCTGCTGTTTACATTTAGCCAATCTTCATGGACGAGTTTAGAGTGCCGTGTTATTAGACTATTGATGTTTATTGTAATTTATTTAGTTACAGAAATAAATGAAATTTGATTTGATCAGGGGTTTTTACGGTTATCTTTTTCGGACGGAGTGCACTCGTACGAATCAATAGAACGTCTGATCCACTAATTGGCTGCCGGTCAGAGTTTATTTGGACCACCTGTAGCGTCCGAGTGGACTCGGTCCCAGAGGACTCGTACCGTGAAAACCCGATAGAAAACGCGACAGACAAAGGTCAAGGGTCTGGTTTTCCATTATGAGATACGTAACCCTTATACATGATCATAGACTACAGATAATCCTCGTACAGTACGGCCGTTTTAACTTGGCAGCTTTGTAGTTGCTCAATAAAAAAAACTAGCGACACTTTTGCGTAGGCAGCCTATGTTCAGAGCAGTGAAACGGCCTTACTGTATGTCTCGATGCGGTTTGAGTTAATTCCACGTTATTGTGTTAGACTGATCCAGTGTTGTTCTCCCCGCTGACTATCTGGTATGTGATCAGGTATTCTGGGTAAGCCTGCAAAAGAAAAATACGTTTTTCTTTCTGTTTCCTTAACCTTAACCGAAGATATTAAATAATAATAATAGGGCATAGAGGGGGTATTGGGAATATTTTCATAGAAAAATTATGAAGCTCAAGCGTCATGTCAGTTATTATGAACGCGAGCTTTGGTCGATATTGTACTAGACTTATTCCACTTGGAATAACTTTTGGCTTCAAATAATCCTCGCTTTGTCCCCTCTACGCCCTATTATATTTTAATCTTTTTGACCTTAACCTAATCTGCTACTTATGAAATTGCAAAATACAAATAAATTTTACGTTTACAGGTTCAAAAATATATTTGTAAAAAGTGGGTATATCCAGGACTGGAATATCTACGCCGACGCCCTTCGGGATTAGGGCGTGAGTACATTTAAGAAATCTATTAATTGATTACTATTTTTCCTTATCGTTGTTTTTACATGGAATGAATATTACCAACTTTTGTCTACGAACAATTCATCGTCATCAGCTCATAACAGCCCACTGCTGAGCTAAGGGTCTTTCCTCGCACATGAGGAATTAGACTGTAATTCACAACTTCGACATTTATTACAGCAATTTTACCAAAGCGAATGTTTGTGATCGTGAGGTATCTTACAGCGAAATTAGGTAGGTTATCTCTAAGCATAAATCTTGCATACTAAACAAATCCAGGAGCTCAAACTACTCTTCAAGAAAAAAAAATTAAGGTATTCAGTTTGAGCTCCTGGATTTGTTTAGTATGCAAGATTTATGCTTAGAGATAACCTACCTAATTTCGCTGTAAGATACCTCACGATCACAAACATTCGCTTTGGTAAAATTCGCTGTAATAAATGTCGAAGTTGTGAATTACAGTCAAGGAATTATGCTTATAGCCAGTAAGTAGCAAGCTACGAACTGTTGTTCGCCGTTATTCTCCATTTAAATAAATAAAGGCAGCGCCAGACCTGCTCGCCGCGGTAGACGACGTACTCTGGGAAGCAGAGCCCCCCCTGGGAGGGCCTCCCCGCCACCGAGTGGTGCCCAGGAGGCGCGTGGGCCATCTTCATCGCGCTCAGCAGCTGGAACGCGCGGCCGAGCGTCACGCGGCACAGAAGCATTTGCCTGCGACAAACAGATATTTATTTCATTTACTTAGAACTCATACACGGTTGGGCACGGTCCGGTGGGCTCAAAATCCAATTTTCACAATTAATTATTATATAATTATAATCTCACGCCTTTTATCCCCGAGGGGGTAGGCAGAGGTGTTCCATTACTGGATATACCCACATTTCACGAGATATATTGATAAACAGTGTAAACTCCCTTAGCTCGACGGTGAAGGAAAACATCGTGAGGAAACCCGCAGTTCTCAGAATTAATTCTGAGACATGTGTAAAAAAGACCCGGTCCGGCGATGGGCTCACCACCTATCACGTTTAGGGGTCCAATTTTCACAACTGTGCACAATTTTGGAAATTTGACATTTTGAGCCCACTGGACATTTTGCGAATTACACATAATGCGCCCAACCGCTCATACAGTCGTATACGAACATGATAAAAACGAGTTAGGTATGACAACAGACAATTTTATGATACACTCGGCGTCAAAAAAATCGCACCTATGAAAAACCACTTTTAATCCCATTTAGAATCAATGATGATGGAACTATTAGGTATCATTTTATAGGTCTAATCATCAACATTCAGCAAAAATTGTAATTTAGTCTTGCTAGGCTATATTCGTAGTTGCTAGGTCATAAAAAAAGAGTGATTGCAAAAAAAGAAGAAAAAGTTTGTTGACAAAGAATTAAAGTAAGACAAAAAAATGCTTAAAAATTACTTTATACCTCTAAAAGGTAGCGCAAGTAGCGGCCCTTTTATAAAGTAATTATGCATTATTTTTGTATAACGTCGTTATTTGGGTGAATTTTTTTTTTTTATGGCATAAATGATTGTTAATTTTAATGTCGTTAAATTAATGTTTAAAATGATACTTAATAGTCCCATCACCATAGATTCTAAATGTGATTAAAAGTGGTTTAAAGTATAATTTTCCGAAGGTGCGATTTTTTTGACGCCGAGTGTAGTTTGTATTATTAGAATATCGAAAATCACATTTTTATAATTCAATCTTACTTAATAAATTTATTATAAATGATTTTAAATGCTATATTTATAATCTATTGTCACCAGACTGCAAACACCAATAAGAGCTTATGACGTCACAAACCGCAAAACAAGCTGTCAAAGACAGTTTACTTCTCTGTATTTTCTTTCTTTCTCGACCAATGTTTTGTGGTTAGTGACGTCATGTCAGTCACTTGACAGTTGTTAGTGTTTTAGGGGGAAAATTCATAATTACTTTATTTTTGTATATTTTCTCATCGAAAATACTAACATTTTGAAATAACATATTTTTTATGGTAAAAAAGAGTCGATCTTCAAAATAAAAGCAATTCCGAAAAATTGTTAACATCCCTATTGCGAGTAATCATTAATTGAAATGAAAAGATTATCCCAAAACACCTCTAAAATATATATTTCTATTTCCATTTTACAGCGATAGCAAATCTTCACTACATAGTATAAAACAAAGTCGCTTTCTCTGTCCCTATATCCCTATGTATGCTTAAATATTTAAAGCTACGCAACGGATTTTGATGCGGTTTTTTTTTATATGAGCAGTGATAGCCTCATGGTTAAAGAGCCGGCCGAAAATCAGTGAGACTCGGGTTCGAATCCTGGCATGTACCAATGAGTTTTTCAAAAAACTTACGTACATATTTATCACTAGCTCGACGGTGAAGGAAAACATCGTGAGGAAACCCGCAGGTCTCAGAATTAATTCTGGGACATGTGTAAACAGACCCGGTCCGGCGATGGGCTCACCACCTATCACGTTTAGGGGTCCAATGTATCTCGTTAAATGTGGGTATATCCAGTAATGGAATACCTCTGCCTAACCCCTCGGGGATAAAAGGCGTGTTTTTTTTTTTATATAGATAGAGTGATTCAAGAGGAAGGTTTTAGTGTTAGCACTGCACCCGTGCGAAGCCGGGGCGGGTCGCTAGTAAAATAATAAAACAATCAAAATACTGTCGCAATTGAGTACTAAAAATGACGTCACAACTCAATATTCAGTACATTTTTGTTAACTCACCGGTGGCAGAGGTAACAGCTTCGGTCTTTATGTGCAGGGCAGCCAGCTCCACCGCCGAATCCGTACACGTATTGGTTGCTTTTAGAAGAGTGCTCCGCGAAGTATATGCCAGCCCCGAACATGCCGCCTGCCAAAACACAATTTATATTTTTCATCCCTTCTATACGAAAAGTATCGTTTTGTTCCTCTAAAAAAATCCTGCTTATGCAGGATCCAAGTAGCTCTTTTCTCCACTAGTCATTTTATTTTATTTATTTATTTTGTTCGCCAACCTAGGGATGTAAAATAAGAAATGTCGCATATTACATGTAATTGTCGACCGAGGCGAAGCCGAGGCCTACAAACATGTGATCTGAGGCTTTCTTCTTTACTTCCCGAGGTGTGTATACTTTTTTTCAGCTCGACGGAAGCGGAAAGTGCAACTTCGTTTAGCGGCCGAAAGTTGACTCTCCGCCCGGAGAGAAGAAAATATTTTCATAATTTTTTTTTCAAACTCGGCCCCACTGCTGATCAAAAACATTTCTCATTTTGCTTCCCTAGGTACGTAATATTTATTTATTTAATTAATTTTAGGGAGACCTACAGCTATTATAATAATAATGGGCAAAGAATTTAAACCAAAGGTCTTCACAAGTACAAATAATGTATTGGCATGTACCAATAAGTTTTTCAAAAACTTACGTACTTATCACTAGCTCGACGGTGAAGGAAAACATCGTGAGGAAGCCCGCAGGTCTCAGAATTAATTCTGAGACATGTGTAAACAGACCCGGTCCGGCGATGGGCTCACCACCTACCACGTTTAGAGGTCCAAAGAATACCTCTGCCTACCCCCTCGGGAATAAAAGGCGTGAGTTTTTTTTTAGATATCTTTGTACGCACCAATGTACGCGTGCCTCTCGTCGAAGCCCTTCTGCACGATGGCGTTGATGAAGGGCGACCCGTGGAACAGCATCCTTTCGTTGGGCGATCCCGCTTCCCCTGAAACCTCCCTCCTCCGGTGCTGGTACCGCTCCCATATGCGACCGTTCACTATCTTCTGGATCTGGGGAGACGGGAACATTGATGATAGTAACCTCACGCTTTGTAAGGGGTAAGTAATAGTAGATTGTGTCATAAGGGAGCAAAACTATATTTTTACGGCGAGGGCGTTTTTTTAAATCACGAACATAGTGAATGATTCTAGGATAGAATCCCGAACGTAGTGAGGGATTCTAATGTAGAATCATGAACGAAGTGAGGGGTTTAAAGTACGTAGCCCAAGGTAAAAATAATTTTGCGACCGAATGATACACTCTGCTTTTCATACCTCTCTATGAGAAAATTGTTGACGACGATTTTTTAAATATTTTTCGGTGTTTAACTATCACTGCAGTCACTGCTACTTGAATACATTTTAAAATATAAAATACACAAACAATTCGATGTCGCAATTCGAAAATTTGGAGTAAAACAAAATGCAAATTGTGAAAAATAAGTATGAAAGCGCGCGCATTGCCACAGCAATTTTTCTGACAGTGTGGCACAACCATCGAACCCCATTCGCCTTGTCAGCATATAAGTTACTCTATGCTTGTCAGCCTAATGCGGCGAAAAATGGAACTAATATTTTGTTTTAGTACTTAAGCTACAGTGGCGCCAACCTTAGATGCAAACTTATTTTGTTAATCTTTTTGGCTAAGAATGTTGCGGGATATTTTTAATTCCAAATTCAAAACACTTTTATTCGCACTTATTAAAATCCTATCGGAAAAGACTTACTTTGATCCCTGTTATTGAGGACCAAAACGTCACTTTTCGTATTCGAAAAGTGACGTTTTGGTCCTCAATACTATCAGACCATCGAGACCATCTATTGATGGTATGAAAAAATATTATTCTCACGCCTTTGTCTCCCTGATGGGAGGCAACGGTATTTAATTTCAGTGATGAGGCACGAAGCCAAAATTACAAAATCACTTGTAGAATAAGTACTAACATAGTTTTAAGCCTAACTAACAACCTAATGGATGAATTTTTAATTGAATTGAATTTCTATAAATACCCAGATTTTACCAGTATATTCTTTGGACCCCTAAACATAGGGAACAGCTCGACGACGTCGAACTCTAGATCCAAATAAATAAATTAGAAAGTGGGTATTTCCAGTAAAGCAATACCAACACCATCGAGGATAAAGGCATGAGTATATTTATTTATTTTATTTAGATATAGATTTTAACCTCGGAGGGGGGTAAGCAGAGGTATATAAAAAGAGTGTTGTTAATAGATATGCTATAGGATTTGATAATGCGTACCTACAATCTACACCAGGGGTAGGCAACCTTTTGAATCGAAAGAGTCAAAAATTACATTTAACAAAATTTTTAAGTTTTTAAAGAGCCACAATTTTTTTTCTTGCCAGCAATAAATAGTACTTGCATAAATAAAGTTTTTTGATAAAATAAACTTTATCTATTTATTCATATGTTATGTAGTGTTTTTTCACAACAAATTAGATAATTTAAATGGTATTGTTAGATAATCATCGATTTTTTTTAAATGTATTTTTTTTATTAAGTAAATAATATTCGTATGGAACTAAAGACCCACAGCTTCACATCCAAAGAGCCGCATGTGGCTCGCGAGCCGCAGGTTGCCGACCCCTGGTCTACACTAATATTATAAAAAGATAAGATTTGTATTTTTGCAACCAATAAACTTGAACTACTGGACCGATTTTAATCTGTGAAGAACCTCGGGTTCTAATGAGGGGTTTTTCTTTTTTTACTCTTCCCTGTTCTCTGGATAGATGGCGCTGAACTTGCTAAGTTACTGCTAGGAACGGAACGTCACATCATTTTTTGATATCGTAAAACGAAACGTATATAAAAGTAAATGTCACTGTCACACACATCACACATCACAATGACATTTTGTTTTTGAAAGTAAATAAATCTCAGTTATCTCAGCTAAAGAGCAAATAAATAAAAACAAGGAATAAAGCAGCAAACGAAAGTGTCGTAATCACAGATTATAAAGATTAGGTCGTTCGCGAGTAATATAAGTTTACAGAATATGGAAGTCGCGGTTATAAGTTACTCTATGGTGACGTGCCGCATTTAGTAGTAACGTAGTCAGTTCAACGCCATCTACAGAGTTCTTGCAAACTATGTTTTTTTTTTTAATTCTCAAAAAAAAACCTCTTATTGGAACCGAGACACAATTAAAAATCTATTGTGTCTCGGATACTTGGTCTTAGAGGTTAAAAATTCAATGGAAACCTATATTATCACTGAGTAACTATATATAAGAATAGGCTATATTTTATGCCCGTATTTTTACGGGAACTGGAACTACGCGGGTGAGACCGCGCAGAACCGCTATTTAGGTATAATCAAGCAAAGCACTCACTCTGCTCAATCACTTTTTAATTCAGGTCCAGGATGTCGACATTTTTGATGAATAATTGGCTGCATTTATTAATAAGCTGCGAATGTATTTGTGTCGTTTGTAATTTTAGTGTTTTAGTACTGTAAGTTTGTTGCCTAAATGTCATAAATAAATAAAATCATGGTGTCGTACCCTAACAACGTTGTAATGCGAGAAAAGTCCTCCGGAAGTATCTCTGTGGGCACGAACGGATGCCTGCATCTCCCTCTCGACTATCGTGTACTCGCTCTCGCCGCATTCGTCGCCGTTAGGGACAGTCACGTCTATTAGTGTCGTGCCGCCGTAGTATTCTGTGGGTAAAAGTCAAAAATAAATTGTGGACGCCCAAAAATGGAATAACTCTGCCTACCCAGGCAGAGTTATTCCATTTTTGGATATACGCACTTTTCACGAGATATTATTTGGACCCCTACACCGGGTCTCTTTACGCATGTCTCAGAATTCATTCTGGGCCCTGCGGGCTCACGATGTTTTCCTTCACCGTCGTATCAACGTAAAATTTTGTAAAATCTTCAAAAACAGAATTTTAAAATCCTATTTTTTTTTTCGATTTTCTCCACTATCCTCACCCGACTGCGCCTGCAAGCTGTGCCTGGCCGCCTTGAGCAGCCTGTGGCGATGCCCGTAAGCGGCTACTCCCACAGCACGAAGATCTTCGTGTGACATCTCCGAGAGGATGTCGACGGTGATCTGCTCTCGTTCCAGCACCGCCGTCAACTGTTCCAGGCCAACGCTGGAAGGGAAAGGAAACATTCAAATTCATTTTTTCTGTAGAAAAAAAACGGCCAAGTGCGAGTGGGACTCGGGCACGAAGGGTTCCGTACCATCCTACTAATATTATAAATGCGAAAGTGTGTTATTCTGATGTATGAGCTATATAACTCTAAAATTTTATCAAAATCCGTTCAGTAGTTTTTGCGTGAAAGAAGAACAAACATACATACATACAAACTTTCGCCTTTATAATATTAGTAGGATTTAAAAATAATAAATCAATTAAAATAGTACTCAATTGAGTACTAGAAACTGTGGCGTCACATTTTACTATTTCAGTACATTTTTAAAAGTTAAATTTCGTTTTAACAGATCACAAAAAGTAACTGATTTGACTAGGCAGGGGGCCAATTCTACTAAAGGACAGCGGTTATAGTTGGATGACAATGGTCATTCGATGGTGTTATTTGGCACTTTTCGTATTCTGTTAGCTGTCAGTTTTCACAGTCATGCAACTATCATTGTTCGGCTATTTTGGTATTCTACTATTCTTACCATGGAATGGCTCTGTCCAGTGATTGCTTTTCACCCGTTATTTTAAGGCATTGGCAACTGACATTTAGTGGAATTGGCCCCCAGGACACTACCCTATTCAAATTCAAAATAAATTAAATTCTTTCTGTAGATAAAAAAATTGGTTGTCTGTCAAGTCGGTTTGCAAACGATAATTTTACGTAATACCATCATAAGAATAGATCGTGCCTCTCTATCGCTTGTTCCGCGCTCTCGCTTGCACGCTAGGCTCATGCGGAACGTGACAATGACTCATGCTCTTGTTCTAGGGCTTACCCTAGACCTCAGATCAAATAAAAAGTAAAGATGGAGCGCTGCGAAGGATAAACTGAAGACAGAAAAACTACTCCACGCTTTGTGCATACACATTTACAAGCAAACTACTCAACCCACACCGATCAGTTAGAACTAGTTCGTCAATTGAAGCAATACGTACAAAAAATGTGCCTGTGTGCGTAAATGCACAGAGCGTGGAGTAGTTTTTCTGGCTTCAGTTTATCCTTCGCAGCGCTCCATCTTTACTTTTTGTTTGATCTGAGCCCTAGAACTAAAGCTCACCTTGTCAGGAACGTATGAAGTGACTCCGAAGTCGAGAGGGCGGAGGCCGGGCGTCCCGCCGCGTCCTCTAACGATCCCCGCGACCCCTCCGCCCAGTAGTTACTTGGTATCACCTGTGAAGTATTAAAATAATAACACAGGGTAGACAAACAATTAAATCGACATCGGTTCAGCCGTTTGGAAGCTACGATGGACATATTTTTTTCTACTAAAACCGGAAACTTAGTAGTAAAACACAAGTTTACTACTAAAACCTAAGGTTTACTACTAAAACTTCAGATTTTTGAATTTTTTTTTTTTTATTTGAATTTATGTTATGTTTAATTGATTTTTTACTATCTGCGGCCAATTCCGCCAAATTATTTCTGCTTAGCCTGATGGTTGACTGGTAGATAATGCCTTTAGGCATTAAGTTCGCCATGTGTACATTTTCTTGGTACATGAAGTAAATAAATCAATAAATAAATAAATTTACGATCTTACTTTTACTGTACGGGTTTTTACACCTACCTAAACATTTCCAGGGGATATAGTAACATATAAAACACGTAACAGAATAAGAACAATTTCTAATACTCCTCAATTAATATATTACTATAAAAAAATGTGATGCCTTCGTACTTTAGTTGGCTAACCAATTTTCTTAAATAAAGAGCGATAATAGGACGATTTCCATAGGTAGCCCTAACAATTCAGTGATATTAATAATTATATCGGAAAATTATAATATAAATAATATAATCTAACGCTTTTTATCCCCGAGGGGGTGGGTAGGCAGAGGTTTTCCGTTACTGGATATACCCACATTTCACGAGATATATTGGACCCCTAAACGTGATAGGTGGTGAGCCCATCGCCGGACCGGGTCTATTTACACATATCTCAGAATTAATTTTGAGACCTGCGGGTTTCCTCACGATGTTTTCCTTCACCGTGGAGCTAGTGATAAATATTTACGTAAGTTTTGAAAAACTCATTGGTACATGCCAGGATTCGAACCCGAGCCTCATTGATTTTCGGCCGGCTCTTTAACCGTTCGGGCTATCACTGCTCTAAAATTTTTACACATACATATTAAAAATAGCCGAAATCGATTAAGTAGTCGATACTGAACAAACTGATTTCAGGACTTGCGCGTATTTACACTGTATACTCACAGGCAAGGCGAGGGGCACGGTATCCCCGCTGGGCATGAGCACTGGCTGCTGGGGGGGAGGCAGGGGGGCGGGGGGAGGCGCAGGGGGGGCGTCCCCCGCCGCCACCGTCATGGCGTCCTGTAGGAGGGAACGGACGTCCTCCGCCCCCGCCAGCTCTAAGGCCGTCTGGCCCTCCTGGTTCTTGAGGTAGGGGTCGGCGCCGTGGGCGAGCTGGGGGAGTTTCTCCTACTTGAATTTTGCACTTGTGTTTGTGTGGAGTGCAGTAATATTGGGTGAGAAATTGTTGGTTTTTGGAGAATTTCAAGTGTGTTTTGGCAGAGGCAAATTGAAAATCGTTAGGTAAAATTAATACAAAAATATAAAAAATTGTTAATAACATCGAAATCTTTTTTACTTAAGTTACAAAAAAAATATTTAAATAAACTCAAATAAAAATAACTTTTTGTGCACGTACAGTCAAGGGCACATGCAGATTTACACTTGTAGTGCGAATCTGACCTCTAAGGCAACCGTAATAAGAACGCTACAAAGTCCAATGTGTCAAGCTACACATGCTCTTGACTGTATTATTTTTACCAATAAATATAATAAATACGTTTTTAATTTTTTAAATGAAATATAATAAAAATGATCAGGCTAATTGCACAATTACAGAATTTGAGAACAAAAACACTAGTTAAACTGGCTGCATTGCCACGCTATACGGAAGGAGATATATCTTCCAAATAACATGCAGGTGGTTGAACCTCCACAACAACGCTTCCAGGATATGTCCCCCAAATAAAGACTTACCAATAACGAGCACAGCTGCGTCCTGGCCTTGTGCGCAGCCTCGTGCAGGGGGGTGAACCCCCATCTGTCTGCCGCGTTGGGGGGCGTCCCCGCTCGTAGCAACAACGCTGCCAACTCTAAGTGCCCATACGACGCCGCGTTGTGGAGGGGAACCAACCCCCCCTTATCGCGGGCTGAAACAGCTCCTCCGGCTTCTAGGAGGGCCTCGGCTACTTCTAAGTTGTTGTAGCCGGCTGGGGGGAAAAGTAAATATTGTTACGCCACCATGTGGTGAGCAGAGGTACGGTATTCCTGGAAATACACATGCCATAGAATCAATTCTGTGAAAATGAACAAGTATTTTATTCTTAGAGCAGTGATAGCCCGGACGGTTAAAGAGCCGGCCGAAAATCAGTGAGGCTCGGGTTCAAATCCTGGCATGTACCAATGAGTTTTTCAAAACTTACGTACATATTTATCACTAGCTCGAGGGTGAAGGAAAAACATCGTGAGGAAACCTACAGGTTTGAGACATGTGTAAATAGACCCGGTCCGGCGATGGGCTCACCACCTATCACGCTTAGGGGTCCAATGTATCTCGTGAAATGTGGGTATATCCAGTAATGGTATTCTGCCTACCCCCTCGGGGATGAAAGGCGTGAGATTATATTATTATTATTTATTTTATTCTGTACGTAATAAGAATTACACGTAGAAGAGTCAATAGTCTAATAACAAGGCACTCTAAACTCGTCCAAGAAGATTGGCTAAATGTAAACAGCAGCCCATCTCCCAATTTAGTGAGAACCATTTGAAAAGAGCGCAACTCCTACAAACTACTCCTGCAGTTTTTCAGGCGAGGTGATCGTGCCTGGGGACCGCGGTCCAACGGTTGATGTTGGACAGTTGTATTTATACAAACTCATTAGAAAACTCCGATAGCGCGGTTTAGAACTCGGCCGTCTATTGGCGCGTTCTATGTAGTATCGCTACATGTTATATGTAGATATAAGAAAATGAGATAAATAAAATATAAAAAAGTATTATTCAAATGGAAATAGGGTAGTGTCCTGCCTAGTCAACTGAGTTACTTTTTATGATCTGTCAAAACGAAATTTTACTATGGAAAATCTACTGAAATAGCAAGGTGTGACGTCATAGTTTCTAGTGCTCAATTGCAACACTTTTTTTGATTGTTTTATTATTTTCTATAATTGTAAATTAAAAACCGAAATACATGTTTAAAGGTGTTTTGGGATAATCTTTTAAATGAATGACTACTCGCAATTTATTTTCGATGCTGTCAACTACTACATTAATTATGACCTCACCTGCAAGATGTAGCGGCGTGGAGTTTCTACCGTGTGCATCTCTGCAGTTCACGTTTTGTGGCGTTATTAGTTTTCTGAAACAAATAATAAAAATTATTAAATACAATGCGTAACAGAAAAAGCGCAATTCCTCATACACCTTAATTAGTTTAATAATAAAAAAATAATGTCTAACCAATTTTCTTAAATATCGATTAATAATAGCACGATTTCCATAGAAAGTACTAAATTCAGCTACGATAATTCATTTTTTTTTAAATTAACACATATTAAAAATAGCTGAGCTGAAATCGAATAAGTAGTCGATACTGAACAAACTAATTTCAGGAATTGCGCTTATTCTGTATGTTCTAGAATTAATTCTGAGACATGTGTAAACAGACCCGGTCCGGCGATGAGATCACCACCTATCACGTTTAGGGGTCCAAAGAATATCTGGTGAAAAGTGGGTATATCCAGTAATGGAATAGGGGGATAAAAAGACGTGAATAATAATTAAATAAAGAAAATAAGATTCCTCATACACCTCAATTAGTAAATAATATAAAAAAATATATCATGCATTTGTACTTTAGTAATCAAGTAAGTAATATTTATTTGCAAGAATACATGTTTACATTTAACAGATCTTAAGATGTCAGGATTAAGTAACGTATTCAGCTCTCAATCAAGAATGCAAATATTGATAGTTAGTAATTGTAATACAATTTAAAATTTAAAAAAAAAAAGTTTAAAAGTTTAGTTTTGTATAACCAAATTTCTTAAATAAACAGCAAGGTTAATAGGTTAATAGGTAGCCCTAAAATCAGTTATGCTAACTCATTTTTCGGAAAATTTTACACATTAAAAATAGCTGAAATCGATTAAGTAGTCGATACTGAGAAAACTGATTTCAGGAATTGCGCTTATTCTGTTACATGGTGTATATTATGATTACTTACTTGGCTCTAGCGAGGTCTCCTCTCTTGGCGGCGTCCAATAGTGCCGCGTCTCCCCTCAAAGCGTCGGCCGTGTCGGTGTCTCCCGCTCGCACCAATTGAAGCGGCGTAAGCCCGTCTCTGTTCCGCCTAGTGGGATCCGCTCCGTGCTATCAAAGTTATAAGATAGTCAATTATTAATTCATCGTCATCATCATCATCAACCCATAACAGCCCACCGCGGATTGGGAGGTGGTGTTAAGCTAGTGGCCACTTAACAGTCAGAATTTTTCAAGGACTTAGACTATTGATTGTAAGTGTTTTTTTGTTTTATAGAAAATAAATGATTTTGAATTTGAACTAATACTATAAAGAGTAAGATTTGTACTTTTGTGTGTTTGTAACAAATAAACTCAAAAATTAGTAGATAGTGCTTTTAGGCATTCAGTTCGCCATGTGTACATTTTCTTGGTACACGGAGTAAAATAAATAAATATAATGAAAGAGTAAATTAGCGGCTCACGATATACAACTGTATTTGCATTAGATAAAGACGAAATTTCAATACTATTTGTAAACTGCTAGCGCATGCAGTTAGGTCTGCGCTGGCTAATAACCTAACTTTTTTTTGGCACCGCATTTCGTATTTTAATAATAATAATGTTTTTATATATTTTATTTTTATATACATATTGTAAAAAACCTAACATAAGATATAAAATAAATAAATAAATAATAATAATCTTTATTTCAGGCAATATTTATTTATTTTGCTAATGTCAAGTAATTTAGTTTTCAAGTATTTATTTTATTCTTTAATCTTAGTTAAATGGCTCTGCTTCAGAGACCATGTACAAAAATTCTACGTCTTCAACACTTTCTACATTTATAAACAGTAAAATGATAGCACTTTTACTGAAGACTTCATTGTGACTTGAGGCAATCCAAAAATGTCCATTCCTCGCATTTTATAGAATTTGCCATTCACTGCACACTTTCACGGACACTTGCCACATAATATACTATCACTAATACGAGTCAAAATCCGAAATATACAGCAAAATGGAAATTATATTAGCATGATGTCCCTCTTCGGATTCCCGCCAAAAAAACTAACCTAACCTTACCACATACCTTAAGCAGTAACCGGACAATATCCGCTTTCCCTTTAGCGCAAGCCTCGTGGAGTGGAGTAAATCGCCATAAGTCCGCCGCGTTGACTCCTGCGCCGCACGACACCAGAAGCTCTGTGACCTCAAAGTGGCCGTAGGAGCACGCGTTGTGGAGGGGGACTAGACCTCTAGAAATGGAGATACAAAAAAGAGTTAATAAAAAAATCTGACTGCTTATACAGTTAACTTTAAAAAAAAATAGATTTTATTTTTATATTTAAATAAAACTAGCAGCGTTCCGCGGTTTCCGTTCCCGCTTAGTTCCCGTTCCCGTAGGAATATCGGAATAAAAAGTATCCTATGTCTGTATCCTGGTTCTAAGCTACCTCCCCACCAACTTTCAGCCAAATCGGTTCAGCCGTTTTTGAGTTATAATTAGTGTAACAAAACGACTTTATTTTATAGTATATAGAAGATAAATGATCTCACGCCTTTTATCTCCGAGGTATTCCATTTTAGGAAATACCTACGTTTCACCAGTATAATCTTTGGAACCGTGAACGTGATAGGTGAGGCCATAGTCGGACCGGGTCTGTTACACACGCCTCAGAATTTACTCCAGGACCTGCGGGTTTCCTCCCTATGACGATTAGGGGTCCAAAGAATGTCTCGTGAAAAGTGGGTATATCCAGAAATGGAATACCTCTGCCTTCGGGGATAAAAGGCGTGAGATTATTAAAAAAGACGTGTGGCACTCGGGGACTGCCGCGGTAAAGCTATTGCATAGCATTTTGTATCAACAAGACTGCCGAAAAGAAACGACGTTAGACAATGGACGGCCTTCAAGCCACACCTCCGTGCCCGTCGGAGTGGGGAGCGTGAGGTTTTTTTTCGTTACGGAATTTCTGGATTCGGTCCCCGCGCTCAAGGCCCTCGATAGAAGCTATGCAATAGCTTAATAATTTAATAAAAAAAATATAAGTGTCTGTTTTTCTTAAGCTCTACTACTCACCCTTTATCTTTAGCGTGGACATCGGCGCCTCTCTGCAACAACAACTGAGCTAGAGGCAACCGGTTGTACCTGAAACAATAATAATTACGATAACACGTACATATGCTTACGCCTTTCCCCCGACGGGGTAGGCAGGGACAGGAGACAATAGTTTCGCCCACAACAATCCAGCTGGTACTGGCGAGCTAGCCGGACGCGTCGTATGACCGAGTTGCTACCGGGAGAGTAGACGAGTAAAAACAAATAATATAGAATAAAAACAAATATCAATAGCTTTGAGAAGCGCTCGTAGCCTTGCGGTGTCAGTGTGTCCGCAACGATCACACTGGTTAAGCAAAGTTGGGTGCGGTCAGTCATCGAATGGGTGACCGCCTAGGGGCATTTATATCACGAGCGCTAGGCACGTTAAATTGTTGGTTCCGGTTTTCGTTGTGTTTACGCACAATAGAAGTCTTTAAGCCATGTCAGATACCCTTGGGTGGCTTAAAAAATTCTGATTGTTAAGTGGCCACTATCTTAACACCATCTCCCAATCCGCGGTGGGCTCGCGTTAGAGATCAAAAGCACATACTTCCTCGTGTGTGAGGAAAGACCCTTAGCTCAGCAGTGGGCTGTTACGGGTTGATGATGATGATAGCTTTGAGTATTAAACTCTCAGACCATGAATCACAGACTCAATATATTTTTATTTGTGTCTCGGTTCCAACTGGGACCGGCGGTTCTTAACTGATTAAACCAACTGGAGACGCCACTGACAGGCGTTCCCCTCTGCCAAAAAAGTTCGGTCAACGCTCATACCTGATAAATTCAACTAGTTGTTTTGAGTTCACGGAGTGCTCAAATTGGTTGTATCTGTGTGTAAATGTACTTGTGTGCATCTTGTTCAAGCTAGTGTTTAATCGTTTTGTCAAAAAATGCGTTTGTTTTAACATTATTTGTGTGCGTTTCTTCGTCCCCCCCGCAGAAAGTGGCAGACTTTTTTGCAAAGAAACTAGTGCGCGTGACGCAAAGAGATTTCAATATAATAGGGCACAGAGGGGGCATTGGGAATATTTTCATACAAAACTTTGAAGCCAAAGCGTCATGTCCTTGTCATGTCACTTAGTATGAACGCGAGCTGTCATTCGGTCGAAATTGTACTAGACTTATTCCACTTGGAATAACTTTTGACTTCAAATTTTCCTCGCTTTGTCCCCTTGCCTTATATATTTTAATCTCTTTGGCGTGACGTCTCCTGTTGGTTTAATACTCAATTACTTCCCGAGGTGTGTGTACTTTTTTTCGGCTCGACGGAGGCGGAAAGCGGCAACTTCGTTTAGCGCAGCGGGCCGAAAGGAGACGTTTCATTTTGGGCTTGCACATTGTACACCAGCGTGAAATATAGAGAGAAATCTAGTAATTATCAGAAAAATATTTAAAAAAATCACTTCTATCTATTTAACTTGCACAAAAGTAATTAAATTTCAATGGATGAGCATTAAATCATATTGAAATAATACTATTTCTAACTTTTTAAGCCCAATTTCCATGTTATTGTGAATTAGTCCGACAAACATCAAAATAATGTCAATTGTCATTTGCCGGTCAGGGGGTCGATTTTTGAATCTCACCAAGTGACTTATTTTCACCGATGTGAGTGATTTCCGAAAGTTCGTATTTTTGAAACTCATCGGTGACTTACTCTTTGTCATACCTATGATATCGATTTACGAGTGCCCCCACCCACTCGTAATTGAAATCACCATGCGATTGTTTTTGACAGTTGACGTAGTGCCATGTGCCAAAAGTGCCAAAGTATGTTTTTTTAGCAGCGGGGTTCGATTGTGATATTTTGTGATTGCGACGATTTATTGAAAACAGCGTGTGACTTTCAAAATTACGGCTTTTGGAAAATGGTGACATAAAAGTCATCGGTGATAATTTTAGTCACCGGTGATTTTGATATCACCAGTGAGATTCAAAAATCGCACTCCTGGTCGAAATATTTTTTTTTTGGTCGGCGCGATGCTAGTTCAATCAAAAATTAAAGTTTATTGTACAACTAAACTAGACAAACATGAGCAAAATCATGAATAAAACTATAGTTATTTTATTTATATTAATCTAAAAAACTGGTGTACATGGTGCAGGCCAGTCTCCATACATTAATGAAACGTCTCCTTTGCCGCTTTCCACCCGGAGAAATGAAAATGCAGTTAGTGACTCACCCAGCGGCGAAGTGCAGCGGCGTGGAATGTCGTCCATCGACGTCCCGGCAGTTGACGAGCCTGGGGCGCGCGTCCAGGATGCCCCGAGCCGTCTCCGCGTCGCCGGTTCGTGCTGCCTCCAGGAGACGCAACGCCGCGGCGTTGGCGCACGCGTCTAAGGATGCGTCTTATCATGAGTACATAGCCTAACTTTGTATACCTAAACTGAATTGTACATAATGAAAAATACAAATGTTATATAAATTTAGGCTTTCGTACATAAATAATAATAATAATGAATTGTTTCACACAATTTACAATTTTATTTAATGTACATTGGTTTTACTTATAACTTATATTTAGTCCACTGTGATCCGCCATAGGCACAAAATGTCATGTTCAGTATGACAACATTTGTTAAAAATATAAATCAATTTAAAACATTATAAATAAATGTGATAGCCTTTACGGTTAAAGAGCCGGCCGAAAATCAGTGAAGCTCGGGTTCTAATCCTGGCATGTACCAATGAGTTTTTCAAAAATTACGTACATATTTATCATTAGCTCGACGGTGAAGGAAAAACATCGTCAACTTCTGGCCTGCTGCGCTAAACGAAGTTGCCGCTTTGAGCAGAAAAAAGTACACATAAATTTAAGATTGCCTCAGATCACATGTTTGTAGACCTCAGCTACGCCTCGATCGACAATTATCTACTTGTGATCTGAGACATACCTATCTTATTTTACGTCCCTAGGTAGGTATGTCATATACTATTACTACTTACTATACTATTCTTTCCCCAGCTATGGTGGTGCACAGAAGTCCTCGTGAAACGACAGTACTGCCTATTAAACATCCTTGGATAACAAATGGTTCAAACCGTTCTACGGAGCAATTATCTGTCTATATCTGACTTGTTTGTTCTCACTGAAGATTCTAATGAAGATTCAATGAGAATTTCTGGTGACCAGCAGGTTTCAGAATTAATTCTGAGACGTGTAAATAGACCCGGTCACCTATCACGTTTAGGGGTCCAATATATCTCGTGAAATGTGGGTATATCCAGTAATGGAATACCTCTGCCTACCTCGGGGATAAAAAGCGTGAGATTATTTATTTATTTATTTTTCAAAATGTTTTCATGCAATGTAGGGATTTATAAGTCGAGTCGAAAGTCATTGCGACTCCACCGCTTCGGTATGTATAGTTGAGGAGTAGAAGCCAAGTAAGAAACTCCTCAACACGTTTCCAGAATTGTTGGACATTTTAACGGTTATAGCTTTTTAAATTTCCATAAATAATAATAAATAAATTGTTGGTTGTTTAGTTTTGGTATTTTTATAATAATTAACTGGCAACATTCTGTGCACAACACCAGTAAAAAAAAAGAAAAGACTCCCCTCTCGAATTCGCTCGAATAACCGTCGTCGGCGCGAAGCGCACTTAGTTTCATTAAATAATTTTCTTTAATCTAAAACCTGTCGTAAATGTAATATTTCACGAGTTCTATCGCATAAGAAGCTCAGCAATTGAAGGAGGCACAGTTGACAGCGAGAACTTTCGGTTAGACGGTGTGGAAGCTAACGTAGGTGTCCTAGGTAAGTCTGGATCTACTGAGGTCGCCACGGAGCCTCTCATCGAAACAAGAAACATCCAGCAGGCCACTGCCAGGTTAGTGCTCTTTTTAAATTGTTTGAGCCCTGTACATCTCGTGATTTTGTCGATTACTTTTCATACTAAAAAAAACCTATTTTTTCGCATACAGTCCACTTACAAACTAAACATTGTTAATTGGGTATTTGTATCAAAATTAAGTTGTGAGTAACCATTAATTAAAAAGATTATCCCAAAACATCTCTAAAAATGTATTTCGATTTTCATTTTACAATTATAACAAATTTCAAAATAATAAAACAAAAAAAGTTTTGTAATTGGGTACTAAAAATGATGACATCACAACTCTGTATTCCGTACATTTTGCATAGTAAAATTTCGCTTTGACGGATCATAAAAAG
Source organism: Ethmia dodecea (assembly GCA_963855545.1). Taxonomy (NCBI): domain Eukaryota; kingdom Metazoa; phylum Arthropoda; class Insecta; order Lepidoptera; family Depressariidae; genus Ethmia; species Ethmia dodecea. Next base: position 12,873,657 of record OY979454.1, read on the forward strand.
TAGCTCATTTGACCAGGCAGTCCAATAGCCTATTGGTGTGTCGAGTAGTTTGGAGTAAAACTCCGGTGATGGGCTGAATGATGAATATTTACGTAAGTTTTTAAAAAATCATTGGTACATGCCAGGATTTGAATATTTTATTTTTATTGAAGTGAAAACTTCTTTATCGGCGTTGAGCACTTTTGTGGGATGGGTAAAAACTGTGAAACTCGCGTCAGGTCACGTGTGCTGATCGAAAAACCGTAAGACGGTTGGAGAGTAGTGTTGTAACACCGAAATCGATAATCAAGTTTTCACTTCTGCCGGCACTCCCGGAGTGCAAACCGTGTTTTTTTATACGAGAAAAGGGGGCAAAGGAGTTGACGGGTCACCTGATGGTAAGTGACTATCGTCGCCCATGGACACCTGAGGAGTCACAACTGCGTTGCCGGCCTTTGAGATGGGAAGGGGGGAGGGTTGGGACCTCCGGTTACCTCACTCGCTCAACGAAATGTAATGCATTTAGTTTGAAGTCGTTTTTTACTCTTAACATTTATTTTATTTATTTATTCTTTATAGTAGTTTGAAGGTTGAAAACTGACCCAATGGCTGCGAGTAGACGGGCTCTGGTCTGGTGTCAGCCCCGCAGGCCAAGAGCAGACGGCAAGCCGCGGCGGAGTCCCTCCTCGCGGCTAAAGACAGGGCGCTTTCGCCACGAGCGTCGCAAGCGTTCACTTTCGCCCCTGCACATTTAAATCAAAAAGTCAAAGTCAAAAATCATTTATACTGGATGATTTTGACGTGACAACGTCTTATAATTCGATGGAGCCGGCTGCATGCACGAAAAAGTATGACGTATGCGGCGTCCCAGTGCAAGCGAGAGCGCGCAACGAGCGACAAAGAGGCACAATCCAAAAAGTATGACGTTGTCACGTTCAACTATCGTCAGTAAGCCGAGTTTACACACAACCGACTTTTTTTTTACTGGAAAAAAAATGGCGTATGAGGTATCTAGAACCGAAGTTAAACACGAGATCAAGTGTTAAATATAGTAATGTTTAATGCAATTTACAAAATATGTACGTAAGTTTTTTGAAAAACTCATTGGTACATGCCAGGATTCGAACCCGAGCCTCCCTGAATTTCGGCCGGCCCTTTAACCGTAAAGGCTATCACTGGTCAATAGGTTGTTTAAAAGATGGTGATGGTGAGATGACTATAAAGAGGGACGTCATGTTTTGCATGCATGCGTGAATGGGAAATTCGATAAAATGCGAGGGATGCCATTTTTGGATTGCCTCAAGAAGTCACAACGAAGTCTTCAGTAAAAGCGCTATCATTTCATTGTTGACTAGCGACCCGCCTCGACTTCACACGAGTGCAATGCTTATACTAAAACCTTCCTCTTAAATCACTCTATCTATTAAAAAAACGCATCAAAATCCGTTGCGTAGTTTTAAAGATTTAAGCATACACAGGGACATAGGGATATAGGGACAGAGAAAGCGACTTTGTTTTATACTATGTAGTGATAAGCAAGGGAGGGATGTAGAAAGTCTTTGTAGCAGAGCGATTTAAGTAGTATAAAATAAAGACTTGAAAACGAATTTATTTGACATTGGCAAAATGCGATGCCATTATAAAAAAAAAGAGATGACTGACCATGCCGAAGCAGTAGGTCCATGGCGTCCAAATGCGCATGCTCAGTGGCCACGTGCAACGGCGTTTGACCCTCTTTGTTTTTCTCGTTCACTCTCGCGCCTTTCCTTACGAGCATCTCCATAACCTGAAACAATAGGATAGTTGACTGTCTCGAAATGAAATTGCGAAAATGAATAACTCAGATATGCAGGTGAATTTTTCAAGTGGGCGTTGATGGTTCATCTCATCTCATTTCATTTTATAAATAAATTTCACTCTCGACTCGACTGCCGACTCAACTGCCGAATCGACTGCCGACTTGACTCCTGACTCGACAAAAGAATCGACTTCCAACTTGACTCGCGAATGGATTCCGACTAGACTCCCAATTCGAATGCCAAAGCGACCGATGCTCCTTTTCGGACTCGACTCTAGATTCGACTCCCAACTCGACTCCATACTCGACTACCCACACGAACCCCGATTCGTCTCCCTACTCGACTGCCAACTTGAAACTCGACTCTACTCCCGACTCAACTGTATTTATTCGACGTCATGGTTATAATTATTTTCGTTTCATAACAGTCAATTACTCCATTTTGAAAGGTAAGCACTCCTTTTACAACAGCGGTAGTAAAAATATACCACCTCTGCTCCTACTTCTACTTACTACGCTAATAATAAAAACCATAGATTTAGTATACTTAGATTGGCAATGCGAAAGAGAAAGAAAATAGGTACCCGTGTGTTAGAGCGAGATAGCGAGCGGTAGATAGACGAGACCATTTTCGTAAACGTTACGGGGCTATACCGGGCCGACGTCAGTTGTGAACGAAACAAATCTCGCTTATTTTAATTAATCTCGCGTATTAAAAGAGTAAGTTTGATGTTTAATAGACGTAAACAGCTATGGTTACGTGTGCAGTACCGGTTGTAATTGATCTAGAAAAGAAAATCCACAGAACTAGTCATTTTACATGTGAGTGCGATTGAAAGATTTAATTCTCTAAATTCAATGATTATAGAAAAATGAAAAACAAACCGTGCACAAATAGATAGGTAATAACATTGCTTTTTATTATATAAATGTTCTGAATGTATAAGAATTGATTTAAGCGAAAAATAAAATACGTGAATTTCTTGTATTTCTAACCTCAATTTTATAGTGATTGTCGTAATATCGATTAACCACATTTCGATAACGTGACTGGCAAAGGTATTAACTACACAATATACCACACGCCCATTTGTTATCGAGAGCTACAAGTTTAGGGAGAGCACTATTTGTCTTGCACACATCCACGTTACACGCACAGAAGTGTCAATTTTCTAGGTCTCGCCGTACTGGCTCTTTTGCCAATCTTTAACGTTAGTATACTAAATCTATGATAAAAACATACTACCACTGTGTTTGCTTCTATAATTCAGTATTAAAGTTTGCTGGCTGTTTACCGAACACAGCTGCACACCTGCACTCATATATACCTGGAAACCTGCACACCTACACTCTTGTAAATTATAGGTACTATTATACACCTGCTCTCTTGCACAGTTTTTACACCTAAACGTTTGTACACCTCCAACTTGTACACCTGCACTCCTCGGACTACAGACCTGCTTCTCCCTCTTGGGGTAGACGCTGGCGGCGGTTCAATCCAGATTTCTGTCGTCAGTGCACTCTAACACTGCACTCTTCCACCCTTGCACACCTGCACTCTTGCACACCTGCTCTCTTGTGCACCTGGATTCTAGCAAACCTCTCTTCGCACTACAGACCTGCTTTTTCCTGGGGTAGACGCTGTGCGGCGGTTCAGTGCAGTTCTGTCGCCAGTGCACTCTAGCACACCTTCACTCTTACACAACTGGACTCATCACCTACTATCTTTCACACCTGCAGTCTTGCACACCTGCACTCTTTTCACCTGCTTTCTTGTACACCTGGATTCCATGCAAAAATGCACTCCTGTACACCTGCATGCACTACAGACCTGCTTCCTCTTGGGGTAGACGCTGGCGGCGGCGCAGTGCAGGGCCCTGTCGCCGGTGCCCAAGTGCTGGAAGTTGACGAGCGCCTCTAAGGAGCACTCGCCGGGCAGAGAGTGGCTGCTGCCACTGCTGGACACCTGGGAGCTCTGCTGATGACGAAAATAAACGAAATAGATCATATTTCATGGACAGACAGTCTCGTAACAACTTTATAAATATAAATGATAATCTCACGCCTTTTATCCCCGAGAGGGTAGGCAGAGGTATTCCATTTCTGGATATACCCACTTTTCACGAGATATTCTTTGGACCCCTAAATGTGATAGGTGGTGAGCCCATCGCCGGGCCGGATCTGTTTACACATGTCTCAGAAATAATTCTGGGACCTGCGGATGGTCTTACGATGTGTTCCTTCACCGTCGAGCTAGTGATAAATATGAACGTAAATTTAGATTGTTTATTATTTTAAAAAACTGCTGTGAAAATCGAAATACACGTTAACAGGTGTTTTAGGATATTTTTTTAATGAATAACTACTAGCAATTATTTTCTAAGACAATTTTTTAACTACAGACATAAATGATTTATATCAGCAGCAGTGGTATTTATATTACGAGCGCTTCCGTGTTTCGGAAGGCACGTTAAATTGTTGGTCCCGGTTTTCATTGTGTTTACGCACAATGGAAGTCGTTAAGCCATGTCAGATACCCATGGGTGGCTTGAAAAATTCTGACTGTTAAGTGGCCACTAGCTTAAAACCATCTCCCAATCCGCGGTGGGCTCGCGTGGGAGATTATAGCCCATACTTTCTCATGTGTGAGGAAAGACTCTTAGCTCAGCAGTGGGCTGTTACGGGTTGATGATGATGATAAATGATTCAATTTGATACCTGGTTCTGATTTTGGTTTCCGCTGACAGCGGACAGCTGTTTCTTGACTCGCGCCGGCTCGGCGAGTCTGCAGGCCTCCAGCAAACAGTGCCCTCTATACTCGACTGGAGAGAAACATTTATTTATTTACACCGCTAGTTGTATTGTTGCCCAGCGGCGTTGCCCGCGCGCATCCAGTTTATTCCCGTTCCCGTGGGAATTTCCAAAAATCCCTTCATAGAGGTTGTTTTTTTTTTTTTTTTTTTTTATGATAAAAAAGGGGGCAAACGAGCAGACGGGTCACCTGATGTTAAGTGACGTCCGTCGCCCATGGACACCTGCAGCTGAAGAGTCGCAAGTGCGTTGCCAACCTTTGAGGTGGGAGTAGGGGGAGGGGAGGGGAGGGGAGAGGAGGGGAGGGGGAGGGGGAGGGATGATTGGGGCCTCCGGTTACCTCACTCACTCAACGAAACGCAATGCATTGCTTTACGCTGGTTTTCTGTGAGGCCGTGGTATCACTCCGGTCGAGCCGGCCCAAGCGTGCCGAAGCATGGCTCTCCCACGTTTAAATTGGTTGTCTACGACATATAAGACATCTGCATGCTATATTTCAAGTTTCTAGGTGTTATAGTTTCGGAGTAGTGCGTATTTCTCTTCTCAGATAGTATACAAAAATGAAAAAAAAGACTTAGTTTAATGGCCTAGAACTCAAACCATAAACTCTTAATCCTCCTATGGCCATTACCTTACTTCGCCTTACTTTTACTTTACCGTACCTACTTACCTTACCTTACTAACCTTACCTTACTTACCGTACCTTATTATTACTTAATCTTATTATATGAAACATGAAGTTTTCTAGCTCAATATTGCAACAACGTGGGGCCTCACATAATACCAGCGTTGTGGCGCTGTTTGTTTTACAAACTGCCGCAGCTTTTGTTGAGGGAGGTCCCGTTGACAACCTGAATTATGTATATTTATAAGACGATAAACTGACTCACTGATTGGTGATATTTCAACGCACAGCCTAAGCCGCTGAGTCTAGAGGCTTGACATTTTGCACATAGATAGCTTATACAGTGTAGGCATACACTAAGAAAGAATTTTGCAAAATTCTACCCACGGGTAAAAGCTTTTAGGCTTTAGAATTCAAGATGTTCTAATAAAATATTTTCTTTAAAATAAAAAAAATAAAAAATCTCACACGTTTCATCCCCGACGGGGTAGGCAGAGGTATTCCATTACTGGATATACCCATATTTCACGAGATATATTGGACCCCTAAACGTGATAGGTGGTGAGCCCATCGCCGGACCGGGTCTATTTACACATGTCTGATGTCTCAGAATTAATTCTGAGACCTGTGGGTTTCCTCACGATGTTTTCCTTCGCCGTCGAGCTAGTGATAAATATGTACGTAAGTTTTTGAAAAACTCATTGGTACATGCCAGGATTCGAACACGAGCCTTACTGCTTTTCGGCCGGCTCTTTAACAGTAAAGGCTATCACTGCTCAATATTTTCTTTCTTTCTTTCTAAAAAAGTATCCAAGTGTCACTTACAGGCTAATCTCTCCTGGAGTTCCCTGGTCGGTGCCACGTCCAGAGCTGACTTCCCGTGGCAGTTGAGCAGCGTCGGGTCCGCTCCTTCGCTCAGTAGCAAGGAGCATACCTGGTGGAAGGATACCACTGTTATTGCTTCTGTAGTAGATTGTCTTATTGAACCACTGTTTTCGCTTCACTGTAAATTTACTTTAACTGACAACTTTTTTATAAATCTACAACAATAAATACGTGGTAATAAACTAGACTACCTCGGTTTTAGCTGTTCTGATTGGTTGAATAATCTACTGCATACATACTGCTTTTTAACAAGTAACATTAAATTTAACAGTCTGTCAGCTTATTTTAAAATCAGGGGTTAGTGACACAGTAATAAGAACAGTACAATATTGTCTTATCGTTTTATAGTAAACTAGCTTTTACCGCGGCTTCGTTCCCGACCGTTATTTCACCCCCTTAGGAGATGAATTTTACAAAATCCTTTCTTAGTGGTTGCCTACACTGTATAAGCTATCTATTTGCAAAATTTCAAGTCTCTAGACCCAGCGGTTTAGGCTGTGCGTTGATACATCACCAATCAGTCAGTCAGTTTATCTATAATATATAAATTTTATATATATAGATGATGTAAGAAAAAATATATATTTAGATCCACTGAATTTCGTTCATATATTGCACAAAATATGACTTAAATAAAATGTGATTCTACTCTTACCATCTCTTTTTCAAGCATATTATAAAATCGGTCCGTAAAGAACTAACATAGCTCATCAGTAATTCTAGTAGCAAACTATACATCACAAGTAGCAGCGAAGCCACTACACTGGTTTTACATTACAACATAGCAGTGTCAAGAAGCAATAACAGTGGTAGTGAAGTCAGTACAGTGGTAGCCTACCTCGAGCCGCGCCTTGCTGGCGGCTTCGTGTAGTGGTGTAAAGGCCCACAGGTCGGTTGCGTTCACGTCTGCGCCTGCGCGAACCAATAGCTCGGTGACTTCGTAGTGGCCGTAGGAGCACGCGTTGTGGAGTGGGACTAGGCCACTGTAACAACGTATTTTAGTTTAGAATAGATTTTCGTTGAAGTTTAGCTTTAAATTTTGTTTATTTACTAGAGCACTGATATCCTTACGGTTAAAGAGCCCGCTTCTCATGATGATAATCACTGAGGCTCGGGTTCAAATCCTGAAATGAGTTTTTCAATGACCCTTACGTACATATTCATCACTAGCTCAGTCATGTCTCAGAATTGATTCTGAGGCATGACGTGTAACAGACCCGGTCCGGCGATGACCCCTAAACGTGAAAGGTGGGAACCTTTCACGTTTAGGGGTCCACAGAATATCTCGAGAAAAGTAGGTATATCCAGATATGGAATATACCTCTGCCTACACTGTATTATTCTTCAAGAAACACTCACCCTTTATCCTTAGCGTGCACATCAGCTCCTCTCTGCAACAGCAACTAAGCCAGCGGCAACCGAATGTACCCCGAGGCCAGGTGGAGGGGCATTGACCTTCTGCCATCTGTATTATTCTTCAAGAAACACTCACCCCTTATCCTTGGCGTGCACGTCAGCCCCTTTCTGCAGCAGAAGCCTCACTGCGCTCAGTTGTACCCAGCGGCGAGGTGGGGGGCGTTGACCTTCGGCCATCTGTATTCTTCAAGAAACACTCACCCCTTATCCTTTACGTGCACGTCAGCCTGTCCATGGGCGACGGTAGTCACTTACCATCAGGTGACCCGTCTGCCCGTTTGCCCCCTTTTTTTTTATAAAAAAATCGGTTGTCTGTAAAGTCGGTTTACTAACGATAGTTGAACGTGACAAGGTCATACTTTTTCGTAAATACTGATGGAATGGATTGTGCCTCTTTGTCGCTCGTAGCGCGGTCTCGCTTGCACTGGAACGCCGCATACGTCATACTTTTTCGTGCATGCATTGGCTCCATCGAATTATAAGGCGTTATCACGTCAAAAAAATATATCTTTCACTCACCCCTTATCCTTGGCGTGCACGTCAGCCTGTCCATGGGCGACGGTAGTCACTTACCATCAGGTGACCCGTCTGCTCGTTTGCCCCCCCTTTAAAATATCTTTCTCTCACCCCTTATCCTTAGCGTTCACATCGGCCCCCTTCTGGAGAAGCAGCCTAACTGCGCGCGCTCGGTTGTACCCAGCGGCCAGGTGGAGGGGCGTTGACCTTCAGCCATCTGTATTATTCAAGAAACACTCACCCCTTATCCTTAGCGTGCACATCTGCCTGTCCATGGGCGGCGGTAGTCACTTACCATCAGGTGACCCGGTGCTCTTTTCCCCCCCAACACAAAACCCCCCTTTTTTATATAAAAAAAACTTTTTCTCACCCTTTATCCTTAGCGTGCACATCAGCCCCCCTCTGCAGAAGCAGCCTAACTGCGCGCGCTCGGTTGTACCCAGCGGCCAGGTGGAGGGGCGTTGACCTTCGGCCGTCGTGCGCGTGCACATTCACGTTGAGAGGCGTGAGGAGAGACGCGAGGCGATCATCTGCGCCCGACCTTGCCGCTTCTAGGACATCCGCTGCGCAGTACTCGCCTATTGGACGGTGTTTAAAAAGATCTTTTATTTACTAGTAAGATATGAGATGGAAACATCGCAAAATGTCAGATTCGCAAAATGAAGGATTCGCAAAATGACGGATTCGCAAAATGACGGATTCATAAAGAGTAAATTAATGTAAAAAAACAATAACCCGATTGCCTAACAACTGCCATTTGCTAACAAGACCTATTAGTGAAGTAGGAAATAAGGACCATGTGCTGCACAATCTTACAACAATTTCATAACCAACTTTAAACCATAATAAGTCCTAAATGGTCATTCGAAATGGAAAATGGTAAAAGAAACCTCAACATGAATTTCAAATACCCATTCAATGATACCAAACCTAACATATTTCTTAGATTTTCTTATTTTTCTTTTTAACAATTTGGTGCCAAAAATCCGCCATTTTGTTTTTTTTATTCTGTTCGCGGATAACTTCGTCGTTTGTCAACCAATTTTTATCATTCTTTTTTTGTTTTAAAGGTGATATCCCAACGGTGATACCATGACAAGGAAACCAGGACCTAATGATGGCATCTCAGAAAAATCAAGGGGAAAATCGTAGTAAAACCCTTTGAAAATCGTAGTAGCGACTAGTGCTTTTTAACTTTTTTTAGTTTCCTGTTTGAAGTTGTTTTATTATTTAATATATTTTGTCTCACCTGTTAAGACAGGTCTGGTAGCCGAGTCTGCCAGGTCCAATGGTGTCTTGCCTTCTGTGTTCCTTATGTTGGGGTCGGCTCCATGTTGCAGCAGTGCTGTAAAAAGTTATATAATATTTTTAATTATGAATTATTTTTGAGGCATGTGTTACAGACCCGGTCAGCCACCACCTATCACGTTCAGGGGTCGAATATACTCGTGAATAGTAGGTATTTCCAGAAATGGAATACCTCTGCCTACCCCTCGGGGATAAAAGACGTGAGGTTTTTTTTTTACCCTTTACCACGGATACTTTTTTAAAATTTCAATTAGTTTCGAATCTTATTTCAATTACATAGAGTTCAATTTAAAGTATCACCTATTCGTCCAATACCTGGCTAAGGGTTAAAGAAAGAGTTTGAGCTCAGATCAACTTAAAGCGGAAATGGAAATCATCATATCAGACAAAAGACTTCCACAGCTGGACATAGACCTATCCATAGACAAAGACAAATATTTTTTTTGTTGTCTCTGTCAACCCCTTTGGGAAAAGCGTGATCATATGTATGTAGGTGCCGAGAAATGTTTTAAAATTTTTTGTGGCAATAATATAATTTTCTTTCTTCTTCTTTCTTTCTTTGAATGTTTAAAATCAACTCCAAAATAACAAAGACGATACACTCACCGATGCATACATCCACTTTCCCCTTAGCAGCGGCTTCGTGCAACGGCGTGTACCCCCAGTTGTCCCGAGCCGCTGGAGCAGCCCCAGCGGTCAACAGGGCACGAACAACGTCCGCGTGCCCGAAGGAGCAAGCATTGTGGAGGGGTTGCAGGCCTCCGTCGTCGCGGGCTTGAAGCGCTGCTCCAGCTGCGATTAGTATCTCTACTACTTCCCTGCGTCCATAGCCTGTGGAAGGAGAGACAAAATGCTCGGTTTATTTCCATTTCCCATGAAAATAGGGACACGGCGGCAGTGCCCTCGCCAAGTCGAACAAAAAGCGGCACGGCCGTACCATCCTTATCTCGAAGCAATTTACACCATTTTTAAGCCCCTATAACTTCGTTGTGGATAAATCTAGTAGCCTGAATTTTCAGTATACACTTTTCGCAAATAGAAAGTTTTGGTAACATTTCATATTTTCTGTTTCACTCCAAGATATTCTGTCCTGCGTTCTCTGTGCATGAAATTGTACTCATTCCAGATCCTTGGGGGTCATCCATTAATCACGTGATGGTTTTTTTGCAACTTTTTGGCCCCTCCCCCTTTGGTGATGTGTGGTGAGGTTTTAGACTACCCCTCCTCCCCCATACCGAAATCACGTGTATTTTTTAGGTAGATAGTATATTGAAATTTTCTATGACAAATTGATAAAATTTTGGAAAATAGAGCGTAAATAAAAAGTCACGTGCTACTTGTTTGGCTTAGAAATCGCGCAGTCAATGAAAAATAAATACATGTGGTATCTCATTCCACCCCCCCCCCCTCCCTCCTTGTGATATTTTGTGATTTTTTCCGAACCCCTAGGTTCGAAAGGGGGGTCCCTTTCGAACCTCACGTGATTAATGGATGACCCCTTGGATATGATTGCCCCACAACACAAAAAGGCAAATCATAACAAAAGAATAGAATAGAATATTTCTTTATTCGCGTCAAAAATGGTGTTACAGAAGAAAAAAATACAGTTCTGGCAGCATGTTTTGCATAAATGTTCGCCGTAATTAAAAGGCATGCAAAAAACTTCGACATAATGGACCAACTAATTTCATTTTAAAATTCATTAATTCATATATCTATTGTAAAAAATACATTCATTGTGCCATTTATACAATTTTCCTTTAAACATTTTAATGGGTAAGTCTTTTATTTCATTTGGGATTTTATTTTATTAGTTTTCGTTATGTCAAGCACCATATAACATTACATTAGCTGAGTTAAAATGGTTGTTATGTTTTCTTAAATTTTTCTAATGCTCTGCACAACTTTCTTCATTTTTTCTTTCATAGGAACCTTCTTCTGACAATAACAAACAACAAAAAAGAATTAGCGAAATTAGTGCAGCCATTCACGTGTGATGCCGTGACATGACCAAGGGAAATACAGATTCTAATACTCATGCAAAAATTAGCTGGAAGACTGTAAAATCTCTTGTTAGATCTAAGTTTACTAAAATAAATAATTTTCTTTCTTTAACTTTTCTGAGTGGTTGTTTAAAGTGTTATGATTTTATTCAACCAATCAGATAACCTGTCAGCACAGAATGGAGAGAAGCATGTTGAGCATAAAACTAAGAGATAAATAGAGACTTACAAAAATAAGAAAAGTAACTAAAGTAGCAGATGTAATTGGAAAGATCAAACAATTGAAGTGGCGCTGGAGTGGATAAGATCAAAAAGGGACAAGTGGACCAAAGACATAACAGAATGGTACCCTCGAGATAAAAAGGAGAGGAAGACTAGAAAAAAGGTGGGAAGATGATCTGCCTACTGGGTGGTTAAGATCTGCCTATGATCGATCACGGTGGCATAATTTAGAGAAGGCCTATGTCCAAGAGACATCCTGACCAAATTGTTGGTGCCGCAACCAGGAATTGGTTGCACATAATGTAGATCTAAGAAATATTATATAAGTCAGAGAATAAAGGCTATTTTTATTTTATTTATTTATTTTTAATCAGATAAGCTAAACATGAGATTAGCGAATTTTGGTATAATTTGCCTTTCGGAAACCGGGGATTAGACTAGACATTGCATTGTCAGGACATTTGAGACACTTTCACTTCCCTTGTACCACACAAAGTCTTAATCAACACAAAAACTCAAAACATAATTAAATATTCACAAACCAAAACAGTCCTGGGAAATATGCTACAAGTATGTAGGTATATGTCAAAAATATTATCCAAAAATTCTCACCATTGAACTACAATCGGGTCTGTGACTTAACAAACGGCGTTAAATAGATAAAGCACGGGTTTAGCGCGACCAACGACCGTAACTAATTATGCAATGCCAAAATTGCTTCTTCCTAGACCCCTTTCACTAATTCCTACCAAGTTTTCAGCTAAACAAATGTTTGTAAATACTATATATTCGTGTAAATACCTGCAGCGAAGTGTAGCGGAGTGGATTTCCGACCAGCTGTGTCCCTGGCATTCACTGTTTGAGGGGTAATTAACTTTTTCACGCGAACAGCATCCCCAGTTTTGCAGGCCTCGAACAATTCGCGAAGAGGGTCCGAAGCAGGGAGGGTTTCCAGCGTGGCACCGAGTATGGAACGACGGCTCGACATCTTAGTTCCGCGTTTCACATCTAATTGTCTTATTCAATTCGTTTCACATAGCCATTTTCGATAAATATCGAATAAAAACACGTATAGCACAGCTGCTCTCTGCTTGTTTTTTGACATGTGGAGTGTTGCCATATTTTCCACTGAAGAAATTCAAAAATAAGTATTACAAAAATCGTTTCTCGAATTTCTCGATACCTACTGATTACAGAGTAATTCTTTTTCACAAACATTTCATTTTGCATGGTATCGATTCATAGGCGTAAAAAATTGTCAAATTTTATTTTTCTTTCTCGGTGCCATAAAAAACTGCAAAAAAATCTTGTAACATAATTTTTTACGTAACTATTTTACAATAATCGACTGAATGACAAGTGACAACTAAAACAAAACAGACATAACTTATAAAGCTATCACAAAAAAATCAGACAGTATGAACTCTTCCCAATGGTCGAGAGAACTACCTGATATCGCGCTGCACATGTGCAAAGCGACAAAAAGCAAGAGATGAGACGTGCGGTCACCCGGCCAGTAGTGGGCAAGACACGATTCAACCTGTACACATTCGCATTCGCAAAACATTCTCATCGTTTAATGCGAATGCAAATGTCGATGAATATTCGTAACATCACTACTAGCAAGTGTGCGTGGCCGTGGCCGAGACGAATACTAGGCACCAGAGATATTAAATAAGCTTATTTAATATCATTGCTAGGCACTATAAAAATGTACGCGCCGCTTTCGAGCCTCATTGCAGCAGAAAGATTGACGTCAGCTGCGAGCGTTTAAATAGAAGTCTACCTGTACAGTACAAGATAGATCACATACATTAAAAGTCATTTCATATTAAATATGTAAATTTTACGACAAACTTATTGACAATAATAATTTTGAAAATGTTAGTATACATATTATAATTAATAAACCAAACTCAAGGGAACAGATTTTTCCATGGCAATACTCAAAAGAATAAACAAGAATGATTTATTTTATTTCGCTATGAACAAATGGATACAGCCTAGTGTGGGGATCATAAAAACATGTAATTTTATGCTTAAAAAAATTACGACTTTGTTAAAATTTGATAATTGAAATAAAAGTACAAATTATAAAACTAACTTGTTGAATATCCTAAAATAATAAGGTTTTTTAAATAAACTACAATGTTTTTCCATTTATATCTTCAAATAACTAAACGCAATCCGTCTACATTGTCTACTGCCGATAGTTGACGAAATCAAAATGGCGTCTTTCACGGGATAGCGCTTATCCGCCGCAAATCGGACACTGTTTTATAAATCGTGGGTGTGCCTGTTTAGATGTGATAAAAACAATTAGTGGACTTATATTTAGTGCCAAAAGTGTTCTATTTTTACAACGGACTTATTGGAGTGTGTTACCAACGTTTGATACGAGTTTTTGCTAAGGTATGCCCCCTTTCACCTAACGAATATTTTAGTAAATTAATCTTCAAACTAACGCCTTTTTCGCTGAAAACTGTATGTAGTTACAAGTACACATGTCTTAAAAAGCGAGTTGGTTTGCTTTGGTGTGCGCCGGAAACTCTGTTCTCTAGATCAGTAGGTGAATCGGTGGAACTGGTTTTTTTGGTGCTTGAGGACGCAATACGAGCCCGGGACATGTCTTCACTTTTATTGGTTCCTCATTCTCGTCGCGCTGTCTGCGACATCGGTACGCACTCCGCGGGGGCCCCGCTCTCGTTCCAACTCTAAAATTCATCGATAACGCTGCTAATTAAATTATTGGTTCGACGTAACACGAATTTCTCCTAAGCCCGAAGCAAATAGTGTAGTTTATGTGCATTTTCACTCTTGGATTGCAGTGGTGTGTACTTAGAATACAAATTTGGATGATTTCTTTTTACTAGGTGAGGCTATTTCCATTTATACTAAATTGAATGAGTTTGATTCTTTGAAATGACCTTGTGTTTACATTTTTTTTATTTTATTCATGAGTCCTTACCACGTCTGTAAATTAATTTAGCTTCTAGAACGAGTTTTGTACATTCCAAACCTCAAGTAAATAGATGACATAATTTGTTTGCTTACAACTTTTTTGGCAAAGCTCCCAAGAGACATACAGCCTTGTCCTTTTATGTAAATAAAACAAATTGAATATGGATGTGTTTACTCAACATGTAAGGTGAAATATCTGGGTCCATTTCTGAGTATCGAACTAATGCTATATGGGTCTTGTTCATTTTATAGAAAGGAAAGAAGAGCATATTTTTGAAAAAAAAAAAACTACAAATATTTTTTGATGACTATACCTTGGCAAATGTTAAATAATAATCAGCTTATCCTACCCAGCCTTTGAGTATTAAACCAACAGGAGATGTCACGCGCACTAGTTTCTTTGCAAAAAAGTCTGCCAATTTCTGTGCGCCGAACGAGGAAACAAACACAAATGATGTTAAAACAAATGCATTTTTTGACAAAACAATTAAACACTAGCTTGAACAAATACATTCACCAATCCAAGCACTCTGTGAACTCAAAAAAACTAGTTGTATATAACAGGTATGCGCGTTGACCAACCCTTTTTTTTGGCAGAGGGGAACGCCTGTCAGTGGCGTGTCCGGTTGGTTTAATACTCAAAGTACCCAGCTATAATACTTGGCTCAACAAAGCTGGTTTTCATTTTTTCTTTGCACTATTAGATGATATTAGAGTGGAATAGGAATAGTGTATAATAGGAAAGAACTAGGATCACATCAAACCTCAAATGCCTACTACAAGAAATAATCTGTGTATGGTCTGTACCAATCGCAGATAGAAATAAATCCGACAGGCCATTGATAAGATGACACTTAGCGTATAAACTTTGATTATCACTTCTTATCCTACAATAAGTACAGCGTTGCAGGCTTAACTGGTCAAGCAGTGTAATCGGAAGACAATAAGTTTATCTATTGTAACAGATCGCCCTCATAACCCGCATTAGACTGCTGCTTTATAGGATAAGTTATATTATCTACAATAAAAATTTGGGCCACAATTGACACATGATTAATTAGTGCCAAACTTGAAACTAGGCAGAGCCTATACTATGTATGGGTACTAAACAATTGACAAACATACATAACATACAGTACACCTGTCTTAACTTGGCTTCGCCTAAGCGAACTGCCCGAGATGGTTGCAATTTTTTTTTAACTTCAGAGTTGTCAAGTTAAAACGGCTGTGCTGTACTAAAAGGAAATACCTACTTTTGAACAGAGAACCCCTAAACATGTAAGGTACACATCCCATTGCTAGTTAGTAATAAATATGTCTGTATTTTTTTAAACTAGTTAATGCCTCATCAGAATTCAAACCCCAGCTTCACACACGAGAGGTGTCCACAGGACTATCACTGCCTCTAAACAACACTTACCTGCATCTGTTTATCTCAGTTACATCCGTCCTAAGGTTGTCTGTAACAAATTGTGTTAACCTAATTGCTATAAGTCCACCCATTTTTTAAAAGTAATTGTATCAGTTATATCATATTTTTATTGGTGTACAATAAACAATTGTTAGGTACTTACAAACAAATGTGCCTGTTTATAATATTGTACATAGATTTGGTACATCCATTCTCTTGTAATACAGCCAACCTTGATATTATATCAGCTGTGGATTCACTTTATAATAGATAAGAAAAAAGTTTACTATGTTGAATCATACAAATAGGTTTAGTCATTGTTTGCTGAAACCCAATTTCCTTACTTACATTGTATGACTAAACAATTGAGCCTTTATTTTAGCGACAACTTATTATTACAATCTACAGAATGGGGAACTTGCACTAAAATTATATTGATAAATTTGTCTTAATAATTCAATAATGATAGTCGCTAAAAGTGTATTGCTGAAAAAAAATCTAAAATTATGATTTTTTCTCGAAATATTTGGATTCTAACATTATCCACTAGTATTCAATAAAATCCACTAGTACTCGTCAGAACAGACTGGGTGCTGTTACACATGCCATGGCCCTGCATGTTGCCTCACGATGTTTTCCTTTACTGTGGAGCTAGTGATAACACAGAGTTACCTATGCATTATAAACAGCTAATATTATGTTTAAAGTGAAGATTTCTATCCTTACAACTGAAACATTAATACAGCAGCCACTATCAGTATATTCACATCTGATAAGACACAGATCGCATTAAGATAAACCGGCTACGTTCTTGCAAGAGATAAGAAAGTGTTTTAGGTACATAACTAGTAATATTGTGAATATGAAAGTAAGTATGTAAGTTTGTTACTTGTCTGCTAAAGCACGCACGACCCGCCCCTGCTTCGGACGGGTGCAATCTGTTTAAAAATAAACCTTCCTAATATAACCTCGCTTCCTTCCATCGCTATTCGATAATAAACCTAACAAAAATGAAATACAAATAACAAACCAAAAACAACCGTTTTCGAAATATTCGAAACCTAAATTGTGGTAATTTTCATCAGTTCCACAAATGTTCAAATATAATGTAATTCTTAAATCAAAGTGTTTGAAATGTTGCTAAAATATCTAAATCACTATGTATGCCTATAAAAATTGAGGAGTTCCCTCAATAGCTGCATTTTGATTAAAATTGGACCAATCTGAAAATATAATAACATTCTTTCTATTGTCTCTGCCTACCCCAATGGGAAATAGGCTTGGGCTTATGCATGTACCTATGTGTGTATTCTTTCATATCAAAAATCGTTTTCCAAATCCGTTTTTATAAATGATGGAGATCTGACATAAAAAAAAAATTGAGAACCTCCTCCTTTTTCAAAGTTGGCTAAAAAACAACCAAATCGGTCCAGCAGCTCACAAGTGATGATCTTTCATACAATACAGCAATAAATGTTTATACAACGCGTAACAGAAAGAACGCAATTCCTTATACACCCCAATTAGTATATTAATTAAAAAAAAATATGATGCAATCGAACTTGAGTTATGTTATGTATGTCTAACCAATTTTCTTAAATATCGATTAATAATAGCACGATTTCCATAGAAAGCACTAAATTCAGCTACGATAATTCTTTTTTTTTTTAAATTTAACACATAATAATATTAAAAATAGCTGAAATCGAATAAGTAGTTGATACTGAACAAACTAATTTCAGGAATTGCGCTTATTAGTCTAGGCAATAAAGGTAGTTAGTACCCAAAATTAATTCCTCAGTCGATGAAACTGTGCAGGATTGTAGTATAGTATGATTGTATGTATGATTGATTGTATATAGTATGACAATACTTGCATAAAAAAATCCAAAAAAAAAAAACCTAACCGAAATTAGGTTTTTATACTAAAAAAATTTTTTTTTTTGTTGATAATTTGATAATTTCTGGAAATAATGTAGCGAGACGGTTTTTATTTTGGATTTTCCTTTTGTAAGTCCACAGCGACTATTAAATGACTTTCCAGTTAAAAAAATGGACTGAGCAATTTTCCCGTGCAAGGTACGTACGTATACGTGTGAGTTTTGTTGTTTCTACCAGGAGATTTTTTTGGATATTTCGCATATAGCTTTCTTAACACACATTAATATTGCTGGGGAAGAAAATTTTGACTGAGCATTTTTCCCAACAAAGATATTAAATAAATAAGTATTTCAGTAAAAATACCTAACTTCGGTAAGGTTCTTTTTTTGGATTTTTTTATGCAATTATTGTCTTATACTATACTACAATCCTGCAAAGTTTCATCGACTGAGGAATTAATGTTGGGGTCTTCATACAAAAATCCGCTTCATTGCCTGGACTATTATTCTGTTACATGTTGTATAAATAGATTTATCAATATAGTATTAGGCCTACATTACTAAAACTGTCGACAGATTCAAAGTAAATACGCGACGCTAGCACTTATATATGACCTACAATTTATCATGTTTAGAATGAAATTTATTGATATATGGCCTGTTTTAAACGTCAATTGATTTTAATGTGTCACTAAAATGAGAATAATAATAATACATTTTGGGACACAATATACACACTGTTATTCAGTCCTAAACTAGGCAGAGCCTGTACTATGGGTACTAAACAACTGATAGACATACTTAAATAAATATTAAACGACCAGGGCCCTGTTTTATAAAGCTACAGGTTACAGGCTACAGGCTACAGGAAAAAAAAGCCTGTAGTGCTCCTGTAGTTACAATCTACAGGTAACAGGTGTTTTATAAAGACCCCTGTAATATTACTATTGTAGCTTAGGCTCGAAAATCTCGACTACAGGCGCAGTTAACAAGTCGGAGTACAGCACTATGAATCAAGCGTAAAAATAAAAAAAATGACAGAATCGACATCAGTTTTTTGGCTTAAAGTCTAGTGTACCACTATAAAATATTAATATTTATTTATAATAAAAACAGATGTTTGTTTATTTACTTGTATTTCTATGGTTAAAGAGCCGGATGAAAATGAGCGAGGCTCGGGTTCGAATCCTGGCATGTCCCAATGAGTTTTTCAAAAACTTACGTACATAATTAATTAATTAAGCAATTAATTATAGCAAAGCGAGGGCGGGTCGCTAGTTTATAATAAAAACAGATGTTTGTTTATTTAGAGTGTAGCTAGTGTAAACAGACCCGGAGTGCGATTTTTGAATCTCACTGGTGATATCAAAATCACCGGTGACTAAAATTATCACCGATGACTTTAATGTCACCGTTTTCTAAAAGCCGTATTTTTGAAAGTCACACGCTGTTTTCAATAAATCGTCGCAATCACAAAATATCACAATCGAGCCCCGCTGCTAATTCTTCCAAAAAACATACTTTGGCACTTTTGGCAGATGGCACTACGTCAACTGTCAAAAACAATCGCATGGTGATTTCAATTACGAGTGGGTGGGGGCACTCGTAAATCGATATCATAGGTATGACAAATGTAAGTCACCGATGAGTTTCAAAAATACGAACTTTCGGAAATCACTCACATCGGTGAGAATTAGTCATTTGGTGAGATTCAAAAATCGTCCCCCCGGTCCGGCGATAGGCTCACCACCTATCACGTTTAGGGGTCCAATATATCTCGTGAAATGTGGGTATTTCCAGTAATGGAATACCTCTGCCTACCCCCTCGGGGATAAAAAAAAAGGCGTGAGATTATACTATACTTATACTTGTTTATTTACTTGTATTTCTATGGTTTATTTACGTACCTAGTTATAGAAAAAAAACACATGATTTTCTCTAAAATTAACATTCAACCATGGCCAATAATTATATCTCCTCCAGTATGCTCCAAAACATATTGCATTTGAGTAGGAACGTATTCTAAATTTCTCATTAAAGGTGAAACTCGTTTGCGGGTTCATTCATATTGGTTCTGACGGCGAAAGTTCTTGGCGTCGTCTTCTTGGATGTTGACCACTATCCTCAGAGTCCGAGTCTGAGTTCCAAACACGCAAAATCACTCAAAATATTCGAATTAACAAACAACAAAACGTAAGTAAATATAACAAACTTCCTCCTGTAACTAAATTACCTACGTCTAAACACCTGTAGAAATGTTTACAAGTTTTTCCGTAAACACCTGTAAAAATTGGTCGAATCATGCTCGAAACACGCTCGATTAAGCATTAAATTGTCTATGGAAAGTTACAGGCACGGGTTCCTGTAGATTGTAAATAAAATGAACTGTAGCTTTATAAAACGCCTGTACCTGTAATTTTATCTAGTGTTGCTGTTTAATTTATCAGTATTGCTGCTTTTTGCCCTGTAAATTGTAACCTGTAGCTTTATAAAATAGGGGTGGTAGCGGGGACGACAACCCCCGCAAAAATTTAAAAAATGACAGAATCGAAATCTGTTTTTTGGATTAAGTCTAGTTTACCGCCATAAAATATTAATATTTATCACTACGTATACAACAAAGTCGCTTTCTCTGTCCCTATATCCCTGTATGATTAAATCTTTAAAACTACGCAACGCATTTTGATGCGGTTTTTTTAATAGATAGAGTGATTCAAGAGGAAGGTTTTTATATACCATAATATAAACTGAAGCAAAGTGAGGGCGGGTCGCTAGTTTATAATAAAAACATATGTTTGTTTATTTATTTACTTGTATTTCTATGGTTTATTTACGTAATAGAAAAAAAACACATGATTTTCTCTAAAATTAACATCATATAACTAGCCAATAATTATATCTCCTCCAATATGCTCCAAAACATATTGCATTTAAGTAGAACGCATTCTAAATTTCTCATTGAAGGTGAAAATCGTTTGCGGGTTCATATTGGTTCTGACGGCGAAAGATCTTGGAGTCGTCTTCTTGGATGTTGACCACCATCCTCAGAGTCCGAGTCTGAGCTCCAAACACGCAAAATCACTCAAAATATTCGAATTAACAAACAACAAAACGTAAGCATAATATTCGAATTAACAAACTTCCTCCTGTAACCAAATTACATACGTCTCTTCACCTGTAGAAATGTTTACAAGTTTTAATTTTTTTAATTTTTTTACAACTGTATTTTACAAGTTTTTCCGTAAACACCTGTAAATAATAGGTCGATTATGCTCGAATCACGCTCGATTAAGCATTAAATTGTCTATGGAAAGTTACAGGCACGGGTTCCTGTAGACTGTAAATAAAATTACCTGTAGCTTTATAAAACGCCTGTACCTGTAATTTTATCTAGTGTTGCTGTTTAATTAATCAGTGTTTCTGCATTTTTCCCTGTAAATTGTAACCTGTAGCTTTATAAAATAGGGCCCAGACATGACACCAACAGACATGTTCATGCACACAAATGTTGGCCCCGAGCGGAGATCGAACCCGCGACCTCCGGCTCAGATGGCAGGGTCACTAACAACTGAACCAACAGGCCCAAATTAAGAGTCCTTGACGATTCTAAGTGTATTTTTTTACCTAAGGAAACAAATGATCTTTGACTTTGGTTCTTACGCAAGTATAAAGAGCACAGGCCTTCAATATTCTCATCTGTCACGTTTAAGGATCCTATAAACACTGGCTCCATGACTCCAACCTTCATAGTTGCATTCCCTCCCTCTAATCCATTCCTGGGTATGCCTACTTTTCAAGGGTATATTTCTAGGGCCCTAAACGTGATAGGTGGTGAGCTCATCGCCTGACTGGGCTGTTGCATATGGCTCAGAATTCCCGGACCTGCGGGTTTACGACGTTTTCCTTCAACATCGAGGTAGTCTACACTAATATTATAAAGAGGAAACATTTTTATGTTTGTTTGAATTGAATAGGCTCCGAAACTAGTGGACCGATTTCAAAAATTCTTTCACCTATGGAGCTACATTATCAGGGAGTGACATAGGCTTTTTGTGATCAAAGCCCATACTTCCTCGTGTGCGAAAAAAGACCCTTAGCTGAGATGATGATGACATAGGCTATATTTTATTCCCGTATTCACACGGGAATGAAAACTACGCGTGAAACCGTGCGGAACAGGTAGTGTAACATATATTATGGTACTAGCAGCGCCCCCCGGGTTTCACCCGTAGTTCCCGTTCCAGTGGGAATACGGGGATAAAACATAGCCTATATGTTATTCTGATGTATAAGCTATATAACTATAAAGTTTCATCAAAATCCCCTCAGTAGTTTTTGTGTGACAGAGGAACAAACATCCATCCATACAAACTTTCGCATTTATAATATTAGTAGGATTGCCATCATAATAAGACAGTCGCGTCTTACAAAACTCACACCTTAAGCTGATAGTGTTCACAACCGCTTACTAAATATCTACGCATTATTAATCTTATTGTAATCTCACTATCACATAGATATAACTATACCTATTTGATAGGATTGGTATCTAATTCTCTAAGGAATGTTTAGTTTGCGTAGTTTGTAAGTTTGATTGCTCGTTGTTGTCGAAATCTAGATTTTTTTATTCCATAAACGTTACAAGTATGTGTAATATCCTGGTCTCACCGCCTGTCACATGTCTGAATAATAAACTAAATTATAAATAAATAATAATAATAAAAGTGTCAAAAGTGGGTACTTCCAAAGGTAGTCAAACTCCAAAGGGAAGAAGGCGTCAGTAGGTATAATATAGTATAGGAAGATATATTTTAAAAAGGATAAAAAATTTCAACATATGAATATTTTGCTACGGCCTTTTGGACAGGTCGATGTAATCGCATTGATATAACTAGATTTATCATATACTCGTAGATAAAGCTATAATAATCTTGTATGGAATTTATTCTATGAATAATTTATAGGCACTATATAATTCTTAGCAGACACGTGCAGCCTTGAAGTCTTACACTTGACTAGCTTTCGCCTGCGACTTGGCCCGCATTAATAACGGGCCTGTTGGCTCAGTTGGTAGTGACCCTGCCTTCTGAGCCGGAGGTCGCGGATTCGGTCTCCGCTCGAGGCCTACATTTGTGTGCATGAACATGTCTGTTGGTTTCGTGTCTGGTCGTTTAATATTTGTTTCAGTATGTTTATCAGTTTTTTAGTACCCATAGTACAGGCTCTGTCTAGTTTGTGACTAAACGTGTGTGAATGGTGTCCCATATTTTTTTTAGGGTTCCGTACCTCAAAAGGAAAAAACGGAACCCTTATAGGATCACTTTGTTGTCCGTCTGTCCGTCCGTCCGTCCGTCTGTCAAGACCCTTTTTCTCAGGAACGCGTGGAGGTATGAAGCTGAAATTTATATCAATTACTCAGGTCTACTGTCCCTTGAAGCTGTGAAAAAATCAAACTTCTAAGCCAACGCAATCAAAAGATACAGCCGTTTATGCCGCAAATTTTCGACACTTGCAAGGGAATCAAAACCTACAGGGTGCTTCCCGTGAACTCAGAATCTTGAAATTTGGTACGAAGCAACGTCTTATAGCATAGATAAAGGAAAAATTACGAAAACCATAAATTTGCAAGGTTGTACGGAACCCTCGGTGCGCGAGTCCGACTCGCACTTGGCCGGTTTTTTTTGGTAATGCACTCGCCTTGATTCGAACCTGGAGCCTCGCTCATGAGAATCGGGCTCTTTAACACATTAACGGGCAGAGGGCAAATAGTTACCAAAAAATATTGAACTCTATGCAATTGAAATAAGATTCAAAATCAATGAAAAGTTTAAACTGCTTTTGCCCGTGCAAGGGCCACCATAGGGCTCTCAGTGGACATGGAAAATATATAGACATGTACTTAACACAAAGCCCACATTCTATTGAGATATTTGAATAATTCATGCCTCTATAAACGTGTTAAAGAAATTCTATAAGACACAAAACACGGTTTTTGAAAACAAGTTTGGTTTAAAAGATTATAATAGCTTTGATATTGAACAAGTTATCAGAAACGTGTCTACGGGAAAGAAATGAAAAGTTGAAGCCGCCACCCGATGTAATAAATAATCTATATTTATATAAAATGATAAACTGACTGACTGATTGGTGATGTATCAACGCACAGCCTAAACCGCCGGGTCTAGAGACTTGAAA
This sequence comes from Ethmia dodecea, assembly GCA_963855545.1. Classification (NCBI taxonomy): domain Eukaryota; kingdom Metazoa; phylum Arthropoda; class Insecta; order Lepidoptera; family Depressariidae; genus Ethmia; species Ethmia dodecea. The sequence goes on from OY979454.1 coordinate 12,897,667, forward strand.
TTTTGCACATAGATAGCTTATACAGTGTAGGCATCCACTAAGAAAGGATTTTGCTAAATTCAACCCCTAAGGGGGTGAAATAAACGTGCGCAAGCGAAGCCGCGGGTAAAAGCTATAATAAATAAATAAATTGGGACACAATTCACACACGGTTAGACAGTCCCAAGCTAGGCAGAGCCTGTACTATGGGTACTAAATAACTGATAAACATACTTAAATGCAATGAACATGCACATTCAATGCATGCATGCAAATGCAATGTGCATGTTCATGTCTGTTGGCATGAACATGCACATTGCACACTAATGTTGGCCCCGAGCGGGGATCGAACCCGCGACCTCCGACTCAGAAGGCCCTCAAGACTCAAGGGTCACTACCAACTGAACCAACAGGTTGATTCAGTTGGCGGAACTGCAGACTGCTTAGTAGACTTACTTGCAAGGGATTAACCGACTCGCTGTATAAGGCTATTAATCATTAATTATTATTGTAAACCATATTGACTAGTAAGACATGAGATTAAAAAGAGCTGCCCTTGAGTTTCTTGCTGGTTCTTCTCGTACTGCATTTGGAACCAGCAACTCGTCGGTGCAGATGGGCTGCTGTTAACATTTAGCCAATCTTCATGGACGAGTTTAGAGTGCCTTATTATTAGACTATTGACCTTTCTAAATGTACTTTTTGTACCTATAGAAAATTGATAGATACCACCGGATGCCGGAGTGATACCACGGCCACAAAGAAAACCAGCGTTAAGCAATGCATTGCATTTCGTTGAGTGAGTTAGGTAACCGGAGCGCCCCCCTCTTCCCTCCCCTCCCTCCTCCCCCTACTCCAACCTCAAAGGCTGGCACCGCAGTTGTGACTCCTGAGTTGCAGGTGTCCATGGGCGATGGTAGTCACTTAGCAGGTGACCCGTCTGCTCGTTTGCCCCCTTTTCTCTTAAAAAAAAAAGTTGTCTAATTCATAAGTTGTCTCGGTAACAGAATGCACGACACTTGGCGTGCGGTTGACTCGACGAATCTAAATTGATGTTAACTCGCGACCCGTGTGCGTACTGTCGCGATCATAGGCGTTTTCAAGTACTAGTGGAACCGTCAGTGGCGAATTTTTTCGGGATTCCAAAGCGCATAACCTATTGCATGTGAAAATTCGAAAAAGGAACATTCGAATAACGTTCATTTATGATTAAGAATGATTATTTGTATTTATGCATTTCACTTAATTTTTGGGATTTAATCATACTAATATTATAAATGCGAAAGTTTGTATGGATGGATGCTCTTTCACGCAAAAACTAATGAACGGATTTTGATGAAACTTTACAGTTATATAGCTTATACATCAGAATAATATGTAATCTATGTTTTATCCCCGTATTCCGTCGGGAACGGGAACTACGCGGGTGAAACCGCGAGGCACTGCTAGTTTAAAATAACAGACAGACACATAGTATAGATTGGAATTTGGAATTCAATTATTTAATTATATTATTTATTACTTCTATCAGCGAGTGTACTTAAGCGCTTTTGGGTGCGCGCGCGCCGGTGACACGGTTCCGATTCCACCTGACCGCGCGTTTTGAAACATGCGGTTTGAGCCGCGCCTTAGTAGGCTTAAAGCTTAAATAAATATAAATAATAATAAACTATAATTTTGTAAAATCCACAATTATTTATAATTATTCAAAAAACAAATCGGCATGTAAAGTATTTTGTATTTTAAATTTTTTATTTGTAACTCTTGTAATTTTTTGCTATTATAATTTGTTTTCTTTTGACTGTAAAATAGGCTGAAAGGTTTAATAACTTTGCCATATTCCGGCGATGGGCTCACCACCTATCACGTATAGGGGTCCAATGTATCTCGTGAAATGTGGGTAAATCCAGTAATGGAATACCTCTGCCTACCCCCTCGGGGATGAAAGGCGTGAGATTATTATTATTTAAAAAAATCACGTGACATTTGACGTATGTACGTTCAGAATCGGCTCCAAACGGTACGCTAAGAATTAAGAAATATTTGTCATTTTCTCGAATTTAGCTCGAATATGACGTAATTTAGGGGTAAATTGAAAGTCAGGTCGTTTTAAACATTTTTGCATAAGCAAAATGGTCACTTCTCTACAGTAAAAGCCCGATTTAGTCTACACTAATTTTATAAAGTAGAAAGTTTTTGGAAATGTTTGTAACGAATAGGCTCCGAAACTACTGGAACGATTTTAAAAAATCTTTCCCCTTTGGAAAACTCACTTTTCTGTGATATAATTTTTCCACGGAAACGAGACAGAGAAATTGTGCTAGCTACCTCTAATTTGCATGGTTTTCGGACCCCACTCCGCTATATCTATTGGGTATCACATCGATGGAGAAACCGAACAGTTACGATACATATTCAATCGCTGGTAATTATCTGCCGTCGCTGTGAATAATGAAATCTCCGCACCATCGGCGAGTCACGCTTGGCCACCTTCTCCGAACCATTCATTAGTTTTTAAAATGGGCGTTTAACATTCATATAGCATGCGAATGCGTGGTCTCGGGTTCGAATCCTGGCATGTACAGTTAAGAACACGTAAAGCTAGACGCATTGAACTTTGTAACGTTCTTATTACAATAGCTTTAGAGGTCAGACTCGCACTTTTTTTTTAAGAAAGAGAACGAAACTGTCCCGTAGATGGTTCACATGGGCCGGTTTGGACAAAACCTGCCTGAGGCCTTATTGTCTGTTTATAATTAACTAGCTGTTCTGCGCGATTTCATCCGCGTAGTTTCCGTTCCCTTGGGAATACAGAAATAAAATATACCCTATGTTCCTCACGGATATTCTAGCTTTCAAGTAAGAAAGTCCTCTTTATTTGACACTAGCAGCGCCCCGCGGTTTCACCCGCGTAGTTCCCGTTCCCGTGGGAATACGGGAATAAAATATAGCCTATGTGTTATTCTGATGTATAAGCTATATAACTGTAAAGTTTCATCAAAATCCGTTCGGTAGTTTTTGCGTGAAAGAGGAACAAACATCCAGACATCCATACAAACTTTCGCGTTTATAATATTAGTAGGATTTGTTACGTGATCAGTGCTTGCTCTTCTTTCACTGGCTGCATTGACAGATGTACGAAAGAAGCAACGTACGTCAAAATGAAGAGAATTGCAATTACCATTAAAAATAGACTATAAGGCAAGTCTAAGTCTTCAATCGAAGATTTTCTTCCCATCTCAAGGCAAATTCTGTAATGCCCAGCTGGGCATACATTATATAAGCAATTAAGCTCTCAGACAAAGATACGGACAATTATACAAGCAAATCTTCTCGTAATGCAGTCCCCATCTCAATTGGCTAATGTTGCGCGCTTAGTGCATGAGCGGAGCGATTTTCTGCAATTTTTACTAAGGGGATGAAGATGGTGTACTTGGGTGTGTCTTATCTATGCTCGCCTTTCGAGGCCGGTAATAATAAGTGTAACGGGGTGTGGGTGCGAGTGGGACGGCAGGAGCGAAAGAGAGAAGAGTAGGGGACGATGTGAAAGAAGTGGTCTGTGTGTGAAGAATAAAAAATGTTCAATTTCTGGAAGTACTCACGTTTTACCAGTACAAGTTTTTTGGCCCCAAACGTGTTAGTGAGCCCATCGCCCGACCGGGCATGCTACACATGCCGCAGAAACAGTTCTGAGACTTTGGGGTTTCCTCATGATGTTTTCAAACTAGTGATAAAATGTAGGCGTTTTTCTAAAAAACTGATAGGTCTTTGCCATCATTCGAACTGGAGCTTCACGCATGAGAAACGGGCTCTTTAATCACTGGGCTATCACAGCTAAAAAATAGCATTTTATATCACACTGTATAGTAAAATTGCATTGGTGTGAGTGCTGTGAAAGTGCCAGCTTTATTTAGCCTACCTGTAACGGTCAGAAGGTCACAATATTGTATCAATCCATATTGCATTTAATGAGCTTATTAAAAAAATATTGTTACGTAGCTATTTCGCGCGGTTTCACCCGCGTAGTTCCCGTTTCCGTCGGAATACGGGGACTAAATATAGCTGTGTTATTAAGTGATAATGTAGCTTTCTATTGGTAAAGGAATTTTTAAAATAGGTTCAGTGGTTTTCGAGTTTATTCGTTACAAAAATACAAATCTTTACTCTTTATAATACTAACTAGCGACCCGCCCCGGCTTCGCACGGGTACAATGCTAACACTAAAACCTTCCTCTTGAATCACTCTATCTATTAAAAAAACCGCATCAAAATCCGTTGCGTATTTTTAAAGATTCAAGCATACATAGGGATATAGGGACAGAGAAAGCGACTTTGTTTTATACTATGTAGTGATGTAGATTAACTTGATTAGCGTCCGTGAAGACACCGCTATCCGCTCATCAATAAGTCCAGCCTTAAATCTTATAGATGATCTCACCATGACTAATTCGTGACGTCGCCTCGTACGTCCATAATAAAAAAGATATTCTCAGATCTCGTCCTTTTGCTCGCTATAAAACTTACGCTATGACGTCATCTCCTATGACTAAAAGTTGGAAATAAATATTTCATATTGAGCGCATACGCATAATCTATTCTGTTTTTTTGTCTTAAAGAAGACGTTTCATTTTGGGCCTGCACATTGTACACCAGCTTGAAAAATTGAGAAAAATCTAGTGATTATCAGAAAAATATAAAAAAAAAACATTTCCATCTATTTAACTTGCACAAAGGTAATTAAACTTCAATGGATCCGCATGAAATCATATTGAAATCATACTATTTCTAACTTCTTAAGCCCAATTTCCATGTTATTGTGAATTAGGCCGACAAACATCCAACTAATACCAATTATCATTTTACCGGTCAGGTCGCAATATTTTTTTTTCGGTCGCCGCGATGGTTAATGAAAATTATAGTTGATTTTACAACGAAACTAGACAAATGTGAGCAAAATCATGAGTACAACTATAGTTTTTTTATTTATATTTATCTAAAAAACTGGTGCTACATGGTGCAGGCCCAGTATCCATACATTCATGAAACGTCTCCTTTCGAAAATATATCTTTCCGTTTGAATTTCGAAAATCTTTTAAACTGCCTACTAGATAAGTTTTTGCGTGAAAGCGGAACAAACATCCATCCAGACCGACCATACAAACTTTCGCGTTTATAATATTAGTAGGATAGTAGGATTATGATAACTATCTACGATACTGCAGAAATTTTCTAAAAATATTTTACGTACAGACACTGTCTCGTAACATTTTTATGATATGTATACGTAAAATGTCAAATACACAAAATGTCAGTTACGCAAAATAACGGAATTTTGAAGATACTTCCCACGACACTACGATAGACGTATGTGACGTCTTGTCGATGAAATGGTGATACTGATAATCCAGTAGGTATTTTTAAGTGTTCAACAGAAAAGTCAGTTACTTAGAATGATTAGCAGTATATCATCAACCCGTAACAGCCCAGGGGGCCAATTCCACTAAATGTCAACGGTTATAGTTGGATAACAATGACATGTCAATGGTCGGTCAAGGGGGTATTTGCTCTGAAACGTGCCAAATAACACTATTAACTGACCATTGACATGTCATTGTCATCCAACTACAACCGTTGACATATTTTAGTGGAATTGGCCCCCTGTTCTGAGCTAAGAGTCTTTCCTCACACATGCCCATATTTCATTAGTATAACTTACCCGGGTACTTATTTTATGCGAAACTATCACTCGCTATTTCATATAATAATATAATGAAATGAAATGAAATATCTTTATTTGCAGGAATACAGTAAATTCAGATCTTATTATATAATATGTACAATGTATTCAGCTTACATGTAAGCATGCAAATTATTGTAATGAATTCAAATTACCTATATGATCAAAATAAATTTAATTTAAAAATAATAAAATAAAATAAAAATATTTAAAAAATATCATGTATCAAAAATATAATGCTTGTAACAGTTGAATTTCAACAGAATTCATGAAACAGCCGATAACGAGGCTTCATTCTAACATCGCGCGGGAGCGGAAACTTGTGATAAAACTAAACGCTAATAATAAAACTTTAAATGATTCATTTGGCGGATGGTCTGAGTCATCAGTGGTAGCGGGGCTACAGTAAAGGATAAGGCTAACCAAAACAAGGCAATTTTAATAGACATTCGTAAGGAAACCCGCAGGTCCCAGAGTTAATTCTGAGACATGTGTAAACAGACCCGGTCCGGCGATAGGCTCACCACCTATCACGTTTAGGGGTCCAAAGAAGTTTTGGTGAAAAGTGGGTATATCCAGAAATGGAATACCTCTGCCTACCTCCTCGGGGATATAAGGCGTGAGACTATTTATTTTTCATTTTATTTTTATAATAAATATAAAAACAAATACAATATGCGAGTGTCATATTCATTCAGTTAATACAACCGCTACCTCTCACACCTCATCAAAAGCAATGATTATAACTGCGACCAAATTTCCGTTAAACGACCTAATCCCCGTGACAATAGAGGTTGTATTAGCCTGCCAGCTGCCTTATCAGGCAAGGTCTCCTCAAGGTCACTCTAAGAGGCTGTTTTGCGAGAATGCGGGTGTAGTCTTTTGTCATCGTCATTATTTTTAGGGTTCCGTGTGTTCTAATTTAGAAAACAGGACCGTTACATTATCACTTTGATATCCCGTCAAACCACAAAATGCAGACGCAATATTTTTTATTTTTTTATTTACTTTTAGGAAGACATAGCACTTAACATCAATATAATAAAGATAAGTAAAAATATCAATAGTCAATCACAAGTGTCCAAAAGTAAAAACTAAGTAGGTAGTGCTATAGACTGATTACATTATATCTATACTAATATTATAAAGAGGAAAAATTTGTATTTTTGTATATTTTTTACAAAAAAACTCGAAAACTATTGGACCGATTTTAAAAATTTTTCACCAATTGAAAGCTGCAAGATCCCTGAGTAACAGGCTATAATTTATTCCCACGGGAACGAGACCTACGCTTGTGAAACCGTGCATTACCGCTAGTAAATTATATAGATATGATTACATTTCGGGTGACCTATAACTACAATCTTGGAATTTGGCGTTAGTGAAGGAATTCATCTAAAAAACATAAATTACAGGCTCCATGTGGAGTTATTACAAAACGTGCAATAGTACGGAACCCTCGGGGCGCGAGGCCGACGGCACTTGGCCGGTTTTTTAAGGTCGTTTTCACACACTTCCAATGACATGCGGCAGACGACGTTTAGTTGTATTTAAAAATAGGCATTACGGCATTGTAATGCTAACAGTTTAAAAATCGACTTCAACCAATAGTACTAATAAAAAACAGTCGAATTGAGAACCTCTTCTTTTTTTGAAGTCGGTTAAAAAAAGAATCTCCGAAATCGGTTGGTATTCGTCGTGAGTCGTGATATTAAGTTATTGGTCCATTTGTCGCGCACATGCTTAATGGCAAATTTAAGACTTAAACGTTTCCTCATTGATGCCATTGTCAGAACTTCACGAAATTTAAATGGGGCCAACCTGGAAGCACCAGCTTTCAAATAAAAAAAGGATCATACAAATCGGTTCACCCAGTCGAAAGTCCTGAGGTAACAAACAAAAAAAACAGTCGACTGCCCCTGAAGGAGGGTTATTACTAGCTTATGTCCACAACTGGATAAGATAGATAGGGTTTAATAGAAAATGGTTTAGCTTAATGAGGTAACATGTGTAAAATTTGTTCTAATTAGTGTAAATTTCATTGTAAGTAATGCAATTTTTTTCTACGAAGTGAATTTTATTATTGATTAGTGTTTATTTTGTTTTGTAGAAATGCGGTGGCATGCGTAAGAAGCGCGCGCAGTGACACGATGAAAAAGGACGGCTGAGGCGCGCCCGCGCCACTCAGCACCATGTCGTTCTTCAACAATCTCAAGAAGGTATGTGGGCGCATTTGTTATTCATACAGCTGCCTTCTGAGTTGGAGGTCGCCGGTTCGATCCCCGGCTGGGGCTAACATTTGTGTGCATAAACATGTCTGTTGGCTTCGTGTCTGGGTGTTCAATATTTATTTAAGTGTGTTTATCAGTCGTTTAGTACCCACAGCACAGGCTCTGCCTAGTTTGGCGCTGAATAACCGTGAGTGAATTGTGTCCTGCAATTTATTATTATATTTTATGGATCACAATAATACTTGGAGTAGATTCTTTCAATAAGATCGCACTTTTTTCCGTTCTTCCATTGGTAATTTCTAAGTACTTCTTATATGTTAAAATGTGGCTCGCAACTAGCGGCATCAAAACCAAGATGGCCGCTGCAAGGTGCGGGCTTCCTACCGCAACTCACTCCGCTCACAGACCAGTAGGGTACTGCCGAGTTAAATCTTTGAGCTTAATTTTTTTTTTCCACAGGTGCTGCACCTCGGCGGCGGCAATGACGCGAAAAAGAAGAAGGTGTTCAACAACATCCGCGACAATTATGACCCGAAGGAGAACTGGGACATGATCGGGGAGCTCGGCGATGGCGCTTTCGGGAAGGTCAGTCGTGGACACAATATTATTTACACTAAATAGGATAGAAAAGTATTTTTACACTTAGTAGAAACAATACAATAGAATAACTCTTTATTGTACACCAAAAACAACACAATATGGATACCAACATTAACTAAAGTACAATGGGCGGTCTTATCGCTTTTAGCGATCTCTTCCAGACAACCTTAGGATGGATGAAACTGAGAGATTAGAACTAGGGTAGACGGTGCACTATATATTATTGAACATACTCTTACATACTATTACATACATAAATAAATAAATATATAAATAATATGTATTAAATAAACTTACGTTGCTAAGCCTAAAATATCACAGTTACTACTAAAACTATATATTTTTGGACCCCGAAACTGTGAGGCCATTGCCGTACCGGGTTGCTGTAATAAAACAAAATACATTTTATTTATTAGGGGAAGCATTAAGCATAACTTTTACTTAACTATCGACCCGCCCTCGCTTCGCTTCTGTTTATATGATATTATCAGTGTTTCTCTACTATATTATGCACATATTATATATGTACTATCAGCAAACGCTACTGAATCAATTGGAAAAATTGTCGCTTGCAAGCTCAAATTTTATTACCCCGAACCTAATTAGAGTAGTGATAGCCCGGACGGTTAAAGAGCCGGCCGAAAATCAGTGAGGCTCGGCTTCAAATCCTGGCATGTACCAATGAGTTTTTCAAAAACTTACGTACATATTTATCACTATAGCTCTGCGGTGAAGGAAAACATCGTGAGGAAACCCGCAGGTCTCAGAATTAATTCTGAGACATGTGTAAATAGACCCGGTCCGGCGATGCAATGGGCTCACCACCTATCACGTTTAGGGGTCCAATATATCTCGTGAAATGTGGGTATATCCAGTAATGGAATACCTCTGCCTACCCCCTCGGGGATAAAAAAGGCGTGAGATTAAACTTATACTAATTAGAGTTACACAATGAGAAGCCAGTAACGCCGTCTTTTTTTTCTATTGCTATCCATTCATCGACACTAAATGGTCATAAACATGAAAGAACCACTTGTTTGTAATTGTCATTGTTACTATAAGTGAGGGCTTTGTCGCCACCGGTTGTGAAAAGATAGCTGCTCGCTAAAATGACACTTAGGTGTATCAGGCAGAACTTTTTTCGATAGTACATATAAAACTTCCCCTTGAATCTTGAAAACGCATCAAAATCCGTTAAGTAGTTTTAAATATCTATGCATACAGATGGGAAGCGACTTTGTAGGTATGTAGTGATAGTGATGCTAGAAGCTGTTTTTATATTAGCCAATTAAGTTTCCACTACACATCACATTTGTTAATCAGATTAACAAATTGTATTGTACATATTCGCGACTTAACGTAGAACGTGTTTACGGCACATTCAATCAATCAATCTTTATTCATAAAACAGTACATAACTGTGTGCAAAATTTATATATAAAACAATCCTACTAATATTATAAATGCGAAAGTTTGTATGGATGTGTGGATGTATGGATGGATGTTTGTTCCTCTTTCTCGCAAAAACTACTGAACGGATTTTGATGAAACTTTACAGTTAAATAGCTTATACATTAGAATAACACATAAATTAAGCTATATTTTATACCCGTATTCCCACGAGAACGGGAACTACGCGGGTGAAACCGCGGGGCGCTGCTAGTATAAAATGAAATAAAAAGTACAATAAAGCTGATTATGTCAATGGGGTAGCTGACAGCATCAAAATTAAATTGCGAGTAGTCATTCATTAAAAAGATTATCCCAATATACCTTTAAACATGTATGTCAGTTTTCACTTAAAATTTTAGCAAATTTAAAAATGATAAAACAATGAAAAAAAGTCTTACAATTCAGTACTAGAAACTATGACGTCACACCTTTCTATTTCAGTACATTTTCCATAGTAAAATTTCGTTTTGACAGATCGTATAAAGTAACTGATTTGACTAGGCAGGACACTACCCTTTTATAAAATTCATCTATTCATTTTCCATTTTGCAGGTGTACAAAGCCCAGCACAAGACCACTGGCCAGCTGGCCGCGGCGAAGATGTGCGTACTCGACAACGAGGACGACCTCGCTGACTTCACCGTCGAGATCGACATCCTCTCCGAATGCCGGCACCCTAACGTCGTCGAACTACACGAGGCCTACTTCATCGACAACAAGCTGTGGGTGAGTCCATTACGACGCTTACTTCATCGACAACAAGCTGTGGGTGAGTCCTTTACGACGCTTACTTCATCGACAACAAGCTGTGGGTGAGTCCTTTACGACGCCTACTTCATCGACAACAAGCTATGGGTGAGTCCATTACGACGCTTACTTCATCGACAACTAGCTGTGGGTGAGTCCTTTACGACGCTTACTTCATCGACAACAAGCTGTGGGTGAGTCATTTACGACGCTTACTTCATCGACAACAAGCTGTGGGTGAGTTCATTACGACGCTTACTTCATCGACAACAAGCTGTGGGTGAGTCCATTACGACGCTTACTTCATCGACAACAAACTGGGTGAGTCCATTACGACGCTTACTTCATCGACAACAAGCTGTGGGTGAGTCCATTACGACGTGACGTTCTGGGACATCTAGGGGGTTGGTCCTTCGATAAGTAGCTGTAGGTGAGTTCGGCACTAAAGAAGTTAGAAGTCAATTACGAGTCGGACGTATCGGAACGTCTTGCACACAGGCAGTGGTCCGTCATTCAAAAACTGTGATGTGTGTCACTAGTGTACCGAAATTGAGGGTCCATTACGACTGTTAATAACGTAGCGGGACTCTCAATTTCGTTGTATTTTTCAAAATGTTCGTTTACTCAGAACTCGGTCATTTGTAAACTGAACTGACTGACATCTCTATATATAAAAGAAAGTAGTGTTAGTTACACTATTTATAACTCAAGAACGGCTGAACCGATTTGGCTGAAAGTTTGTGGGGAGGTAGCTTAGAACCAGGGACGGGAACTACGCGGTTGAAACCGCGGGGCGCTGCTGGTTTAAAATATTATTAATAATAAAAGAATTTATTTGACTCTCATTAAGCGAAAATATAAAATATTTTCTGAGTTATTTATTAGTAGCTGGAACATCTCGACATTATATCTAAAAAATAACATTTCTTCCCAATTCCAGATGCTTCTGGAATACTGCGACGGTGGCGCCCTCGACTCGGTGATGTCGGAACTGGAGAAGGGCCTCAGCGAGAACCAGATAGCTTACGTCTGCAGGGAGATGTGTCGAGGGCTGGAGTTTCTCCACGCGAAGAGGGTCATCCACCGAGACCTGAAAGCTGGCAACGTGCTCGCCACCATGGTCGGAGGGGTCAAGCTGGGTGAGTGAAGTTTTTAACTGGTTTCCCCAAATTGGGGTACCATTGAATCTTTTGTTCATCTTACGCACATACAAACATATAACCGACTCGACGCTATGTAAGGCTATAAATTGTAATTGTAGGTGATAGTCCAGTCAAAATAGACTAAATTATGATTCCAGTTTGCATTAATTCCCAACAAGCTGGATTTTTGTGCAGGCCTCGAATGCGTCATTACAAATGACATGTCAAAAGTCCCCATCGATCCCGCTTGTGCGTTGTTTTTTATTCAAGGTCAAAGGTCAAAAATTTGCGTTTTTTGCGTATATCTATGAAACAATGAGAGCTACCGAAAAATGGTTCAAACAAAGTTTGGAGATCGTAAAATTGTCTACAGAAAAGTGTTGAGATATTTTTTGTAGACAGTTTTACGATCTACAAACTTTGTTTGAACGATTTTTCGGTAGCTCTCATTGTTTCAGAGATATAAGCAAAAAACACAAATTTGTGGAATAAAAAACAACGCACAAGCGGGATCGATGGGGACTTTTGAGATATCATTTGTAATGACGTATTCAAAGCCTGCAAAAAAATCCAGCTTGTTGGGAATTAATGCAAACTGTAATGTCTATTTTGCCTGGACTATGAGGCGAGTGGAGTTTTTAGATGACTTCCCCAAAATGGGGTGAATGGAATGATTATTTATAATCACAATTATTATTGTAAACCATATTTACTAGTAAGACATGAGATTGAAAAGAGCTACTCTTGAGTTTCTTTCTGGTTCTTCTCGGGGTACTGCATTTGGAACCAGCACGTCGGTGGAGATGGGCTGCTGTTGTTTACATTCAGCAAATCCTCATGGACGAGTTTAGAGTCTTGTCATTAGACATACATATTAATCACTAGCTCGACGGTGAAGGAAAACATCGTGAGGAAACCCGCAGGTCCCAGAATTAATTCTGAGACATGTGTAACAGACCCGGGCCGGCGATGGTCTCACCACCTATCGCGTTTAGAGGTCGAATATTCTTGTGAAAAGTGGGTATTTCCAGAAATGGAATACCTCTGCCCCTCGTATATAAAAGGCGTGAGTTTTTATAATTTTTTTATTAGACTATTGACCTTTTTAAGTGTGCCTTTTGTACCTACAGGAAATAAATGATTTTCGACTTTGATTCATATGTAAATCCGTTCGACAGCTGACTTCGGCGTGTCGGCGAAGAACAAGTCGACTCTCCAGAAGCACGACACCTTCATCGGCACGCCGTACTGGATGGCGCCGGAAGTGGTTCTCTGCGAGACCTTCAGGGACCACCCCTACGACTTGAAGGTACACACAGTTTATCTACTTCATAAATACGGTTGTAGCGGCACTACGTAGAACTGTTCCAAACCGCCGTATCAAAGTTTTTTTTTCGTAACTTACATACATACATAAGACTCACGCCATTGTCCGGAGTAGGCACTTTGATCGATCTCTGCATACTTCTTTCGCTTCCTTTACATCCATAAGCCTTTTCATGCACGCTCTTTTATTATTCGCACTCCGGACCCCAGCTTTCAAGGACGTCACTTATTTGATCCGTGAACGTCCTTCTGGGGCGTCCTCTTTCCTTGCATCCTTCAACATTCGCACCATAAATCTCCTTCGTTACTCTTCTTTCATCCATACGTTCTAAATGACCAAACCAGCGTAACATACCCTTTTCTATCCTTGTCACTACATCTTTCGTAACTTAATGTTACTTTAAAATAATTACAATCTAGCCTTATAAGGCTAATAAGTAATTTAAATTTAAGTTAAGTTTTCTAATGAGTTTATATAAATACAACTGTCGAACATCAAACGTTGGATAACTCAGGCACAATCACTTTGCTTAAAGGGAGATCTTCCCTTTTCACGATGGAGGAGTATATCAGGGTATTTCACTGTATCGAAATTAAATTGAGAGTAATCAATTCATTAAATTTGTTACATTTCATGTATTACTCTTGAAAATAAATAATAATTGATAATAAAACAATAGAGAGCTAAAGATGATATCACATACAAACAAAATGATGTATTTATCTATATATTATATAAAATGATAAACTGACTGATTGATGATGTATATAAATGCATAGCCTAAACCGCTGGGCAAAGACGTTTAAAGAAAAAAAAATCTTTCTCAGAAAATGATTTTCTTCCAACCTCTTTGCCGCTGGGTCTAGAGACTTGAAATTTTGAACATAGATAGCTTATACAGTGTAGGCATCCACTAAGAAAGGATGGGGTGAAATAGTTTAATAAATATTTATTAATAGGTATTAATGTTTTATAAAATACAATTCCAGGTGGACATCTGGTCACTAGGTATAACTCTAATAGAATTCGCTCAAATGGAACCCCCCAACCACGAGATGACCCCCATGCGGGTCCTGCTCAAGATACAGAAGAGTGACCCCCCCACGCTCGACCAGCCGGCAAGGTGGAGCAAGACCTTCAACGACTTCATCGCTAAGGCGCTCGTCAAGGTGAGGCAAGGCAGGAATAAAGGTAAAAGGTTTTATTCAAAGTAGGGACTTACAAGTCCACTTTTTGAACGTCATTTCAACTCCACCGCTTCAGCATGTATGGTTGAGGAGAAGAAGCGGGGCAAGAAACTCTTCAACACAGTATTTCTTTTAATCAATTGTTACTTAATACCAAATTGGGTTACATAGTTTCGTTTCTTTTTTGCTATCGTATTGCGCTGTGCTGGAAGAAATCTGTTTCAAGCATCATTGTAGGAAATTCATAGTGAAGCAAAGCAGGAATTAGTGAATTTCAACACAGACAAAGGAGATATTCTAAAATGTGTAGTTAGATAAGGCAGGATTTAGTAAATTAGTAGTGTGACAAGGCAGGAATGAGGACATTTTAGTGAGACAAAAAGTTATAATTTGTTGTCAGTCTTGCCACTAATCTATTCGTAGTTAGGCAAGGCAGGAATTAGTAAATTTGTAGTGAAACAAAGCTAGAATTTGTGTGAGACCCCCATGTGTGTCCTACTCAGTATACAGAAGAATGACCCCCCCCCCCACGATCGACCAGACGGCGTCGCTGCGGCAAGGCGTTCGTTAAGGTGGGGCAAGGCAGGGATGAGTAAATTTGTGATGAGGCAAACCAGAGATCACTAAATTTGTAGTGAGGCAAAGAAATATTAGGGTGTTTGTAGTGACTGTGGCAGGAATTAATAAATATTAAGTGAGGCAAATCAAGAATGGTGTAGAACAAGTCAGGTATTTGTGAATTTATAGTGAAGCATAGAAGGACTACCTGATTTTTAACCTAGTCTAGGCAAATTTGTAGTGAGGCAAAGCAGATATTAATAAAATTTTCAATGAGGCAGGCATATATTCATTCTGAAACTCTTTCTAGGATCCAGAGAAGAGGCCGACGGCCGCCGAACTCCTCAAGCATGACTTCGTGAGCGGGGACCTTGACTCCAAGGGTCTGAGGGACCTCCTCTTGGAGTACAGGGCAGAGGTGGTAGAAGAGGAACTGCTAGACGACGACTCGGAGGTGAGAGGGTCATTTATTTGTTTATTTAACAGTTTACAATAACAACACAGTTTATAAAACTCTAACTTTATTGTTTACTAGCGGTTCGATTTCACCCGCGTAGTTCCCGTTCCCGTGGGAATACGGGAAGAAAATATAGCCTATGTTACTCCGGGATCTTCTAGCTTTCAATTGGTGGAAGAATTTTTAAGATCGGTCTTGTTGTTTTTGAGTTTATTCTTAACACAAATCTTTCCTCTTTATTATATTAGTATAGACATAGATAGGAAAGTTTTGTATTCTTGTATGTTTGTAACAAATAAACTTAAAAAATACTGGACCGAATTTAAAAATTATTTCGCCATTAGAAAGCTACATTATCACTGAGTAACATAGGCTGTGTTTTATTCTCACGGGAACGGGAACTAAGCGGGTGAAACGGCGCGGAACAGCTAGTCATTGAGATTGGAACTAGGGTAGACTGCGCACTTTAATAGTATCCAGTTTGTATTTGTTATTACGTTTAGACATTTTTTATCAGAAGTCGTAATTGCGACAGACAGACAAAGCAGCGCCATAACTGTTTCTTTTTTCACAAAACATCAAACAACGAGAACTTTGTAAAATACACTCATTATGTTTCTTGTATAAAATTGTTGATGCTATTATCATTTCTCATGTAAGTAAATTTATTTATTCTGTAGGAGAAAACAACTTTATTTAACCACCTTTTTATGACTCTGAGGAATCCACAAAAAACGCGTTAGGAATTCGTTATATCTTAATTCTAAACAAAAGTGTTCAGTAGTTTTTTTCACTACCTATAGTATCTATTTGTTCTGCCTAGTTCCGGAGTAAATAACCGTGTGTGAATTGGGTAGTTGACAGCATCGAAATTAATTGCGAGTAGTCATACATTAAAAAGATTATCCCAAATAGTCTAGGCAATAAAGGTAGTGGACCCCAACATTAATTCCTCAGTCGATGAAACTTTGCAGGATTGTAGTATAGTATGAGACAATACTTGCATAAAAAAATCCAAAAAAAAAACCTAACCGAAGTTAGGTTTTTATACTAAAAAAAAAAAATTTTTTTTGGTTGTAAATTCGATAATTTCTAAAAATAATGTAGCGAGAAGGTTTTTATTTTGGATTTTCGTATTGTAAGTCCACAGCGACCATTAAATGACATTCCAGTTAAAAAAATGGACTGAGCAATTTTCCCGAGCAAGGTACATATACGTCTGATTTTTGTTGTTTCTACCAGGAGATTTTTTTGGATATTTCGCATATAGCTTTCTTAACACACATGAATATTGCTGGAGAAGAAAATTTTGACTGAGCATTTTTCCCAACAAAGATATCAAATAAATAAGTATTTTAGTAAAAATATCTAACTTCGGTTAGGTTTTTTTTTTGGATTTTTTTATGCAAGTATTGTTTCATACTATACTACAATCCTGCAAAGTTTCATCGACTGAGGAATTAATGTTGGGGTCTTCATACAAAAATCCGCTTCATTGCCTAGACTAAAAACACCTCAAAATATGTATTTCGATTTTCAATTTACAATTATAGCAAATTTAAAAATAATAAACAATCAAAAAAAGTGCTGCAATTGAGTACTACAAACTATGACGTCACGGTTTGCTATTTCAGTACATTTTCCATAGTAAAAATTTTAGACTAAATTTTAGACTAGGTAGGACACAACCCTATTGTATCTACTATTCTTATTTATGTATTATTGTAACTAACTCACGTGTTTCCGCTTCCTCACGCTTACTAACCCGGCGTTGCCTTGCCTTGCCTTGCATTGCCTTGGACCGTCAGACCAAGTCAAGGAAGGGCAGGTCCAAGCCGTATAGGGAGCAGTACCAGAGAATTGGTTAGTATATAATGTATTTATATGAGGTAGAATTTTACAATATAATGAAATAGAAACTGTATATATTTGAATGCTCACGTAGAATATTATTTATTCAACTTTATGTACCAAGAAAATTGTACACATAGCGAAATCTTTAGGGGCAGAACGTCCCATTCGCAAAACGTCTCACCGAAAAAAAAAATCCTATTCGCTAAACGTCCTACCATTCGTAAAAAGTCCCATTCGCAAAAAACCCTATTCGCATATTGTCCTATTACGCATGATACCAGTAAACTGTAGGTAAAATTAAATTTTACTCTAAATTATTACAAAAAAAGTTTTTATTATAAACTAGCAGCGCCCCGTGGTTTCACCCGCGTAATTCCCGTTCCCATTCCCGTAGGAATATCTTAATAAAAAGTATCCTATGTCCGTCTCCTGGTTCTAAGCTACCTCCCCACCAACTAACAGCCAAATCGGTTCAGCCGTTCTTGAGTTATAAATAGTGTAACAAACACGACTTTCTTTTATATATATAGATATCTTTATTCGTAATTTTAAAAACACTTTATTTTACGAGTTACTAGAAATGAATTATTAGATTTGAAAATAACTAGCGACCCGCTCCGGCTTCGCAGTGGTGCAATGCTAATACTAAAACCTTCCTCTTGACTCACTCTATCTGTTAAAAAAAACGCATAAAAATCCGTTGCGTAGTTTTAAAGATTTAAGCCTATGTATATAGGGACATAGGGACAGAGAAAGCGACTTTGTTTTATACTATGTAGTTATTATAATAAAAACGACTATTTGTAATAATTAAGAGTAACATTTTATTTCTTCTGCAGTTTACTGGTATCATGATTAATCGGACATTGTGTGAACGGGACGTTTTGCGAATGGGACATTTCGCGAATAGGATATTTTTTTTCGATTAGACGTTCTGCTCCTAAACCCTGTAAACGTCTACGTCATCATCTAAAGTGCCCATCACGAGAAGGTATAGATTTAGTAAACAACGAGCTTCTATTGTACTGTGGAAGTCGATTTGCGTTAATGTGGGGTTGTGTATGGTACATTGCATGCGAACCGGATTTGCAGCCGCCAGAGCCTCCGCCTGCGTCGAAGGTATCAACAGACAGATGGATAGGTTTAAAAACGTGTTATTAGGGCAAAAAAATATACTTTATATACAGGAATTTACTCCGCCTACCCCCTCCGGGATAAAGGCGTAAGCCAATATTATTTATTGTTTCTTGACCTATGGAATTGCTTTTTGTATTGAGAATTTCAAGAACACAGAATTCCTTATAATGACAATTTTTGGAGGTAATTAAGACTGACTAATGCACGTTTTTAAACTTGTTACGGTTTGTATTATGAAAATACTACAACACTATTAAAACGTTTAAACTATTTTTTAGCTCTGCTAAACCTGTACGAAAAAAAGCTACAATTGTCTTCGTAACACATAAATTAATAAGCTAATGTGACGCGTTGTATAGCTGTACTATTACAGAATATTTATGAAAAAATAATTAATTACTAACAGCTAATTATAAGTTACATCATAATTATAAAAATATGTGGCATAAAAACATAAAATGAAGTCCTTTTCATATGATACCCCGCTTGCCTTGGTAACCCTAAAAAGTCAACCCGCCCATTTCAGCCCGTTTTGCCTGTATGAGGAATTGCGCTTTTTCTGTGACGAGTTGTATCTCGCCATTTTTTAACCGACTTCAAAAAGGAGGAGGTTATCAAATCATCTGTATTTTTTTATGTTTGTCACCTTGGAACCTTCGAATGGGTAAACCGATTTGGAAGATTCTTTTTTTATTTGAAAGCTTGTGCTTCCAGATTGGTCCCATTTTTTCGTCCAGTTCTGACAACGGCATCTATGAGAAAGCCATATAATTTTACTATACGTTTGTTTTTTATGTGCCCACAGGAGCACCGCAGCTCTCAGATGCACATGGAGATGGAAGATGACTCCACCTCAGTCAGGTCCGCCGACACGCCAGACGTCAAGAGTGAGTCGAACTGTATTATCCCTTCTTATTGATAGACTAGCTGTCCCTCGTGGTTTCACCAGCGTAGTTCTCGTTCCCGTGGGAATACGGGGATAAAATATTTAATTATTTATTACTAGCGACCCGCCCCGACTTTGCACGGGTGAAATACTAATACTAAAACCTTCCTCTTGAATCAGTCTAACTATTAAAAAAAACGCATCAAAATCCGTTGCTTAGTTTTAAAGATTTAAGCATACATAGGGATAAAGGGGCAGAGAAATCGACTTTGTTTTATACTATGTAGTGATAGTGATTATGCCCTCAACAGTGGCAGAGGCGGAGCCCCAAGCCGGCACGACGCCGGTGCAGCCCGCGGCGCGGCCCCCGCCCTCGCCGCCCGCCGGGGCCCCCGCGCCAGGGGCCCCGACATCTGTGGGCCCCACACCGGGGGCCTCAGCTACGGGGGGCCCCCGGCCGGCCGCGCCCCCCGCCCCGACTGCCGCCAAGCGGCCCCTCGACGAGGACCACCCGCCCGCTGACAGAAAGGCACCCGTGAGTTCAAAATCAAAAATCAAAAATATTTATTTCTCTATCAACATGTTATTTATGGATGGGTTGATGCACCCTTTTAGACCTAATGAGCCTGTGTTAAGAGGCATCGCTCCTCCGTAGTACCGATAATTTTTAACAAGGAAAAACATTTTAAGAACTTAAAAACTTAGTTTCAGCTATATACATAAGCCCTTAAAAATAAAACAAAACTAACTATGTTATTATTACCACCAGTGAGGGCAGTAGATAGATTGATTCGAGGTCATTGACCTCGAACGTAGGGTGAAACATCAAATTATTGACACCCTTGTTCACCCCACCAATTAGTTGACTCCCCAACAGATTTTCTCATAATTAACGAAATTACGATACACCCTTATGTATATTTAGAACTAGTTATATTTAGATAAAAAATAAAAAACACGTATTTTATCTCCTAGAGGGTAGGCAGAGGTATTCCATTTCTCTACATACCCACTTTTCAAGAGATATTCCTTGGACCCCTAAACGTGATAGGTACCCATCGCCGGACCGGGTCTGTTACACACGCCTCCTCAGCCCCTTTTCACACGTACCGTTTTCCGGCGGTCCGGTCCGGCGGCGAAATGTATGGCCGATTGCCCGGTTACCGGTACGTATGAAAGCGAATGTACATGGCCATATACTTCGCCGCCCGCCGGACCGGTGGAAACCGGTACGTGTGAAAAGGGGTTTAGAATTAATTCTCGGAGCTGCGGATTCCTCACGATGTTTTCCTTCACCGTCGAGCTAGTGATAAATATGTACGTAAATTTTGAAAAAATCATTGGTACATGCCATGATTCTTACCCGAGCCTCACTTATTTTTATCATGTGATGCAGGCTCTTTAACCTACTAGTTCCATTTAGAATAGTTGGATAAAACCACCGTGTTTATTTGATTATACTAAATATAATGTTACGGGTTGATGATAATTGTCTTTCTGGTCCCCAGGCGCCAAAGAAGGAGAAAGGCCCAGCGCCGCCCCCACCGGCTTCGCCCCCGGCCTCTCCCCCGCGACCGCCCCCAGCTCGCAAACAGCCAGCGCCCCCACCACCCGCCCCCACGTCGCCACCAACGCCCACACCGCCACCAACTGCCATGTCGCCACCCGCCCCAATACCGCCACCCGCCCCCACGCCCGCCGTCGCCACCACGGGAAAGCAGATCGTCGATCAGGTAACTTAGACCTATGCCGACAATAACGAGAAAATGTAATTCTATGGACAAACTTCCACCTGTTTACTGCCAACAACAAAACATTTTTGAGATTTGTGTCATTTTTGACCTTTTTGACATTTTAGACCTTTTTTGACGTTTTTGACATTTTTAACAGTTGACATTGTGAAATTTTTGACTTTTTGACCCACGGGTCTGAAATGCCCAGTCCCTTTTGACCCACGGGTCTGAAATTCAAACTCGATCGAGGTATTGACCTAAGGTATCTACTGACCGAATTTGAAGTCAATCGGTCCAGTAGATCCGGAGATATCCTGTCGACAGACACAGACAGACATACAGACATCCTACTCAAACCATTAACTTCCTCATATAATGCTACGCAGGAGGAAGTTAATAATAATACATTTATTTTAAAAAGTTGTGTATGTTTGACTGCTGAGGTGTTGCAGAATAAATCGATGTCATAGTCCGCTGATAGTTTATTGAACTCCGTCACACTACGCATCAAAAACGAGTTCATTCTATATCGATTTGTTGTAGAGGGTATGTGTAAGATTGGACGCTGTCTGAGATTAAGGGTGTTATCACAGAATAAGTAATAGTACTACGTACAGAAGGTTCTCTGTAAACAAATTCCCTGTTCAGGTACGTCAAACGTACCTAAATGTGGCCATCTCTTTCTATCGCATGCAACGCCGCTCTTACGGAGGCGGAGCCTTAGATCTAGGGTTGCCGGCAGCAGCTATTAAATTATACGTTAGTAGTAGTAGTTAGTATAATAGTGTGTTTTACCTGCGATATTACGATTATTCTTTATTTAGGTACTAAAGACCACCCAACTAAACAAAACCTGTGTAATTTGCCTTTAGGTTATGTTATGACTTCAAAACTGCCTGTTTCTGCAAAATGTAGGACGAAGACTTGGTTATCTACATACATACGTTATATAATGTAAAGATAGTTTATTAAAATTCAATATCTATACAACAAATGCGCGGCAACCACTAATATACCGCCGGGTGGCGGCCGGCCGCATGTACTTGTAGCGGCGCGATGACGTCACGCAGTGTGCCTCCCTGGTGTTATTCTATTTCTCTTACATATCTCTTACATATTTTTAAGTACCCTTAAAATATTAGCATTTGACTTAAAATTTATATATGCGTCAGGTGTGCAGAGAAGCAGAACAAGCTGTTGAACAGAAAGCGGACACACAGCCAGACGAGAGACCAAAGCCAATACACACGCCAGAACCAAACGAACCTTCTAGAACAGAAGAGAGGGACCGCACGATAGAAATAACGAGAGTGAGCGCAGAAGTTAACAGAATAGAACAACTATCGCGAACCAACTCGACTGAGCACGAGAACACAGTAGAAATCACCCTCAAACCCGAAGCAGAAGGCTCTAGAACGACGGAGAACAGAATAGAAGTACACAGAAAAGAGGAGAAGGATAGTCCGAAAACGCAAGAGAACAGAGTAGAAAAGAGAACGTCGCAAAACAGCATAGAAGGACTGAGAAGAACGGAGAACAGAAGAGAAGGTTCCAGATCGAATTCGGCGGACAGAACGTTTGTTGAAGTGGTGAACGCAGAAGTCAATGTGAATAGGTATTCGAGGTCAAATTCAGTAGAAGAGAAAGAAGTTAGAGTGTTAGAAATAGACAGGAGAGAAGAGAAGAGACAGAGGCAACATAATGCGATAGAAATTAGGCCTGTTTCGGTAAGTAAATCTATACTAATATTATAAAGAGGAAAGATTTGCATTTTTGTATGTTTGTTACGAATAAACTCAAAAACTACTGGACCGATTTTAAAAATTCTTTAACCATTGGAAAGCTAGAAGATCCCTAACTAACGGGAATAAAATATAGCCTATGTTAGGCCACGGGATTGGGAACTAAGCGAGTGAATCGATAGTAAAAAAATAAATACAGAAAAAAAGCGGGACCAACGGTTTACTTAAATAAATTTGAAATTCGCACCTTATCTCCTAGGGGGTCGGCAGTGGTATTCCATTTCTGAAAGTTTTCTCTATTCAACCGATTTCAAAAAAGAGGTTCTCAATTTGACTGTATGTATTTATTTTTTTGTATATATGTTAGGCGATTATTCTGCTAATTATTAACTTGATGATGATCGTCAGAGTAGGTCCCATTTAAATTTTCTCAAAATCGGTCAAACGGTTTTAAAAACATCAACGAAAGTCTAAAAAAAATTTTCATCATTTCAGCTGATTGCTGGACAAAAGCCAAAAAAATTTATACATCAATTGTATTTTTGGTGCAAGCTATTTCTTTTTTTCTTTCTTTCCAATATTCATGGATGAGTTTAGAGTGCGTTGTTATTAGACCATTGACATTTCTAAGTGTACTTTTGTTATCTACAGAAAATAAAGTTAACTATAATTACTGATTCTCTTAAATTTTCTCCCGTAGCCCCCAGAGGAAGACCGCGAGAAGCCCGTCTTGTCGCCGCCCTTAGTGCGCATCCAGCCGGTGGTGGTGGTGGTGGAGCCCAACTCGCTGGCCGCCACCCCCGCCCACCACGTGACCGTCACCACCACCCACCCGCCTGTGCTCAGCACTGCTGCCCAGGTGGGTCCTTTCAGATGAGATCACGAGACCTGTCAAAGTCAAGTCAAGTCAAAGTCAAAAGTTTTTATTCGATGTAGGGGCTTATAAGGCCTCTTATTGAAAGTCATTGCGACTCCACCATCGATTTCATAGTTGTCTGATTTCCAGATATGGGACCTATAGACCGAGAGATAGTGACACAAATTATTTGGTCATTTGTAACAGAATGGCGGTTCTTCAGGGGTCTTATATAGTACGCAATGACAAAAAGAAAAATGATGGCCATAGCGCTGGCACCGGCAGCCTAATCGCGTGGGCGTTAGTCGAACTCGTCGGA
This sequence comes from Ethmia dodecea, assembly GCA_963855545.1. Classification (NCBI taxonomy): domain Eukaryota; kingdom Metazoa; phylum Arthropoda; class Insecta; order Lepidoptera; family Depressariidae; genus Ethmia; species Ethmia dodecea. The sequence goes on from OY979454.1 coordinate 12,921,611, forward strand.
TAAATTACGAGTGTCAAACGATTTGTACCACAAAAAATTTATTATTTTTCGATAGTCCATAAAAAACAAGTAGGTGGTAGTGTCGTGCCATACTTCTCCGGTGTGACTTACAGCCCGCCATACCGACGCGAATGCGTTAATTAAAAATAAAAAAATTCAACCATTTGTACCAGGCTAATTTTTGAACAGTTAATCATCGTCGTGCAGCCATTTACGAAAATCACTATGCCATACTTTTCGGACGGTTCTAAATGGCCACCATACCGCCGACAATCAGCAATTTTTTGTTTTTGCCAAACGATTTTTAACAGTATTGCATTTGGATTGACCATCATTTTTCTTTTTGTCATTGCGTACTAAGACCCCTGAAGAACCGCCATTCTGTTACAAATTACCAAATAATTTGTGTCACTATCTCCCGCTCTACTATAGTTATTACGTTGAATAGAGTTAATACCAGAAAAACTACAACATAACCTATACTTCTGTATTAATCTATACTAATACTATAAAGAGGAAAGATTTGTATCTTTGTTATGAATAAACTCTAAAACTACTGGACCGATTTCACAAATTCTTTTAAGAATTTATAGCTAGGATAAAGGGAACTACGCGGGCAAAACCGCGCAGAATAATATACAATTGTGGCACACAATTTAGACGCGGTTAAAGGGCCTGTACTATAGGTACAAAACAACTGATAAACATACTTAAATAAATATTAAACGACCAGACACGAAACAGACATGCACCAAAGTTTGGCCTCGAACCGTGACCTCCGAATTCAGGCTCAGGCGGAACGTGACACTTTTTCGTGCGTACAGCCGGCGTTCATCGACTATTATTATATTTAATGTTGCCGACTTCCACAGCTCCCCCCCAACGCGGTGACGATATCGACTACGCCCCCCATAGCGGACGAAGTCGTGATAGTCGGCGCCGGGTCATCTTCAGACGACGATTGCTTCGCGCCTTCTTCATTGGACTCGTTGGACTGCAGTGCCTCATACAGCGGTGAGTGACCTTTCTATCAACCTGATATTAATAATAATAATAATCTCACGCCTTTCATCCCCGAGGGGGTAGGCAGAGGTATTCCATTACTGGATATACCCACATTTCACGAGATACATTGGACCCCTAAACGTGATAGGTGGTGAGCCCATCGCCGGACCGGGTCTATTTACACATGTCTCAGAATTAATTCTGAGACCTGCGGGTTTCCTCACGATGTTTTCCTTCACCGTCGAGCTAGTGATAAATATGTACGTAAGTTTTTTTGAAAAACTCATTGGTACATGCCAGGACTCGAACCCGAGCCTCACTGATTTTTGACCGGCCGTCCGGGCTATCACTGCAACCTGATATTAGGTTGTGCTAATTCATTTTCGGGCAAATTTAACAATAATAACCACTCTAGAGTAAAAAGACCGACTTCAATCTTCAACTTATATGGTTTTCTCATGGATGACGTTGTCAGAACTGGACGAAATTAAAATGGGACCAATCTGGAAGCACCAGCTTTTAAAAAAAGAATCACCCAAATCGGTTCACCCAGTCAAAAGTTCTGAGGTAACAAACATAAAAAGAATAAAAAATAAAAACATACAGACGAATTGATAACCTCCTCCTTTTTGAAGTCGGTTAAAAATTGCTGAAATAGATTAATAGATAAATAGATTAAGTAGTCGATACTGAACAAACTAATTTCAGGAATTACGTTTATTCTGTTACATATTAAAAAAACTCACGCCTTATATCCCTGAGGGGGTAGGGGTACCCACTTTTCACCAGAATATTCGACCCCTAAACGTGATAGGTGGGTGAGCCCATCGTCGGTCCGGGTCTATTTACACATGTCTCAGAATTAGTTCTACGATCTGCTAGTTTCCTCACAATGTTTTCCTTCACCGTCGAGCTAGTGATAAATATGTACATAAGTTTTGAAAAACTTATTGGTAAATGTCAGGATTCGAAACCGAGCCTCACTGATTATCATCATGTGAAGCAGGCTCTTTAACCGAAATGATATCACTGCTCTACGTATTGTATCAGAATAACACATAGGCTATATTTTATTGACATTAATCGCCAAACTCAATTTCGGAGTAAAGTATGTATTTAGTAAAGTTTATTGGTCATTGTGCGTATCTGTAAGGTGCAGGTCGTTCCGCGATTGGTCATTCTGCGTATACATGTGTCATTTTGCGATTGGTCATCCTGCGTGTACAGCATGTGTCATTTTGCGATTGGTCATTCTGCGTTTTGGTCATTTCGCGTTTTTTAGGGCATGATCAACTGGTCATTGTGCGTAGAGAGCTTTTATTCCAGTATTCCCACGGGAACGGGAACTACGTTGGTGGCTACTGTTCATTTATTTCTTCTTATACACCTTTTTTTATTATTATTTGCAGAGAAACGCGGCCGCCGTCTCGACAGCAGCGAAGTTCTGATCCTGAGCCCTGGGGCCGCGGGAGACTCGGGAGTGTTCGACGACAGTGCCAACAACGGCCTCAACTTGGTGAGTATTTGGGGCAATATGGGGATTTAGGTGGGGCACCTTAGGTTAGAGTGAGGCAGTTTAGGTCAGAGTGAGGCACCTTAAGTCAGAGTGAGGCAGCTTAGGTCAGAGTGAGGCAGTTTAGGTCAGAGTGAGGCACCTCAGGTCAGAGTGAGGCGCCTTAGGACAGAGTGAGGCACCTTAGGGCAGATTGAAGGACCTTACGTCGAGAGTGGGGTACCTTAGTACTAAGGGGGGCGCTCTAGGTCAATGTGCCCCACCTTAGGGTAACTCAAACTCATTTATTGCAAGTCACAGTAATAAAAAATGTTTAACAAAAGGGATGGTACAATGTGACGCCCCGTTGGAGCACAGCAACTTTTGAAGAGAGCGCTAACATTCATTTAAGTTTATAAAAACAAAACGCTGAATCAATAAATGATTTTTAAGAAACTAGCTAAAATGCACATTTCAAAACAAGAATTGTAACATCCAATATCCATGGGCATAGTGTTACCTATGTAAGTGAAATACAAACATACCCCATAAGAATTTACATACACTATGTACTGTTTTTTCTCCGAATAAATAAAATAAAATAAAAATACGTATTATATAGCACTGTGCAAACTTCGACCATATAATTTTATAGAAATAAATTAATATTATCCTTAAGTGAAATGTAAATTTCGTTGGAAATAAATGTCTTTAAACCTAAATTATCATTTATCAGGGCTAGTAAATGATGATGATGATTTGACTTTGAGTGTGTTTGTGTGTAGGACACGTCGCACGTGTCTGTGGTGACTGTGGGCGCGGAGGAAGTGCGTGTAAGAGACTCCGCGGCCACCCACATAGCGCTGCCCGGCGGACTCGCTCACTCGCACGGCACCAGGCTCAGCCCCGACAGCTTCGAGAGGTCAGTTATGGACTTCATTACCTACAGTTTTATACACTCCCGGACACATTTATCGGGCCACCTAGTGTTTTAAGTTTTGACGGTCTCTAGCTAAAAACGTTGTCACACGAGATCGCGGTTTTGCTTGACAACAAACGAAGCCGCCAGTCTCTAAGTACCTTTAATAAACTCTTCGGACAGTAGTACGGCTTAAATTCAGTTGTGCACTCACATTTCTTTGGCTATGCCCGGCCTGCAGAAGTGCTACAGCTTTGGCGGCAATTTCAGGCCGAGTATTCATATTTTTTGGTCAAAACTGGCTCAAAGTTTGCAGTAGCCATATTATTGAACCAATAATCAGAAACATAAATAAAAAAATCCAACTAAAAAAGTTATCTCCTCCCCTTGCATCGTTGAAAACAATGAACAGACTCGAATTTTCCTATTTTTTTTTCACAATTCTGAATTCGAAATTTAAAAAAAAACATACCAAAAGGTTGACCAATAAATCAGCTTCAAAACTGCATACCAACTTATTGCTCCACCTAACATTTATTTTTAGCTAGGGACCGTCAAAACTTAAAACACTAGGTGGCCCGATAGATGTGTCCGGGAGTGTATATACTTTTTCGTGCATGCAGCCACGTCACGTCAAAAAGGAATATATATCTCGGGACATTACAGGCGGTCTCAGTCCGACAGCGGGTCGGTGGCCTCCGAGGGGTCCCGGCGAGCCCACGACGCGGACTCGCTGGCCACGACCGCCTCTCACGCCAGCCACGACTCCGCGCACGGCAACGACCAACAGCTCAACGGCGGCGCCAGGTAATGGGAAACACCCAATTATAATCTGTATTCTGTATGTAATATTGCCCCTTTATGTATAAAAACCCTGATTTTTCAGAGTCTTTATATATATTGCCCCTTGAGTCTTTATGTATTTGCCCCTTTATGTATAAAAACCCTGAAAAATCCAGATTTTTCAGTCTTTATGTATATTGCCGTGCAGTGGACGATATTTTATGTAAAAAAATAAGTGTAGTCTAGGCAATAAAGGTAGTGGACCCCAACATTAATTCCTCAGTCGATGAAACTTTGCAGGATTGTAGTATAGTATGAGACAATACTTGCATAAAAAAATCCAAAAAAAAAACCTAACCGAAGTTAGGTTTCTATACTAAAAAAAAAAATTTTTTTTTTGGTTGATAATTTGATATTTTCTGAAAATAATGTAGCGAGACGGTTTTTATTTTGGATTTTCCTATTGTAAGTTCACAGCGACTATTAAATGACATTCCAGACGTCTGATTTTTGTTGTTTCTACCAGGAGATTTTTTTGGATATTTCGCATATAGCTTTCTTAACACACATGAATATTGCTGGCGAAGAAAATTTTGACTGAGCATTTTTCCCAACAAAGATATCAAATAAATAACTATTTCAGTAAAAATACCTAACTTCGGTTAGGTTTTTTTTTTTGATTTTTTTATGCAAGTATTGTCTCATACTATACTACAATCCTGCAAAGTTTCATCGACTGAGGAATTAATGTTGGGGTCTTCATACAAAAATCCGCTTCATTGCCTGGACTAGTGAATGAAATTTCGTCCCAATAATCAATTTTTTTTTTTTTATACTTGCGGCCATTTTTCGACCCTATTACCCTGATAAATATATATTCTCCTAATCATAAATATGCGTAAAAATTTGGTTTGTAGAGTGTCGAGTACACCCTACACAATTTTTGCGGCCGGATCTCGCACTACTAGTCCAGGGTTGGCGAACCTTTATGTATCAACGTGCCATTTAATTCTAAAGTAATGTTAAATGAGGTCATGGACGTGCCATCACATAGCATCGCAAGTTAGGGCCAGCTCACAATATAATAATAATAATAAATACTATTTATAACTATATAATATATTATAAAACAAGATAAAATTTTAAATCTATTTACAATAATAATAATAACATAGACACTATAAAAATAAACAAAACATCTCTATTCAAAAAGCCCGCCCCGTACCATTCCCGGTGCAAAGGTGCCCATTACCGCGTTAAACCGCAACGGACAACCTTTGCATCAGGAATAAGCTGGAACGAGTAAAAATTAATAAAATAAATAATTAAATAACTTATTATTATTATTTTCTATTGCAGAGTGAACACCGAGAGCCAAGTCATAGAAAATGGGGAGCCAGTAGTACTGAGAAGGAAGACGCAGGACGGACAGCCAGTCAACAGGATACAAAGGTACTATACTATTAAGATTTGAAAATCGTAAGGAAACCCGCAGGTCCCATAATTAATTGTGAGGCATGTGTAACAGACCCGATGAAAAGTGGTTATTTCCAGAAATGGAATATGTCTTACCCCCTCAAATAATAGACGTAATAGATAAAATAATAAATTATTTATTTAATTTTTTATTTAATAACCACTCTAAAGAGTAAAAAAAACGACTTTAATCTTCAACTTATATGGTTTTCTCATGGATGCCGTTGTCAGAACTGGACGAAATTAAAATGGGACCAATCTGGGAGTACCAGCTTTCAAATAAAAAAAGAACCATCCAAATCGGTTCACCCAGTCGAAAGTTCTGAGGTAACAAACATTAAAAAAAAATACAGACGAATTGATAACCTCCTCCTTTTTGAAGTCGGTTAAAAATAAATATGATCTCGGCTTTCTCTCTCTTCTGAAAGAATTTTTAAAATCGGTTTAGTGGTTTAGTCGTGAAAGCGGAACACAAACTAATTTTCGCATTTATAAAATTAGGATAATTCTTATGATTTTGTTGCAGATCGAAAGAAGACATCCACCTAGCGAACCTGAAGAAAAAGACGCGGAAGAGGACGAGGAAGTTCGAGATCGACGGCGTCATCGTCACCACCACCACCTCCAAGGTACGATCGGAGTTATTCCACACTAGCTGTTCCTCGCGGTTTCACCCGCGCAGTTCGCAGCGAATACGGGAATTAAAATATAGCCTATGTTACTTCTAGAAAAGCTTTCCATTGGTGAAAGAAATTTTAAAATCGATCCTGTAGTTTTGAGTTTTATCCTTACAAAAAATACAATAAAAACAGTAAAAAACCGACTTCAACTTATACGATTTTCTCATGAACGCCATTGTCAGAACTGAACTAAATTGCCAGCTTTCAAATAAAAAAAGAATAATCAAAATCGGTTCACCCAGTCGAAAGTTCTGAGGTAACAAACATAAAAAAACATAGTCGCATTGATAACCACCTACTTTTTTGAAGTCGGTTGAAAATACAAGTCTTTCCTGACGGGCCTGTTGGCTCAGTTGGTAGTGACCCTGCCTTCTGAGTCGGAGGTTGCGGGTTTGATCCCCGCTCGGGGCCAACATTTGTGTGCATGAACATATCTGTTGGCTTCGTGTCTGGTCGTTTAATATTTATTTAAGTATGTTTATCAGTTGTTCATTACCCATAGTACAGGCCCTGCCTAGTTTGAGACTAAATAACCATGTGTGAATTGTGTCCTACAATTTATTTATTATTTATTTATTTATTTATTCCTCTTTATAATATTAGTACAGAGTACCTTAAACGTGACATGAAACGGTATCCAGGTGATATGGGGCGACGAGGAGAGCGGCCGCACGTGGGACGACCACGCGCTCCGCAAGCAGGAGCTGAGGGAGATCAAGATGCTGCAGAAGCAGGAGCAGAAGCAGTTCCAGGACCTCAACGCCAAGGAGATGCAGCTGAGGGAGCAGCAGGACAAGAGGTAATTTCATTTATTTACTAGCAGCGACCTGCGGTTTTACCGGCCTAGTTCCCGTTCCCGTGGGAATCCGCGGATATAATATAGCCTATGCGTTATTCTGGTTATAAGTTATGTAACTGTAAAGTTTCATCAAAATCCGTTCAGTAGTGAAAGAGGAACCAACGTCTTTACATCCATGCATACAAACTTTCGCGTTTATAGTATTAGTAGGATTAGATACACAAAGCAGATTACATAAGAAGCGTTGTAATGATACAGTTCGGGTATGTAACAGATTGCAACCAAAGTATGTGAAATTTATTTTTCATCTCTCCGGGCGGAAAGCGGCAAATTTCGGCCCGCTGCGCTAAACGAACTTGCCGCTTTCTGCCTCCGTCGAGCAGAAAAAAAGTATATATATTTTGATTTATTTTACTTGAAAGCTGGCGCTTTCCGTATGTTTAGTCCAGTTTTGACAATGGCATCCATAAGAAAACCATAACGTTAAAGTCTGATTAATTTTTAGAGTTAGAAACTTATCAAAGGTTTTATTTGATAGGAACTGGCTTGCAAATAGCAAGCTGTTTATTTAAAAAAAAACAAATAAACGTTCGTTGTACGTCATTGATTTTGAAAAGTAATTGTATTTTCAAATAAAAAGTTTTGCATCGATATTACTTAGTTTTAATTACGGCGCATTATTTGAGAAAAGTATTATACAAGCCTTTGTCACAACTAGGCATTGGTGGACTTACACGTTCGTCCATCAACGCCTCTTTTGCTGGCCGACTTTCTCAAGAGTTTCACAATTCGACTGTATTTTTTTTTGTATTATTTTTTAGTCTGTTGAAAACATCTCCGTTGCCGTAGGTTCGAAGCGGAGCTGGCCTCGCTGTCCCGAGCCCACGAGGCTGACCTGGAGACTTTAGCTCGGGCCCAACGAGCAGCTGCAGAACGAGCTGAGCAACAGCTGGACGGGGAGCTCAGGGCAGCAGCCAAGAGGCTCAGGGCGGAGCACGAGAGGGACCTGCGTCACTTCAGGGACACGCTCAAGCAGGAGTTGAGATTGCTCAAGCAGGTCGGTACTATTAGGAGGATTAAAAGCTTCTAGCAAACATTTATATCAATTAACTGTACGTGCCACAGCCTAGCTCGTCAGCCATAATGTTGACAGTTCCTCGTGACGTCACTCCAATAGAGTAGAGACGTAGCTCCAATTCGGCGGGCCTGTTGGCTCAGTTGGTAGTGACCCTGCCTTCTGAGTCGCAGGTCGCGGGTTCGATCCCCGCTCGGGGCCAACATTTGTGTGCATGAACATATCTGTTGGCTTTGTGTCTGGTCGTTTAATATTTATTTAAGTATGTTTATCAGTTGTTTAGTACCCATAGTACAGGCTCTGCCTAGTTTGGGACTAAATAACCGTGTGTGAATTGTGTCCCATAATTTATTATTATTATTATTATTTATTAATTAGAGTTCGCTCGAATCGATATTTATGGGCTAACAGTACATACTTCGACTGTTGGCTCTTCATCTATGAGATTCAGGACGAGCGGGACGCTCATGCAGGAGCTGAGATTGCTCAAGTAGGTCTGCACACTTCCAATATTGGCTCATCAGCGTCTAGAACAAGTAGGATGTCGACATTTTTGACGAATATTTGACTGTATTTCTTAATAAGCTGCGAATGTATTTGTGCCGTTTGTAATTTTAGTTTTTAGTACTGTAAGTCGGTTAAGGCAACGGGCGCTTTGGTGTATACTGTAGGCCTGTTGCCTAAATGTAAATAAATAAACAGATCGGGGCCGCCGTAGCTTTAGTTGGTTCTTCGTAGAATCGCTAGATGTCGCTACCCATATTTAATTTCTACAGGAAGTGGAGCTAGTTTCGAAGGACCGTCGTAAAGAGGCGTACAGACAACGGAGGCAACGGCTCGACGCGGAACACGCCGAGCGCGAGCGGTCGTTCGTGGCGAGCCTCGCCGAAGCGAGCGACGCTCTGCTCAGGCGCATCCACGAGAACCACAGGGACAGGCAGGCGCTGGCCGACAGGCAGTATCTGCAGCAGAGGCAGCAGGTGAGCGGGTTAGGATGACGTGGGGTTGGTGAATGGTGACTGGGATGGGGTGGGGTGAGTGGTGACTGGAGGGGGTAAGCGGTGACTAGGGTGAAGTGAGTGGTGACTGGGGTGGGGTGAGTTGTGACCTGGGTGCGGTGAGTGGTGACTGGGATAGGAAAACGCAGGGAAGTTTGAACTGGTGGGGTGGGAGCTGACTGGCTTAAGAGAAAGTGTTGACTAGGGTGGGGTTGGTGGTTACTGGTTAAATAGGTGTTAATTGAAGACTTGGAAAATGCTGACTCGACTGTTGTGGATGATGTTGGTACTGAATGGGGTCGGAAAAATGCTAAAAAAGGTTCTTATTGTGGAGTACGCAAGATAGACGCCGACTTAGGGGATGAGTTGACTGACGAAAGGGAAGATTGGAGACCGGGGAGCGCTGACTGGGGTGGGATGGGTGGTGACTGACTAAACTGAGGGTGCTGAATTAGGTCCGGGCAGTGTTCACTGAAGTAGGTTCCGACCGACTAGAAGGAACATACTGACTGGGTTTGGGATTAGTGCTGACTCTCACACTGAAATCTACACTAATATTATAAAGAGGAAAGATTTGTAATCTTGTATGTTTGTAACGAATAAACTCAAAAACCATCAAAAATTCTTTCGCTTTTAGAATGCTACAATATACACCGGTTATATTTTATTCCCACTGGAACGGGAAATAGGCGGGTGAAACCGCGCGAAATATTCATTTATTTTTTGGGGCGGTCACGTATTTACATTGTCTATCTCGTTGTACTTTTGTGGTTGTATAATAATATAATCTCACGCCTTTTTTATCCCCGAGGGGTTAGGCAGAGGTATTCCATTACTGGATATACCCACATTTCACGATATATATGGGACCCCTAAACGTGATAGGTGGTGAGCCCATCGCCGTTTTTTGTGGTTGTCCCAAGCTAAATACCCGATCTTCCGACAGATAATGCGCACGCGCGAGTCTGCGCTCTGGGAGCTGGAGGAGAAACAGATCCACGAGAGGCACCAGCTGGCCAAGAGGCAGCTCAAGGACGAGTTCCTTTTAAGGAGGCACCAGATGCTCGTCCGCCACGACAAGGAGCTGGAGCAGATCAAGAGGTGGGTGGAGGGTGACACGCGAACCGGTTAAGACGTTGTTGACTACTTCAACCGACTTCAAAAATGGAGGAGGTTCTCAATTCTACTGTTTGTATTTTTTAGGGTACCAAAGGGTAAAAACGGAACCCTATTACTAAGACATAGCTGTCTGTCCGTCCGTCCGTCTGTCACCGGGCTGTATCTCAAGAACCGCGATAGGTAGACAGTTGAAATTTTCACGAATTATGTATTTCTGTTGCCGCTATAACAACAAATACTAAAAATTAAATAATATTTAAGGGGCACAAACGTGTTTTTTGCCGTTTTTATAAATAATGTTACGGAACCCTTTGTTCTATGTTATGTTAGAAAAGAACAAGAAAAAAACTAACGTATATTTTATTTTCTTTAAACAACGCGTAACAGAATAAGCGCAATGACTCTTGTGTGTGTGCGGGTAGCCATAGACCCCAATTTAGTATATTAACTTAAAAAAAATATGATGCCTTCGTACTTTAGTTACGTAGTCTAACCAATTTTCAATAATAGTAATATTTCCATAGGTAGCACTAAATTCAGCTATGCTAGTTGATATTTCGTAAAAATTTAATACATTAAAAATAGCTGAAATCGATTAAGTAGTATAGTCTAGTGTCCGACCGAAAAGTCTAGTGTTCGGTTTCGGCCAAAAATCAAGTTTCGGCGGCAGTTTCGGTCGGAAACTTTTGAGGTAACCGAAACTGAATTCGAAAGTTGTCGTGCACGCTCGCATTCCACCTCCGCTCCTCCATAGGCAATTTTATACTTGACCACGTGAGTTTTGATTTCGGCCGAAAGTGAAGCCATGGCCGAACATTCGGTTTCGGCTGAAAAACCAGTTTCGCTCGGACACTATTATACTGAACAAACTAATTTCAGGAATTGCGCTTATTTTGTATAGATAAAAAATAGATATCCTGACAACACCGCCGCAATGTTGACCCAAAACCTTCTTCCAGGAAAAACACCCGCAAAGAGGAGGAACTGGCGAAATGCCAAGCGTTAGAGAAACGGTCTCTGCCGAAGAGGATCCGGGCGGAACAGAAGGCGCGCGAGATGATGTTCCGGGAGTCGCTGAGGATCAGCACGGTGCCAGGCAGCCACGAGGACGAGAGGGAGAGGCTCAAGAAGGTGGGTGGCTTGATAAATGGCATTTCTCAAAATTGGCACCATCGAAAATGGCATTTCTCAAAATTGTCAAAATTTCACATTTGTAAAATGACACATTTTCGATTATGTCGCATTTACAAAGTGTTCAATCAATTGTCACTTTCGCAATATGTCGTTTAGACGTATAACACATAAGTAAAATGTCACGTTAGCTAATTGACTAGCAAATTTCTTACACATACATTGTCAAGATCAGCACCGTACATGGCAGCCACGAGGACGAGAGGGAGAGGCTCAAGAAGGTGGGTGACTTGGTAGATGGCATTTCTCGAAATTGGCACCATCGAAAATGGCATTTCTCAAAATTGGCAAAATTTCACATTTCTAAAATGACACATTTTCGACGCCTAATGTCGCATTTACAGTGTTCGATCAATTGCCGATGGCTTTTCTCGAAATAGACACTTTCGATAATTGTCATTTCTCAAAATTGGCACTTTCGAAAATTGATATTTCTCAAAATATGCACTTTCAAAAAATTACACATTTTCGACATACAGTAGCGCATTTTTGAAGTGTTCAATTTTCAATTTCAATTTCAAATCATTTATTGTGACACACAGGTTACATTAATTATACAAATCATGCAGGTCTTAAAATTTAAAGAGAGAGCGCTGTGGTCTACCATCAGGCATACAATGTCTTACAAAATTATAAAATTACAAGCTAATCACACGATTCATATTTTATAGCAATGTCAAGAATATAATAACTGAATAATTTAATGTCAATGATAATAATAATAATCAAAATAATTCCAAATAATTACAAAATTTCAATAAAATAAGCATGTCTATATTGTGCTCTCATTAGTTAGTCGTCAAAAAATTCTGCTAAGCTATAATATGTTTTGTCTGCTAAATAATCATACAATCTATTCTTAAATACGATCATATCCTTTATTTCTCTGATATTAGCTGGCAATTTATTGTAGATTTTAGGTGCCATCGCAATAATACTTTTCGTGCATAGTACAGTTGTAAGCGCCGGTATACACAACTGATCACAACGGCGTGCACGTTGAACATATGAAAAGCGGTCACAGTGACGCATTACAAAGATAGCAACCTCGTAAATGTAGAGTGATGAAAGAGTCAAGAGTTTCAGCTTCTTAAAGTAAGGTCTACAACTGTCCAGTCTCTTAATACCAGCTATTGCACGTATACATCTTTTCTGCATTACGAAAACACGTTCAGTGTTTGTCGCATTTCCCCAAAATATAATGCCATACCTTAGCCGCGAGACCACATAACCATGGTATGCGGAGATAACAGCCTGTTGATTTACGACATTTGATAATTTGTAAAGTGCATACGAGAATTGGCTTACTTTTTTACAAACAAAGTCTATATGCGATTGCCATTTCAAGTTAGAGTCTATGAGTAAGCCTAAAAATTTTACCACTGTCGTTTTCCCTATCTCAATACCGTCAAATATAATATCTGAGTGTATATGTTGTGGCATTCGTTGATGAAATCGCCTTTCCCATAGTTGTATGACGGCAAAACGCACTTGTAGCAATTTGTTTTTTTTTATATCTTTTAACTTATTTCCATGTGATAGGTAGTTTATAAGTAGGTATGTACTGTGCATTCAGTGTGCAAAAATGATGTTTTTTTCTATTGTATTGGTATCTGTGAAGACTTTTATACCTGTCTTATAGCTGTTGGTCTTCCGACCATTCAATAAATAGAGCCATTCGTTAGGGTGTTCTTGCATCCACCGGTTACTCGTACCAGCAACCTTGACTATGTCGTCGGTCCACCTGATGGGAGGCCTACCAACGTTGCGTCTTCCGGTTTGTGGTCGCCACCAAAGATATTATATATAGAAAGACGAAGATATGTTACTAGAGCACGGAAAATGAGGCCGACAAATGTAGTTAATTAACCACATTTTATTTAGTAGCATTGTATTTTAAGTCGTATTTTAAGCGCAACTCTTAACAGATAGCTCTCTTTTTCTTTATTATTCTTTCCGTATCATCTTTCCCCGTCATTGTGGTATCCTATAAATACGCTAAGAAGTAAGCATGTACATGTTCTAGCACACTCGTAGGGGATCAATTTTCAAACGCAAGCAGTATGAATATAACTCATCCTTACTTTAATATCTTTGGTCGCCACTGAAATCGCCACTCGAGAACCTTTCTCTACACGTTGCTAATGTCACTAAACAGTTCCAGGAGAACGAGAAGCGCCGGTACAGGGCCGAGCAGCAACGGTTGGCCACCAAGCACGCCAAGGCGAGGGAGGAGCTCAAGGCTGCCGGAGAGGTAATTATGCTACCTGTATACTGTGACTCCGTCCATGGGAATTACGGAATAAAATAATAATTATATTTATTTTAAAAATTTTAGCCTGCCGATATACAATAGAATACATTTAGGTTTTCAATTAAAACTGACTCCTGAACTAGGATGACTTGATCATAGGAGTCAGCACTCCTCACAATTGGCTCGAAATATAACCTTTGTTTACAAATTGGTATAATATTATTATTACTCGCAATTTAATTTCACTATGGTCCGGCGATGGGCTCACCACCTATCACGTTTAAGGGTCCAATATATCTCGTGAAATGTGGGTATATCCAGTAATGGAAAACCTCTGCCTACCCCCTCGAGGATAAAAAAGGCGTGAGATTATATTATATTATTATTATTATTAATTTCACCAATGGAAACCTCGCTTCTCTGGGAGTAACGTGGGCTATAATTCCCCCCGTCCCTTACGAACAGCCACTAAACCACAACTCCGCCCCCAGGCTTTACTCCGTGAGCTCGAGCAGTACCAGAACGAGAAGCGGAAGGCCCTCATGAACCACGAGAGCAACAAGATGAAGTCCGTCGAGGAGCGATATGCGCACGAGTTGAAGGAGTGGCGGGCCACGCTCGGCGACAGGAAGATGGTGAGTCGATGAAAGGGAGACTGGGGAGATGCGGAGAGTTGAAAAATGCTTTTCCAACTGATATAGTATATTACACACCTAGGGAAGTGAAATAAGAAATATCTCATATCACATGTAATGAAAAATGCGATATGAGGCTTTCTTATTTACTTGTGTATACTTTTTTATTTTCGACCGAGGCGGAAAGCAGCAACTTTTAGCGCAGCGGGCCGAAATTTGCCGCTTTCCGCCCGAAGAAATGAAAAATAATGGAGACCTTCGTAAATTGATAGAGATCTATCAATCGTTTAATTATTATTCACCTACTGTTCGCACGTAGGAATTTACTAAATTATATCAGCTATAACATAAATATAAATACATAAAATAAAACGATAATATCAATAAGAGAAGCGTTAGTAAATTATTCAATTACTTTAGCGACAATACGTGTTATGTAAATAATAAAACATAAAAACATTTTTAAACTCTCTTGCACCTCTCCAATTTGTCAAAGAATGTACATACAAAAGTGATGAATCTACGAACACTCCATAACAGCATGCTCTTGATGTGTCTCCAGCATGAATGAATGTTACATATTTAAACATATCGCGCTGTACTAATTTCTGTATGTAAAAATAAATAAATAATCTCACGCCTTTCATCCCCGAGGGGGTAGGCAGAGGTATTCCATTACTGGATATACCCACATTTCATGTACGTAAGTTTTTGAAAAACTCATTGGTACATGCCAGTATTCGAACCCGAGCCTCACTGATTTTCGGCCGGCTCTATAACAGTAAAGGCTATCACTGCTCTTCATGTATGTTTCAAGACTGTTCCCTTTATTTGTGCTATAAGACATTTCTTCTTTTGTCACAAATAAAGGGGAAAATTCAAATGTCAATCCAGTCAACGGAAAATACTCCCGATTACCTTGCAATTGTAAAGGGATTACCCTACTTCCAGGGCAGTCGGGTAAAAATGTAGCTTAAGACACTCTTGATAAAAAAAAAACTAACGACATGTAGCACTTCAAAATCTGTAAAACCGGTTCCGGCAGTGGCCAAGAAATATGCTTACGTGCATAACATTACTCTATTTCTGGTGCAGTCCGGTGAAATCTGACTGACTAGCTTATAAACGCACAACACGAAAATAAAAAAAAACTGAGATTTTTTAAAATTAGGCAGAGGTATTCCATTTACTGGATATACCCACTTTTCACGAGATATTCTTTGGACCCCTAAACGTGATAGGTGGTGAGCCTATCCCTGGAGCGGGTCTGTTTACACATGTTTTCTTCTCAGAAATTATTATAGGACCTGCGGGTTTCCTCACGATGTTTTCCTTCACCGTCGAGCTAATCATAAATATGTACGTAAGTTTTGAAAAACTCATTAGTAGATGCCAGGATTCGAACCCGAGCCTCACTGATTTTCATCATGTGAGGCAGGCTCTTTAACCGTAAGGCTGTCACGGCTCTTTTACCTTTCAACGTCAAATAAACATGATAAATAGCAGACGGAAAGAGCGTTCTTCTCGCCGACAAACTGCATTGTAGTTTGGCGAGTGCAATTTAAAATTGTATACTATTTGTGAAAGAAATTAAATTTAAAAACTGTCAACTAATTCCATTGACAAATATAAGTACAGCGCTGTATGTTCACGACGATAAACTGGTGGAGTATGCATGAGAATTGGCATGTTCCTGCTTCTACTTACAACTAATAGGTGATGGGGTGGTCCTGGTCCCGGTTGAGGATATGTTTTCAGGTTGTTAGGTAGTTTAAGAACAAGTTTTGGGTAGTTGATGACTGTATATAAGTATTAATAAAGTTATATACAACGCGTCACAGAATAAGCGCAATTCCTGTACACCCAAATAAGTATATTAATATAAAAACGATGCATTCTTACTTAAGTTTTGTGTAACCAAATTTCTTGAATAAAGAGCAATAATAGAGGTTTCCATAGGTAGACCTAAATTCAGACTCTAATTTATTTTTTCGGAAAAAATTTACACATAATAGCTGAAATCGATTAAGTAGTCGATACTGAAGAAACTAATTTCAGGGATTGCGCTTATTCTGTTAGATATTGTATAATAAGATATTGTTTTGCGACGCCAATCAAGTATAATCCCTGAGGTCGCTCCCCAAGGCGATAAGGAGGTCAATAGCTACTGAGGTTCTTGGAGGACCTAGGATGGCAGGAGTATATCTACCGCCGCACAATAACAAAGACCTGTTACAAACGGAGTAGGTGTGGGCTACTTTTCTTGTTATATAAATCAGTGGTATCTTATTAATCAAATCAAACAACAAGAAAAAAACAAAAACGACGTAAAAAGTATAAAATACATTACAAAATAAGTTTTCTGTCGCCAACACATACAGTCATCTTCTACTCCACAAACTGTGTATGTCAAACGTGATAAAAAAAAGTACACTCACAAAGTATAAATGTTAAAACAGACGACAGATCACTATTTAACAGTTAAACACAAGTTACTGGTGTGCTTGTAGCTGGCAGTCATGCTAGGCATGCTTTCCAAACACATGCTAATACAAGTAGCAACTGAAATCAATGGATTCTCAACTTTAACTCTTGTGCAACAGTATCTTATACTATATGAGCAACATTCCTATATAAGTAAATGTTAGGGCAGTTTTTTGTGTATTAACGAAAAATAAATCTAGATGGGCCAACAGACAACCACTAGACCTAAGAAATAAATAGTTGATAGCTTTAAAAACGTACAAGGCACCGACTAAGAAAGATATTAACGAAATTCCTACAGGAATGGTATATAATTGGAAGCCAATAGCAACCGCCTACTAATGAAATATTGTCATAAATCATGGCTTAGGCCTAAAAATATTTGTGGTACTGTTGTGTAGCTTCAAAACATAAGTGTTCATTGACTTTTTTTACTGTATTATCATGTGTACGAAAAGCGTGCTCCGCAAGCGCGAGCTACGCGCACACGTATTTAAGTTACACATTTGTGCCGTCCAGAATGCGAGGTTTACATGTTTGTGCCGTCCACCGACCGAGCAAGCATTAAAACCGAATTTTCCACAACAGAAACTGGTACAGATCTTCACGAAACACCTCGACGATCACGAGAAGAAGTTCGGAAGACCAGTCCCTGACAGGGCCGTTTACCTCGAGGCCCCATGGCCGAAGAACGTCCTCCAACACGTCTTGGCTGCTTATCATCAGCGGACGTCTTTCATTGGCTCCCTGTCTCGCTCTAGAACGTCCCTCAATCTGATATCAGCTGGGAACACGCCCAATTTGGACAGAAGGCGGAGCGTCAGTCCCGGAGCTCAACTGTCAAAGTCAGCTGTCAACACGACCAAGCGCGGGAAACTGTCGAAAGCGAGCCGGTACGCGTCCACGTCGAACCTCAAGCTGGTATCCGAGAAGATATCCGGGTTTTCCGTCTTCAGCGGCTCCGATGAGCTCAGAGAGGCGAGCAGACAGCCTATCATGGCGTACGGCGATGTCATGACTGAAAGACAGCACAGAATAGACGAGGAGCCGAGGAAGAGTCTAGAAAGATCTAGGCCGGTCGAGAAAGTAGCCACGGCTAGACGCAACAGTCCAGCTTTGAACAGGCAAACGCTGTCAGAGCAGCATTTGAAAGTCAGTCACAATGCGCCTATGAAACGCAGCATCTCACAGCAGAGTCTGAAGCAGGACATCGCTTTGGAAGCGGTCATGATAGATGTGCCAATAGACGGGAAGTACGATACTGTGAAAAGCACGAGCACTTTCGCGAGTAGCTCTCAGGATGGGAGCGAAATCGATTTCGATGGGATCACTTCTAAGTATTTCAGTAGGTGGGGTCCGGTTAGGGGGTCTAATAGCTACTCCAATTCTGGTGATGTTCCAGTCAGTCAGCTGTCGACCTTGAACGTTAGGAGGTCTATTATAGGTGATAAGAATGATGGGCCTCCTGATTCGATGGCGTAGACGTAGCTCTTGAAGTCGGGTAGAGATACTAGGTCTTTATAAAATTGCCGATAAGCTATGACTTGGGTTTACAAGTATAATTCTACAGCTGACAGTATTGGTAAAATTATATTTGAATAAAAATGTGTTTTGATTAAATCAATGCTCGATAAATATAGAAAAATGCCCGATTCATTCTGTTAGCTAATGATTTAATAACTTTGCTGCATGAATGTTACAATCGCGAAAAAATATAAAATGTTGTACATATAAAGAATTATGTTATTTTAAATTCTCCATACAAATCGGCAATTTTATAAGTAAAGACCTATTACGTATTGCATACTAGAGGCTGCAAACTGTCAATGTCAACAATATTCCAATATTAGTTCTTGTATAAAATGTTATGAATAGTTTTCTACGAAAACTGACATACCCATTTTTATTTTGAAAGTAATTCTATCTCTTACAAGATTAGTTTAAAGATGGCTTTTGTAGGTTTAGTTACAACGACGAATTTTAGACATATTTTATATATATATTGCTCACGAATGTCCTCCGATACATACGTGGTGTAAATGGAATTTCGCTTTTAGAAATGCTTCCAAAAGTAAGCTAAAAAATACTTACTTATGTAATTTTGAAAAAGTTTTGAAGGGTTTTCTATCAGTATTTTTGTCACAAAACCGCCATTTTGAAATATTAAATTATTGATGTACTACGTAAGAGAAGCGCTATTTCTTAGCTTTTTTGATAATACAACGAAATCAAATGGTTATAAAATTGAAACGCAAATATAAGAGTTATTTTGACACTAAGCAATCGTAAAGGATTTTTAGAAGTTCCCACGGGAACGGGAAAGTATTGTTATATGTTTGTTGGACACTTGTACAGCGAGTTGAAATCACGTGGCAGAATTTTATTCGTGCCATAAAAATGCCAATATTATAGTGGTATTACCAAAGACGTTTAACTCCTAGCAAAGAGAATGATTTTCTTCCAACCTCTTTGGGTAGTACATATTAAAAAAAATAGTTACTGACTGCCTGTAAATTCCCACGGGAACGGAAAAAAGGGGGTGGATTCCTGCTAGTAGATGTATATCTTATGCTATTTTAAATTAGTACCACTATCTTCCTAGAATGCCAAATTGTGCTTTGAAAGCGAAACAATATATTTTTGCAATTTTTTTCATAGTGTAGGAAGGGTATGCTTAATATTTTTAAATCATTCTCATTTGTGAAAATACTTATTCTTTTCACATGAGTACAACTGTGTATTTTCACAGGCAGTGAAGTGAGGCAGTTTAATTACGGTGAAAAATCAGATATTTCACCGTACCATCGTATTCATTCATTTCATTTCCAGTAGCCAGAAGGCTATTGGATATAAAATGTGAAATAAAATTCACATGATTTCTAATTTTATAAGTAGCAGGCTAGATGAAGAGTAGCAAAGTGCGACGTATAAAAATTCATTTCATACGATTTTTCACATACTACTCGTGGAATGACCCATTTTTACTATGGTTCTCCTGAATTTCTGGGGTTATTTGGGGATAATATACCCACGCATTGGCCATGTGGGCGTGGGGCCTATGTCCTTGATACATGTAGCTACTTTGAAATTACTAAATAATCAAAGTTAATTTACTAAATAATTATTCTTAAATCGCAAAACACTTTGATATATGGCAAAGTTAACTAAATTATTGTAATTGATTATGTAGCATCACGCTCGCGATAAAGGCAATGTCGAAATTCAATTAATTCTGTAGGTAAAATACACTTAGAAGCGTCAATAGTCTTATGACTAACTAATCTTGTCCATGGAAGTTAGCTGAATGTAAACACCAGCCTATCTCCACAGACGAGTTGCTGGTTACAAATCCCAGAAGAACCAGCAACAAACTCAAGGGCAGTTCTTTTTAAAGTCATGTATTACTGATAATTATGATTTAGAATTTATTGAATATTATTATAGTCGAGCATGAGGATGTTAGAAAGTGATACCGCTATATTAGTTGTATAAATCTGTCCTGTTCTAGCTGTGCTCATGAAAAGTTTCACGCTTTAGGAGCCTTCTGTAATAGGAACGCGCGGGGCTATCTGAGCGATTTATTCTTTTGTTGCAATTATTGACCGTATGTCCAAGTCGTTAAGGCTTATATAAAATTGTTGTCTTCAAATGCGCTAAGCCGCGCTTCCAGCAATTTGCGCTGGGCCTAGTGACATGAAAAATTTAGGTGCATATCACGTTGACTATAAGATCAATATCGCCAGGGCGGTTTTGAACAAACGGGTCTGTGAACTCATCTATGAGAGACAACTATTTCCGTATCGATGGACTACAAGAGTACGCCATCTTGTGGTATAACGTCCTTCCCTAGAAACATGCTTCCCTTAAGCTACGATAAATTATAATATGTAGGTAGGTAAATTATATGAGCTTATTTCCTGCTGGCGTCCAAGTAGACTCGGATCATTTGTTTACATGATTCAAGTAGCGTGAAAAAGCGGCTTACAATACAGTTATTATTGTATCAAAAATGATGTGCCTGTATTAAATGCCTTATACTAGTTCATAGTTGAATATTGAATGTTGAAGCTTGATATTTTAATGCAATGTGTCCAATGGAGTACAGATTAAGATTGGTTATATTGTAAAGAAATTGAAAGAATATTTTGCATTAATAAATCCAATGGATATTATATACGTCATTTACGTTTGCCGGTCTAAACACAGCGCACCTAATTTTATTTAGTCGCATTGTGGCAGCGAATGTTTGCATTTTTTACCTAGTCGTATTTCAAGCGCAACTCTTGACAGATAGCTGTCTCTTTCTTTATCATTCGTTCCATATCATATTTCGTCGTCATTGTTGTATCCTATAAATACGCTAAGAAGTATGTACATGTTGTAGCCACTCGTAGCGGATCAATAGGTATGAATATAACTCTTTAATATCTTTGGTAATTTATATAAAAATATATAGGATTATATAAAAATTATATAGTCACTCTGTCGTTCACAATTTGGCATGAGTTTAACCGAAGTTCTGACCGGCAAACTTGATTAGCACACGTAACTTTGGCTATGCAAAATTATCTAAAATTGAAATTGCCAGTATGTTTAATTTTTAAGTAATGAGGTTACTCAACTGTCGCCACTCGCTAGTCTAGCTAGAGTAAGGTGTGAGCATATTTTTACTTCTTTAAGGCATTTTCGCATATATAATATTAGTAAGTAAAGAAATATGTTTCATTTGGGGGGTGAAAGACATGGTTGCTCTTTTTTTTATTATAAATATATTGTATTCTTTCCTCAGAACGCTTTCTATATCATTTTTCTTTCTTTATCATTATAGAAAGTGTTTAAAATTATTTTGGGAGATATGGTTTGGCTGCTACGGTCTTTTAAGCCATAAATATATTTTTATTTACTTCTTCTTTCTAATCTAGAAAAAAAAAGTAGATTTTATTGAAATAAAATCTTGCGCCACCCCACTCTACTAGCGCCATCTAGCGATGACACGGTTGTGTGAATGAACTCTTTCATATTTTAACATTCCATTTATTATGCATTTAGAATTTAGACGCAAAAATATTTATAGTTATTTAATCATTTGTAGCAATAGATGTAGTTTTATAATGTATTATTGTACAATAAGATGATTTTTAGTTTGTAAATTTATGTTTTATTTTTTGGTAGATAACTTGGTAAATTATCAACAATAAATAGCGAATATAACTTCTGTTTTGGTAATTTTTTGTAATTGTGTTCCAAAATAATAGTTATTATTTTGAGATTTGAACTAGAGTTAAAATATCATTTTAAAATATTCCTTTTTTTCGGGAAGAAAAAACAATGTTATGAATCCTATTCCGTTATTCCAAAAGCTTATTTGCCCTCGTGACAAGAATAGGCGTTAGATATTATCATATTATAGATTTAAAAAAGTTTTTTTTTTATCATGTATATCAATGAAAGCTTGTAGACAACCAGTATTTCATACGGAACCATATAAAACAATTTTTTATCATGTATATTATGATTTATTGATTGTAATTATTCCGAAATTACATAATCGTTATTTGAAAATGTAAATAAAGATGTTAATGTTTCTTAGATTTGTCTTTTTTTAAGGTGATGGCGGGAATGTCATGGATGAAATGCCTTTTTAATTAAAAAACAACAAATATTTTTAAATTAATTGTAAGTCTGTGCTAGCTACTCTTTGAAAATGGAATTTCTTCCATGACGGAAAATAATCAGTTTTTATTTCAGTGAAATGCTTTTAAGTAACAATTCGCAAATAATGTACATACAATCTACAGAGGCAAAGGTGCAGGATGTATGCTTCCAAATTTGCAAAAAAAAAACAAGGCATGATTGGTGTTCGCATGTGCTTTCCAGTTTTCATACTATGCTGTTTAGAAATGTTGCCAGGTTATTTTTTCTTAATAAAAATGTAGGTAGCATGGACAGTTAGCTCCTTTGTTAACTTTTTAGTTTTAGGTTTCCTTGTCACTTACGAATGTTATCAATATCACCCCGAGGGGGTAGGCAGAGTTATAACATTTCAGGAAATGCCCACATTTCACCAATATAGTCTTTGGACCGTGATAAGTGACATTATGAGAAACTTAAATAAAATTTAGCTTTTTAGAGGGAACTATTGTTATGTAATTGCACAAAAAACGCTGTTTATTTCGAGTTTGGGCTCAATATCAGTGAAATGTATACCACGTGGCAAGTGTGCAGTGAAAGGGAAATTCAATAAAAGTTAAAGATGTGGCATTTTCGTATTGCCTCAATCTTCAGTAAAAGTGTAATCTATTTTTACTGTCGATGACTAATGAAAAAAAAGAGTTGAAGATACTACTTTGTCCTCAGTAGCAGGGCAAAAATATCTGTGGATATGTGTTTTATTTAGGCAAAAAGCAATCTAGCCTTTGCTAGCCAATGCTGAGTTAAACAAATAATTACTAACTTGGGCAAGACAACTATTTTTTAACACCCTACCAATTGATTGACACCCTCCGCCACCACCACAACTTTATAAAAAAATAACTAAATTACGATACACAATAGGCCTGTGTCCACTAAGAATAAATCAGATGGATGAGGCTTTCTAATGATTCATCGTACTATGTAGATAGCGAAACACAAAATTATTTGTTGTAAGAAATTAAGATTATTCTTATTTTTAGAAAATAAATTCAGAAAAATTAGGCATTCAGTCACGTGACAGCAAACACCAATCAGAAACTGTGACGTCACGGTCTGCAGAGCACCATTGTTGTTGTTGACATTTTAGTAGCACGAAGCACGTTATTATTATATAATTCGTAAATTACATATAAATTAGCAATTTTGACGAGTTGAATTGTCGTTATAGTTGGAAAGACAAGTATAATTTGCCATGGAAGCAGGATTCAGCCAAGCAAATACTAGTAATTTACCCAAAGTTGATGTCGTTATGCTTGGTACATTTTTCGCGGCAAACAGTGACTTTTGCTCAGCGGAATTCCGCAATGTTAAAACTTCGATGTAAGTATACACAAGTGTTAAACATATTATATTATTATTATTATGAGCTTACACAGTAATATTTCACATATTGTTTTGATATACTGGTTGCAAAATAATACATACCTAACCTACTGATTTTAAAGTTACAAGCTCAGATCAAATAAAAAGTAAATAGGTAGGTATGGAGCACTGCGAAGGATAAACTACTCCACGCTCTGTGCATTGACGCTCACAGGCACATTTCCCGATGACATAATATTTTTTTTTCGTACTAACTGATCGGTGTAAGTTGAGTAGGTAGTTTGCTTGTAAATTTGTGCGTGCGAGCGTGCAATCACAGAGTGGAGTAGTTTTTCTGGCTTCAATTTATCCTTCGCCGCGCTCCATCTTTACTTTTTATTTCATCTGAGGTTACACATAGGTCCGGGTGCTAAATGCTAAGTAGTAATAAAAACTTAATTTCAGGTCCTCACGAGCTGCATATGGAGATGACGCCATAAGTTATGTGCAAATTAAGCGCGATAATAAAATGTGTACTGTAAAGTGCAAAATATGTCCGGAACACAGAGTTCATGCAAAATTATATGGATGTACACTGGTGGTTGACGAAGAAAATGATGTTATTATCTCTGTCCAATGTCAAGACTGCGCAGCTTCACAGGGTGGTTGTAAGCACGCGATAGCTTTTCTTATGTGGGTTCATCGCCGAAGTGAAGAACCATCATGCACTTCGGTGGAGTGTTATTGGAAAAAATCAAAACTTTCTAGGGTCGGTAGTAGCCTAAAATATATGACAGGGAAAGACTTGTCCAAGGGCAGTCCCATATTACCAGCATCGTCATCAGTTTTGTCGAAGTTTTTAGCAGAGGGAAGAGAGAGAAAAGTTGATAACTGTGAACTTTTAAAATATCAACCTAGTTATCAACAAAGTGAAACAAATGCTGTCTCAATGCATCAACTTACAAATAAGTTTAAAGCAAAATGTGTTGATGCGTTTTTGGAAAATGTTCGAATAACAGAGTATTTAATCAATTTGGTTGAAAAAGAAACAAGAAAACAATCCAATAGCAGTCTTTGGTTTGAGCTGAGGTATGGTCGAATAACTGCTTCTAGAGCATTCGAAGTTAGCCGATGCCAAACAAACGATGGCACACTTATATCCCTCATATTAGGTGGCAAAATTCCAGATACTCCATCCATGAAACGTGGCCGTCTTCTAGAAGATGAAGTAAAAAAAACCGTAGAAAGAAAATTAAAGAAAAAAATTAATAAATGTGGTTTAATATTAAACTCGAAGTATCCAATGATTGCTGGTTCCCCAGATGGCATATTTGATGACGGTATAATTGAAATTAAATGTCCCATTAGTGCAAAGACTTACAAGAATTACATAAAAAATGGAGAAGCTACAGCAAAATATAATGCCCAAATGCAGCTTCAAATGTATTTAACTGGAAAGAAAAACTGTTTTTTTTGTGTTGCTGACCCAGATTATGGACAAAATAAAAAAGTTGAGATATTGAGTGTACCATTCAATCATCAATATGTCGAGAATATTATAAATGATAAGTTATTGAACTTTTGGAAAAATAATGTATATCCCTTACTTTATCAGAGTGTAGAAGTGTAACAACTATATTTTAAATAAAAGAAAAACAATTTTTAAGTTTCAATAGTTTTATTTTATTAAGGAATCTTGTAAATTAATTAAACCACATGCAATGATTATAATGTCATCAAGTATTTTTACAAATTTAAAATTA
The DNA here is from genome assembly GCA_963855545.1 of Ethmia dodecea. Lineage (NCBI taxonomy): Eukaryota > Metazoa > Arthropoda > Insecta > Lepidoptera > Depressariidae > Ethmia > Ethmia dodecea. The sequence continues at coordinate 12,947,280 of OY979454.1, forward strand.
AGACATGCATGTGGTTTAAGCATGTCAAATTCACGTAAACGCCGTATAACTCTTTCTATATGAATTCTTAGGCTGGCTATCTGTTTCGTCAACTTTGCTTCATTTTTACTCATTTTTACTCCTGTTTTGACACTTGGAGGTCTTACTAACGTAATACCTGCCTTTTCTAGATATTGTTCAACATGTTTAAATCCCCTGTCTGCCATAACACACCTACAATTTTTTAATGTCTTTACAAAATCACATGATTCCACCAAACATGTGTCAGTTGTTCTGCCTCCAAATCCTGGGGAAATATAGTTCACCAATCCGTTCGGTGTACAAGATATTAAATATTTTATTGTGTTGGCTTTTTTATAATCTGACCATGTCAGAGCTTGGTTTACTGCCTTCGATGGCTTTTGCACCTCAATTTCAAGGCAGTCTATAATACAACTAACATTATGATATTTATGCCTGAATGCCATAGGTAATGTTCTTTTAATCATTTCATTGTCTAGCTCTACAATAAACGGACGCATAACACTTGCTATTATGGGAATATTTTTTAAAAATATTTTGCTTAAATATGATGAAGTCTTTCCATATTCATCTGCCAATTGGTTAAATTTACTATCCAGTCTTATTTTATTTAAACAGAGCAATAAATGATGTTTGGGAATATTTATTTCATCTTTTATTATATCAATCAAGTAGTAACAACTGTTTGGAACACCAATATACAATCGAGGCTTTTTCTCAATTTTTGTGATTGTATTTAATATAGTTTGGTTTGCTTCTAGTTTTCTGTCTTCTGCAATAAATTCACTACAGTCAGAAGATTTAACTTGTAATGAATGCACTGATGGTGTGAGACTGTTCGTGCCCATAGACGGTATGTATAAAGAAATATCACTGTCAGAGTGCTCTTCTTCAAGCAAAGTATTTCTTGTAATTTTGCTTAGGCCGGACACAGTAGGTCTTGATTTTAAAATTGTCCTAGCTTTCAATGGGGACGTGGAACTAGATGTTAACGAGAGTTTCAAAGGTGATAATGCCTTGTCTATTGATTTCACTTGGACCTGGACAGCTTTACTTCTGAATTTGGGTGTTACAAATGCTTGAACAGATTTATTTGCTTTTTTCTGCTCACATAAAATTTCTGGCACTCCAGATGTTTGAATATCTGAAAAATAAATACAAGTAAAAAAAGCGTAAACATAAAAACTTTGGGGTACTTATTGTTTACTAACGGGCATTGCTCATGACAGATGGCGGGCCTGTTGGCTCAGTTAGTAGTGACCCTGCCTTATGAGTAGGAGGTCGCGGGTTCGATTCCCGCCTGAGGCCAAAATTTGTGTGCATGAACATGTCTGTTGGCTTCGTTTCTGGGTGTTTAATATTTATATAAGTATATCTATCAGTTATTTAGTACCCATAGTACAGGCTGTGCCTAGTTTGGGACTAAATAACCATGAGTGAATTGTGTCCCACAATTTATTATTATTATTATTATGATTGCTCCCGCGGGTCCAGTATATTCCCATTACCGTGGGAATATTAGAAAATCCCTTCATTACGGTCTAGTCTAGGTCTTTTTATTTTCTAGGTTTCATCCTATCGGAGTAATAAATATTTCTCTTTTCACCAGTATTTATATTTTCCTGTGGGAATGAGATATTTTCCTGTAGTAAAAAGTAACTTAGACCCAGTTACTCAGTTATCTCCTCACCAAATTTCATTAAAATCCATTCAGTAGTTTTTGTGTGATGCGTGCAGAATGCAGATAGACAAAAATTAAATTAAAAAATGGTGTTTGTTATCTAAATTGGTAACTATATACAGAGAGTCTTATAGTTTTATTAATTACATGTATAGAAAACTTCAAATAATTTATGTTGTTTATTACATACCTGAACTTGTATCAAAAGTATCTTTGAAAGATGAACTTGGGGTACAACTTTGTTCTGGTTTATTCAAACACTCTGCGATTGTCATCATTCTTTGCTTTTTTAATGGATATGATCGTTCTGTACTGCTGCATGTCCGTTTTCTTCTGTCTTCTTGACATTCAAATTTACTGGGAGTACAACCTGGTTTCATGCGCACTTGTGATACTGCTCCCATAACCTGATACTCGGTATAATTAACCATATCGTTTGGCAACTAGAAAAATAAATAAAACTGTGTTTATTACAATAAATAATAACACTAAAACAAAATTTTCCTAAGACCAAATAGATAAATTTTCTTTCAAAACTAAAACAACATAACCTCAACTCATACACGATTATTTTATCAATATACCTAATTGAGAATTCATCGGTTTTGCTCTACGTTTTGCTTTAAACTTAGATACACATAGATTGTGTTGTGTGAAATACTTACATCAAAATGATCTTCACAAAAATACATTCTTGAAACCGTTGATAAACTATGAACATCACTTCTCCTTGCAAGTTTTAGCCACTTTTTCCGTATTTGTTTATTCTTAGGAACATGAATTAATAATTTATTTGGCGTGCTTGTACTTGTGCTTTTACACAGGGGCACTATACAGTACTTGTAATAAGAAGAATTCATTTTTATTTAAAGATTTCTAACAACTGCCATACACAACAAACCGCAAACCGCAAACCGTGACGTCATCAAGACGCCATGACAGCTTAGAGCGTTTTCGAGGTAAATTTGAATTAGTTTTTGAAAACCCAAAATACATAATGTAAATGGTGTTTTTCTATTAAAATAATACTTTTTTGGCGTTAATCAGATATTAAGGTAAAGTATAAACCAATTTTCAAAATTTTGTCAACTAGCCTATTATAGTTAAATTTATAATGATAAAATAAACACGGTGGTTTCATCTGATTATTCTTAATATAATTTTGTATCGTTAATTTTGAAGAAATCTGTTGGGGTGTCCATTAAATGGTAGGGTGAACTAGGGTGTCAATAATTGGGTGTTGTACCCTATTATTTGAAATTAATATTCATAATGATAAAACCAAAACGTAGATCTATAATATTGTTAATAGTCTGGCAACATTAAAGTAACAGCATATTATGGTAACATTAACTGCCAGGCTAGCCCACGGAAACTGGACTTTGACAGCCAGAGCGCCGGAACTGCATGGTATGTGGATTTTTACTTTTTTTACAGAGATTTAAGCAATGTACGTGTACATTAGCCGCCAACGGTCGCATGGAATTACATTAAATTGCTAGTTCATTAAAACATTATCCTAAAACACCTTGAAAAACGGAATTCGGTTTTCATTTTACAATTTAAGCCAATTTTAAAATAAAAAAAAAAACAATAAAAAAAATTAAACAATCGAGTACCAAAGGTGTATGACGTCAGAGATCAGTACTCAGCAAATTTTCGTTTTGACAGATGATAAAAAGTACTTCATAATATGACTATGCAGTCAAACACTATATTACTGAAGATTTTCAGTTTTCAGCTCTATTTTTACAAAGAAAATCTGTTTGATCCGTTGCGTATAATGCGGTCGTTGGTGACTAGTGAACGCTTACTTTAGATGTGCCTATAATAATTAGTGAAAATAATACTTTCGGCAAAGAAAGTTGCGTATGGAAAGGGCTCGTCTGTCCTTAAATCTCTGTTTTTATCCCGCACTAACTTCTGTAAATATGCACTAATCTCAGTATTTCATTCTTAATTTGAATTTAAGATCTTTTTGAGTTCTAACTGCACTCGAGTGTGAGAGTAGTATTCGTTAGTTTTCAAAAACATTTCCCACTTTAATTCTGCAGTAGTCTGTTATTAACCTAAACGCTGCAAGAAGCTGATGTACATAAATTTACAGTCTTTTTATGAAAGACAATATGGCAAAGGCATCACAACTTGTAATTCCTAACACAAAATTACAAATCCACAGATACTGGATGAGGAGTTCACGACTCAGCTGGAGGAACAAGAGAGACAGGCAGCCAACGCCCGCCTTCCCCCACCACCCTCTACCATGCCCACGCAGAGTTCAGGGTTACATTCTTCGAGAACGAGCTTAGCTTCCAGCCATTACGATTAAAAATGTAGCTGTCAGATTTGCCTCCAAATTAAGACGTATATTTTTCTTTTACACAGTAACTTTGCTGGCTGGATTGTTGAAAATTAAATTTTAAAGTGAGAATGTAGTCTGCACAGACTATGGCATGGGAATGAAGTTATTCAGCCCATGAATTGTGTGTTGATGTGAATGTAAAAATGGAATGTTGATTGTTTCGGAATGAAATCTGGGCATAATAGTTATTTCATGAAGTGCCAAAAATATTTTTGTAATAGAATTAACCAGTAAAATCTACTTAATTCGATTTTAATTACGGGGGTGTGAATTTCTTTATATTATATATTTAGGAAAGTCTACTTAGGACAGGACAGGACAGATAAGTCCGCAGTTGAATTATCAAAAAGTAAGAAAAATGCGATTAAATATGCTAATATTATGAGTCTTACTCTGAGATAAAACAGTCTTAAACTACATTACTGAAATAATTATGTCCAAGTAACTAAGCGGTATTAAAAAACATTAAGTATTATGTTGACATTTAAAAAGATATTGAACGAAATGTTGGCCTAAAAAGGAATTGATTATTAAATAAAAAAAGGTGCTTTCGGCTTTTGCATCGTGGAGACTGTCAATTGATGTGAAACACCACGTTAGGTGCTTAGATTTAAAGTCTGTAATCTGGGTAAATTTTAAAAGTAGTATGATTTTGGCGGGAATTTTAACAGGTAATAAAATTTCAGCGGATATTTATTTTCTAAACTGTCAAAATTCAAGTTAAATAAAGGGGTAAGTGTAGTGATGGAATTGCTAGATAATTAATAAAATTCGGCCGATGCGCCCATTCTGGAAATATTCCTAGACTTTGACGGACATTTTTGAATAACGCTAAAACTTTAACTTGGTAACATAAGCAATATAGCTTGTAGATAGAAACTATTACTTAGATATCGACTTTGAAAATTTAAAAGACCTTATAGGCTTAACGCCTGCTCAACAAACTCACAAGCAAGATGATTTAGAATAAACGACAAAAATGGAGATAAGATTCTTTTTTCTTCAAAAAAGCAGCAATGCGCAAGACCTAGGGCATAGATGGGACAAAGCTAGGAAAATTTTAAGCCGAAAAGTTATTCCAAGTGTAATAAGTCTAGTACAATTTCGACCGAATGACAGCTCGCGTTCATACTAACTGAAATGACGCTTGTGCTTCAAAGTTTTGTATGAAAATATTTCCAATGCCCCCTCTATGTCCTATTATATTTTAATATCTTTGCCAAGACGCTTATAAAACCGACGCTGAAACCATGAGCAAGAAAAAATGGTCTGAATATATTATAGTATATTCCATAGATAGGTATAGTTATCTTGTTCGGAATTAATAAAAGATATTATAATGATTTATATAGGTAAAATGTTTATCAAGCATTGGGTTTTTGATAGCTATGGTAAAAATAAAATATATTTTTTTTTATTTTAATCATCAATATTTTTTACGAATTTGTTAGCTTTATCGCTTCATTATTTCAGATACAAGTGTTTCAATTATCATAGCTATAACACCAGTGCTTAAAAAAGCATTTAGAAATTGAATTTCGGACGAAATTTAATTTCAATCCTACAAACTTAGTCAAAATATTGAGATTTGATATTACGATTGAAAAAAATGTGTATATTTTGTATAGTCGAGAAAAATGTTGGTGTAAGTATGTATGACTGACGCGTTTTGTAGATATAGTGGAAAAACAACAATATTTTTATGTACAGTATTTTACGTAATGTTAATGTGACTACTTAATTTATCAAAGACTTGTTAGATGTCCGATGTGGGGCCAATGCTTTTTAATCTGTTATTTGAGGCCCACTTGCAAAAAGGAAGATTTCTACGATTTCCGAGCGTACGAGGATTTATTTGATCGATTTTTTCGCGCAAAGACACTATATTCCTTAACCTGGTAACGTTTCTTTTCTAGTTCTTAAGTTACATATAACTTAACTAATTTAATAAGAGTACACACATTTAATTTCACTTTGCAAGGGGCCCATTCTGCCATAACCATTTTTTCTGTAAAACCAAAGAACAAATACGATTCTTCAGACATTATGATCGAGCTAAGACTATAGGGCTGATCTCTTTTTAAAACATTCGAGTTATAATCCCATCCTTGAAGACAGACTTTTTAAATGAAGTTTTTTATTAGTACCTACAACTTTTTAAGTTAAAAATGTGTTCAGTCCTGCTGATAATACCTTTTCATTATTTTTTTTCTCGAAATCAGCCTTTTTAGACTTCTAAAATCTTCACTACTTACTTTTCCCTAGAAATAAGTTAATGTAACTAAATGATACGTATTAATTTGTTTACAAGATGCTTTTCTCTTAGCGAGTTCTTAAAACTTAAATATAATGTAAATAGGTAATAATTATTAAAATATTAGTTACAAAAATTACATTATTTTTTTATTACCGCAGTATTTTGTAAAGCAATGTTATTATTTAGTAATATAACAATTAACTGAATGTAGCCATAGCCATTGTAATGTTAATTTTTTAATTATCGTATTTTTTTTGTCTACGATTTAAAAAGTAAATTATTGTTACATCTTTTCAAGATATAAAGAACTTACTTTGTATTTGGCGTTTTATTTTCAATTGGCAGATGACTAGTGCGAGGATGCTGTTGGAACAACAGTTCCGTAGGAATTTCGGGAAATCTTCAAAGTTAACAACGTCCATGAGTTCAGCTTAGCTTTCAGTCATCAGTCTGAGTTCCACCCACCTACACAGCGACGGCCCTGGTACTATTACATACTAGCAGCACCCCGCAGTTTCATCTGCGTAGTTCCCGTAGATAAAATATAGCTTATATATTATTGTTCCCGTAGGAATACGGGGATAAATAGTCCGGTTGGCCGGACTACGCAACTGTACCATGGGTAACACACGGATAAAATATAACCTATCTGTTACTCTGATATACATATTACCAATATCACTAAAGTTTCATCAAAATCGGTTCAGTAGTTTGAAAGAGCCACAAACATACAAAAAAGGCGCCAAATTCGGAAAACAATTACATACCATACGTCTTCCAGGTATTTGAGGTCAAGAGTGAATCGGGGGGACAAGCGAATGCGAATGCCTCTTATCCCCCCAGGGAGACCACGAGACTAGCGCTTTTTCAGTGATAGCACGTGACAGTGAGCAGCTGTTCCAAAATTAAAACTGAATGAGTCTTTCTCCACGGCTGCTGCCTGCCACATATCCTAATATGAATCCTGCATAAAAAACTCCTTGCTTGCTTTCAAAAAGGTTTCATACAATAACAAGATATTTTTTTTTTCACACCACATGCTCGACAAAGCCGGATTATATATCATATAAACGTCACCGAAGGCAAGACATTATATCCCTTTTAACCGGGTTATAATGATTTTGTATGGAATTTCATTAGGTATAACTTTTGACGCGACCAACTAGATTCGCACGATCTCGCCGCGGCAGAAACTAGTTGCTGTATGTTTCCATTTTATAGCTTTAACATTTCAAAAAGAATATCGAAAATGTCGAGCGATGAAAGTAATTTGACTTCAGAGTCTATTAAACTCTCAATTAAATAATTGTCCTATTATATTTTAATCTCTTCGCGGCTATCAGCCGCGTCCGTAAGCCGCATCCGATAATTTGTTTTCAGCTTAATTTACGACTGTTGCTTCTCAATGTCACGTTTTATGCCGCACAGAACTACGCGGAAATCATAAATCGAAAACCTTCTCTATTCCATGTTGAATCTAGACCAACCACCCTTTAGGTGACCTAGACCTACGAAGTACATAGCTATGAGTATTATAGTAGAACCACAGAATAAGTAATAGTACTACGTAGTAGAACCCAGAAACAGACATTTGAAATATCTGCTATTTCACTCACACCACAATAAAAAGCGTTTGGAAGAACGAAACGGCTAAATCGAGTAGCATCAGATGAGAATAACACCCCTTTCACACGGCAGTCCAGTTTTTTGCAGGATCCCGTTTGATGGCGAATGTGTTTATATGCTAGCGTTCACACTAGCTTTCAGCATGCGGGATCCATAAACACATTCGCCATCAAACGGGATCCTGCAAAAAACCGGACTACGTGTGAAAGGGGGGTAAGATGATGAAATCCCCGCATTTTCCCCACATAATGCTAATCTCCAATCAACTTGAGATTCCCTGTAGTTTTGGGAATTCCCCACCAATTGGCAACCCTGCTGCTCGAACCACTTTTTTGCTCTTTTTTGAGTGAACGGGCAAATGTCATTTTACACTAGTCCTGTTCCGTGAATAGATGTCGATAAACATTCGAATGAATGAACGACCATTATATCGAGTAAAGAGATTTTATATTATTATGGATAAAATGGTTTTTAGGTATACTAATTAATGCTGAAAACGATGCAAAATATAGTAAAAAATAAGGATATGAAAATTAAATGCAAATGATAAAGATATGACGTATTTAATTTTACAAATTAAAAGTATTACTTTTTTAAGAACTTGGTATTTTTTAGCAAGTTATAGATTTAATCTATACGCCAGATTAATGGAAGTCAATATAACATTAGATTTTTGTTCTGCATTAAGGTTAGCAATAGCAAAATAACCAATTGGCACTTTCCAAGTTTCATTGAGTGCAACCAGCAAAAATATTAAGACCTCTGTCACGTGTCTGATTCAATAGTAAATCTAAAATCTATAAAACCAAAAGTTCTTCCAGAGTTTGGGTGTAATTTTTCGGAGTCCATTGTTTTCATATCATCTATCATAAGAGCACCATAAATCTTTTTCTCTGATACTATCTTCTTTATGGCATCTAATGATTCACTTGTGAAGCCAGGTTTGCCATCTATAGTACTATACCACTTCTGTAATAAAGAATTATTGTATTGTAATGTTCAAGGCGCCGGTAAACAAGTGCGAAAAGCTTTTCTCACATAGGTACTTGTAGGCTCTGACTGAATAAAAATGCAATGTTAAATCACTTGACCGTTATTCGAAGCTTAATTAAATTGAGATAGGCACTTCCGTTTCCGTCGTATTTTCCCTCTCTTTCTACCCACTTTCCGGTTCCCCCGCTCTCTAGCCCCACCTCCACCACCTACAGCGACCGCTGTGGAGCGGTCGCCCTAGCTCATTGGCGTTTTGTTTCCCGTCGAGAACGGTTGGGTCTAAATAACCGTTAATAAAATAATTCAAATAAAATCAACACGTGGATTATTCGTGTTGCTAATTACTTGCTGTTGAAATTGAAAGAACACGTGGGTCGTGTTTTTAAAAACTTTACTAGGTAAAATATAAAGTTACTAACGGTAAGTATGTTTATGATCCCTTATTACTTTATATGCAATAAAAATTGCTGATTAATGTGTAACGGCGTTGCCGTTCGATTTGTTCTTTGATTTTTTTTTTTTTGGAATACTTAAATAACCCGCTTCTGGTTTTTAGATATTGGATAATGGATAATATTGAAAATGAAAACGATGCGCCACGCAGTTCTTCGACGCCTGTTTCACGCGCTAAGCCACGACGAAGTACATCAAGTGATAGCACTGCTAGTAGCAGTAGTACATCATCGTCATCGAGCTCGTCACCTGACGAAGCTATGCAAAAAAGGAAGCGCTCACACCGTCGCCGGAACAAAAAAAGGGGGAGCAAACGTAGTCGTCACGCAGACCACAGGTTGGACAAAATATCAAAACAAGTAAGTGATCTTCGTAAACAACTTGCTTGTAATATTTCTCCATCTATCGATCATAATCCAAATGATTTTGAGGACTTGACAGTTGATCACAATGTGAGCCGTGAACTTTATGAGGTTCACGATTTGTCAAGTGCTGAATGTAATCCCGAATTTGTTTTCGACATTGAAACGAAGCTTAAGGAACCCACAGTCCCGAAAGCACCAGAACAGTACCTCTCCATTTTGCAGGACATTCAATATTTTGAAAAAAGCTAATGGTGTGAGGTTCGTTATGCCGACACACAAAAAAACTATAATCTTTCACCTGGCTTTGTTGAATTAGAGGCCAATGACGAAATCAAACAATACGATTCTCTGCGTCTTTCTTACTTTCACTCTTTTACAAGATGTGAGTACTTTTGACACTTTATAGTAGGGTATCGGCCCTTAAATTGGACCTAAACGTGGCTGGCTTATCTATTTTATTACTAATACCTGGATAAATGAAGGGGATAAACAGATTTCTTCGTTTAAAACTTATAATGCGTTCTGCCTTGTCTCATTTTATAAATTTAAAATTATTGCTCGCTGTTTTAATGAACTGAAAATTGTTTTACCTATGAAAAAATACACTTAATCTACTTACTTTACCTATTTTAAAGTTTTAGCTACTTCTAGCTACTTTTTTGTGTCAACAAATCGGGAAATCTGGCTCTGTGATCTGGCTACTTTTCGCAAGATGTCTAGCACAGACCAGTAATAGAAAATGTCTAGCTACAGAGTGAGTGAATGTAGCAGTTGGCAACACTGACTGTAGGCGAGAACGACCCACGTAGGAGTAATAAAAGTGTTCTGTGAGTAATAGTGTTCTGTGACCCACGTTCTTCATGCGTACTAACTACTAAAACAAAATGCAACACAGGACACATTACAAAGACCAAAGAGATTAAAATATATTATGGCATAAAGGGGACAAAACGAGGAAAATTTTATGCCCAAAAGTTAAATTATAACAAATGGAATAAATTACGATTTCGACCGAATGACAGCTCACGTTCATACTCAACGCTTGAAGAGCTTCAAAGTTTTGTATGAAAATATTCAAACGTAGTGGTTATATATCCTCTTTGATATTCCCAATGTCCCCTCTATGTCCTTTAGTATTTTTCAACACACTTGCTCAAAACGACGTTTTTATTCCACCGATGTTTGGCTCATAATCCTAGATATTAAACACGCGTGCTTTTTCGGTATATTATTGAACGAGTGCCTTTAGTTTATTAATCCGACCAATTCACATTTATACCCTAGTACCAAGTCGTAAGTAAGAAGAAGAAGCGATATAATTTAGTCGGGTTATAACTTTTTATTTTAGCAACAAACAGTATTTATGCGAAAAATAACAGTAAATGGTAAATCCAGCTTTATTATTAAAAAAAATACTTAAATTCATTTAAAATTTTCTGTAATTTAATTACATTTAAATTTAATTACATTTTTAATCTTGGCTGTTGGCCGATCTAGTTCGCGCCTTAGCCTTGCGCGCGCATCGGTATCGCGGCAAGAAAAAAAAACAACGCGCCATTTTTCGTAAATAATTGTCGGCTGTGACGAAGTTTGGATTAATTATGAATAAAAACGTCGTTTAGAGCAAGTGTGTTGAAAAACGTCGTATGGAACACGTGTGCCTGTGACCATAATATACGCGGCTTTCTTAAGGCGCACTCGCTTTCGCTCGTGCGCACACAATATCGCCTTGTATAATAATGGTCAACTTAGCACACTTGTATCATAATGTACTATTAATCTCTTTGACCAAGACCTAGGATGCCTATGTAGGCCTTCAAGTTAGAAAGTGAAACGATGAAAATATTGCTAGTTCTTTCAATCATGTGTTCATGTTAGTTGTTAAAGTGAGATGGAAAATCGTCATGATTTCTAGACCTAGATAATATACTTACCTCTTGGCATATTTTTCTCTAGTATATTAGGAGAAAGGGGTCTTTGAATCTTTCACTGGATTTCTAGAGACAAAGAGTAGGTAGCTCGTTTACCAGGAAGATATAATTTGAAAGAGCTAAGACTATGGAGTAGAACTTTAAAGTCAAATGCCCAAGGCACACCAATTTACGTAAGAGCATTGAAAATAGCCGGGCCACATAACCAAAGTTTTATTAATGTACCTAGTTACGTGTCTAATATGGACCCCGCTTTATTTAGCAAATGATAGACAATCTTAAAACAAAAATAACTGTTGAACTCAAGTTGAACTCTTAAAAAAAAGCAAAATGGTGTAAGTTTGCACACCATTCAAATGGTTGTGGCTTAAACGGTTGGTACCGAACACCATTAACAATGAGGATACTTTAAACTCCACCCTCTGAGCTATTTATTAACAAATCGGTGTTTCCAGCATCTTAGTAATAGGGGAACATGAAATGAAAGGCCTGAGAGTCATTGGTGAATCGGAACAGTGGAAATACCCCATACCAGAGCCAAGTGTCACGCTTCGTCGAAATAATGCATCAATAGTTCTCCGTTTCAGTCATGTTTCAGTTGATGCATGCGAGACTGAAACAGCAGTAGTTTCGGAAATTCAGCCTTCATTTATGTACAGTTACTTTGAAGTAATGCATTTCTACAGGTTCAAACAGCAATGTAGGTTAGCTGCATTATTGAAAGCTCTCTAGTTTTATTATCTCCTAGTACCACGTGCGCGTAAGTTACTCCCCCAACAAGGCAAACGATACAAAATCACTTCACTACATAGTATAAAACAAAGTCGCTTTCTCTGTCCCTATATCCTTATGTCCCTATGTCCCTTTGTATGCTTAAATCTTTAAAACTACGCAACGGATTTTGATGTGTTTTTTTTTAATAGATAGAGTGATTCAAGAGGAAGGTTTTAATATAAGCATTGCACCCGTGCGAAGTCGGGGCGGGTCGCTAGTTAAATATAACAAAAGCCGAGCTGTCCAGACTTCTGTCTGTACGTTCACACGGTTCCTCGTTGGTTGACATTTGGTATGTGTATTTATTTAGTTTTTAGTACTTTTTGAAAAAAGAGTAATGAGATGATTTTTACCAAGGACGTTTAAATGCTACTATTTAAACGTCCTTGATTTTTACTATAGACTTCCAAAATATTTAATTTATTTTGTGATTTTTATAGATAAGTACGTTTGAGTCCCATGATTCCAATAACTGTATTTCAATGAAAACAAAAAACTTTTTGGTGTTATCTAAATGGTTAGCATAGTATTCGTATTTTTGTGAGCAGGAAAATATATAACATTATCTGGGGGCACAGCAGTCCCCCCGCCAAGTCGAGGAAAAAGCGGCACGGCCGCGCGGCCGTACCATCCTTTTCTCGAAGCAATTCACGCCATTTTCGAACCCCTATAACTTCGTTGTGGATAAACCTAGAAGCCTGAATTTTCAGTAACCCAGCATGCATTGTATAAACACAGTATATTTTAAATTTCATCCAATTTGAACCAGTAGTTTTAGAATTATAAATATTCAAAGTTTCCTAATGTTGGCACTCACTGACTGATTCACTCACTCACTTACTGACCGATCATCAAAACTATAAGGCACTTCTAGTAGTCGTAGAAGCTTCAAATTTAGAATACAATTAGGGTTTGGTGTATAAACCAAGGAAAAACTCAAATATTTTGCAATTTCGCTCTAGGTTTCTAGATATACCAACTGCATAAATAACTTTGTAATCCCATAATAATTGTATAGGATTACAAAACTAGATGTTCAGGTGGAATCTTGCAACTCAGTTTTAAAGCAGATATCTTCATCCGATTGAGCTGAAATTTGGTATACTTATGTAAGTTGGGTCAAAATGCAATATTGTGGTACCAGCGAGCTGATCTGATGATAGTGCAAGGAGGTGGATATCGCACCTCCTCAATGACTACTCGTAAACCCCTCGAGTTTGGGCTCGTATGATTCGTCTTGACAAATAATGTGGTGCCAGATTGTAACCAGGGTTTGATGATGGAGCTGGAAAATGGCCATGGGAACTCGGTAATTAAATGACACAACCACATCGAGTTTGGGCTCGTATGACACATCTTTACGAGTTCTTTGGTGCTAGATGGTAACCAGAGTCTGATGATGGAGCTGCAAGACGGTCAAAGGAACTCAGTAATTAAACCACAAAACCCTATCGAGTTTGGGCTCGTTTGATTCCTCATGACGAGGACTTTGGCGCTAGATGGTAACCAGGGTCTAATGATGGACCTGGAAAATGGCCATGGCCCATGGGAACTAGATAATTAAACGACATAACCCCATCGAGTTTGGGCTCCTTTGATTTGTCTTGATGAGCACTTTGGTACTAGATGGTAACCAGGGTCTGATGATGGAACTGGAAGATAAACAATTGAGCTGAAATTTTGTATACACATGATCTCAGAATTAATTCTGGGAGCAAACGTCCAGGGGGTTTCCTCAAGATGTTTTCCTTTACCTTCGAGCAAGAATCAGTTGTTGGTATACGAAATGTAAAAGGTACCGGAAAGGAAAAAAGTAAGACTATCTACAAATATCTACAAAAAGAGGAGATGCCATTAAAAACAAAACTTGTCAAAAACCCAAGCCTCGCAACTTAGTTATTCTACCGTAAAAAGTTGTGAGATCCATGTAATACCAAGTCGGTTAATTTATTTAATATTTTATAATTTAATATTAATATAATATTATTAACTTGGTATCGCACTAAACAATCTAATTTAATATATAATGTATCACTTGTGAGATACATTGGGTAGTCATCCGATGGCCAAGTCAATCTATTTATTTAGAATATAAAAGATTTTTAATATTGTTATGGTCACTATAAGAGGTTGAGTAGGTCCCTTAGTAGGGACTGAATAAATTACCCTACTTGGTATTACATAGATCTTACAACTTTTTACGGTAGAAGAACTGAGTTGCGAGGCTTGGGTTTTTGACAAGTTTTGTTTTTATACAACCTTTCGTAGTCTGCCTTGTAGGCCATTTACACGAGGCCATTCCATGAGGCATTGTTGGAGGAGACGCTGCAGTCGCAATCTACCAGGAAAACATAACGCAAAAAAGTTTTCTTGATGGCCAGGAAACGGGGGGGAGGGTCCCAGCTTCGCACAAAGGTAAAAACACATAGTTACTTCCGTGCCATAAAAAGAACCGCCAAGAATCAATCACTTCGAAATTGGATGGACAAGCGAATATTTTTTTCGCGTCGATTAACAAACTGCTTTCATTTCAGCCAGCAATATCACCTGTTACCTGAAGAATCGACAAAACGCGCTGGCAGCTCTTTGATAAGTCTACCCCAAACGACTCAAAAACATAAACGTACATAAATAAATAAATAAATTGTACACACGGTTATTCAGTCCCAAACTAGGCAGAACCTGTCAGAGGCCTCCAAATTTAGCTTAGCTTTAATCGTATTTGTATCTATGAAGTCTCCTACTAAAACCAAACCGCCTCTCTTACTTATCCTTGTTTAGGATTTGATCAAGATAACTTTTCGCTAAATTTGGAAGCCCCTCAGGCCTGGGGAGAGAGGGCCTCTATTCCTGAGGGACCTCTAAAATAAGTGTAGCTTTAATCGTATTTGTATCTATGGTGCCTCCAACCATGCTTTTATGCTGCCTTTTATCCTTGTTTAGGATTTGATTAAGATAAATTTTCGCTGAATTTGGAGCCCCCCCAGGACCAGAGGCCCGGGGCGGACCGCCCCTTACGCCCTTAGTCCGCTAGTGTCTGTACTATGGGTACTAAACAACTGATAATAGTACATTATGATATAAGTGCGGTAGGTTGAAAATTACAGCCGAGGCGATATTGCTAGCCCGAGCCGTAGGCGAGGGCTACAAGTAAGCAGAGGTTGTAATTATCAAAGCGCACGTATGTCATACGACGTTTTATAACACATTTGCGAGGAAATAATATAAAACTCCGACTATGGTAAACGCATAAAAACAATACAGCGTTAAGAAAAAGCGCGCGGCGCGCATCATCATTCTTTTTTAAGAAAAGGCACAAAAAACAGCCAGTACTTATTGCTAATAAAGTAAAATAATATTTTTGTGTTTTTGTTACAGATTCATTGTTTGTAATTTACTATCAAAATTAAATAAATTAAATAATTATGTAGTTACATAAATATTTCTTTATTATATTTTATCTCCCAAAGTTAATTTTAATCATAAAATGTTGACAACTTTTTTGTCATAAAAACTTTTTGCTGAGATTTTAAAAAGTACCGTTCGTTTTAAGACGGAGTATCTTGATAAACCGTGCGTTTTACTTTACACTTACCGCACTTGGGCGTAATGAGATAGGTAACGAAATTAAAATTGGTGAAATAAGACACCTTTTACGAGCAAATGTGTTATAATAGTACATTATGATATAAGTGCGGTAGGTTGAAAATTACAGCCGAGGCGATATTGCTAGCCCGAGCAGTAGGCAAGGGCTACAAGTAGGTAAGCAGAGGCTGTAATTATCAAAGCGCACGTATGTCATACGACGTTTTATAACACATTTGCGAGGAAATAAAATAAAACTCCGACTATGGTAAACGAATAAAAACAATACAGCGTTATGAAAGAGCACGCGGCGAGCATCATCATTTTTTTTTAGGCAAAGGCACAAAAAACAGCCAGTATTACTAATAAAGTAAATTAATATTTTTGTGTTTTTGTTACAGATTAATTGGTTGTAATTTACTGTCAAAATTAATTAAATTAAATAATTATGTACATAAATATTTCTTCATTATATTTTATCTCCCAAAGTTAATTTTAATCATAAAATGTTCACAACTTTTTTGACATAAAAACTCTTTGCTGAGATTTTAAAAAGTTCCGTTCGTTTTAAGACGGAGCATATTGATAAACCGTGCGTTTTACTTTACACTTACCGCACTTGGGCGTAATGAGATACAATACGATATTTAAATTGGTGAAATAAGACACCTTTTACGAGCAAATGTGTTATAAACATACTTAAACAAATATTAAACGACCAGACACAAAGCCAACAGCTATGTTCATGCACACAACCTCCGACTCAGAAGGCAGGGCCACTACAGACTGAGCCAACAGGCCCGTCATACATAAACAGCTTACAAGTACAACGTACAGTAAGTACAGCGGTCAGAGCGGTACTTTTTATAAGAAGATACATTTAGCTTGTGTAAGTTTGAAGTAGGCGCTAGATGCGTTTATTTATGTATCACAAGTAAGTACCTACCTATTTTTAGTACAGGTAAGGAGAAAGGATAAAAATATTTACCTACAGATGACTGTGTAATATGATGTGGTATGTTGTGTCTGCCTACCCCTTCGGGAAAAGGCGTGATCATATGTATGTATAATGTCGTATGAACCTGTAAAATATATTTCAAAGATGTCATTAAATAACCACTCTAAAGAGTAAAAAAACGACTTCAATCTTTAACATAAATGGTTTTCTCATGGATGCCGTTGTCAGAACTGGACGAAATTAAAATGGGACCAATCTGGAAGCACCAGCTTTCAAATAAAAAAAGAATCATCCAAATCGGTTCACCCAGTCAAAAGGTCACAAACATAAAAAAATAATAAATAAAAAACAGACGAATCGATAACCTCCTCCTTTTTGAAGTCGGCTAAAAATGGCTCAGCAGTGCCTCAAAGTCACGTTTTAAGCCACACGAAAGTACTAGAAACTGATAAATCGAAGGAGGAACATACAGTTAGAGTTCCAGGTTCCAGGCTTTATCCAACAGACGAAGCACTTGCTGTTTATGACAACCTAGTACTTTAGGGGTAAGAGTGTTGTGTATCATTCCCCGTCACGAGAACGTCAACGAACTATACGTAACTACATCCACCAAAACCAATCAACTATAATTTATATAAAACTAGCGACCCGCCCCGACTTCGCACGGGTGCAATGCTTATACTAAAACCTTCCTCTTGAATCACTCTATCTATTTAAAAAAACCGCATCGAAATCCGTTTCGTAGTTTTAAAGATTTAAGCATACATAGGGACAGAGAAAGCGACTTTATTTTATGTACTACTAGCGACCCGCCCCGGCTTCGCACGGGTACAATAGTTTTATACTAAAACCTTCCTCTTGAATCACTCTATCTATTAAAAAAAACCGCATCGAAATCCGTTGCGTAGTTTTAAAGATTTAAGCATACATAGGGACATAGGGATATAGGGACAGAGAAAGAGACTTTATTTTATACTATGTAGTGATTTAATTTAGTCGGATTACATGTGCCGAGCAGTTATATATAGTCTAGCGGTTAATAGAGCCCGCCTCTAGTGCGTGAGGTCTCGGACTCGAATCCAATGAGTTTTTCAACTTACATATTTATCAATACTCAACGGTGAAGGAAAACATCGTGAGGAAACACGCAGGTCCCATAATTAATTCTGAGGCATGTTGTAACAGGCCCGGACCGGCGATGGGCTCACCACCTATCTTATGGGGTCCTAAGATTATACTGGTGAAATCTGCCTACCCCCTCGGGTATAAAAGGCGTGAGATTTTTTATATGTTCCGGAACTAGTGGACTGATTTAAAAAAATCTTTCAACAATAGAAAGCTTTCTTTTCTGGGAGTAAATGCGCTAATATTTTCCCACAGGACATAGGAACAGCTATCAATAAATAAACCTGAAAAACATTTCCCTTCTTCTTTTGCAGTCGGGTATAAGTCGCAATAGTCCGTCGGGGGAGTTGCTTTCAGTCGCAATGTACCAGGGGATCGATTTTTGAATCTCACCAAGTGACTAATTCTCACCGATGTGAGTGATTTCCGAAAGTTTGTATTTTTGAAACTCATCGGTGACTTGAATTTGTCATACCTATGATATCGATTTACGAGTGCCCCTAATTGAAATCACCATGCGATTGTTTTTGACAGTTTACGTATGTGACATCTGCCAAAAGTGCCAAAGTATGTTTTTCAGAAGAATTAGCAGCGGGGCTCGATAGTGATATTTTGTGATTGCGACGATTTATTGAAAACAGCGTGTGACTTTCAAAAATACGGCTTTTGGAAAATGGTGACATGAAAGTCATCGGTGATAATTTTAGTCACCGGTGATTTTGATATCACCAGTGAGATTCAAAAATCGCACTCCTGGAATTCATAAAACTGCAGAGAAAAGGGGTCGTCCAATAATGACGTGAGGCTCGAAAGGGGGAGGGATGCCCGGATGCGGTAAAAATCACTTAATATCACAAGGAGTGTAACAATGAGATATCAGTGATATCGCGTGTATTCATTTTTCATTGAAAGAGCGCTTTCTAAATTAAAAAGTACCTAGCACGTTACTTTTTGTTTATGCTTAATTTTCCAAGATTTTATCAGATTATACCTGTATTTAAAGATAATATTCTAAAACTTTCAATATACCTATTTGTACGAAGGCACGGGCTAAGACACAACTAGCGGTCTCTGTTGCTCTTAGGTGGATTGCGGTGTTGCAACGTGAAATGCACTAAATAGGGCGGTATCATATCGTCTAGTCTAGATTTATCCCGCCTACAAATTTTAGTATCCCGCCTACAAAAAAAACTTGAGGACAATCCATTCCATTGTCCTCACGTTTTTTTTGTATGCAGTCAGTGGATTGTCTTAGTGGATTGCCCTCGTGTAAATGCCCCGTTACAGTAGTGATGCTCCTGTGGCTAGTGAGCCCGCTTCTCATGCGTGAGACTGGGGTTCGAGTCCTAGTGAATGCACTAATGAGTTTTTTTTATTAATGATGGGCTTACGATGCACGGGATGAACTTGCCCAAAATGACGGGTTGTATGAACTCGGACATACAGACGCCGGCAGGTAGTTCCACTTGCGCATAATAAAAGATCTTGAAAAGCGCTTCGTACGTATAGATCGGATATCCACCAAGTAGGGATGAAGCCCAGCCGTGAGTCTGGTAGTCCGATTGTAAAAGGAGTATTTCAAGAACTTATACCACTAAAATTTCTCTAGCTCCCTTCTCTCCGGCTCGATAACAAATTATATACAAATACAAATACAAATACAAAATAATTTATTGCGTGCCACATTATACAGGTACATAGATATTTTCCAGGTAGGTAGGTACATTGGTGTTAAAAATATAATGTAGCGCCCCAGTGGGGCGTGGCAATATTAGAGACACATATAATTAATGTCCATGCAAGTTACTATCTAATTAAATTCAATTTTATTCTAATTTATTCTTAAGTTTTCATAGTTTGTACATATTTTACCAACAACGACCCAAACAATTTATTTCTAAGAATTAATATTGCGTTTTCATTACATACATAATGAAATAGAATTATATTACAATTAACTTTCCATAACGATGTCTAGTTTACCATAAAAATAATAACATTAATAATAATAATAAGTCATGTACATAGGTGGTTTCATTGTATAACAAATTATAAATATCATTTATCTTTCATAATAATGTCTGGTTTATCATTGAGAAATTCACTTATATTATAATAACATTTTGATATAAGAAATTGTTTTAATAATTTTCTAAACGAAGCTGTTGCTGATTCTGTGTTCTTAATATAGTTTGGGATGTGATTATAAATTTTGATAGCCATAGAGTGTGGGCCTGATGTAACTAGTTTTAGTTTAGAGAACGGTTTTTTGAGGGTGTTTAGACCACGATTATTTCGCTTGACATTTTTGACTGGGGAGTATATTTCCATGTGGTTCTTTATAAAATTGCATGTTTCAAATATATAGATACATGTGAGTGTAAGAATACTATGCTTTATAAAGTAGGGTCTGCAGGAATCTGTCTGAGCAATATTTGTTAGTATTCTTATACACTTTTTTTGTAAAATAAAAATATCCTGGATTTCAGTACAATTTCCCCAAAGAATTATACCATAGGAGAGCAGTGAGTGTGCGTATGCATAATAAGCTGAGAGGGCAGTCTTGAAGTTGGTTACTTTTTTTAAATTATATAATGCGTAAGTAAAAGACGATAGCTTTTTTGATAGATTTTCTATATGGGGCTTCCAATTTAAATTTGAGTCTATTTCGATTCCTAATAGTGTGGTTGACCTTACAAATTGTAATGGTTCATTCTTATAGGTAAAGTTAATGTTTAGTGGGTTTCTCTGGTACGGTCTAAACTGTAGAAGTTTCGTCTTACTTAAATTTAGTTCTAGGTTGTGATTTGTAAGAAATATTTCAATTTTTTGTAGTGTTTTTCCGAGACAATTTTCTATTTCACTTGCGGTGGAGCAGGGTATTATTATTGATATATCGTCAGCGAATAATATACATTGATGATCTATATCATTCGGGAGATCATTGATATAAATTAGGAACAAGATACATCCCAATACACTGCCTTGTGGGATTGATCCTTTTACTTGGTTTTGTTCAGATCTAACTTTATAAATTGTTTTTGTTGTGTAATCAGTATATTCTATCTCTGTGTATTGTGAGCGACTTTCTAGATACGATTTGAACCATTTTTGTGATATTCCTCTTATTCCACATTCGTAAAGTTTATGTAAAATTATAACAATAGAATTATAAAAATCTATTTATTTACAAAGAAATAATACTTGTTCACAATATTTACAGAATGTAACACAACAGAGCCACTTTCACTTTTGTTTTGTTTCAACAAAACTATTGAATTGCTGAAAAAATCAAATATTTAATTCAACATTATGTCAATACAAAATCCACTGTACTATAAAAGAGCGTGCATGAAAAGGCTTATGGATGTGAAGGAAGCGAGGGAAGTGTGCAAAGATCGGGCAAAGTGGCGATCCATCGTCTCTGCCTACCCCTGTGGGAAGAAGGCGTGAGCTGTATGTATGTATGTATGTAGTAGTGTTTCAAGAGAACGTTTTCTTCGAACGTCTTGAGTGTTCTAGTTCAAGACAAGTACCTGAAAAAAACAAAGATTATTTATAAGTAAACAGTGTCGTGTCAGGGTTTTTAGTATAGGACAGGTCTAATTTGAGACTAAATAACCATGCGTGAAGAGTCCAAATGCGAATGGCACTGTAAAAGAAATTGTAATAAAATAAATCAGGACGAAATCTTGAAGAAGGAGATATGGTATGGGTTGCTTTATTTCGTACAATCTATATCTATACTAATATACAATATGTATCAGAAAGGTGAAATAATATTGAAGGGTGTATATGTAATATCGTGTAACGAAATACCTAAAAAAATATCAGATCTAATATAGCAACTTTTTTCTTTCATATAAACTTAATAATTACTTTTTATGTGTGAATTTTCGCCAACCCTGTGATTGAATAATAAAAGCGTACGGGCTCCCTACGCGCTAGTGTCGTTGACCGTAGTAGTTGTAGGTAGCGTAGGTAACGCAGCTGGGGGCCAATTCTACTAAATGACAGTGGTGATAGTTGTATGATTGTGGTCACTCAATGGTGATATTATGTCAAATTTTGACACTTTTCGTATTCTGTTATCTGTCAGTTTTCACAATCATTCAACTATCATTGTTGACCACTTTTGGTATTCTACTATTCCTACCATGGAATGGCGCTGTCCAGTGATTGCTTTTTTTCCCTTATTTTAAGGCATTGGCAATTTAGCCATCAGCCCTAAACACGACACGAAATTCAGATTTTAGCTTTGCTTCAGAGTCTATGCACAAAAATACACAAGTTTCTTCAAAACTTATCGAAATGTCACATGTACCATAAATAAAATCAATCATCTAAAGATTTTAGTGCCGAAAACCCGAAATAAAACTAATGACACGCATGGTAGTAATAGTTATATATGGTAGGCAACACCTAATGTAGTCCATAGTCATTTCATTGTAATGCCACTATGATTTTAGTGGAATACAAATTAGATGTCATAGTTGCCAGTTGCAGCATAATGGAATGATAGTTCGATGACAATGGCTGACATTTAGTGGAATTGGCCCCCTGATCGCTCGCGCCGCGCGCCGGCTGCCGCCCGCGCCTTAGCATACCTACTTATTTTATTCTAGGTTAAATGTTATTGGAAATAATTATTAGCAGTACTTTAATCATTAAAGTTTTTATTCAATAATAAAATATTTTTTTCAAAACATTGTCATTAAACAAGTAATACCTACATACTAATCATGTAGTTTATTATTATGAAGAGGATTTGTATTTTTGTTACGAATAAACTCAAAAAGTACTGGACCGATTTTAATTCTTTCACCAATGGACAGCTAAAATATCCCTCAATAACATAGGCTATATTTTATTCCCGTATTTCCACGGAAACGGGAACTACGCGGGTGAAAAGAACCGCTAGTTATTTCTAGGGTTGTGTCCTACCTAGTCAAATCAGTTACTTTTTACGATATTCTGTCAAAACGAAATTTTACTATAGAAAATGTACTGAAATAGCAAACCGTGACGTCATAGTTTGTAGTACTCAATTGCAGCACTTTTTTTGATTGTTTTATTATTTTTAAATTTGCTATAATTGTAAATTGAAAATAGAAATACATATTTTGAGGTGTTTTGGGATAATCTTTTTAATGTATGACTACTCGCAATTTAATTTCGATGCTGTCAACTACCCAATTATAATAATAATAATCTCACGCCTTATGTCCCCGAGGAGGTAGGCAGAGGTATTCCATTTCTGGATATACCCACTTTTCACCAGATATTCTTTGGACCCCAAACGTGATAGGTGGTGAACCCATCGCCGGACCGGGTCTTTTACACATGTCTCAGAATTAATTCTGGGACCTGCGGGTTTAATCACGATGTTTTCCTTCACCGTCGAGCTAGTGATAAATATGTACGTAAGTTTTGAAAAACTCATTGGTACATGCCAGGATTCGAACCCGAGCCTCACTGATTTTCATCATGTGAAGCAGGCTCTTTAACCGTAAGGCTATCACTGCTCTTTATTTTCTATAATAATTACAAAATATAATTCTTACCAATGGCAAAGGGCAGCTGTCAGCTCCTCAACTTCTGACGCTATTCCCTGCAAAAAAAATGATCTTTTAGACTTTAATTTTGTGTATAGTATCTTATCTATGTTGGACGGACCCCTGGGCTCGATTGAGTACCTACTAAAACATAATGGTAAAACAAAGTACAAAACATGAATGAATTACGAGTAGAAGATTTTGGAAGAGGCCTTTGTGTCATAGATATAGTATGACATCGTGTTTGTATGAGTTCTTTGGACCTCTAAACGTGATAGGTATTCAGCCCATCGCCGGACCAGGGTGTTTTTACCCGTGCTTCAGAATTAATTCTAGGAGCTGCTGGTTTACCGTCAATTTAGTGATAAATATGTATTAAGTTTATGAAAAACTCATGCCCTTGCCAGGATTCAAACCCGAATGAGAAGCGGGCTCTTGAACTACAGGACTATACTACATAGATGTAATATGTATAGTTTAAGTACTAAGTGGGTATTTGCAGAAATGGAATACCTCTGCCTACCCCCTCGGGGATAAAAGGCGTGAGATTATTTATTCTTATTTTTATTTATTTTATTTTTAAATACCTTTGAGCAGTATTGTTGCATTCGCTTTCAAACTCCAATTGCCTTTCTGCCACGCTCGCTCTCCGTTCAGCTGCCACAGCAAAACGCATCACCGCTTCCGCTTGCTGTCTCTGAATCTCCAAAGACTCAACGCTGTAGTTTCTGAGCACCTCCAGGATACCCTGAATGGAGGCAGCTTGTTGTTCCTCACTCCTTATTCTCCGTTCTTCGTACTCCGCAAAGATTCTTCTCGACACTTCGAGTTGGGTCATTACTCGTCCTACAAAATAAATAATCGTCATCATCATCAACCCGTAATAGCCCACTGCTGAGCTAAAGGTCTTTCCTCGCACATGAGGAAGTATGGGCTATCATCTCCCACGCGAGCCCACCGCGGATTGGGAGATGGTGTTAAGCTAGTGGCCACTTAACAGTCAGAATTTTTCAAGCCACCCAAGGGTATCTGACATGGCTTAACGACTTCCATTGTGCGAAAACACAACGAAAACCGGGACCAACAATTTAACGTGCCTTCCGAAACACGGAAGCGCTCGTGATATAAATGCCACTAGGCAGTCACCCATTCACTAACTGACCGCTCCCAGCTTTGCTTAACCAGCGTGATCGTTACAAACACACTGGCGCCGCAGGGCTACGAGCGCTTTATCGTCATCATCAACCCGTGAGCATTTCATCATGCACGAGGAAGTAGGGACCATAATCTCATAATGGTTTTAAGCTAGTGGCCACCTAATAGACAGAATTATTCAAGCCACCCAAGGGTATCTGACATGGCTTAAATAAAAATAAAATAAATAATCTCACGCCTATTATTTTCAAAGGGATGAGCAGAGAGGGGAATTCCATCTCTGGAAATACCGATATTTCACTAGTATATGCTTTGGACCCTAAACGTGATAGGTGGTGAGCCCATCGCTGGACTGGCTCTGTTACACATGCCTAAAAATTAATTCTGGGACCTGCCTGCCTGCGTGGCTTAGTGACTTCCATTGTGCGTAAACACAACAAAAAAGTGTGTATGGGTTCTTTGTAATACCACATACAATGTATTTTATTGTATTACGCTTGCTTGACTCGACTGGTTTACTAGATCAGCTCACACCATATTTACCAGATGCACTGGATTTGCTAGGTTTCCTTGGACGTCTCCGTCCCCTCAGATGGGGCCTGTCATGTTGTCTCGTATTCGGGGCTTCATTTATCTCAACATAACACGCTTCTGAAGGTGACACTACACCATGTAGATCCTGGGAAGACATTGTGTCCTGGCGTGTGTCTGGTGATGTTGCTGACCGTACCGATGTGGACGCACCATCTAGACCATCTGTAAAATGAGAATTATAAATGCTCATCCCTTATCCCCGTCGGTAGAAGTACTACAATACAATAATCTTTATTTTAAAAATCAGGCCATACAATTATATATTTTTTTAATTTACTTAGTAAGTAATAAAGTAAGTTCTTTATTGTACACCAATAAAAATATGCAATAAGTGTGTACGTACACAGAATATATGTAAGTACATACAAACTTAGATATTCAATGAATTCCATTAATACAAATGCCAACTTTTCATCAGTGTATATTTTGGACCTGTAAACGTGACAGGTGGTGTGTTTCCTTCGCCGTTGAGATAATCAGAGAATTAAAAACGCGAAAATGTGAGGATCACATATACAAAATATTTGTGATCTTTATTTTCAAAAGCTGGTAGTAAGCAAGAAAGTTACAACTCTTTATTGTACACCAATATAAATATGCAGCAAGTGACACAGACAAACTGGTGAAAAGTGGGTATTTCCGGAAATTTATTACTTTAGCCGGCTTCTTGGGGATAAAAGATGCGAGCATTTTTAATAATTTTTTTATTAATATTGTATACAGTACGGCCGTTTAACTTGGCAGCTCTGAAGTTGCGCAAATGGCTGCGCAAAAACATTTTTTACCGCCCATTTGGCGGTATGAGGCGATTTGCGCAGGTGGAGACTATGTTCCGAGCAGCCAAGTTAAAACGGCCTTACTGTAAAGTACTTGGAAAACTCATTTTTACATGCCCTCACTAGGCGCATGAGAGGCGGTCTTACTACTAACAAGGGTATCAGTGATCTAACTAAGAATTTATGTGTCTTATATTTAATTTATTATTATATTATTATTTATTTGGTTACTTGTATTCAGTGGCCGCTTCGTCTCTTGTTCCATATCAGTAAGGTCTTCATCTTCCTCAGATGATGTAGTCTAAAAATCGTAACAAATAATAACAATTTGAAATACAGAAAGACCAACATGGAACAACTATCTCATCCTTTCTTTTTTCAAGATATTTCTTAACATATGATTTGTGGATAGATCACAAAATTGATTTTATTTTTCCTTTTTTTTATTAAATATTTTCTCAGAAAATGTTGTTTATTTGCCAAGTTTGGGAAAGTTTAGATAAATATCAAAATAAAAAAAAAACACAGGGTCATAAATAAATAAACTCACGCCTATTATTCCCGAGGGCATAGGCAGAGGTATATCATTTCTGGAAATTCCCACATTTCATCAGTATATTCTTATGTCCATCGCCGGACTGGATCTGTTACACATGCCTGAGAATTAATTCTGGGATCTGTGGGTTTTCTCACAGTGTTTTCCTTCACCGTCGACTCATTAGTACATGCCAGGATTCGAACCCGAGACCTCACGCATGAGAGGCAGGCTGTTTAACCTCTGGGCTATCACTGCTCAGCACATATGATCCGATTAATTAAAATAGGTAGCTTTTTAGATTATTTGTTAGGTAAATGATAAGTATTTTTGGAAATAAACAAACAATACTAACAATAACTTGCTGAAAAGGGTCAACCTGTACACCAGGAGATGCTTCTCCCATCCAATCTCCCAACATCTCTCTCGACCGTTGATCTATTGAGTTCTGAGTAATAAAAAAACTTGTGCGACAAAACAAAACCAAATAAAGTTTTGACGATAATGCAAAAATACACCGAAAAATACACACACACCAAACAAACCACAGACCAATAACCAATAATAAATAAATATATTTTTTAGTTTATCTTAAAGAAAGGCAGAGGGATCTCAGCCATCACAGCCACGTGTCCATGAGGGGCAAAGAGAAATTATGGTTCCGGAGTCCTGTCCGAAGGAAATGTACTGGATAGGATGCCCTTGTGGCATTTACAACTCACAAGTTATAAGAAAAAAGCTATTTTCTGCGGGCGCGAGGTGGCCACCCTGTTCTCATGTTGGCAACCCTCATCGCCCGCCCTGTCATTATGCTTTTTGTGACGAATTGCAACTCACGTGCTTTTACAAGTTTGTGTTATTTTAATATAAAACTCTTGAAGATATTTTAAATAAATGGTAAGTATTGAATGCACTAACCGCCTAAAGGGGGGGGCACCATATTAGTATCGCTTTTATGGCCCTTTAGGTGGGTGCACCTAACCCCGGGGTTAGGGGAGGAATGATCATAGAGGATCAATTAAATACAATCCCAGGAGTGATCATAGAGGATCAATTATACCTCATAGAGGAGGTTGTCACATCGTCAGGAGATACCTATCCTTGGATAGATGTGACGTAAAATTTATTATTATTTTCCTGGAAGGACCGGAGAGGGTCATGCCCGTGTATCTACATCTGCATAACCCAAGTTGAGTGGGAAATTAGTTAAATTATGCAGCCCAGATAGAGGGGGATAACTATAATGTAAGTACCCAAGTCCAAGAAAAGGGACAAATATTGAACGCCAATACAAAATGGCGACCGATTTAGGTTATGCTAATTTATTATTATTATCCTGGAAAGACCGGAGAGGGTCATGCCCGTGTATCTACCTCTGCATAACCCAAGTTGAGTGGGAAATTAGTTAAGCAGCCCAGATAAAGGGGGATAACTTAATGTAGGTACCAGAGTCCAAGAAAAGAGGGACAAATACTGGACGCCAATACAAAATGGCGACCAATTTAGGTTATGCTACGCAACCTAGGTATTACTAAAGTTGAGGGGAATAGATAATTAGCTAAATTATGCAGTCAAAATAGAGTGGGATAATTTTTTCTTTTAAGTAGGTACCTACCTACCTAGGGTCCAAGATAAGAGGGACATAATATACTTTCATTTAAATATGGCGTACTTGAGGTTATGCCAATTCCACACACGTGACTGGTAACCAGTAGGTGGTTAGATACCGCCATTCTATAATTCGTATTGTTTTGACTTATTAACTGTTACATTCCAGAAAAATGGCTAAGAGGTCTGCACCGAAATTGCCTGACTAGGTCTATGTACAAAAGACTAAGGGAGTTAGAAGCAAAAGTCGCTGTTGAGAGTGACGAACACTCCGATGGATGGCCAGTAGAGCACCTGGACTCAGACTTGAAAGATTCCAATTCGCCGACATTGGAAAATAATAATCTGGATGAACCGATCGTCATTGAGGACGAAGAATCCATTAAAATTCCTCTTAAAGTTAAAAAAGTACAGTCGAGACACGACAAAATTGGTACTGCGTTCGCAGCCATAATTCAAACCACAGACAATCTGATAAAGAACAACGATCAAGAAAACATAGAGCTACAGATAGACTGTATAAGTGTCTTGGCCGACATCAGATTTTTGGATACCAAAATATAAAGGAAAACCATTGTACCAAAGTGGACAAAAACAAAAAATATTGAAGATCATGATAACCAAGTTGTAACAAATCTAGACAGTTATTTGTTTGATAAAGACTTAAGCAATAAAATAAAACAATTTAAGGCAGTTGGAAGGATTGGAGCTAACATTATGGCCAAAACCAACCAGACATACAAATCTACCTACAATCAAAATGAAGGTGGGACCTTCAAGCCCCAACTTTTACGAAAAATCAGGGAGGGGGCACAGGCTACAATAGGTCTCAGATAGGAGACAATCCTTCACGCCAAAGACCAGGCACAAGTGACCCACCTACAAAGAACTTTAGGTGGGCCCCCAGAGGGGACGAGGCCCCAAATAAATTCGATTCGAAAATACTTAAGGTACCTAAATAAATACCTCTCAATTATCAAAAACTGGCCTGTAATAGGGTTAGGCCCTACAGTTATTAATTGGGTTAAGGGTTAGAAATACCATTAATTTCGTGTGTCAGTCAGGACAGCGTTCCAATAAATGATAAGTTTAAAGAAAACAAAATTATTGATAACTGCATACAGAATCTTTGAAATAGAGATATAATTTCTATAGTGCCACTAGTGGAGGGTCAATATCTGTCACATATTTTCACAGTTCCAAAGTCAAATGGAGAGTATTGTTTTATTTTGAATCTAAAACAGTTTAATAAATTTGTCGAAGTTCAACATTTTGAACTCGAAGATATTAGAACAGCTAATAATAATATATAATGACATAATCTCACGCCTTTTTTTATCCCCGAGGGGGTAGGCAGAGGTATTCCATTACTGGATATACCCACATTTCACGAGATATATTGGACCCCTAAACGTGATAGGTGGTGAGCCCATCGCCGGACTGGGTCTGTTTACACATGTCTCAGAATTAATTCTGATTTAATTAGAACAGCTATAAAACTTATATCTAAAATTATTATACCTAATGGTGACTATAGATTTGAAGGATTCATATTTTTTCCATCCCAATATACAAAGATTCCAGAAAATCCCTGCGATTTATGTTTAACAATAAAAGTTTCGAATTTAATTGCCTTCCATTTGGGTTATGCACAGCACCATACCTCTTTACAAAAATAATGAGATCAGTAATAAGTCATCTCAGATCAAAGGTAACATACCTATTAGTAAATTACTTGAATGACTTTCTTCTATTCATTAACAAGGATTTACACATCCTCCATCAACAAGTATCATATTGTATTGAACTATTAAAACTATTAACTAACAACTAAATTACAGTCAAATTAGAAAAATCTGCTTTAGAACCTCCCGGTTGTGTAAATTTTTATGACTCATTCTTGATTAAAAAATTTGATATTGCTGAAAATAAAATTCTTAGGTATATGAGTTCAAAGAATATACTTAATGGAAAATTAGAGAACTAGCTCACATTATTGCGAAACTAGTATCTATATGTCCAGGCATAGGATATGGTATGACATATACAAAGAAGTTATAACGATATAAAATGCTGGCTCTTCAAAATTCGTGTGATGATTTTAATTCTATAATGTTGATACCAGATACCGTCAAGATGATTTTCAATGGTGGCTAACACACATTAAAAGTTAAGTAAACCCAATACACCATTAGGTACTGTTTTTTGTCTAGGAATACCTATATTCCGATGCTTCCAGTTCTGGTTGGGGAGCTGTGTGTGATGAGAATAAAATTTTTATGTGTTGGGATGAAAGTGAGAAAAAATTTCACATTAACTATCTCGAACTAAAAGCAGCATTCTTGGGTCTAAAGTTTCTTCCAAACAACAATTATAACCAAGAGATTGGTAACAGAACTGCAATAGCATGCATAAATAAAATGGGCAGTGTCCAACATGATCATCTTTAGCAATAGAAATTTGGAAATGGTGCGAAGAAAGAACCCTGTGGGTATTTGCCTCATATGTTTCAACAAAAAATAACATGATGCGGATTCTGAGTCTAGGCAGTACTTGGATAAAAGTGACCTGATACTGTCAACGAAAAGCTTTAACTTGATTGTTAAAGAATTTGGAACACCAGACATAGATTTATTTGCATCTGGCTAAAATAAAAAATGTAATTATATTTGTTTCTTGGAAACCTGAACCTGAAGCGTACACTGTTGACGCATTTAGGTACTATAAATTAATATATATATATATATATATATATATCTTCATGCTTTTCTTAATTTTTCAATAATATTAAGATGTCTACAAAAAATAAGAGATGAACAGGCAACATGCATTATGGTTCTACCGCTGTGGCCAGCCCAATCCTGGTTCCCATTATTCAACCAATTTAAGAGTGACAGAATTTTTAGAATTTAACGCTAAAGAATCATTGTACAATATTAGGCCTCCACACCTTCAAGATCTTATCCTGGTTGCTGCCAAGCTTGCAAGGAATATAAGAAATTTATTAACTTTCTAACTGAAAATTTTAACAAAAACATTTCATATTATGGTTCATATTATTATTTCTAAGCGCTCATAGCCTTGCGGTGCCAGTGTGTTCGTAACGATCACACTGGTTAAGCAAAGTTGGGTGCGGTCAGTCAGTGAATGGGTGACCGCCTAGTGGCATTTATATCACGAGCGCTTCCGTGTTTCGGAAGGCACGTTAAATTGTTGGTCCCGGTTTTCGTTGTGTTTACGCACAGTGGAAGTCGTTAAGCCATGTCAGATACCCTTGGGTGGCTTGAACAATTCTGACTATTAAGTGGCCACTAGCTTAACACCATCTCCCAATCCGCGGTGGGCTCGCGTGGGAGATTATAGCCCATACTTCCTCGTGTGCGAGGAAAGACCCTTAGCTCAGCAGTGGGCTGTTACGGGTTGATGATGATGATGATTATTATTTCTACTGGAACCGGAATTAGGAAAAAATTTAACCATCAAAAGATTTTTTAAAGGAGTAGCTAGATTGAAACCCTTGCAACCAAAATATAATTAGATCTGGGATCCTACTATAGTCTTAAATTTTTTGTCAAACTGGTTTCCTTATACAACCTTAGATATGTACAGATTGAAGATACCTACCTATATATATATATTAACTTTATTAGCAATTATAACAGCACACAGGGTACAAACCTTATCATTGATTAAACTGATATTGCAGTAGTATACGATAAAATCAAAATAATGTTAAGTGATCATAATAAGACATCTGCTCTAGGTAAGAGACAACCCTTAGGTATTAATAGGGAACAATCAATAAGGGTTGTTTGTTTGTTCTATAATCAGAACCCAAACATTTGCCCAGCCAGATGTTTAATATGACTATATAGAAAGAACAAAACAATTAAGAAATGATTGTAATAATTATAGTTAATTTATATCTCCACACAAGCCTGTCGCTTCTCAGACATTAAGTAAATGGATAAAGGAGTTTTTAAGAGAAAGTGGATTACTTAGACATATAATATATTCACCGCACACAGTACGAGACATGCATCTGCGGCGTTACGCTCAGGAGTCTATAGATTTGATTAGAAGTATGGCAGGTTGGACAAGGTCATCTGAGACATTTGCTAGGTTTTACACCAAACCATTGAGGACTGATAGTTCTAAGCACAGGTTCTAAGTTTGCTCGAGCCTTATTAAATAATGCTTGCTTTTATTAATAACTTGGTCAAGGAAATTTAAAATTCAAACTTTTATTTTTTTGCTGATGACTTAAAATTATCCAAAATTATTAACAATGATAAAGACTCTAGGCTTTTACAAGAAGACTTAACACGCATATCAGCATGGTCCTCAAATAATAAATTACCACTTAATATTAATAAATGTAAACATAAAATTCACTAAGAAAAGAATTCCCTTCTCTACGTCATACAACATAGAGGGTGTGAGCCTTGAAGAACTTTCAGAGATAAGAGACCTAGGGGTAATTCTTGATAGTAAATTAACATTCAAGCCACACTTAGAACATATAATTAGTAAGTCCTTCAGAATGCTTGGTTTCATTTGGAGAAACAGTAAACAGTTCAAAAATATCTTGGCTTTGAAAAATCTTTATGTATCTTTGGTACGTAGCCATCTGGACTACTGTTCCAGTGTATGGAACCCACATTATAAATGTGACACAGACAGGCTTGAGAAAATACAGAAGCGTTTCTTACGTCTTGCGTCCTTTCATCAAAAAAAACATGACCTATTACCAACTTACGAAGCTCGACTTACGCATTTTAAATTTACTACATTGGCTGATAGACGTTGGATGACTGATCAAATTCTCTTGTTCAAGATTCTTCGTGGTTTTATAAATTGTCCCGAACTGTTGGCCCAGATTGGCTTTGTGGTTCCTCGTGCTAATACAAGAATAGACAATGTTCGACCTCTTGCTACAAGGATCCACAAAACTAATACTGGTTTTCACGGCACCGTCTGTCGAATGTGTCGCGAACATAATAAATTATTTAAAGCCACCAAAATTGATATCCATTCGGAAACCTTATTTAAGTATAAAAAATGTTTGATAAATTTTATATCGGGTAATAACCAAGTGTAAGCATTGCAATAGATTTAAGTTCAGTTAAATTGTAAAAATATGATACCGTTTTAGTTTGTATAGTTCGGTTTGCAGCGTAAATAGTCATAAGATGTGGTTGCCTGTAATTGGGTGTACACTAGCTTTATGTACTCCATGTATGATTTATATTTCCTTTTAGTGTGCTACCTGTTGGCGATCCTGTAAAATAAAATAAAAAAATAAAATAAAAATGTTTATAAATTATAACAAGTAAAATGTGATTGTAGCTTAAACTAATCAGGGTAGGTATGTAGAAATAAAACAAGATTTAATATGTAAAAAATTATATATTTTGTAACTAAGAAGTACATACCTACTCTTATTATTAGAATAAATACTTCCTAGCACAATTTTTTTATTTGACTCTGAACATCGATCCAGTACATTTCCTTCGGACAGGACTCCGGAACCATAATTTAACAATCAAACGAACTTACCTGTGATGTTCGATTGTAATTATGGTGAAGGAGTCCTGTCCGAAGGACAACCCACCCAACCCAAGTGAGCACTTCAAAGCCCTCACAAAAGAGTAAGTACCACTTGTCAGCGGATTTTCTTTGAAGCGCACACTTGATCCCGATTCAAAATAAAAAAATTTCGCGCCTCTGAACTATAATGACAGGGCGGGCGATGAGGGTTGCCAACATGAGAACAGGGTGGCCACCTCGCGCCCGCAGAAAATAGCTTTTTTCTTATAACTTGTGAGTTGTAAATGCCACAAGGGCATCCTATCCAGTACATTTCCTTCGGACAGGACTCCTTCACCATAATTACAATCGAACATCACAGGTAAGTTCGTTTGATTGTTAAATAACAGTAACAACAGTCCCTGTGACCTTATATGTTTATTTTATAAGTATCGACTACACAGTTAAAGTCGGATATTTACCGTACATACAGACAGAGTTGCAACAAAGATTCTAGATTACAACTAAACGAGCTAGCCGCCACACGCTACCGAGTCTGAGAGGCGCGAATTTCGATGTGGCTGCATGTCACATATTCATAGATATATCCGTCTCAGAGGCAGTGCACAAAAATTCAGTGTCTTCAATCTATAATCTCACTAAAACTATAATTAATTACTAAATATGTACTTATACATTTTTACTGTAAAAACAAAGCACTTTCGAAAAAAAGTAATACTTGTGCTGCGAACTAATTTTTCTGGGGTAGTCATAAATAAATCTTATTGATTAATGTTTATTTCAAAAGGTATCTTTGAACCCTATTATTTACAAAAAAAAACTATAAATACATTTAAGGCTTCAAGATAAAACTAAATCTTAGTTTCTGGCCATGTAATCCTAACAACTTTGTTGACTATACGTCATAATCTCATACTTTTGTCCCTTGCCACTTGTTACGTACATACGAGCCTGACGAATCTCTCATGCTTTTCCACCAGTCGACTATGTTAGCTTGTTTTTGCTTAATGATAGGTTTAAGGTTTTCGCCCTAATGATATAATAACCACCACAACTTATTTAACAAAGTTTTATTTAAGTATTAGAGATAATAATAATATATTTGTATACAAATTACTACTTATTAATACATAAGTTTAAATTATAAAATGATGACTAGATATACGCGGTAACTTTTAATTCTACAGGTGGATTCAGACAGCAAGGCAAGGCATACGCCTCGAAAGCTAAGGCGATCAAGGCATATGCCTCGAATACTAAGTTTTTGTCAACATTCCATTGCTAATAAAAGCCGACTACTTTGGGAGCTTATTCGACGCTTGCCTTGCCTCACGCCATCTACACACCTTACAATCAAAGAACTACAAATATAATTTATTCATTATTATTCTACAAACATGGATTCAAATCGCCAGTCATATTAATATGGGAGCACGTCACCTTCTGACCGGTGGGCACGGCAATCCTGAACAATTTGCCTTGAGGCATGCAAACGCAGACTTTAAACTGCCCGGTGCCTTGAATCTTGTCTGTCTTGTTCACCGGCATGGCTATTGGGAGGTATCTTACGTCGATGAAAACGCCCTCTTTCCCGCTTAAAATCACAGAGCCGTTGATCGATTTGAGGTATATGTCCTGGTCGGCGCTCCAAAATAGCTCTTTGGACTCCATGTGGGTCCCTTCGGCGCCTCGGAGGTGGGCTGAGGTTTCAGAGCGCAGCGTAAGGTCTTTGTCGACTGGCGATGTGACGCGTTTCGTTGATATTTGCTGTAGGAGTAATTATAAATTACATTTTGCTAGTTATAATATTTATAGATAACAAATTTCCTCAAAAGAGGAATCATGTAGGACAGTGCCTTTAAGACTGGCCACATTCCGTTGGCAGAGATAACTGCCAGCCCATCGGAAATGAGTTATTAGTTTAATTTAGTACCGGGTACTTGCATACACAAAAAAAATACAAAAATACAGTTAAGTACCTATTGATATTCAGTTAATAATAATCTTTTGTTTAAATGCGTTTGCTATATGTTTAGTAACACTGAATATACTCACTTTTCACCCCTTCTATATTTTTTGGACCCCTAAACGTGATAGGTGGTGAGTCCACCGCCGGACCGGGTGTGTTACACATGCCTCAGAATTAATTCTGGGACCTGCGGGTTTCGTCACGATGTTTTCCTTCACCGTCGAGCTAGTGATGAATATGTACGTATGTTTTTGAAAAACTTATTGGTACATGCCATTAGTAAAATGCCTTTGCTATATCTTTAGTCACCCTGTAGCCTGTAGCAAGTAGTAAAAGTACTCTCTCTCCTTCCTTCCTTCCTCCGTTCCTTTCCTTTGCCCTAATCTGTCTATTTCCACATCTTCGTCTTACACCCCTACCTTGGCATGCAGATTATTCACACCATCAGGCAGTCTCATCTCAGCA
This sequence comes from Ethmia dodecea, assembly GCA_963855545.1. Lineage (NCBI taxonomy): Eukaryota > Metazoa > Arthropoda > Insecta > Lepidoptera > Depressariidae > Ethmia > Ethmia dodecea. The sequence continues at coordinate 12,983,618 of OY979454.1, forward strand.
GTAGCAGTGCTGAACACCGGCTCTCCACCCGCGTGGAGCTCCAAGGAGTTTACGCCACGCACGAACACTCCACTTGTGTTCACGAGGAGCTTCGTGTCCGAGCGAGATGAGCTAGGATACGAAATGATAAGTTTCTATAGGTTTTACTAGGGACACGATAGAATGCAACGTCAATGCGCTGATAAGATACGATATATGTAGGTTTAGTATTCTTCATGAGCCATTATAACATATACATCGAGACAAATTATATTCACCATCACAATAGAAGCAGTTTGCGATACCTCGTTTTCACACCTTGATTTATACAGACCACTGTAATCGATATGCTAAGCTTAGCATCTGCCACACTACTTCCATTCTGCCTCATCCAACTGTATAGCATTTAAGATGCTGCCTCGCCTTGTGTGGTCTGAGTACACATTTATTTCCTTATAAATACTGTATTGGTATACTGTACGACTGAAGAAAGTGTATCCACAGAATGACAACTGTCAAGCATAATACTAAGAAGTAAGAATGTACCGTGTCTGCAAGTTGAAAAGCACGGAGCCGTTGTCACTGGATATGACCATGGGGTCGTCCCGGAAGCTCTCCAGCAGTCCGTCCCGTTTGTAGATATGCTCCAGGTCTGTGTTCCCAAAGAGCTTGATGGCGTTGTGCTCCGGGAGGAATTCCATGCTCTCCATTCCTGGAATATTTATTTTTAAGTTTATAAAAATTAAGGTAAAGTATTTTCCTTCTTTATAATAATTATGATTATCTATATACATACATAGTACATAATCTCACGCCTATTTCCCAATGGGGTAGGAGAGACAGTTAGCTACATACCTATACAAAAGATAAAATTTAATATTATTGACTTGTTACAACATCTCTGAAAGTATTAAGTAGGTACCTACATGAAGAAAATAATTTTTATAAAGAGAGATTTAATTCTGAAGTATTTTTGTGGTGATTCTGATTAGTCTTAGCAAATTAAAAATTTCTAAATTTGATTTTGTATGTGCGTCGTAAATAAATAAATAACAGTAAAAATATTGATCCAAACAAGCTACTTACCATGCCCAAGTCTCAATACAGCCAAGATAGTAAAGGTCAAAACCAAATTGCCTATAGCCAGCACAAACAGTAAACACACAAGAGTCCAGAAGGCAAAAGTCTTCCGCCCTTTCCCTAATGATTTTGTAACATCATTCCCATTCCTGTCGGAGTAATTTTTCACATTCATATTGGTTTTATTCAAGTAACTTTGACTTTGGGATGGTGTTTTATTTATGAGAGCTTTCTCAACGCGGTTCCGTTCGAGCGTGCCTTCGGACATCGTCTCCGATAAAGGCAAAATGCCGCGAAGATTTCCCAACATATTGAAGCTTTCGACGTAGTTTTCAGAGAGAAATCATAAAAATTAAAAATAGCCCAATGTTTGGATGTTTTGACAGTCAAATTATTGAGCGAAGTTTCTGGGTTCCTATTGGTTGGGATTTCTGCCAATGGGAGGTAAGCTCGTTCGTTTCATTGAACAAATCCAACGAGTCATGACTAATCGATCGATTCAACTTTGTTATTCGTTCTAGTTTCCTGAAAGTAAACTGGTGCTCTCTATGGTTTCCCTTTGACATTTTAGCAATTTCGCCAACATGACGATATAAAAATTTGACAATTTGCTTTGTAATCATGGCGTCAGAGCGTTACAGTTTTTCTCTTACTACTTTTAGGTAATATTTATTTATTTACCTGTTGTGTTTTCTTCAAAACAAAGCCGTTTTCTCGTACTTTATAACTTGAGTAAATTTTGCTTTAAAAAGTAATACTTCACCGGCTTAGAAACTTAAAACTTGTAAGTTAATTTCGGAGAAAAATAACAGGATATAATGTGTTTTCTTACAGCCCCTCAGGAAAATTAGTCCAAATTGAATATGCTCTCGCCGCTGTAGCCGCCGGTGGTACGTCCGTCGGAATTAAAGGTAAATATTTTTAGGTTATAGTAGCGTCTTTCAATTCTATCCCGTATTTCTTTATTCTTTTACATTAGATCATGTTAACTGAGCTTGGAATGCCTATTAATGTGTGTCTAAAACATTCCCCTTTGCTAGAAAGCAAAACTACTTTAGTATTCATGAATGTTGCAAAGTCATCATTTATAATGACAAATAGGTTATAGTTTTTTAAGTTTATTATTACAACTAACAATGTCCAAAGGTGTTGCGCGAGTGGACACAGTTTCTACCTTATGCTTTAGCACATGACTACATCATTACATCCCTAGGTTGTCTGGAAATGATCACTAAAAGCAATAAGAGTTACGTATTCCCTTTGCACACGATAAAGCGAGACTAAGGTCAACTAGTCTTACATAAAAATCCTGACCAGAAAACAAGATGCAGTCACAATAGGTTTACCTACTGTCCTCCTCGTCTGTAAGCAACTGATACTTAATTAAATAAAAAATAAAATCTTATTCTGTTTCAGCATCTAATGGCGTCGTGATTGCTACCGAAAACAAACACAAAAGCATCCTGTATGATGAGCACAGCGTCAATAAGGTGGAAATGATCACCGGTCATATTGGTAAGAAGTTAATTTTATTTTTTTTTTATGATAAAAAAGGGGGCAAACGAGCAGACGGGTCACCTGATGGTAAGTGACGTCCGTCGCCCATGGACACCTGCAACTCAAGAGTCACAACTGCGTTGCCGACCTTTGAGGTGGGAGTAGGGGGAGGGATTGGGGCCTCCGGTTACCTCACTCACTCAACAAAACGCAATGCATTGCTTTATGCTGGTTTTCTGTGAGGCCGTGGTATCACACCGGTCTAGCCGGCCCAAGCGGGCCGAAGCATGGCTCTCCCACGTCGATGTAAGAGTTTCTGTTAACATAGGGTGGTTCAAATCATTAGCTCGACGGTGAAGGAAATTGTGATGAAACCCGCAGATACCAGAACTGATTCTGAGGCATGTGTAGTGGGTGATCACGTTTAGGGGTCCAGAGAATATACTGGTGAAATGAGAGCTATTCCTAAAAATTTAATATCACTTCCTACCAATATATGATGCGTGAAATTATTTTTTATTATTTTAAGAAGCTCTTATTACATTCTCCGTGTGATGATATAAGAGCAAACTAACATATCTCAAGAACACCCTTGCACGCTCATTGGCTAACACAGACAACTACGTTAGAATGCTGAAAAGACCCAGAATAATATAAAGATACCTAAATATAAATGAATGAAAAGCTTGTTAACAACTAAGGAAGAGAGTAGTTAATGAATTACTCATCCCAAATGACAAATACTACAGCAAATTATATGCTTATGGTCTATACCAATCGCAGATAGAAGTAAAAAAAATAAATTAAGAAGCAGGGCAGACTTCTTTAACACAATAGTCTTCCTCCCCAGGCATGGTGTACTCTGGCATGGGCCCCGACTACCGTCTGCTGGTGACGCAGGCCCGGAAGATGGCCCAGCAGTACTACCTGATGTACCACGAGCCCATCCCCACTGCGCAGCTGGTGCAGCGCGTCGCTACCGTCATGCAGGAGTACACGCAGTCCGGGTCAGTTAAGTCTAAGTCAAAATTCTTACCTCTTAAGCCAATTAAATGAGACACAATTGACTTTTAATTATTAATTAAATGCCTTTTGAGTCGGAGGTCCTGGGTTCAATTCCCGCTTGCGGCCAACATTTGTGTGCGTGAACATGTCTGTTGGGTTCGTGTCTGGGTGTTTATATGTATATTTAAGTATGTTTATCAGTTGTTTTAGTACCCATAGTACAGGTACTTTGTTTTGACAAGCGTAACTAGTTGCTGTTCTAGAATATTACAATTTATTAAGAGCGGTGATAGCCTTATGGTTAAAGAGCCTGCTTAACATTATGAAAATCAGTGAGACACGGGTTCCAATCCTGGCATGTACCAAACAGTTTTTCAAAACTTACGTACATATTTATCACTAGCTCGACGGTGAAGGAAAACATTGTGAGTACACCCGCAGGTCCCAGTATTAATTCTGAGAAACAGACCCGGTCCGGCGATGGGCTCACCACCTATCATGTTTAGGGGTCCAGAGAATATCTCGTGAAAATTGGGTACTTATATCCAGAAATGGAATACCTCTGCCTACCCCCTCGGGGATATAAGGCGTGAGGTTTTTTTTAATTATTTAATATGTATTTTTGCAGTGGTGTCCGTCCGTTCGGCGTGTCCCTCCTGATCTGCGGCTGGGACAACGACCGACCGTACCTGTTCCAGTGTGATCCCTCCGGAGCGTACTTCGCCTGGAAGGCCACTGCCATGGGCAAGAACTTCAACAATGGCAAGACATTCTTGGAGAAGAGGTATGCGATTTGCTATACTGCATAGCGGAACGACGAGAGGAACCAATATAACTCAAAGTCTGGAGTTGACACTTTAATGGGCACAGGGCAAATAGTTACCACAAAATATTGAACTCTATGTAATTGAAATAAGATTCAAAACCAATGAAAAATTTAAACTGCCTATGCCTGTTAAAGGGTTAAGTAAAATTAATATGATGGGTTATTATAAAAGCATTAAAATAGAAGCCACAACATTTTTTTCTGTCCGTATGTGTCTACTTCTTTGCTTCACACAAAAACTACTGCCTGAACATGAATGTGGTTTTCACTGTGGTTTTAGTTTGGGCATAACATGGGCCATATTTCCACGGGTACGGGATTTACGCGGGGAACAGGTAACTTATTGTAATGCCTAATCCTTGGGGTTTCCATGATTTAACTCAAATTAGATTACCTATCTAATCCAAGAAGTTCCCAGTGAGTTAAATCCTGGCAAAATAGTGAAAAAAAAACCATGAAATTATTTAAAAAATCGATTATACTAAAAAAATAACCAATAATTTTTCACATCCTTTATGTATCCTTTTCGCATAAACTTAATTAGAAAATAAAAATCTTGTGTAATTTCCGCAGTAATTTTGTATTAAAAAAGTGTGTTAATAATATAATTTGTGTTTTTTTTAAATCAACTTATATTATTTAAAAACGATTAATAAGCATCGATATTTTTTTTACATTCCTGAATCCTGGAAAAGTTTCAGTCTTTTTTTCAATTATTTTCTCAGGTATACCGAAGACTTGGAGCTGGATGACGCTGTGCATACTGCGATCCTGACTCTGAAGGAGGGTTTCGAGGGGCAAATGACTGCGGACAATATTGAAGTGGGGATATGCGATGCAGCCGGCTTCAGACGGCTTGAGCCAGCTCACGTGCGCGACTACCTCGCGAACATACCCTAAGACCGTTAGATATGTACATTTATAATAAAAATATTGTTTTTGTATTTTGCGTTTTATTTTTGTAACTTGGTTTTTTGGAAGAATCTGATGGATGACTAAAAACATTAAAAATTATACAGTTAATAACTTTTTATGACATTCAGGCATAGGTAGGAAGAAAAAAAAACTTAACCCGTCACCGCCCACGTCGGATAAAATATTTACGTGTCCATTTTGCCAGGGTTAGACCAAATACTTATCTTCTAATCAATTACGCTGTAAAAAAGATGTTAATACTTTTTAGTATAACTTGTTATAGCGGCAACAGAAAATATACTCTTTCACGGTTAAGGCACAAGATACAGCCTGGTAACAGTCGGACGGACCGCGGACTAGTAATAGAGTCCCGTTTTACCCTTTGGATACAGAACCCTAAAAAAGAACATCAATATATATTATAGGTAATTGTTTTTTTTTTTTTTTGTTGTTTCACCCCTTACAGGGTAGGCAAAAGCATTACGCCATGCAGCCTCGTCATTAGTTAATGATATCCTTATGTAAATGGCTCTGCTTCAGAGTCCATGCACAAAAATACAGTGTCTTTAACACTTTCTACAACCCTAACGTGCCCTAACTTGGTTATCAGTAAAATGATAGCACTTTTACTGATGACTTTATTGTGACTTTTTGAGGCAATCCAAAAATTTCCATATCTCGCATTTTATCGAATTTACCATTCACTGCACACTTTCACGGACACTTGCCACATAATAAACTATCACTATTATGAGTCAAAACCCGAAATACACAGCAAAATGAAAATTAAACAAAAAACATGACGTCCCTCTTCGGATTCCCGCCAAAAAGCCATAGGTAATTGTTTATCATCTAATTTTTTATCTGTATTTTTTTTAATAAAAGCGTTTTTTCTAAACGAAACGTGATCTGTCAATAATTACCCGCAACGTCAACGGACATAACCTAAAAAGTAGTTTGCTTTGTTTACCTACATAAAAATCCTGACCAGACCTAAATTGGAAAAATAGTGATACAAATCCTCCAAAAATGTCTGTAGACACGTACTTCTGTTTCTGCTGCTTATCAACTACCGAATTGACAAATCTATTTGATATTAGTGTAAAACCAAACTACTTTATTTTGTTAAAAGAGTTGTTGTCAATCAAAGTAAGTTTTTTAATATATCTAGTTATTAACTAATAACTTGTCCTGTTACCAATATTGGAACAGTTATACTCTATATCTTTTGTCCCAAGATGGGATGGGTGTACCCTAAATTAGATTCTTAATTAGTAGGTAGGTATCTTTTTTTCTTTTCTTTTTTTACGCTACCTCTGGTATCTTAGGTTGAAACATTACTACCTTTTGCTTTGGAAAGTTCTTCGGTTTCCAACATAATAATACAGTTTAGAAGTGTACCTGCCTGTCATCTTGCTTAATAACTTTTCAGCCATCACCAGATGACTATGAATATGACAGCTACATCTGCGAAGAGTGTGCAAAAAGTTTGAAAGATGCTCACAAATTCCGGAGCAAAGTTTTTGAGACGCTGAATATTTTGCAACTGAACGGATGTTAGTATCTAGTTATATCTTTGTTTAATTATTGTTTTGAAAAGCCCCCTCTCTTTTGCTGTGCCCTTCAGAGTCCATAATGACCCCTTAGCTTTAAGGATATCTGTATGGTATTTCATTATGGTGCAAAAAAATATTGAGTATTGTTAGTACATTGCTAGAAGGGCTTGTAGTCATGTGATACTGGTTACTGGTTAAGCATTATTTGGTGCAGTCAGTCAGTGGTCACACTTCAACAGTCAGACAGGGTACTGTCAGTGTTGCCAACTGCTACCCTTACCTTGTAGCTAGACATCTTGCGAAAAGTAGCCAGATTGCCCGATTTGTTGACACAAAAAAGTAGCTAGAAGTAGGTAACACTTTGAAATAGGTAAAGTAAGTAGATTACGTGTATTTTTTCATAGATAAATCAATTTTCAGCTTATTAAAACCGCGAGCAATAATTTTAAATTTATAAAATAAAACAAGGCAGAACGCAGAATAAGTTTTAAATGGAAAAATCTGTTTATCCACTTCATTTATCCAGGTATTAGTAATAAAATAGATAAGCCAGCCATGTTTAGGTACAAATTAAGGGCTATACCCTACTATAAAGTCTCGAAAGTACTCACATCTTGTAAGAGCGTAAAAGTAGCTAGAAAAAGTAGCAAAATTTTTTAGCTACAAGATTTTGTAATTTGTAGCTGCCCGACACCCAAAAATAGCTAGATCTAGCTAGAAAGTAGCTAAGTTGGCAACACTGGGTACTGTCATAGTTTTGTGATAATATGTTTCTTTGTCTGTCAGTAAGACAGATTTTGTTTCAATTTACATAGTTAAACTAAGAACCTTCTTGGCATGTGTGTCTGTATGTATGTCACAGTAATTTTGTAGATTGAAATTTGACACATTAATAATACTTAATAATAAAATTTCTTTATTCTATCTTCTTTATGCTACAGGTCCATTTGTTAGTATGATGTACTTGGTATGGTATGGTAACGCGGGCTTGTTTCCGCAACTCGACGTCTTTTCTGCGCCTATTTTGCGTGAAGGTGGGAATGGCTCTACTCTTGCCATCCCAGTTCCTCCAGGAAGCCCAGCAGCGACTTGACGTCCTTGAGGGCTTCGGGGAGCGACCTCGGGGATCCAAGGTGCTTCGCCCGGTATTGAGCCACGCCTTCGCACTCCAGCAGCACGTGCGCAGCCGTTTCTTCTGCCTCCATGCACGCTCTGCACAGGGGGCTGTCGGTGACACCTAGAGTAAACAGATGTTTGTTAAAAGGACCGTGGCCAGTTATAGCCCCAGTTACCGTACGTAGCTGTTTCCGGCTCAGGTTTATCAGGGTGCGAGAGAGACGCCGGTCCAGGTGTGGTACCGCGGATCTCGCCTGTCTACACTCACCCAGGCCGGTCCAGGCCCGCTCCTGTTCAGCCTGAGCACGGAGTCGCAGTTGTGTGCGGGACCAGCCGAAGGGGAGGGGCACCAAGGGCTCTGGGCCTATCGCCGCCATACCTGATCCCTTTCTGGCCAACTCGTCAGCCGCGTCGTTTCCGCGCGACTCACTGTGACCCTTGATCCACTGCAAAGTGATTGTATTGTCGGAGCTTACCTCCGTCAGCTTTTCATGGCACTCCATGATGAGACTCGATTTGATTGAGTTACTACGGAGGGCCTGTAGAACCGCCATGCTGTCAGAGAGGATACGTATACGTGCGCCTTTTACTCTCCTTGAGGCTATGGCCGCTGCCGCCATGTAGATGCCCATGCACTCAGCTTGAAAGACTGTGTTGTGAGCTCCCAGGGGCCTGGATAGATAAATTTGTAAGTCTTCTGAGAACACACCGCACCCTGTGCCGGAGGCCGTTTTTGAGCCATCCGTGAAGACGCGTAGCTCCCTGAGGTTCAGACTCTCGATCCCCTCCTCGAAGAGTTGTATCTTGTACTTTTTGTCAAATATAAACCTTACCGGTATCCTGTCGTTAACCGCCGCTAGTAGCGGCAGGTCCACGACGGCATTGTCCAGGATTTTCGTGTGGGTAACAGCTCTGTCACGCCACAGCTTTAAGGTTTTTAGACGTACCGCCGCTGACGCCGCCTCCTGTTGGAGGAAGAGGTGGAGCGGTGTTAAGTTCAGCATGGTTTCCAGGGCGGCCGTGGGGGTTGTCCTCATGCAGCCTGTCGCCGCCATGCATGCAAGTCTCTGAAAGGATTGCAGTTTACCAGCGACCGTGGCGAGTTTTGTCCTCGGCCACCAGACCACAGCTCCATAACTTACCATGGGTCTTATCACTGTCTTGTACAACCAGAGTGTTATTTTGGGGGTAAGGCCCCAGCTTCTACCCAGCATCCTGCGGCAGTGCCAGAACGCTATGCTGGCTTTCGTGAGCTTCTGCTCGAGATGGCTGTTCCAGCTCAGCTTATGATCTAGCGTTACGCCCAGGTATTTTACCTCCGTAGAGAGGTGGAGTTGGCAGTTGAAGAGTGTAGGGAGTTTGTGGCTACCTATGTTTCTTTTGTTAGTGAACATTACCTGTTCTGCCTTGGACGGGTTGACCGATAGGTCATACTGTTGGCACCAACTTTCCACAATGTGTAGGGCTGTTTGTGTGACGTCGCAGATAACATTTGCAAAGTTACCTGATATTAGGATTGCCAGATCGTCGGCATATCCGATGGTGTAGTAGCCATGTAGGTTAAGACTAGCAATTAAATCATTTACCACAAGGTTCCAGAGGAGGGGTGATAGAACTGAAAATATGATGTACTTAAGATTATGTTAGTAGGCCTTGGAACACAATAAATAATAATTATCGTAAGTTTTTGTCTCACTTCACCAATATTTTACGGACTATCAGCCCCATGCCCCATGATATGTTTAAATAAAAATTTTTTTAGTAGTTTGTTTTTTAGTAGTTTTTTTTTAGCAGTGTTGTAACGGTTGAAAAGCCGGCCGAAAATCAGTGAGGCTCGGGTTGGAATCCTGGCATGTTTTTTTTTTATTTTTTTATTAATAATAGGCAAACCATTTGTCTGCCATCTCACCTGATGGAAAGTGATGATGCAGACGACGATGGAGCATGTTTGCCTAGATAATGCCTATTCACTCTTGCCTTGAAGAGGCCCAGGTTATAGCGTTCCGGAAACAGATCCGCAGGCAGGGAGTTCCATTCCTTAGCCATTCGCATTAAAAATGTTGAAGCGAAGCGCTTTGTGCGAATATTAGGTAGGTCTACAACGTAAGGATGGAATCCCAACCGGCGCCTCGTGCCCCGGAGATGGAATGGGGAGGGGGGTATCAGGTCATGAAGTGACTTCGCACATTCACCGAACCGAATTCACTGTACCAATGAGTTTTTCAAAAACTTACGTACATATTTATCACTAGCTCGACGGTGAAGGAAAACATCGTGAGGAAACCCGCAGGTCTCAGAATTAATTCTGAGACATGTGTAAACAGACCCGGTCCGGCGATGGGCTCACCACCTATCATGTCCAATATATCTCGTGAAATGTGGGTATATCCAGTAATGGAATACCTCTGCCTACCCCCTCGGGGATAAAAAAGGCGTGAGATTATATTATTATTATTATATATAAAGTTTTTTTTGTTATTTTTAAATTAAAACTGTTTTATTGCAGTAATAAAGCTTCAAAAAGTAGAAGGACAACTTCTTATCAAAAAGGTTTTGGTCTCTGATGCAGAAGTGAAGCACGAAACGGAAGTTGATAGCAAATTAAACGATAATATTTGTGAAGATGTTAAAATAGGTATGTTTAAGCATGTTTTACATATGCATGAGACCCGGGTTCTGTAGGTACATATCTCTCACTAGCTTTATGGTCAAGGAAAATATATGAGGAACCCAAGATTCGATCTTGAGACATGTGTAAAGTCAAAAGTTTTTATTCAATGTAGGGGCTTATAAGTCTTATTGAGTGTCTTATTGATTGAGTTAGGGGCTTATTGAAAGTCATTGCGACTCCACCGCTTCATTGAGCAACAGCGCTAACAGTAACGCGGTCCCACGATATGATCACATATCAAGTTCCCTAACTGAAAAATTAATAAATTCATTGGGGATGTATTGATACTGCTTTAACCTTTCTAACCATGCCTTGCCTAAAGGCAATCTACATCTATACTAATAATATAAAGACGAAAGATTTGTATTTTTGTAACGAAGAAACTCAATGACTGGACCGATTTCAAAAATTCTTTTTCCATTAGAATGTTACATTACCCCTGTTGGGCTATATTTTATTCCCGTATTCCCACGGGACGGGAATTACGCGGGTGAAACCGTGGCGCGCTGCTAGTCGACAATAACATAACATTATTGATAGTGAATCAACCTTTCAGACCTTGCCTTGCCTTGGTTGACAATAACCAAACCTCTTTACAGAAATTAAACCAAAAACTGAAGCAATAAAATTAGAACCGCAATTCAAACATTTGGAGAGCACGAAAATCAGTGTTGGAGCGGATATCATCCGTACTCTTCTAGACAACGATCCAGTTAAGAAGCTAGAAAGAGACAAAATCACAAAGGTCAAGAGAAAAACAGTCAAGCCCGAGAGCTATGAAGTGGCACAAGATTTTAAGTGTTCCGTCTGTTCGATGGAGCTACCAAATGCATATGTGTTCCATAGACACATGAATGACCATTTTCCTAACCATATATGCGAGATGTGTGGCAAAGGTGAGCAAGTTTATCAGGATAAAAATGAACCAGTATCCCTTCCCCCAATGCAAGCTATAAAACGCGTAACAGAAAAAGCGCAATCCCTTATACACCTCAATTAGTATATTAATATAAAAAAAATATGATGCCATCGAACTTTAGTTGTGTCTAACCAATTTTCTTAAATATCGATCAATAATAGCATGATTTGCATAGATAGAACCAAATTCAGCTACGCTAATTCATTTTTTGGAAAAATTTAACACATATTAAAATAGCTGAAATCGATTAAGTAGTTGATACTGAACAAACTAATTTCAGGAATTGCACTTATTCTGTTACATAATGTATAAGTTTAAGCTCAGGCACAGAGCTCTTAAAAGTTTTCACAGATTACTTAATAGTTTCCACATATTAATTATTAGTATAAATAAATATTTTTATTTCATGCACACATGGTTCTACAAGTTGATACTTTAAATAAGTTAGCACAGGCATGATGCGCTAATATTAGGCATACAATAATTGACATTATAAAAAAATATTTTATTTCAGTAGGTATAAAAATACACTTTGAAATGTCAATATAAACAAGGCACACTAAACTCGTCCATGAGGATTGGCTAAATGTAATCAGCAGCCCATCTCCACCGACGAGTTGCTGGTTCCAAATGCAGTACCCCGAGAAGAGCCAGCAAGAAACTCAAGGGCAGCTCTTTTTAGTCTCATGTCTTACTAGTAAATATGGTTCACAATAATAATTATAACGAATAGCCTTACATAGCGCTGAGTCGGTTAAACCCATGCATTTTGGTACTAAGTAGTCGGTAATTTTATAGTAGCCTTTTTTATATAATGTTTGCTTAACTATTGTTTTAAATTTGTTAAGAGGCAAATTTTGTAATGCAATAGGAATCTTATAGGAATAATTAATAATATACAACATACAAGAATATACATAGATAGAGAATTTACATAGACTACTTAGTAGCTACCAGAGATTTCTTCATTATTTCCACATACTACTTATTATTTACCAATATTACTGACAAGTTTCCATAAATTATTTAATAGCTATGAACCATCTTTTTTCCCAGGTTTTCCCACCGTAGTGAAGCTAAAACGGCACAAATACTCCCATGACAAAGGTCCCTTTATATGCCAGGATTGCGACGCACAATTTACCAACTACAGCAGTTTTTGTGGACATAGGTAAAGTATACAAAGGACTCGATGGTGACCAGCTAAAATTTCTAATTTTAAGTTAGCCTATCCTTCTCCATAGAGTACGGAAGAAAAAGGACAGAAACAAACCATAGATTGAAGAGTAATGTCAAACGTGTAAAAACCGACTAATTTAAACCATATGAACGTGCTTATCTGTCACTTTTATCCATGACCTTGTTACTCGTCGACGTCGTGACGTAATACCTAGTCAAATCAGTTACTTTTTACGATCTGTCAAAACGAAATTTTACTATGGAAAATGTACTGAAATAGCAAACCGTGACGTCATAGTTTCTAGTACTCAATTGCAGCACTTTTTTTGATTGTTTTATTATTTTCAAATTTGCTATAATTATAAATTGAAATCGAAATACATATTTTGAGGTGTTTTGGGATAATGTTTTTAATGAATGACTACTCGCAATTTAATTTCGATGCTGTCAACTACCCAATTTAGGGATGACTCCTCCCGGGTTGATGATGATGCAAATGTGACTGTCCTGCTCCCAGGCAGCGCAAGCACTCGACCGTACTGCAGTACGCTTGCCCGCTGCGCTGCGGCGAGCGCTTCGCGACGTTCACGCGCCGAGCGAGGCACCTCGCCCGTGCGCACGCGCAGCGCTCAGACCGGTACAAGTGTCCGCTGTGCTGCGCCACTTTTATTACGTCTGGTGAGTGGGTAGGGGTTTAGGACAGATTTTGTTTTCATTAGTTAATTTTTGTTGGGATAATGTTTTTGATTAATATTTAAATAAGTAAAAATATTTATTACTATAGCCATTTGTACATCTTTGTAACATCTCCACACTAGGCACAGCTTGTAATTTTTAACTCGTAATTTAGACACGGTGGAATACCCTACACTAGTTTAAATTTACTAAACTTGAACTTAATTTCAGCTGGACAGCTAGTAGCGAGTTGGATGTAAATGGTACCTTAAATTATTAAATTTGTGGGACGGGACCCTGGTGACGTATACCACTGGTGTTCTGTACCTATCTTAGACACCGACTGGTCTGAGATGATGTGAGACTTCTTATGTACAAAGGTTTAAGCATAGGTTATATACAGAATGACTTTTTTTACCTTAATTTTATTTAGGAAAAAAATGTGGTGTGATAGGTAAGTGTAATAGGTTCATTTGGCAATGTTACTAATTTTTTTTATTTTATTTTAGTCAATAATACACACTGAAATATTTGAAATAGTATTTTAAAAAGAAACAGGCTCGTAGCTTCCAATTATGCGCAATCTACTTACAACCGCCAGCAGCGCGTAGTACTGTGCGTAGTTTTCTAGATTTTGTAAATTGCATTTAACATGACTATAGTTAACAATTAATCTCGTGTATAACTTCGGCTCTAGATACCTTATACGTCATATTTTTTTCCAGACGGTAAAAAAAAACACCAGTATAGGGCATGTATGTTGCATGTTAACGCGCGCTTGTTTTCGCAACTCAACGTCTTTTCTGCGCCTTCACATTAGTATTAATTTGTCCTAGTTCTGGGAGACGAGTAAAGAGTAACCGTATAATGTATACTAATTACTTGTCTTGTGGTTGATTGGAAGAAATCGCTTAAAGCGATAAGACCGCGCATTGTACTTTTTTTTTAATCATTGTGTCACTTATTGCATATTTTTATAGGTGTACAATATAGAGTTGTTATTTACTTACTAATTACTGTAAAAAATTGTGGAGGAGCTAAGGTGGAAGTGGAATGCTTCATCGTGAAAAGGGAAGATTTTCCAGATAGGTGATCCGTGCCCGGGGACTCCAACGGTTGATGTTGGAGTTGTATTTATACACACTCATGAGAACACTTCGATAGTGCGGTTGTAAACTTGCCGTCTCTAGCGCTTAATGTAGTACCGCTAGATGTCTCGGATCCCTAGAAGCAAATCTTGTTCCTGTATCGACAGGTCTCCTGAACGGCCACATCAGGGGCACTCACCTTAAAGTCAACCGCCACTGCTGCTCGGAGTGCGACGCTACCTTCTTCCACAAGCAAGACCTTACGGGGCACATGGCCGTGCATACAGGCCAGAATATGTTCCCTTGCCGAGTCTGCTCTAAGAGGTCTGTGGACAGGGTCCAATTCCACTAAATGTCAACGGTTATAGTTGGATGACAATGACATGTCAATGGTGTTATTTTAGCACTTCTCAGAGCAAATACAACCATCGACTGACCATTGAGATGTCATTGTCATCCAACTGTAACCGTTGACATTTAGTGGAATTGGGGCCCAGACAGAGATGACAAAAAACACAGTAAAAGTACATGTTCACGCCCTAGGGTACACCGATAAATTACGTCACACGTTAATGGGGGGAGGGGGTCGACGAATTGTGACAAGGGGGTGGAAGCCCTAAATTTTGTGACGTCACATTTCAAAATCTAATATTTTGTATTTTTTTTCACTAATTTAATAAAAATAAAACTAATTCCGGAACTGCGGTTTTAATTCAATGATGTAAAATTATGAAATGAGACTAGCTGTGACAAGGACGGGGCTGTCAAAAAATCATAAAATTTGTGTGACACAATTTATGGATTGCCCCTTATCTGACGGTGTCTATACCCCAACGGGGAACACCCAATTTTCACCACAATATTTTATGAACCAAACGTGACAGGTGAGTCCGTTGGGGGTGATATTACACATGCCTCATAATTCTGGGACCCGCAGATTTCCTCGCAATGTTTTCCTTCACCATCGAGCTACTATAAATATGTACGTAAGTTTTGGAGCTAAAAACTCCTTGGGAAATGTCCTCACGAGTATTCGGACCCGAACTTCAAGCAAAAGCGTTTTGCTTAACCGCGGCTATCACAGCTCTCTTATATTATTACTTTATATTTGCCATAGATTACATAAAAGTTACTATGTACTAGGGCTTCCGATACCGGGATCCCGGTATTGGCTAATACCGGGATCCCGGTATTGGTTATTTAGTTTTATTTTTAGTATAAACTTTACAGTTACACATACAAGAGCATATTAATAATAGTTGTACATATTTTATTGTACTTATTTTGTATAAATGTAGGCTTTACACCAGTTATTCGTTATCCTCGTTGTTGCTAGGCATAATCTTTTGTCTAAAATGATTCTCCTGAAGAAAACAGTTTATTCTTACGGTATAACCTATCTGTTGTTCCCTTTCATATTTTTAAGGGGTCAGATTTAAGTAAAGTTAGTGATTCCACAATTCGTGCCTCTTATTTTATTTGCTTTTATCAGTAGTTTAGTAGTTCATTCAACATTTTGGATATGAAAATGAAACTTACCTGAAGTAGGTACTTAAGTACTTGGTTTAACTATTGAAGATGATATTTTAAAGTTTTAATTATAAATAGATACCTATGTAATTTTTCAGTTATACATTGTACATAAGAGATGACATGTATAGTGATTTGGCCGAATACCGAATAACCGGTCACGGTCTTGACCCAAGCGCCGAATATTCTGCTTTGATGGAAATACCTACATTCTCTTTCTAATGCATGCGCTGTGCAAGCAACACAAATAGGGCGTGCAGAGGGGTTTATTTGTTTCATTTAGGAATTAATCATGTCACACACGCATTATTTCTTTATTTTACTTCAGTTCGTCCAAAGGAAAACATCGTACCGTTTAATTGATAATTTGCTATTCGGCAACTTTGTTCATAATATTCGACCGAATATCGAATCTTAAACAAAATTACCAAATACTGAAGATTAACTGAATATTCACAGCATCTTTATTGTACACAATACTTAGCAAATTAGCATAAACGCAAATAAAAGAGATTTTTTTCTTTTGTTATATTTTCTACGTAGAATATACGATTAATCATAAAAAAAGACATTAATTCCTGTTGTGACTAATCCTGGAATAGGTTTTCGTTTACATTTAAAGTGATATTATTAACAAAAGGTGATTTTCAGTAAAACAACTGATAGTTTGTGTTATTTTCTTCATAAAATTTGGCATTTGCTGCTTGAAAAGAAAAAAAAAAATCTGAACACAATTTCAATACCGGGATCCCGGGATCCCGGTATTGGAAAAAATCTTTCCGGTATTGATACCGGTATTCAAAAAATCCGGTATTCGAAAGCCCTACTATGTACCAGATAGTCACTCCCTGCAAAATATCCCATATCTAACCGATTTAATACTACAATTTTGCGTCCCTAACCGCTGCGATCTAAAATGTGTCTAAATATTTGACCGTAAAGTTTAAAGCCTATTGAATTTAAGTTCGAACTAATGCGGAGTCGAACTGCATAAAATATAAAAATAATAATAAATTGTGGGACACAATTCACACACGGTCATTCAGTCCCAAACTAAGCAGGGCCTGTACTATGGGTACTAATACAACTGATAAACATATTGAAATAAATATTAAACTAATAGACACGAAGCTAACATACATGTTCATGGCACACAAATGTTAGGCTAGAGCGGGATTCGAACCCGTGACCTACTCAGAAGGCAGGCTCACTACCAACTGAGCCAACAGGTCCGTGAATAATTTTTCATCTTTCTTAAACAGATTTCCCCGAAAAAACGCATTGAAAGTGCACATGAGGATACATACTGATGACAGACGGTTCTGCTGCGACGCTTGTGGCATGAAATTCATACAGAAATGTGCTTTAAAAGCACACATGAAGACTCACAATCGGACCGGCGAAAATACTCAAAAATCTACCAATACTACTATTGTGCAAAATGACGTGAAAAATCGGCGTAAAATACAGAAAGACGTGAAAAGTACGCCAATAGTACAGCAAGATGTGAGTAGTACGCCAATAGTACAGCAAGAAGTGAATAGTACGCGAATAGTAC
This sequence comes from Ethmia dodecea, assembly GCA_963855545.1. Lineage (NCBI taxonomy): Eukaryota > Metazoa > Arthropoda > Insecta > Lepidoptera > Depressariidae > Ethmia > Ethmia dodecea. Next base: position 13,001,212 of record OY979454.1, read on the forward strand.
ACAGCGAGAGTAATGTTGAAATAGTACAAAATGAAATATTAGTAGAAACATCAGTTTGTCCTAAAGATATTTTACCAAAAATTAAGAAAACAAGCATTGAAGAATGCGAGAAACCTATTTTGTACAATTGTTATAAATTGTTTTATTGATCACATTTTGTTGTTTTATTAAAATAGCTAGCAGCGCCCTGCGGTTTTACCCGCGTCTGTCCCTTTGCCGTGGAATTATAACCCATGTTACTCCCAGAAAAGTAATATTTCCATTGGTGAAAGAATTTTTGCCTAGCGGCTTTGCCCGCACGGATCCAATTCATTCCCGTTCCCGTAGGAATTTCTGAAAATTCCTTTATACCAGTTTCCTACGACATATAAGACACCTACATACCATATTTCAAGTTTCTAGTTGTAATCGTATCGGAATAGTACGTATTTCTATTTCTAACCAGTTTTTATATTTTCCTGGAATAAAAAGTACCCTTGGATGTTGACCCGGTTATCTCCATGACAAATTTCATTAAAATTCGTCCAGCCCGTTTGGTGGTGAGCCTATCGCCGGACCGGAGCATAACTAATAAATAAAAAGTATGCCTATAGTAAATATTACCTTAATCTCCATCAACCCGTAACAGAGCCCACGGCTGTGCTAAGGGTCTTTCCTCACACATTAGTAAGTATGAACCATAATCTCCCACCGCGGGTTTGGGATGGCGGCGATTTGAAGATCGCGTTAGGCTAGTGGTAAGCAGACAGATTTTTTTTAGCCACCGGAGGTTGTCTAAAATGGCTTAACGACTTCCATTGTGCTTAAACACAACGAAAACCAGGACGAATGGTTTACGTGCCTTCCGAAACACTGAGTCGCTCGTGATTTATGCCACTAGGCCGTTCACCCATTCACTGACTGACCGCGCCATCTTTGCTTAACCTCTGTGCTCGTTACAAACACACTGGTTTTTCTGAGCTACGAGTAAATAAACTCTAATTTTACAGAACCATCGTAAAAGTGTATTAGGCTACGTATTAGGTAAGCTTTGAGTTAAGGTATCTATTTGAAATGACAATCACAAAAAGTAAACTCCATGTTCGTAATGTTATCAAGAGATACAAATTAAATTGATTGTCTGCACTGATTAGTTCTAATCTAGTACAAAAACCTTAGCGTAATCCATACACGAATGTTATCAGTTGATCAATGTTTATCAAAATCGATGCCCTCAATCGAGATAAAAGAGTTGTCGATCGTGTCCATGTCCCATCTCTATTTGCCGCAGTGCTGCCAAGTTAGATAATTTTCCGCATTTTAGGCTACCTCGAAGGATGTTAGGGCTACCAAAACTTACACTACATCTAATGAAACGTACATTTATGTTGTTGTTCAAATAGATATAAATGTCAAACGACTAAATAGATATTCATAAACGTTTACGTATACTCTTTACAGTAGTGAAACTAATTTTTCTTTTTCTTCAATAACTTTAAATTGCTGGATTTCGGGATAATAACTAAAGAATAAAAAATGGCGTAAGCTACTTGGCACTTGGTTTAGAACTGGCAAGTGGCAACACTGATTTGCCGCGTTCATTCATTCTCAATATTCTCATTCTGCAAGTGGCTTTTGACATGGCGCCAGTGTGTACTACACGGACTAGTGGTGTATTTTTGCTATTATTTTTAATAATAAATGCCTGCGCCTTGTCACCTCCATGGATATTATCCGTTCGTGTTAATAATGTATCGTGTAATGTTGATAAATGTGTTTACAATGTTGATGTGAGTGGGTCGGGCGTCCAAGTGTGGTCAGTAACCTACAAGCCGGCGGTACGAGGCGGTTTATGCGAGACACCTATCTCTGAGAATGTTGGTAGCGAAAATGTGGAATTTGAAGTGGATAATTCGAATGAAAAACTGTATTTTTGTGCGCGAAACTCCGATGGTGTATGGTTGCATCAAGGAGAATATTTATATTTGGAAGCGAATGACGTCATCGGGCACAAGGCATTCGCTCGGTGAGTTTCATTTCAGTTTTTTATTTTTTATTTATTAGTTTTAAGAGTATGGTTTCGTTTTGGAACGCACTCTTATGTAATGGCGGGAAATTTTATTGGCACAGATAGATTTATAATGCTTCGCATTATGTAACGAATTGGTAACGAATGGCAAATCTTTGGTGGTCTATTTTTACTATCATAATGTATCTTATCTTCAATCTATACTAATTATCATTCAAATCATCCAATCAATAATAATTATCGGAGATCAAATTGTGGGTAGGCAGTTGAAATATTTTCCCGCGTCAATTTTGGAGAATGACGTTTTAATGAATCACTCGCGCACACTGGCTAAATTCAAGGAAATAACCGTGGTTTATTTACAGATTGAGTTATCTACAATACCTACACACGACAACACTAATTTTAAACTCATTCTAAGAATAATTGTAAAATTATTCGCAGATTCCTTAATTAGCTTTACCTACGTAAAAAAAATTAAGCCTTGCTTAAAAACGAAAAAACAAACTTTGTGTCAAACTTGAGAAAGTACCTACCTACCTAGTTGACCAGTTTCTTTCAAAGGTTGGCATTACTGGATTGTGAAAAGTTGTATCCTTATCGGTCAAGTGGTTCTATGGGCAATGCAACTAGGTAGTAACAACGTTGAGTGCCGTACATTCAAACTATATACCTACCTACCTACATGCTACAACTATTTTGTAATTATAATTTAACTTCGTAGGTAGGTATATAAAGACAATGTTAGTTTAATGTAACTGAGGTAGACGCGTTACCTGTGCTCAAAATAGTCAAAATATGGCAATAATATTCCGTAATTACAGGAAAAGTTGCGTATTTTTTCTTAATTGTTTGTAGGTAGGTACCTAACTACCTGTCTACCTGCGAGTAGATAAAATTATATTCAATTGAAATTTGCACTAATATTATAAACTAGCGGTTCTGCGCGGTTTTACCCGCGTACTTCCCGTCGGATTACGGGGACAAAATATAGCCTATATGTTATTCTGATGTATGAGCAATATAACTAAATTTTCATCAAAATCCGTTCAGTAGTTTTAGCGTGAAAGAGCAACAAACATCCATACCTACTCACAAACATTCGAGTTTAAAATATTAGTAGGATAAAAAATCGCGACTCGCAATCTCGACAAACATAGTATATACTATATCCATGTGATAGATAACACAACACTGACGGTTTATCTTGTGTACATATAAATAAAGTTTAACGATAGTTATAATCTGGAGTTTTTGAAACGAGGCGAAGCTTAATAAACTGGTTCTGTTTTTGTGACTATATTTTGTCTGCTTGTCGTAGGTACCTACTACTTTCACTTTTTGTATATGATATGTCTGTTCTGCGCGGTTTCACCCGTGTATGTCCCGTTCCCGTGGGAAAATTGTTAGCTCCTGTTACTTCCAGAAAAGTAAGCTTTCCATTGTTGAAAGAATTTTAAGAATCGGTCCAGTAGTTCCGGAGCCTATTCAATAAATTTTTGACGTGATAACGTCTTATAAACATACACAAAAGCGATGGTACAATACCCAAGCATCCACGCCATAAACAAATAAAAAAAATCGGCACAATCACGATAACATTCCACAGACTGGGTAATAATGACAACAATGATTGACCTACACTCGTTACGTTACGAACGAGAGAGTTTCGGCCATTATTAAAAAATACGGTCATGTCCGAATCGGACTCGCTCACGGAGGTTTCTGCCCTCTATATGCAGACACAACAAAATTATCTATCTATTTACACCCGCCGTGGCTCACTGCTGTTTGACGTGGTATCTTTAAAAAAGCAGGTGGTTATCAATTCGTCTGTTTTTTTTATGTTTGTTACCTCAGAACATTTGACTGGGTGAACCGATTTGGATGATTTTTTTTATTTGAAAGCTGGTGCTTCCAGATTGGTCCCATTTTAATTTCGTCCAGTTCTGACAACGGCATCCATGAGAAAACCATATAAGTTGAAGATTGAAGTCGGTTTTTTTACTAGAGTGGTTATTAGATTTCCGTACCCAAACGGCGGGTCATGAACCGTGATAGTTAGGCAGTTGCAATTTTCACAGATGATATATTTCTATTGCCACTATAACAACAAATACTAAAAAATAGATTATAATTGAAGGGGGCTCCCATACAACAAGCATGATTTTTTTGATCAACAAACCTGACGTAAATCGCAATTTACCTTTCATTCGCTTTTTATAGATAACGGTACGGAACCCTTTTATTTGTTGCAACAGAAATACATCATCTTTGAAAATTTCAACTGTCTAAGTATCACGGTTCATGAGATACTGTAGCCTGGTGACAGACGGACGGAAGGACAGAGGAGTCTTAGTAATGGCAGAGACCAGTTTAAATAAAACGGGTCTGTGGTAATATGGTCCCGTCTTACCCTTTGGGTACGGAATCTAAAAAGGTACTCCGACTTGCCTCCGACTTAAAAAGAACTACCCGAAACACGAGTATGTGTCATATATCATTACATATTGTTATTTATATTGTAAACTGAACACTGGCATTGGTTGGCAGGTCCCCAGACTGTGACCAGACGACATTGGAGCAAACATTGAATGAAAATAACTGCATCCTGTGTTTAAATTACATTATAGTAATGTACTCGTTACGATATAATGTCAAAACTGGTGACTTAAGTTAGAACCCTCACTATACCCGTCGTCAACCCGTTACAGCCCACTGCTGAGCTAAGGGTCTTTCCTCACATTGAGGAAGTATGGATAATCTCCCACGCGAGTCCACCGCGGATTGGGAGTTGGTGTTAGGCTAGTGGCGACCTAAATGTCAGAATTTTTCAAGCAACTGACATTGTACGTACAACGAAATATCGGGACCAACGGGTTAACGAGCCTTCCGAAACACGGAGGCGCTCGTTTATATAATGCCACTAGGTCCCCATTAACTGTCGAACCGCGCCCAACTTTGCGATATCGTTACCAACACATTTGTCAGGGCTATGAGAGCCTCACTATATTACGGAAAAAAAAACTCACGCCTTATAATATCCCCGAGGGGGTAGGCAGAGGTATTCCATTTCTGGATATACCCACTTTTCAAGAGACATTCTTTACAATATTAGATTTGTTTTAATAATGATAAACAACTATTCCTAAATAGTGCTTAAGGCCATACATACATACGTAATATCACGCCTATTTCCCATAGGGTAGGCAGAGACAATAGACTGCCACTTGCTACGAACCTTGCAGATCTCTCGTGCTTCCTCCACATCCATCAAACGACTCATGCATGCTCGTCGGTTTCGGGTACTCTTTATCTGGCTTTTCTTCAATACATCGATCGGGTCGATGTAAGTACGCCTAGGTCGTCCTCTACCGACTCGCCCATTCACAACACCCTTGTATATTTGTCTCGTTAAGCACCTTTCATTCATCCTCAATATGACCAAACCAAAACACCAATGCCTAGCAAATAAATAGCCGATACCCCTCCCAACTAAATCAACAAACAAACACACAAACAAAAGAAGTAACAGAATCACGGTGTGGTTGCTCGTAAGTCGTAACGGTAACTCGACATTGTATGTAATTCGATGGCAGTTCTACTCGGAATGCGAACAAAACGTCGTTCCAATACGCGTATAGCGAGTACCATATATATAAAGAAGATAATAAATGTATCTACATATGACACTAGCTGTTCCGCGAGGTTTTACTCGCGTAGGAACCTACTTAGCCTAGCCGTAGAACAGATGACCGTTTGGGGAGACATGTTCTAGAGCGGAGACCGCGAATCGGCAAGCGGGTAGGACGCCCTGAGGCTAGTGGAACGAAGATCTTCGCAGGGTGGTTGCATCTGGATGAGAGTTGCCGAGAATCGAGCTGAATGGCGTGCAATTAGAGAGACCTATGTCCAGCTGTGGACTGCTATAGGCTGATGATGATTAGACTAGTGGTCATCTAAGTTTCCGAATTTTTTAAGCAACCCAAGGGTATCTGACATGGCTTAACGACATCCACTGTGCGTTAACAACGAAAACCGGGAACAACGATTCAACGTTTCTTCCGGAGGAACTCGTGACATAATGCCTCACCCTTTCACTGAATGACCGCGCCCATCTTTGCTTAACCATTGTGATCGTTACAAGTGTTGAGTTCGCATGGAATATGACAAGTATAAAACCTTCTTGACACATGCAAGCTCTTAACCAGACGTTCAAAAATTAAAAAGTGTCGGACTTAGTTGTCAAGGTGAAAAAATAGTGTCAACACGTACCTAGTCAATACAGAATATTTATTAAAATATCGTAAAAACTCATAATTCTATCAGTGCTAACAATAATCCGTCATCCTAAAACTGCGCATCCAAAACTCAGCAAAATAATAACAAGCACACTGGTATCGCATGGCTACGAGCGCCTCTTATAATAAATCGTGAATTATCTATCAAGTAAAGCAGGTAATGGCATATCACCAAGGTAGCGGTCGTAGCGGCCTCTGGAAAGGCCGTGGTTTATTGAAACCTAAATGAAAAAAAATGTGAAAAAAATATTAACAATCATTGGATTGGTAATAATTTTAGCACATTTTCAAAAGCGAACGCTGGGTAAGGTGTCGCAAGCTGATAAGTGATAACACAACAGAGCTTGCAACTTGGGAATCTGTCACCATTACATTGAATCGAGAAAAGCTTGCTTTATATAAAAAAAGTTGTATTATCTTAAACTTCAAGACCGAGAGCCTGACTTCATCCGGCACTGTCTGAGGCCTAATATTATTTAATTGTGGGACACGATTCACACACGGTTATTTAGTCCCAAACTAGGCAGGGCCTGTACCATGGGTACTACACTACTGATAAACATACTTAAATAAATATTAAACGAAGACACGAAGCCAACAGACATTTTCAATCACACAAATGTTGACCCCGTAGCTTACCAGTCGACTGTTACGGGTAGATCATTTAAACCGTTAGTAGTTCCAAAAAACTCGTCTATTCCTTCCGTGCAAGCGTGACGAAAATTATAATTAACAGTGAGTCAGATAGAATGCAGACGAAATTTAAATAAAACTCTTTGCCAACCGGCGCTTACGTCATTCATGACACGTTAGTCGTCATCTGATTCTGATGTTGGCATCTGATGTAATGACGTCAATTTCACAGCAAAAGTAATATTGTGACTCGTATTACTCGTAACAATATAATATGACCTAAATCTGTCTGCCTTGTAGAACAGATACTGACAGAGCAACAAGAGCGGATCAAGGGGGGATAGGTCATTAGGGGTCATCCGATCTTTATATAAAAGCATTTCGATTTGATGTTATATTTGTCAATTACTAGCCGACAAACGTTGTTTTGCTTTAAAATTACTTATTACTATTAATTATTACGTACCATAAGGGAAGGAAAATAAGAATTGTCTCAGATCAGAATATGTGATCTGGCGCTATTTTATTTACTTCCCGAGGTGTGTATACTTTTTTCTTTTCGACGGAGGCGGAAAGCGGCAATTTGGTTTAGCGCAGCGGGTCGAAATTTTCCGCTTTCCGCGCCCGGAAAAATTAAAAATACTTTACGACCTGCTCTCATACAACAAATTAAAAAAAACATTCAAATCGGTTGAGCAGTTTCGGAGGAGTTCAATCACAAACACCGGGACCCGATATTTTTATGATTAGAAAGATGATATGACATTTTGCGAACGTGACATTCTGCACTTGATCCTCTGATCCTGATCCTGCTGTAGTGGTGTGGCCATACTTCCTGAAATGGATACGTCTGCCTACCCTCTCGGCGATAAAGCGAGCGTATATTACTACTATTTACAGTTTGGGAACGCGACGCGCTTCCGTGCAGACTTTTTCTCAAGGTCGAAGTCGTTAAGTTTTTTTATGGGTCGGCAAAAGACGGTCATTTGGTGATGTAATCAAAAGTACAACTGTTTTGGGAGCTGCCAATTTTTAGGGTTCCGTACCCAAAGGTCTGTCTGTCCGTCTGTCCGTCTGTCACCAGGCTTTATTCATAAACCGTAATAGTTAGACAGTCAAAATTTTCACAGATGATGTATTTCTGTTGCCGCTATAAGAACAAACACAAAAAAACATAAAAAAATAAATATTTAAGGTACAACAAACGAGTTTTTTTGACGTTTTTATAGATAATGGTACGGAACCCTTCGTGCGCGAGTCCGACTCACACTTGGCCAGTTTATTTTTACTTTAATCTGTAAAGAACCGCGGTTCCAATTGGAACCGAGACACAATTAAAAATCTATTGTGTCTCGGATGCTTGGTCTTAGAGGTAGCCCAGGTGGTTAAGAGCCCGCTTCTCATTCGTGAGGCTCGGTTTTGCATCCTGGGATGTACCAATGAGTTTTCAAAAACTTATTTAAATACTTTTTCGTATTATTAGTCGTAGGTATTTATCACTAGCTCGACGGTGAAGTAAAACATCGTGAGGAAAAGAAATACATCATCTGTGAAAATTTCAACTGTCTAACTGTCACGGTTCATGCGATACAGCCTGGTTACAGACGGACAGACAGACGGACGGACGCACAGCTGAGTCTAAGTAATAGGGTCCCGTTTTACCTTTTGGGTACGGAACCCTAAAAATTGCACTGCTTAATCCCTTGTCAGTGGGCCCACCGTTACCGGGAGGGTCCATATACGCCAACACCGAAGAAGCAACAGGTCCTCCACTGACTAAGGGAGATGAAAAACTGCTCCGTCTGACACGGTGAGCCATCTAATCGTATGTAAGAGGTAAATCATGTGAATTAAGTAACAATGAACTATTCATACAACTTACGTAGTTCTTGAGTCAGCTGTTAGTGATAATTTTCGTAAGATAAGCGCTTCCGTTCCGCACTTACCATCTAGTAAAGATACTAAGTTCAAAATCAAATTTGTTTAATTACAGTTGAAATACTAAAATTCATAAGAGACCGTTCAGCGAAGGACATCTTTAATCGGTAAACATGTAATTTTTTAAAGGAGACCAAATTTTTTTATGTTAAATTACCATTTATCTGTTTCGCGGGGTTTCACCGTAATTCCCGTTCCCGGGGGAATACGGGGATAAAATATAGCCCATGTTACTCTCTGATACTGTCTTAAGTTCGCCATGTGTACATTTTCTTGGTACATGAAGTTAAATAAATAAATGAAAAATAAATAATGTAGCTTTCCATAAATTAAAGAATATTTAAAATTGATTTAGTGGTTTAGGCGTGAAAACGCGTGCGTAACAAACAAATTCGCATTTATTATATTAAGTAAGATTTTGAAATTCGTTATATCTTTAGAATGGAATGTCTGATTTTAATAATGCAAAAAGTAATCTACAGTTATGGAAACAGTGTTGAATATGAAATGATTTATTTTCGTATGGATTAATATAAAGTTATGGATATGGTCTGATTTTAGTCGGCATTTCTATCACAAACTTTGAGTATTAAACCAACAGGAAACGTCACGGGCACTAGTTTCTTTGCAAAAAATCTGCTAATTTCTGCTGGGGCGGGACGAGGAAACGCACACAAATAATTTCAAAACAAACGCATTTTTTGACAAAATAATTAAACACTAGCTTGAACTAGATACACACAAATACATTCACCAATCCAAGCACTCCGTGAACTCATAAAAACTAGTTGTATATAACATGTATGATCGTTGACCGACACTTTTTTGGCAGAGGGGAACGCCTGTCAGTGGCGTCTCCGGTTGGTTTAATACTTAAAGATCACAAACAATAGTTAGAACAAACACAAACAATAGTTAGAACAAACACAAACAAACAGTAGTTAGAGTGACATAACTACAATAGTTAGACATATTATTATGCTATAGCGAAATATGTTCCTTAATATTGTAGAACATTATTTTGTACTATCATCCTAAGATGTGTTATATTATTATTATAGCCCGTAAAAATTCCTAGAAACTTATTGTATTTTTGTGCAAGAGATTAAAAACAGTAACATGTTGATCCTTAGGCTGATGGCTAAATTGCCGATGACTCACTAAACAAAACAAAAATGTCTGTTACTGATTGTGGTTCGTTCATTGGTGTCTAGCTTGATTGAATTGATGTGTTTATTTACCGCCCTGTACAGACTGGCACTGGCAGTAATTCAGTTTAAGTGACCGGCTAGCGGCTGAAAAGAAAAAAAACTTCGAGGTCACACGAAATTTTGTACAAATAACGTTTTTGGTTTCAAGATAGTATAAAAAACAAAGTCGCTTCCCGTTGTCAGCCTCATCTGCCTGTCCCTATGCTTAGATCTTTAAAACTACGCAACGGATTTGATGCGTTTAAGTGGAAGGTTTATATTAAAGAGATTAAAATTTAATAGGACATAGAGGGGACAAAGCGAGGAATATCTGAAGCCAAAAATTATTACCTACGGTCATAAGTCTAGTGTGATTCGACGATTCGAGTTCCCATTCCCGTAGGAATACGGGGATCTTCTAGCTTTCCATTGGTGAAAGAATTTTTAAAATCGGTCCAGTAGTTTTTGAGTTTATTCTTAACAAAGATACAAAAAGACAAATCTTTCCTCTTTATAATATTAGTACTCATACGTACATTTGGAGTCCAGGCCGACCATATCTATAGAAGTATGTAATGTATGAGTTCTACAACGCTTTAGTGGGCTTCATAAACAACACTGACATTGTTTCAAAAATGGTCTCGTAGCCTATTGGCTGAATCGATTACAGAACATAGTTTAATTGAACCAATGAAAGGGGACTCGAAACAAAACACTCAGACAGTTTTATTAGGTAATTGGTTTTTGTCGCTGGGCTTGGCCGACTGCGGAACGCAGAGAAAGGTTATGTTACGACTATAAAGTAAAGTTGCTCTTTGGAGGACATCCTTTGTAAACAATACATTACAAAATTATTGTAATGTAAATTATGAGGGGCGTTTTGGCTCAGTTGGTAGTGACCCTGCCTTCTGAGCCGGAGGTCGAGGGTTCGATCCCCGCTCGAGGTCAACATTTGTGTGCATGAACATGTCTGTTGGCTTTAAGTCTGGTCCTTTAATAGTCATCTAAGTATGTTTATCAGTTGTTTAGTACCCATAGGCCCTGTCTATTTTGGGACTAAATGACCGTTGGGACCGTGTGTGAATTGTGTACCACAATTTATTATTATGAAATCAAATCATTAATTTCTGCAGCAAAAAATACACAATGTTTGTGCCCTTTGAGGTGGAGAGACCATTGCACTATGGGACCACCCTAAAAAATACCCGTGAACCATCCTTCGAATCGGCACGCTTGGGCCGGCTCTACCGGAGTGATACCATGGCCTCACAGAAAACCAGCGTAAAGCAATGCATTGCGTTTCGTTGAGTGAGTGAGGTAACCGGAGGCCCCAATCCCTCCTCCCCTCCCCTCCCCTCCCCCTACTCCCACCTCAAAGGTCGGCAACGCAGTTGTGACTCTTGAGTTGCAGGTGATGTCCATGGGCGACGGACGTCACTTACCATCAGGTGACCCGTCTGCTCGTTTGCCCCCTTTTTTATCATAACAAAAAACAAAAAACCCTTCCGCATACATAAAATAACTTCATCCTCAATTACCGCAACCGAAAACAGTCTTAAAAAAGCAGTGACCAACTTGCCGTGGCCGGCCAATTCATGGCTGGGGCCATGGCCCCCCCTAGGAAAAATCCCTAGCTACGCCAATGTCAAAGAGCTGTCAACGTTTGGTCGACGCTTCACGTGCCCCATCCAGACTCCACGAGGCTACACGAGGGAACGCGAGACCGAGAGTGAGGACATTGCACTCGTGTCCCCTCTTCCCTCGCCTAAGTTGTTTGTTTTTAAAAAACAGGGAGGAGGTTATCAATTCGTAGCGAATGTTTTTTTCTGTTTTTTATATATAATACTAGCGACCCGCCCCGGCTTCGCACGGGTGCAATGCTAATACTAAAACCTTCCTCTTGAATCACTCTATCTATTAAAAAAAAACGCATCAAAATCCGTTGCGAAGTTTTAAAAATTTAAGCATACATAGGGACAGAGAGACATAGGGATATAGGGACATAGAAAGCGACTTTGTTTGATACTATGTAGTGACAATACAATAACTCTTCACTGTAGACCAAAAACAACACAATATGGATACCAACATTAACTAAAGTACAATGGGCGGTCTTATCGCTTTTAGATCTCTCCCAGACAACCTTAAGATGGATGCAACTGAGAGATTTTATGTTAATTACCTCAGAACTTTCGACTGGTGACTTTGGTGGTGGACTTTGGACTGATGAGCAGTGATAGCCCTGACAGTTAAAGAGCCGGTCGAAAATCAGTGAGGCTCGGGTTCGAATCCTGGCATGTACCAATGAGTTTTTCAAAAACCTACGTAAGTACATATTTATCACTAGCTCGACGGTAAAGGAAAACTTCGTGAGAAAACCCGCAGGTCTCAGAATTAATTCTGAGACATGTGTAAATAGACCGGGTCCGGCGATGGGCTCACCACCTATCACGTTTAGGGGTCCAATATATCTCGTCAAGTGTGGGTATATCCAGTAATAGAATACCTCTGCCTACCCCCTCGGGGATGAAAGGCGTGAGATTATATTTATTTATTTATAACTTTCGACTGGGTGAACGGATTTTGAACATTCTTTTTTTATTCAGAAAGAAAGAAAAATATTTATTTGCTCGGACCACACACATACACGTACAATACATACAAAAAGAAAGAAATAAAAACCTATACGCAAGAGATTGGCGTGTATAGCGTATCGTGCAAGCTAAAGGGCCATGACTCAGCACTGCGTCACAGCTGCAAGACTGCGACTGGCCGTTGATTCTGTCACGAAGCCGCAATTATTGTACAGAATCAATAAATAGCCACAAAACAAAATTTTAATTCGGTCAATTGAATGTCATGGTATAGTGATTGAAATTGCATAGAAAATATAAATATAAATTAAAAAAAAACTGGTGCTACCCGTGTGTTCCCATTTTAATTTTGTCCAGTTCTGATAATGAAACTACACACACCGGCACAATTAGCGGAACAGAAAAAAAAGGGAGTATTTACGCATTTTTGCGTGTTACTGGCCGGCTAAACAAGCTTTTTTTAAATTTGGGTTTTAATTTAAAAATGGAATACTAAGCGACTGCCCTTTTTTTCATTCTTTTGTTTTAATTTTCATTGAATCATTTTTTCCACCGCTTGTCCGTTTTTAGAAGGTTCGTGAATTCCATTTGAAAAGCTTTGAATTGCAGTTTTTGAGGCTTTTGAGTTTTTTCGCATATTGATAATTTACGAGCATCTAATTATGCCTGATTTAACGCCATCAGAAATCATTAGGGCAGATCGAATGAGGAGAAATGGTCAAACCTACAGATCGATTGCCAGAAGCCTTCGTCGATCGTTATCAACGATTTATCGTAGCATCCAACGATACAGATTGACGAATGCTCTAGTGAGAAGGAGAGGACAAGGCCGGAAAAGGTGTACTTCAAGGAGGGATGACCGTTTTCTCCAACTTCAAGTCCGACGGAACACGAGACTAACGGCGGTGCAGGCTCGAAATTTACTGGAAGAGGTACGAGCAGTAAGGATGAGTGAGCGGACAGTTCGTAGAAGATTCGAAGAAGTGGGTATAGGCTCGTATGTGCCCGCCAAAGCCCCAAAACTTGAGAGACATCATCGCACAAACCGTCTACACTTTGGTCGTGAACATCGTGATTGGGACTTCGACGACTGGGGACAGGTTCTTTTTACTGATGAATGCAGAGTTATGTTAAATCAAATTGATGGAAGGCAGCGAGTATGGAGACGCAAAGGAGAACGGTATATCCAGTCTAATTTTGAAAATACAGTTGCATATGGCGGCGGTTCAATTATGGTCTGGGGAGGAATATGTTTAGGAGCTCGTGCGGAGTTAGTAGTGGTCGATGGCGGGAATCTGAATGCTGATCGGTATATCAGGGAGATTTTAGAAGAACATGTTGTGCCATTTGCCCCCTTTATTGGTAACAACTTCATTCTAATGCAGGATAATGCTCGGGCTCACAGTGCTCGCACAGTACAGACATACCTAAACCATGTTGGTATAACGGTGATGGAGTGGCCAGCACGGTCCCCCGATATGAACCCTATAGAACACGTCTGGGACTTGCTAAAGAGGAGTGTAAAGTCAAGAATGCCCCTTCCCAATAATCTCAACGAGTTGCGAAACGCATTACTTGAAGAATGGCAGAGGTTGCCCCAAGAAACCATTGATAACATCATCCGCAGCATGCCCAGACGGATGGAAACCCTCATCAGAGCACGAGGAGGAAACACTCGATATTGAACAGTCATTGAAATTGTTGTTAAACTTTGGAAAATCTTGAATTTTCTGCTGTTTCTCTATAATTAAAAATCGAAGAAAAATGCATTTTGTTTAATTTAATTTTTATTTTTATAAAATTTTAAGTATGGTGTTACAAATGAATGTCAAAACATGTTAATTTAATTGTTGTTTCATTTTAAATAATATATTGTTTAAAAATTACATTCATTGTTCTAAATTCCCTCTTTTTTCTCCTTTTTTTTTCTGTTCCGCTAATTGTGCCGGTGTGTGTATATAAGTCTTAAAGCATTAAGTATGTGCGTGACAAATTGACGAATATATCACGCCAACCGATTTCGATTATTCTTTTTTTAACCGACTTCAAGAAAAGAATATGTTCTCAATTGAATGTCTTTTTCGCGCGAGTCAAAGGACGCGAGGGGGCGAGGCGAGGGAATCAACCACCTCTTGCGCTCGCTGAACTGCTATAATGCAAGGACCCGCGGGTTTTTTTAACGTGACAACGTCTTATAAATGGATGAACGCCGGCTACACGCACGATCAAGTGTCACGTTCCGTCTAAGTCGAGCGTGCAGGTGAGAGCGCGGAACAAGCAATAGAGAGGCACGATCGGCCTAAACGTTTGGCTTGTGACGCATCTATCTCTCTTCCACTCAAATATGCAATTTTTCATCAATGTTTTCTTATGACGTTATCACGTAAAATTATCTTCCGTAAACCGACTCTACAGTATTTTTTTTATCGTGACGGAGTGGAGTAGTAATTTCGCTTTTATGAAATCGTACCAATATCAACGCAAGACATTATAATATTGGAAGGCACATAAAGTAGGTAACTTAGTCACTTCAATCACGCCTATCTTGTAGTAGACAGACGTTGCGGGCAACTGATTAAATCGAGAGTGGGGATGGCTAAAGAGCAGTGATAGCCCGAACGGTTAAAGAGCCGGCCGAAAGTCAGTGAGGCTCGGGTTCGAATCTTGGCATATACCAATTACCAATGAGTTTTTCAAAAACTTACGTACATATTTATCACCAGCTCGACGGTGAAGGAAAACATCGTGAGGAAACCCGCAGGTCTCAGAATTAATTCTGAGACATGTGTAAAAAAGACCCGTTCCGGCGATGGGTTCACCACCTATGACGTTTAGGGGTCCAATATATCTCGTGAAACGTGGGTATATCCAGTAATGGAATACCTCTGCCTACCCCCTCGGGGATAAAAGGCGTGAGATTATATATTATATATATATGGGGATGGTTAGCATTCCTGCAGTCTCCATTCGCCAAGACTCGTACCGATGCCGACAACCTCTCGGAGGCGCCTCGCGGGAGTCTGGCGCCGGCATGACAGAGAGTAGGTTTAGCATTTATCTCTGTCAAATGATCAGGCCAGCATATATCATTGGATCAGGCTAGCTATCCAGAGAGGGAATGCGGTCAGTCTTTGGAACACGCATTATAGTTCTCCGGAGGACATATTTTATGTATAAATAAAAACTTGATAAGTGACAGTTTTAGAATTTTTTCAATGGCTTCTTGCCAAATCTCATGATTCTAGGTCAACGGGAAGTATCTATAAGTTTTGATTTACTATTTGCGAGTGTCATCATAAATCATGCGAGTGTCAAAATATTTTTTTTTTGCGGCATTAATGGCCGTCTTTTTTGATGTGGTGCCTTAGAAGCTTGATTTTTACGGCTCTAATTTCGATAGTTTCTGAGAAAAGTGATTTCTATGAAAAAATCGGATATCTCCTTTCCAACAAAGAAATAATCATCAAAATCGGTTTATAAGCGACGAACTTATTCGCGAAACACATAAAAAAAATACGATCGGATTGAGAAACCTCCTTTTTGGTGGTACCATAATAAGGAAACCAGGATCTGATGATGACATCCCAGAGAAATCGAGGGGAACCTTCGAAAATCGTAGTGGCGACTAGTGCTTTGTTAATAATAATAAATATAATATAATATCACGCCTTTTATCCTCGAGGGGGTAGGCAGAGGTATTCCATTACTGGATATACCCACATTTCACGAGATATATTGGACCCCTAAACGTGATAGGTGGTGAGCCCATCGCCGGACCGGGTCTGTTTACACATGTCTCAGAATTAATTCTGAGACCTGCGGGTTTCCTCACGATGTTTTGTTACTTTCTTTAATTTCCTGTTTGAAGCCGTTTTTTTTTTTGTTTAATATTATAATGTTAATATTTAAGTACATATTTATCACTAACTCGACGGTAAAGGAAAACATCGTGAGGAAACCCGCAGGTTCCAGAATGAATTCTGAGACATGTGTCACGTACCTATCACGTTTGGGGGTCCAAAGAATATCTGTTGAAAAGTGGGTATATCCAGAAATGGTATACCTCTGCCTACCCCGTCGGGGATATAAGGCTTGAGATTATGTATGTACCTATGTATGTATGTTAATATAACGCATAAAACATTTTACTTTTCTTCTATAAAACACATACCTACATATAGCTTTACTTGCAAATTAGATAAACTAATACAGTCGTAAATTATTTTATTTTCTACTAGCGGTTCTGCGCCGTTTCACCCGCGTAGTTCCCGTCCCGTCGGAATACGGGAATAAAATATAGCATATGTTACTCAGGGATCTTCTAGCTTTCCATTGGTGAAAGAATTTTTAAAATCGGTCCAGTAGTTTTTGAGTTTATTCGTTACAAAGATACAAAACTACAAATCTTTCCTCCTTATAATATTATAGTACCTATAGAAAACCTTGTGGCTAACGTGTAAAGTGTGCTTGAGCTTGATGACCGTCAGACAACGATTTTATTTAAAGTCGGTTAAAAATGATGAGCTATGATCATGCAAAAAAGAAAACTACGCCTTATATCATTAAGGGGGTAGGCAGAAGTATTCCATTTCTGGATATACCCACTTTTCACGAGATATTCTTTGGACCCCTAAAAACGTGATAGGTGGTGAGACCATTGCCGGACCGTGTCTGTTTACACATGTCTCAGAATTATTTCTGGGACGTGCGCGTTTCCTCACGTTTTCGTGGATTAGGCGCACAGTTCCACATTGGAATTTCGCAAAATGTCACATTAGCAAAACGCCTTTTTCTCATTATGTAATTTTGCGAATGTGGCATTGTGCGCCTAATCCGTTTTCTTTCACCGTCGAGCTAGTGATAAATATGTACGTGAGTTGATACATGCCAGGATTCTAACCCGAGCCTCACTGATTTTCATCCTGTAAAGCAGGCTCTTGAACCGTAAGGCTATCGCTGCTCTTCACTACATAGTATACAACAACGTCGCTTTCTCTGTCCCTATATCCCTATGTATGCTTAAATCTTTAAAACTACGCAACGGATTTTGATGCGTTTTTTTTTATAGATAGAGTGATTCAAAAGGAAGGTTTTAGTATTAGCATGGCACCCGTGCGAAGCCGGAGCGTTTCGCTAGTGTCAATATAAATAAAACAATGGAACATCACGGCCATCGCGTGTCCGCTAATGCTCTGACCCATTAAGTAATGCGTTTGGCCTGGATACATCAATTACTGGAATCGCGCTACTGCCCAAAACGGCTCCCAGTAGATTAATGAGCTATTTCATTATGACCTTGGGTTCATATATTCGAATGGGGACCTCAACCAACTAGGTTTAAAGGTATTAGTTTTCCAAGAAGCAATATTTCGACTTTTTCTGTTCTTTTTATACCAGACAGGCAGTGCCGGATTAAGGTAACTTGAAGCCGTAGTCAATCTTCTTCTGTGGGACCCTTATCCTTATGTGAACAACAAAGAATTAATTTAAAAAAATATTAATACGTATCGTAGGTAAAATGTGTACATGTTGTTCCTTCTGCACTTATCCCATGCTAGGTGAGGTCGGCACAACATTATTTTACATGTTGTCGTAAGATGCGACCAAACCGAACGTCAACGACAATTTATACAATAATTACGATTTTGAAATTTTTTTTTTTTTTCTCGATCGTCTCTGGTCCCTAGACGGGATGCCCTAAGCCATTGCTTAGATAGCTTATAGGCTAATCCAGGACTGCAGACAGGGATAGGCAAAGGGACCTAAGACCGACAGCCCAGTTGTCGTTGTTGTTGTTTTATTCTTCGATATGCTACTGTTGGAGATTCAAGAGTTTATGTAAAAAACAAGTCTTCAAAACTCTTAAATTCCACTAGTCGATCTATCTACAGTAAAACATTGTTCATGTAACTAATAGACTAAGGTAGAACCTTTAAAAATAATAAAAAGTAAAAAAAATATAGTAGTAGGATGAAACCCATTAGAAAAGGAGGGGAATATTATAAAAATGAAAGGAAGAATAAATTACGGGCGATCTGAGGTCGGGAAGGGGATGGGGGTGAGTTTTTAAGGGTAAAAAACGGTTTTTCTCGATTTCCGGCAAAACTAAAAGTCCTATCGAAGAAAGTCAAATGGCAAAGTTGTAGGTAGTAAAAAGATCTAAAACTTTTGTATTTACACTTTTTTCACATAACCTCAAAATTTATGTGAAAAATTCAAAAAACCAAGTTTTTGGTTTTTTATTTTTATCTTGTACAATTTATTTTTATTTTTAACGAAATTTGGTGAAAACTTACTAGTACAGTGAATAGAGACCAAATAAGGGGGGTTACCTTACAAACGGTCCGGTAGTTCTAAATTTTTTATATGTTGTCTAGGATGGTTGTTAAGTGTTTAAAATGCAAAATGCACAATTCCCCCCCCTCCGCGCCCGCCGCCATTTTGAAAAAACGGAAAAAAATCGGCACTTTTTTTACATTTTCACTTATATCTTTGTTTCGGTGCATTTTAGCTACAAAACAGTTCTTTTCAATGTTGTAGAGAATGAAATTCCCTATAATATACGTGTTAAATTTTGTTTGTAGGGCAGATAGTTCACGAGATATGATATTTTAAAAAAGTTAAAAAAATACGCATTTTCCTGAAATTTTTCAAACTTCTAACTTTAGAACGCTGTAATTCAATTTTGGCCTATTTGAGAAAAACAAGTATAAAAATAAAAATTGTAGGGAATTTAATAACCTACAAAATGGATGTATATTTTTTTTAACCAACCTTACGGAGGGGGCAGTAAACATTAAAATGAAAACAACGGCATATTGCGTTTTTTGTTTTGTTGTAGCAATTGTTACTCCACAGTGTATTATTTTCCAGATGTGGCTTGAATTTGGAGTTTATACCAATCTTATTTGGGTTTCTTACATGTATAGCGCAATGATCATCATAAAGGTACTATTTCACTTGAATATTTCACTATTTCACTGGTGATAGGGGAATTTCAAATAAGCCACCAACACAGCAGATACATTTTTTAAATATTCATTTATTTAAACATAGTGAGAACAAAAAGCAGTAATTATCATACAATAATCATTAGTAATTGAACTAATTGGTGAAAAGAAAAAAAAATTTATAAGCGCTTCGCTCGTTTTGTAGGTGGTGAGTTCATGAAGTCGGGGTCTTCATTTTCGTAACATAGTGAAATTACTTGATCGGCGTCGTCTTCGTCGTCGACGATCACTTCATTCCTGTTGTCACATTCTTGGCCAGCACAGAATTTGCAAAGGATGGAACAATTAAGGCCCGCCTTTCTACAGCCACACATCGCCATAAAGCCAGTTTTACATCTGCATGAAATAGTCTTGAGCAGGTTTGGGGGAGCCGCGTCTCTACTCATCCTGATAGGCTCCAGTCTTCCAGCTTTTCATTCATTCATTCATCATTGCTGGAGCAGGCGGAGAGGTGCAGCAGGGTCACTGAACCTCTCCGCCTGCTCCAGCAATGATGGGTCTTTCCTAAAAAGTTGGCAGAGTTTATTCAAACCCAAAAATGTTTGAAGTGGTGTCACAGCCCGATATTGCGTGCATCATGAAGTGGATGGGGATTGTCAAAGACCCTATCGAGTGGGGCTGGAGTAGAAAAGCTGGAAAACTGGAGCCTATCAGGATGAGTAGAGACGCGGCTCCCCCAAACCTGCTCAAGACTATTTCATGCAGATGTAAAACTGGCTGTATGGCGATGTGTGGCTGTAGAAAGGCGGGCCTTAATTGTTCCATCCTTTGCAAATTCTGTGCTGGCCAAGAATGTGACAACAGGAATGAAGTGATCGTCGACGACGAAGACGACGCCGATCAAGTAATTTCACTATGTTACGAAAATGAAGACCCCGACTTCATGGACTCACCACCTACAAAACGAGCGAAGCGCTTATAAATTTTTTTTTCTTTTCACCAATTAGTTCAATTACTAATGATTATTGTATGATAATTACTGCTTTTTGTTCTCACTATGTTTAAATAAATGAATATTTAAAAAATGTATCTGCTGTGTTGGTGGCTTATTTGAAATTCCCCTATCACCAGTGAAATAGTGAAATATTCAAGTGAAATAGTACCTTTATGATGATCATTGCGCTATACATGTAAGAAACCCAAATAAGATTGGTATACACTCCAAATTCAAGACACATCTGGAAAATAATACACTGTGGAGTAACAATTGCTACAACAAAACAAAAAACGCAATATGCCGTTGTTTTCATTTTAATGTTTACTGCCCCCTCCGTAAGGTTGGTTAAAAAAAATATACATCCATTTTGTAGGTTATTAAATTCTCTACAATTTTTATTCTTATACTTGTTTTTCTCAAATAGGCCAAAATTGAATTACAGCGTTCTAAAGTTAGAAGTTTGAAAAATTTCAGGAAAATGCGTATTTTTTTAACTTTTTTAAAATATCATATCTCGTGAACTATCTGCCCTACAAACAAAATTTAACACGTATATTATAGGTAATTTTATTCTCTACAACATTGAAAAGAACTGTTTTGTAGCTAAAATGCACCGAAACAAAGATATAAGTGAAAATGTAAAAAAAGTGCCGATTTTTTTCCGTTTTTTCAAAATAGCGGCGGGCGCGGAGGGGGGGGAATTGTGCATTTTGCATTTTAAACACTTAACAACCATCCTAGACAACATATAAAAAATTTAGAACTACCGGACCGTTTGTAAGGTATCAGCTCTCTATTCACTGGGTTATACCTTATTATGTCCCAAATGCGCTGTAATTTATTTGATTAAAAATATTTATTTTTTCACCTTATTTTGAATTAATATCGAAAAAACACCCTAATTTTCAATCGAAAATTCACCCGTCAAAATATCAGTTTTTTTCAAAAAGTTGATATGCTTTCTGTTCGTTGAAATTTCTACTTTCCGATGGTGAAAAAAAAATATATATGTTACTATAGTAAATCTTCTCAGAAAATGCAAAAAATCTTGTACTAAAATATCATTTAATTTCAATCTTAAGCATACTATTTTTTAAAGAAAATATTACGATTTTTATGTTTGAGTTGAT
Organism: Ethmia dodecea; assembly: GCA_963855545.1. NCBI lineage: Eukaryota > Metazoa > Arthropoda > Insecta > Lepidoptera > Depressariidae > Ethmia > Ethmia dodecea. The sequence continues at coordinate 13,022,953 of OY979454.1, forward strand.
TGATACAGATAAAAACAAATAAAAATCGTTATATTTTCTTTAAACACATAATAAGGTAAGTTTTCACCAAATTTCGTTAAAAATAAAAAAAAAATTGTACAAGATAAAAATAAAAAACCAAAAACTTGTTTTTTTGAATTTTTCACATAAATTTTGATGTTATGTGAAAAAAGTGTAAATACAAAAGTTTTAGATCTTTTTATTACCTACAACTTTGCCATTTGACTTTCTTCGATAGGACTTTTAGTTTTGCCGGAAATCGAGAAAAACCGTTTTTTACCCTGAAAAACCCACCCCCATCCCCTTCCCGACCTCAGATCGCCCGTAATTTATTTTTCCTTTCATTTTTATAATATTCCCCTCCTTTTCTTATGGGTTTCATCCTACTACTATTTTTTTTTGTTTTAAAAATTATCGACCCTGGTCTATAATGAGTTATAGCTTGAAAAAAACTCTTTTTAAAAACAACACGTATTTATCTGTTCCGTTTCTCTTCCCGCCAAAAAGTCTGACATAAAATCTTTGCTATTTTTAAAAGTTTAGTTTACCTCCTCTTTCTTGAAGGTGTGGTGAAATATTTTGTGGATGACCTCATTCAACCTATTAATTGAAACTACTAAAACAATAATAATCATAAATATTTATTTGTTCGAAAAATAACCATAAAAACGAAATTAAACCCATCCAATAAAACAGAGCGCCATTTTTCCGTACCATCTTAATTTTTATACCACTCATAAAAGCCGTCTAGGCAAGCGCGTCTCGGCATACAGCCAAGCGGCACGCTGTGACGTAGTAATTTATTTTCAGCATACACTCGAACCGGTTTAAATCGGTTTATTCTCGCTTTAATTAGTTTGTTGCTATTCGATTTTCTTAGTTGATTGTTTGTTGTGGTTGTAATGGTTTCATTCAGGAATGTTGTTTCGTTTTCATTCAATGAGTATATATTCCACTGTTTTGATGGTTGAGAAAGATTTAAAACAGGATTTTGTTTGTGTATTGTAATGTCTGTGTTATTTTTGGCGTATTCCGACTCGCACTTGGCCGGTTTTTCTAAATCCCACTAGGCAGCTAGAGGTACGTAGCAGTAACGAGAAAATGAGTACCGGTATGTATTCGTTACTATATTAATTAGTACTCGTTACGATCGTATCGTTACTAGTTACTTCTGATACCATATAAGACTGAGTATTAAACCAACCGGAGACGCCACTGACAGGCGTTCCCCTCTGCCAAAAAAGTTCGGTCAACGCTCATACCTGATAAATTCAACAAGTTTTTTTGAGTTCTCGGAGTGCTAAGATTGGTTGTTTCTGTGTGTGAATGTATTTGTGTGCATCTAGTTCAAGCTAGTGTTTAATTGTTTTGTCAAAAAAAGCGTTTGTTTTTAATGTTTTTACATTATTTGTGTGCGTTTCCTCGTCTTCCGCGCAGAAATTGGCAGACTTTTTCGCAAAGAAACTAGTGCGTGTGACGTCTCCTGTTGGTTTAATACTCAAAGATATAAGATGTTATTTATGTTAGAGCAACGAATCGAGGTTGCGTATTACAATATGCACACGACATTAAATAATTAATCGCCTAATACTTCATAGACAGACGATGAGTCCATGAACACATACGCGGACACAAAATAAAAATAATTAAAATAAATAATCTCACGCCTTTTATCCCCGAGGGGGTAGGCAGAGGTATTCCATTACTGGAAATACCCACATTTCACGAGATATATTGGACCCTTAAACGTGATAGGTGGTGAGCCCATCGCCGGACCGGGTCTATTTACACATGTCTCAGAATTAATTCTGAGTCCTGCGGGTTTCCTCACGATGTTTTCCTTCACCGTCGAGCTAGTGATAAATATGTACGCGGACACAACTAAGTAACTAAATTTAATTAGTTATTCTTGTTAATGTGCTAATGGTTGAATATAACCAATTGTTTAGCGTTATCTACGAGTGGTTAGCAACAGTGTCATAATTGTTAGTACCTATTGTTACAATCGATAGAGCTCCTCTCCCGTTGTGATGTCATGCCCTTCAGACCTTTTGGTATACAGTGGCCTATAATAATAATAGCTTTTATTATCAGTGTGTCTGATAAAAAAAATGATGATGAAAAAAACAAAATTTTAAATAAGTACAAAAATACACATAAGTACAATGGTGTAGTTGACAGTATCGAAATTAAATTGCGAGTAGTCATTCATTAAAAGATTATGCCAAAACACCTATAAATGTCAAATATGTAATTTCAATTTTTACTTTTCAATTACTTATACTAATTTAGAAAATAATAAAACAATCTTAAAAAGTGTTGCAATTGAGTACTACAGACTATGACGTCACGGTTTGCTATTTCAGTACATTTTCCATAGTAAAATTTCGTTTTGACAGATCATAAAAAGTAACTTATTTGACTAGGCAGGACACTACCCTATAAAAGCAACAATATACAATAAAAAAATTAAAACATACATACATAAAGCTCACGCCATAGTCCCACAGGGGTAGGTAGAGACGATGGATCGCCACTTTGCCCGATCTCTGCATACTTATTTCGCTTCCTTTACATTACATAAGCCTTTTCATGCACGCTCTTTTATTCTTTGCACTCCGGAGTGCGGACCTTCTTGAAGGACGGTCTTTTTGAAGGACGTCACTTATTTGATCCGTGAACGTCCTTCTGGGGCGTCCTCTTTCCTTGCATCCTTTAACATTCGCACCATAAATATCTTTCGTTACTATTATTTTATCCATACATTCAAAACCAAACCGGTAAAAAAACAATTATTTATTGGCAGTTCTTCGTCCGATGCATACCAAGTCAATATTTAAAAATGAGGTTTGCTACATCCTCACATTAGGCCCGGAGTAATATATGATAATATTTGGGTTCGCTTCCATTTTGTGTATCTCTAGCTGTTTGGAGGGATTTCACCCGCATAAGTTCCGTTCCCGTAGGAAAATTATGCCCATGTTACTCCCAGAAAGTAAAGCTTTCCATCGGTGAAAGTATTTTTATAATCGGTCCAGTAATCGGCCTTGTGATGTTTCATCATCATTATCATCAGTAACTGCTGAGCTAATAGTATATTATATTACACACCTAGGGAAGTAAAATAAGAAATGTCTCATATTATCACATGTAATTGTCGACCGAGGCGAAACCGAGGTCTACAAACATTTGATCTGAGGCTTTCTTAATAATATATTTGCGTCTCGAAGTGTGTATACTTTTTTCTTTTCGACGGAGGCGGAAAGCGGCAACTTCGTTTAGTGCAGCGAGGGCCGAAATTTGCCGCTTTCCGCCCGGAGAATTAAAAAGGTCGTTTCTCACGCATGACGAAGTAAGGGCTATAATCTCCCACGCGAGCCCACTGCGTATTAGGAGATGGTGTTAAGCTAGTGGCCACTTAACAGTCAGAATACGATATTTTCCTGCAGTAAAAAGTAACCTAGATGTTGACCCAGATACTCAGATCTTCACATCAAATTTGTTTAAAACCGTCCTCTAGCTTTGAGTAATGCGTGCTGACAGACAAAAGTTGTAAAAATTTGTGTTTTCATTATCTAAATCAACAATTATCGACTCTACTGCAAAAAATTTCAATTTTTTTTATGTACAGACACGGTCTCGTTACAGTTCTATTATAGGTATGTAGGTATAGATATTTCATCCTAAACCGCGGACAAAGTCGCCGGAAAAAGCCTGGGAAATAAATACATCATTTGCACCAATTACGGCCATTAGCACCGTACTCGCTAGCAATAAGGTTGGTTTTGTAATGAGTCACTTCGATTGTCATTCTGTTTGCACTGTCCTCTTTCATTTGGCAGACGAATAAACACATGACCTCTTTTCGACCGATAACGAGTTCTACGGAACAAATAAAACTATGGAATGGATATTTATTATTCGATTTTTCTAGCGAATCTCGGGATCCGTGATAAAAGAAACAAAAAGAAATATTTTACTATGGTATTGGAATTTGGAATTCATCTAAATATTAAAAAGGCAGCTTTATAATAAACTAGCAGCGCCCCGCGGTTTCACCCGCGTAGTTCCCGTTCCCGTGGGAATACGGGGATAAAATATAGCCTATAATTATGATGTATAAGCTATATAACTGTAAAGTTTCATCAAAATCCGTTCAGTAGTTTTTGCGTGAAAGAGGTTCAAACATACATCCATACCTCCAGACATCCATCCAAACATGCTTTGGCATTTATAATATTAGTAGGATATAAAAACCGGCTCTGCGAGTCGGACTCGCGCACGAAGGGTTCCGTACCATTTTACTATAAAAACGTCAAAAAACACGTTTGTTGTATAGGAGCCCCCCTTAAATATTTATTTTATTTTGTTTATAGTATTTGTTGTTATAGCGGAAATACACAATTTGTGAAAATTTCAACTGTCTAAGAAGTCTTGGTAATAGGATCCCGTTTTTACCCTTTGGGTACGGAACCCTAAAAATGAAGCCATATTTCCCTTGGTCACGACATCACGCGTGAACGACGGGTCCAATTTCGTGAATGATTTTCTGTTGTGTTTGTTATTGTCAGCAGAAACAACCATTTTAATTTTTCTAAGGTTACTTTATGGCGTTTGACATAAGTGTCACACACAACGCCTGTTGACCAAAGAGATTAAAATATAATAGGGCATAGAGGGGACAAAGCGAGGAAAATTTGAAGCCAAAAGTTATTTCAAGTGGAATAAGTCTAGTACAATTTCGACCGAATGACAGCTCGCGTTCATACTAACTGACATGACGCTTGAGCTTCAAACATGCTTCAAAGTTTTGTTTCTATGAAAATATTCCCAATGCCCCCTCTATGTCCTATTATATTTTAATCTCTTTTTGTGGATCATAATTAATCAACTATGGACGTTTGTGAATATTTTTTTTAGATACAGAAATAAATATAATTTGATTTGTTTTTTATCCGTTACTAAAAATGATAAAACATAAGTTAACACTGCTTTTTGTAGGTATGTCGTGTACTTATTAATTATAAAATAATACATATAATTGTTTTCTTCTTTTCAGACCTACAGAAAATGAGAGCGAGGAAGACACACTGCTTGGTGCAAAGGTGACACAAAATGTCGACGTCACTAGCAACGACCTTGAGCAGTTCGACGGTGACGTCATCAGCCTGCGCGACGATTTGGCGGTAAACCAGAACGGGGAAAGGGACAGCGACTTGACAATCGAAACCTTCCCTTATTTACCGGTTAGAATAACCGAAAACATACCGGTTTTCGAAACCAATGAGTTGAGTCGCAGAAAGCGCCAAGCTGAAGGCAACGCAAGCGATACGGAAGTTCTGAATACAGAAACCAAAGTGAATGAAACCGAAGAAGCACCGGCAGTACCAATAACGTACAGTACAATACGATTAATGGGTTTGCGAGTGGAAGAGGCTGATAAGGAACCGAAAATTGTTGATGGTGTCATTCCTAGTGTGCTTAGAGATACAAAATTTACACTCAGATTGTTTGGAGATGGTTTCACAAATGATACTGTCATCGCTTTCACGCATGCGAAGCAAAACTATGGTGATACCTGCAGTCATTTGCTGGATGATGAGTATTATAAGGTAATTTGGGTTATCAGTTTAGTACGGTAAAGGAAAACATAGTGAGGAAATTGACAGGCCTGTTGGCTCAGTTGGTACTGACCCTGCCTTCTGAGTCGGAGGTCGCGGGTTCGATTCCCAACATTTGTGTGCATGAACATGTCTGTTGGCTTCGTGTCTGGGTGTTTAATATTAATTTAACTATGTTTATGTTGTTCAGTACCCATAGTACAGGCTCTGCCTAGTTTGGGACTGAATAACAGTGCGTGAATTGTGTCCCACAAAAAAACACTCAGGTCCCAGTGGTTTCTGAAGCATGCATAAAGACCGGCAGGCGTATTCACGGAGCTTCGATATTCGACTCGGAATCGGAAAATCTGTCGAAGATGGGCTATTCACAGATGTCGGTATCGAAAACGAATGTCATATTTGACATAAAGATTTGGAAATTTTTCCGTGGCTGTCGGAAACTTAATTGCTTAACGAATCGAACGGAAACGGTGTCGAGCCTCCGTGAATACGCCTGCCGGTCCACCGATGAGCTTTTATCACGTTTAGGGGTCCAAGAAATATACTGGTGAAAAGTCGGTACTTCCAGGCTAGGAATAAGTACTTCTGTCTGCCTACCTTCTCGTGGATAAATGGCATGAGGATATATTTGTTTTAAGCATTACGGTGGCTAGCGTTTACGCATAGTTTAACAAACGAAAATCTACATTATCCACGAATAACAGGCTATATAAATTTAATATTCGTACCGTATTCCCAAGGTAAAGGGAACATCAAGATCTATACATCTATAGTAATATTATAAAGAGGAAAGATTTGTATTATTGTATGTTTGTTACGAATAAACTCAAAAACTACTGGGACCATTCTAAAACTTCGTTCACCAATGGAAAGCTAAAAGATCTCTGAGTAACATAGGTTATATTTTATTCCCGTATTCCCACGGGAACGGGAACCGGGTGAAACCGCGCAGAACCGCTAGTTATAAATAAAGAAAGATTTGTATGGTTGTTTGTAATGAATAGACTCCGAATCTACCTTATCGATTTCAAAAGTTCTTTCACCAATAGATATTGTTAAGGCTATAATAAGAGCGAATGTCACCTTAGTATTTGTAAATGGTATATTTTCCTTTCTTCTGAATAAATACAATAGTTGAGTACAGAAGGCTGGCGACAGAGCGTGGTAGTTAAAAAGATGGCGCCGGCGCGTCGCTAGTGTTGCCGACGTGAAAAATAGTGCTGCTCCTGCGACTAGTGATGTGCCCGAGAGGCAGCGTCGACAGATATCTTACAATACACCCAGTCTAACACCGTCCTATAATTCCAGGTACTTTACGCGAAAGAAGACTCAGCATTCCTGGAACTCCGAGCCCCTGCCCCACTAAAAGACTACAAATTCTACATCTGCGTAGCAAATTCCACGAAAGACGACCATTTCATCCACCAAGGGGCTGAGGACTGGAAAATTTTGGCGTCCCACAACAAACTGCTGCCCTTATGGGCGTCTTTGATCCTTATTGTCATACTTCTGATGCTTGCGTCGCTATTCTCTGGTCTCAACCTCGGTCTGATGGCCTTAGACCGGACTGAGCTGAAGATCATAGCCAATACCGGAACTGAAAAGGAAAGGAAGTACGCCAGAGCGATCATGCCAGTCCGTTCCCATGGGAATTACCTCCTCTGTACTATATTGCTGAGTAATGTGGCTGTTAACAGCACTTTCACGGTGATATTGGATGATTTGACGTCAGGGCTAGTTGCTGTTATTGGGTCTACGCTAGCTATAGTGTTTATTGCGGAGATTACTCCGCAGGCTATTTGCGCGAGACACGGGCTGCTGATCGGAGCGAAGAGTATTTGGATAATGAAGGTGGGTAAATTAATTAATCTACAAAAAAAACCGGCCAAGTGCGAGTCGGACTCGCGCACCGAGGGTTCCGTACAACCTTGCAAATTTATGGTTTTCGTAATTTTTCCTTTATCTATGCTATAAGACGTTGCTTCGTACCAAATTTCAAGATTCTGAGTTCACGGGAAGCACCCTGTAGGTTTTGATTCCCTTGCAAGTGTCGAAAATTTGCGGCATAAACGGCTGTATCTTTTGATTGCGTTGGCTTAGAAGTTTGATTTTTTCACAGCTTCAAGGGACAGTAGACCTGAGTAATTGATATAAATTTCAGCTTCATACCTCCACGCGTTCCTGAGAAAAAGGGTCTTGACAGACGGACGGACGGACGGACAGACGGACAACAAAGTGATCCTATAAGGGTTCCGTTTTTTCCTTTTGAGGTACGGAACCCTAAAAAGTCAAAAATCATGTTTTTTCTGAAGGTATAAAAAATACACTTGGAAAGGTCAATAGTCTAATAACAAGGCACTCTAAACTCGTCCATGAAGATTGGATAAATGTAAACAGCAGCCCATCTCCACCGACGAGTTGCTGGTTACATACATACAGCTCACTCCATTGGGACAATGACTACAAAATTTAAATACAAAACTACACATACAATTAAAAGTAACAATATACAATAAAAAAAAACATAAATCTCACGCCATTGTCCCACAGGGGTAGGCAGAGACGATGGATCGTCACTTTGCTCGATCTCTGCATACTTCTTCGCTTCCTTCACATACATAAGCCTTTTCATGCACGCTCTTTTATGCTTCGCACTCCGGACCCCAGCTTTTTGAAGGATGTGACTAATTTGATCCGTGAACGTCCCGCGGTTTCACCCGCCTAGTTCCCGATCCCGTGGGAATACGGGGATAAAATATAGCCTATGTGTGATTCTGATGTATAAGCTATATAACTGTAAAGTTTCATCAAAATCCGTTCAGTAGTTTTTGCGTGAAAGAGCAACAAACATCCATAATCACAAACTTTCTCGTTTATAATATTAGTATATTAGTATAGGATCAACTACAGTAATTTTCATGTATTTCTCTTTTGCCATTAGATCGTGATGGGTATATGCGCTCCCTTGGCTTGGCCCACTAGTCTACTTCTGGACTACTTCTTGGGCGAAGAGATCGGCACACACTACAACAGGGAGAGACTAAAGGAGCTTGTCAAGGTATTTTCAATCTTAATCCATTCATATACAGGCGTAAGACAGTGAACCAACACAGTTACTGTTATCAAGTATATTTGGAATTATTTTAAATTAGGGCAGGGTGTGAAAAGCAGCAGTTGTACTGACTTCATGCATGACCAAGGGGTAAAAAATAATGTTTGAAGTACCAGGACATCATAGTATTGCAGATTTATTTTCATTTAACGTGTTCGGCCATGAGGATATGTTAGTCCTCGTAGCCAAATCTGTTAGGCTAAATAGTTAGGCCAAGAAGAAAAAGCCATCTAGCCGTTTCATCCACATTGGTGGCAATTCTGCTTTACACCGATTAAACTTATTTTGGTTTACTCCTGTCTTTGTCTTACCTCAAATAAAGAAAAGGGATAGAAGATAACCTACCGAATTTAGTCCTGTCAGAGGCTGTATTTTAGTCGCGACTTCTTTAATGCACTAAACACGTGATGAAATGCCTTAGTTGACAGGACTAAATCAGCTCCGTGTCCTTGGTACAATGTAATCTTTACAATCTATATAAAATATTTTTTTATTACGTAAATCCATTCGGTTTTTTCTATTTGCTAAAGATAAAAATGGTGTCGTTAGCGACAACCATACCACCATAAACGCTATCGCTATCGTTAAATCTGTAGATTTGTATCTTAGTAGTATGTCAACATATTGACGCAACATTAAAATAACTCATATATTTTATTACATAATGCCTTAGACAAAGAATAATAAATAATACTTAAACAGTGCACAACACTATTTTAGTTTTAAAATACAATATAATAGTTAAGCTAAAGTAGCCCTGTCGATTTTCTATAATAACTACCAAGTAGTATGCGATTGGTTATACTATAATCCCTTTCGAAAAATCATTCCTTTCTCTAATTTAGTTTCTTGCCCCGCTTCTTCTCCTCAACCATCATGCTGAAGCGGTGGAGTTGAATTGACGTTCAATAAGTGGACTTGTAAGTTCCTATTTTAAATAAAACATTTTGACTTTGACTTTGAATTGGTCCTTTTATATTTAGAACTCAAACACTAAACCATGTTTTTTACGACATAACACACCAAATCTTTGAAATTCCCAGATTTTCTCTACTATAATATGCCTGTATTTATTTATTTAATTAGGCATGCTTACAGCAAAACATGACTTTACACTTTGAACTTAAAGTAGACTTAAACTATTACGCAGGCACAAAATTTGCGTAAAATTTTAAAACAACTGTATAAAAATTATATAAACTTAAAAAAGTACGAGAAATGAAAAATTATTATCAATAGTCCGGGTCTTGCCCGTGGTCCACCTATTGAGTCCACCTGGGTGGACCATGGGCAATTCATTCAACCTCCAAACTGTCTCAGGTGACCAACCACGTGAACGATTTGGACAAGGAAGAAGTGAACATCATCTCCGGGGCACTTGACCTTCGCAAGAAACGCGTGAAGGACGTGATGACCAAGTTGAAAGACTGCTTCATGTTACCAATCAACAGCGTCCTTGACTTCGAGACTATGACAGAGATCGTCAAGTCTGGTGAGTGCTTTATGGCTATCATCATTCATACAGGCTCACGTCAGTTTTTTTTATCAAAAAAACTTTATTTATGCAAGTACTATCTTTTGTTGGCAAGAAAAAAAATTGTGGCTCTTCAAAAACTTTGAAATTTTGTAAATTGTAATGTTTGACTCTTCCGACTCAAAAGGTTGCCTATGCCTGCCATAGGGGGGAAATTCCATTTTTGGAAAAATCCCACGTTTCACCAGTATATTCCTTGGATCCCTAGTGGGTTGACTTTTTTTAATTGAATCGTAAATTAAGCCACTACCAACAACGGTTTAAGAAGCATCTCCTTGCAGGCTACTCGAGGATCCCCGTGTACGAGGGTCACCGCGGCAACATAGTGACGGTGCTCTTCATCAAGGACCTCGCGTTCGTGGACCCCGACGACAACACCCCGCTGAGGACCCTCTGCCAGTACTACCAGAACCCCTGCAACTTCGTCTTCGAGGACGTCACACTCGACGTGATGCTCAAGCAGTTCAAGGAGGGTGAGTTTGAAATAGTATATAACACATCAAGGGAAGTAAAATAAGAAATGTCTCAGAGCATAGTCGGCGGCAATATGTCTTTATTGTTGAATTGCGAAGATACCGCCGACTGCATGAGATTGTTGTAAGATTGTGCAGCACATGGTCTTGACTTCCTACTTCTCTAATAGGTCTTGTTGCCAACTTTTTAGGGAGTCTGGTTTTAGAATTTTTTTAATTAACTCTTTTCTCTGTAAAAACTTTAAATTCCATATTTTGTACCTGGCGCTAAAACGCTATCCGTGACAAACCAAAAAAACCTCATTATTTTAGTCTATGGCCGATTGCCATTGTTAGATGCGCGCGCATAGGAAAACTAACTAATGTTTTCCGCCATTGCGAAAAATGATTATTTTAAAATGAGTTTTTAGTATTATTTTATTTACAAGTGTGTTGAAAAACGTCGTATGATACATGCATTGGCGTAGCTAGGGATTTTAGGGGGGGCCATGGCCCCAGACATGAATCCGCCGGCCGCACAGCAAGGTGGTCACGACTATCAGCGCATGCGCAACTATGATAGGCATCAAGTATCTATGGATATCGTATTATACAATTTTTTTCTTTTATCGTACATATTTATCACTAGCTCGACGGTGAAGGAAAACATCGTGAGGAAACCCGCGGGTCTCAGAATTAATTCTGAGACATGTGTAAACAGACCCGGTCCGGCGATGGGCTCACCACCTATCACGTTTAGGGGTCCAATATATCTCGTGAAATGTGGGTATATCCAGTAATGGAATACCTCTGCCTACCCCCTCGGGGATAAAAAAGGCGTGAGATTATATTATTATTATTATTATTATTTTCTTTTATCCGTGTGCTGACCAAAACTATGTAGATTAAGTCGCTAATATAGCTAGGTATACACTGACAAGAGCTCCGCTCTTAAATTACCAACAACAAGGTAAATCAATCATCATCCGTGTATTGTAACAATAATAATATGCAGATTGTTCGTTTGTATCTGTGGATCGCAGGTTAGCAAGCGAGATAGACACAAGTGATGAGTAGGTAATTATTTTAGCTTTTGAAGACGGTTTTCGGTTTCGGTAATTGAGGATGAAGTTATTTTATGTAATAGAAAGAAATATATAAGAGAAAGGGTATTTTTCTAGGGTGGGCCAACAGCTTTCTAGGGTGGGCCCGGCCCACCCTGCCCCCCCCCCCTAGCTACGCCCATGGATACATGTCGTCATACCTAACGGCTCGGGACTCAATGGGGCGCCTCAGCGGTAATCACCAACATTACTCACTTGTACCATAATGTATTAATATCAGTTGTATAATTACCCATAATAATAATAATCTTTATTTGTACAAAATATGGTTACAGAAGTTAACACATAATAGGAGTACGAAAATTTTAAAATCGTGGCATAACAAGTCATAATAGTCATAGGCTAGGCACGGTTATAATAATAATAAATAATAATAATCTCACGCCTATTATCCCCGAGGGGGTAGGCAGAGGTATTCCATTACTGGATATACCCACTTTTCACGAGATATATTGGACCCCTAAACGTGATAGGTGGTGAGCCCATCGCCGGACCGGGTCTGTTTACACATGTCTCAGAATTAATTCTGAGACCCGCGGGTTTCCTCACGATGTTTTCCTTCACCGTCGAACTATTGATAAATATGTACGTAAGTTTTGAAAAACTCATTGGTACATGCCAGGATCGAACCCGAGCCTCACTGATTTTCGGATGGCTCTTTAACCGTAAAGGCTATCACTGCTCTTTATTATTATTCATGTTTATTCAATCCCAAACTAGCCTTAACCGTGTATGAATTGTGCCCCATTATTTATTATATTTTAATTTATAATTATTAGTAAGTAAGTTGAGTATATTGCTGATTCTTCTCGCGGTACTGCATTTGGAAACAGCTGGTTGTGTGTCTCCACCGTCTCAATTCGGCTGCTGTTTACATTCAGCCAACCTCCATGGACGATTTTAGACTATTGACTATTGACGTTTTTAACCTACAGAAATAATCGATTTGAACTGAATTAACGTGTCTTCCAAAACGAGGGAATAAAACAGTCAACTACAATATTTAAAAACATAACATAACTGCAATCCACAACCAAAATACTGAAGAAATGTATGCGTTCTTTCATCTCACTCCCACACACGCAATGCGGGCGCGACAGCTAATTTTATCGCGCTAGCGTTAAATATCATTGCAACTTGACCTAAATGACTTGAAAGGTATTTTTTAGATAATAATATACAGATTTGCATTCCATCGGTTAAAAAAGACCGGCCAAGTGCGAGTCGGACATATAAAACACGTTTTTTGTGTTCTTTTTATTTATCCGAGTAATATTGTGAGTATGTTTGTTGATCTTTCACGCAAGAACTACTAAACGAATTTTGATTAAACTTGACAGTTCTATCTACACTAATATTGTAAAGAGGAAAGATTTGTATGTTTGTAACGAATAAACTCAAAAACTACTGGACTGATTTTAATAATTATTTCACCATTATCATCAATATCATTAGCTAGTACAATATCCCTGATTACATACCTAGGCTAATTTAATCCCGTATTCCCACGGGAACGGGAACTAGTCAAACCGCGCAAAACCGCTACGAGAAACTAAGTTTGTGCCTCATAACAGATTTTCAGCCATACATGCTTTACTTCCGAATATATTCCCTGTGACGTCATCCAAGCGGCTTGCCAGCATCGGATCAAATGACGTATGAATGACGTAATGATCTCTCATTCTTGGCAAGCCTTGCACTTTTTATTGGAATTTTTGTCTGGATTTCTAGACTCACTTGAGTCGGAGGTTAAAATTGACATATTGTAACGAAAGAGATTCAAATATAATAGGACATAGAGGGGGCATTGGGAATATTCAATTGTCATTTCAGTTAGTATAAACGCGAGCTGTCATTCAGTCGAAATCGCACTAGACTTCCCACTTGTAATAACTTTTGGCTTCAAATCCTCGCTTTGTCCCCTCTATGCATTATTATATTTTAATCTCTTCGATTGTAACAAACAGAACAGAGAAATATGTATGTTTTGTACGAAAGGGATGACAGCTAATATTAACTCATTTTCATTTAATGAAATTATGTACTTCTTTTGTCTGATTTCAAATGTGATGGCAATGATTTTTAATTACGATAAAAATAAGCGGCCAGGTGCGAGTCGAACTCAGGCACGAAGGGTTCCGTACCGTTATTTATAAAAATAGCAAAAAAAAACATGTTTGTTGTATGGAAGCCCCCTTAAATATTTATTTTATTCTGTTTTTTAGTATTTGTTGTTATAGCGGCAACTGTCTAACTATCACGGTTTATGAGATACAGTTTAGTGACAGACGAACGGACGGACAACGGAGTCTTAGTAATAGGGTCCCGTTTTACCCTTTGGGTACGGAACCCTAAAAAACGTTCTTTCTTGCTCCTGAAAATTAATCACACAAATTGCAATTTCATAGATTTTGTAAGTATGTGGAGGAGCGGAGGTGGAATGCTTCTCCATCGTAAAAAGGGAAGATCTTTCTTTAGGCGAGGTGATCGTGGCTGGTCTGGACTCCAACGGTTGATGTTGGACAGTTGTATTTATACAAACTCACGTGAAAACTTCCATAGCGCGGTTTAGAACTTGCCTATGTAGTACCGCTAGGTGTCGCTTCAAGCATCACTATCACTACATTACATAAACAAAGTTTCCCGTCGGTCTGTCCCTATGTATGCTTAGATTTTTAAAACTACCCAACGGATTTTGTTGCTTTTTTTTAATAGATAGAGTGATTCAAGAGGAAGGTTTATATGTATATAATACATGCATGCATAATATAGTAGAGAAACACTGATAATCACTACATAGTATAAAACAAAGTCGCTTTCTCCATCCCTATGTATGCTTAAATCTTTAAAACTACGCAAAGGATTTTTTTAATGGTTTTAGTCAAAGAGGTTGGAAGAAAATCATTCTCTTTCCTAGAAAAACTTTTTCTTTAAACGTCTTTGGTTTTAGTGTTAGCATTGCACCCGTGCGAAGCCGGGGCGGGTCGCTAGTAATATGGTAATTCATGGAATCTTCGAAGTTTGGAGTTATCCAATAAGCATCATTCGATGGACGTATCAGCTTTTAAAATATCACACATAAATACCTGAAGCCTGGAACATTCTACTTGGATACGATCCAATACAAATATCAATGGATCCATGACTTTGAGTATCAAACCAAGCGGAGACGCCACTGACAGGCGTTCCCCTCTGCCAAACAAACGTGTCGGTCTTTGAGCATACCGGTTAAATACAACTAGTTTGTTTGACTTCACGGAGTGCTTGTATTGGTGAATGTATTTGTGTGCACCTAGTTCAAGCTAGTGTTTAATTGTTTTGTCAAAAAATGCGATTGTTTTAACATTATTTGTGATTGTTTCCTCGTCCCCCCCGCAGAAATTGGCAGACTTTTTAGGGTTCCGTACCTCAAAAGGAAAAAACGGAACCCTTATAGGATCACTTTGTTGTCCGTCTGTCCGTCCGTTCGTCCGTCTGTCAAGACCCTTTTTCTCAGGAACGCGTGGAGGTATGAAGCTGAAATTTATATCAATTACTCAGGTCTACTGTCCCTTGAAGCTGTGAAAAAATCAAACTTCTAAGCCAACGCAATCAAAAGATACAGCCGTTTATGCCGCAAATTTTCGACACTTGCAAGGGAATCAAAACCTACAGGGTGCTTCCCGTGAACTCAGAATCTTGAAATTTGGTACGAAGCAACGTCTTATAGCATAGATAAAGGAAAAATTACGAAAACCATAAATTTGCAAGGTTGTACGGAACCCTCGGTGCGCGAGTCCGACTCGCACTTGGCCGGTTTTTTTGTAAAGAAAGTAGTGCGCGTGACGTCTCCTGTTGGTTTAATACTCAAAGATCCAAGATAAATATGGCCGAATAAAAGTTTCAGTTTAACTCACAGCAACAATTTTAGCTATACAGTTTTTGACCGGAAATATCGCAGGAATAACGCATTTGATGTTGTCATTTTTTTTTTATGGTTTATCATATTAGTGTAGATTACCTATGTTTCATTTCCTTGCCTGTGAAATTTCACTCGTGAAATCAAGTGAAAAAAAGAAGTAATTTCATTTCAGTAGCAATCAAACTCAACAGTTAACTAGACCATGAATAGAGCTTGTAACAATTTTTGGCGGGAATCCTGAGAGACGTCATGTTTTTTTTTATAGATGGCAATGAGCTCTTTTTAGTCTAACAACCATTACTGCCAGTGTCGAGGCAAAGAAAAGATACCGAAAATGTTTGACCCGTTTAGTAATTGTAGGTCTAATGGAACGTTTTTTTAAATGCATTGCATAATCTTTTTGTCAGCGGTTGGTAGGGGCATTTAACTACATTTAATTTCTTATTAGTACTCTGCGATAGAAGCTGCGCTTAGTGCAGGGTCCGCTGTTTAGAATGTTACTTATTTATTACATAATGTGTAAGATAAAAAAAAGTTGTAAATTATTCTATTCCATTTAAAAGACTGAGCTATACTAATCTAAATCGATGTTTACAACAGAAAAATACGTGGAACATTATAAGAAATACTGTAACTTTTTTTTGCTGAAATAGCATCGTAAATCTCGGAAAAATTTAATAAAAAACGACTTCAAAGTAAACCAAATGCGTCTACGCACTAAAAGATAGTATTAATCAAATAGTTTACGATAACCGAGAGTACAATATGGTCGTTTTAATTTGGCTTCTCAGAACATAAGCTTCGCCTACGCAAACCCCCTTGTACAGTCAAGAGCGCGCTAAGCTTGACACTTTGGACTTTGACCCGGCCGTGTATTCTATGGCGCGCAGTATAAATCAGAGCTCAGCTTAAACTGGTAGTGTCAAGCTTGACTTGCTCTTGACTGCACCACCAAATGGTCGCTAAAAATGTTATTGCGCAGCCATTTGTACAACTTTAGAGCTGCCAAGTTAAAGCGGCCGTACTGTAGTGATGTTTCTAGTGGTTATGAGGCCTCTCTTTCATGAGGCCCCAGTTCAATCCTGGTAAGTAGTCAGTACCAACGAGTTTTTCAAGCAATTAAAAAACTTACCTACATGCTACACTAGCTCGACGGTGAAGGAAAACATCGTGAGGAAACCCGCAGGTCTCAGAATTAATTCTGAGACATGTGTAAACAGACCCGGTCCGGCGATGGGCTCACCACCTATCACGTTTAGGGGTCGAATATTCTCGTGAAAAGTGGCTATTTCCAGAAATGGAATACCAGGTGTTTTTTTTATTTTATTTATTTTGATTAATTAAATTCTGGGTACCTTTTATGGAGGTCCATCCATCTCGTTAGCAGGGGGAGTCCCATCTGCTACCTAGTACCCTTCAAATGCTGCCGCGAATGCGAGTAAATAAAATGTACTCAATTAATCCTCGATAACATTGTATACGATCTCAAAGCTACGTCACAAAAGCTATAACCCAAACAAATTGCGAAATCCGCTCTCACCAAACGAAAATAAATACGGCGAGTTATGTCTGTAATGAATCATATAAGCGGCCTTGCCTCGAGGCTAAATGCCTCTGTAAACACGACTCTGCTATGTTGATAGCAGAGCTAGTCTTGTCTGCGATTAAACGTTTTTAGGGTATTCAAAATAATCTATACTAATATTATAAAGAGGAAAGATTTGTATGTTTGTGACGAATAAACGCAAAACTACTGGACTGATTTTAAAAATTTTTTCACCAATGGAAAACTAGAATATCCCTGAGTGACATAGGCTATATTTTATTCCCGTATTCCCATGGGAACGGGAACTACGCGGGTGAAACCCCGCAGAACCGCTAGTTTACTTTTATAGTTCTGGTTTATTTACTAGGGTAATTAACAGGACTTGTCAAACAAGTAGATACTTTGCAAAATGGCGTATTACACACTAAATGACTATATACATGTTCCGGATCCCGTGGGAATCCTGGAATAAATTCCCGCGATAAGGTCCCGCGATAGGCTCACCACCTATCACGTTTAGGGGTCCAATGTATCTCGTGAAACGGTGGTATTTCCAGAAATGTAATACCTCTGAATACCCCCTCGGGGATAAAAGGCGTGAGATGATTTATTTTTTATTTTACGAATAAGACTCAATTATTAGATGATCGGGTAAATCTGATTTAAAATATAATATTTATTAAAATACATTTTCTATGGCTATGTTTGCTATATACCTATTGTGACATAAACGTAATTTTAACTCAAATAAAAAGATAAATATTTAAAAAGTTGGGGTATAAGGCTTGAGTTTTTTTTATAATTAACTAGCAACGCCCCGCGGTTTCACCCGCGTAGTTCCCGTTCCCGTGGGAATATCGGAATAAAAAGTATCCTATGTCCGTCTCCTGGTTCTAAGCTACCTCCCCACCAACTTTCAGCCAAATTGGTTCAGCCATTAACGCGTGATGCCGTGACCAAGGGAAAAAGGGATTAATTTTTATATATACAACTCGTAACAGAAAAAGCGCAATTCCTCATACACCCCAATTAGTATATTAATATAAAAAATATATGATGCAATCGAACTTTAGTTGTGTCTAAACAATTTTCTTAAATATCGATTAACAATAGCACAATTTCCATAGAAAGCAGTAAATTCAGCTACGATAATTCATGTTTCGGAAAAATGTAACACATATTAAAAATAGCTCAAATCGATTAAGTAGCCGATACTGAACAAACTAATTTCAGGAATTGCGCTTATTCTGTTACATATTGTATAGATGAAATCTCAGACAAATTACTTAATTTCAAAACGTTATACTTGTCAGTTAATTTAGTGTGTTTTATTAGACTATTGACTTTTCTAAGTGTAATTCGTAATACCTACAGAATAAAATACATTTTCCATTTAATTTTTTTTCATTTTCCAGGTCACAAGGGTCACATGGCGTTCGTGCAGCGCATCGACAGAGAAGGCGACGGCGACCCCGTGTACGAGACCGTCGGTCTGGTCACGCTGGAGGACGTCATTGAGGAGATGATCCAGGCCGAGATCGTGGACGAGACTGACGTCATCAGTGAGTGGATCAACTGTGTGCAACCGTTTAGCTGCAAGCTATATGCGTGCGTTTTAAGACTCTTTTAGTGAATAGTCGGTCTGGTCACGCTGGAGGACGTCATCGAGGAGATGATCCAGGCCGAGATCGTGGACGAGACTGACGTCATCAGTGAGTGGATCTATTGTAGCGTGCGACCATATAGCTGCAAGCTACATGCGTGCGTTTTAAGACTCCTTTAGTGAATAGTCGGTCTGGGCACGCTTGAGGACGTCATCGAGGAGATGATCCAGGCCGAGATCGTGGACGAGACTGACGTCATCAGTGAGTGGATCTATTGTAGCGTGCGACCATATAGCTGCAAGCTACATGCGTGCGTTTTAAGACTCCTTTAGTGAATAGTCGGTCTGGGCACGCTTGAAGACGTCATCGAGGAGATGATCTAGGCCGAGATCGTGGACGAGACTGACGTCATCAGTGAGTGGATCTATTGTAGCGTGCGACCATATAGCTGCAAGCTACATGCGTGCGTTTTAAGACTCCTTTAGTGAATAGTCGGTCTGGGCACGCTTGAGGACGTCATCGAGGAGATGATCCAGGCCGAGATCGTGGACGAGACTGACGTCATCAGTGAGTGGATCTATTGTAGCGTGCGACCATATAGCTGCAAGCTACATGCGTGCGTTTTAAGACTTAGTGAATAATTGGTCTGGTAAAGCTAGAGGAGATGATCCAGGTGGAGATCGTGGACGAGAGTGACGTCATCAGTGAGTGGATCTATAGCGTGCGACCATGTAGCGTACGGTCATCTGAGATTCCTTATGAACTTTTATACCGAAAAAACATTAATTTAAATACAACGCGTGACAGAATAAGTTCCTCATACACCCCAATCAGTATATTAATATAAAAAAATATGATGCCTTGGTACTATAGTTGTGTCTAACCAATTTTCTTGAATAAAGAGCAATAATAGTACGATTTACATAGTTAGCACTAAATTCAGTTAAAAAAATTTACACATCAAAAATAGCTGAAATCGATTAAGTAGTCAATACTGAACAAACTCATTTCAGTTGCGCTTATTCTGTTACATATGGTCAAAGACGTTTAAAGAAAAAGTTTCTCTCAAAGAGAATGATTTTCTTCCAACCTCTTTGCATGGCATATTGAACTTATTAACTTAATTCCTCCCGCAGGTGACAACCGCACCAAGAAGCGTCTGGCGCGCCCCCTGAACAAGTTCCAGGACCTGGCTTCGTTCGCCGGCCACCAGAACCAGCGCGTCCACGTCTCGCCACAGCTCATCATGGCCACCTTCCAATTCCTGACAGCCAGTGAGTACCTTTTTAACCGACTTCAAAAAGGAGGAGGTTATCAATATGTCAGTTATTATGTTTGTCACCTCAGAACTTTCATCGGGGGAACCGATTTTGATGATTCTTTTTTTATTTGAAAGCCGGTGCTTCCAAATTAGTCCCATTTTAATTTCGTCCAGTTCTGAGAATGGCTTCCATAAGAAAACTATATAAGTTGAAGATTGAAGTCGGTTTTTTTACTTTTTAGAGTACTTTTTTATTTATTTTTATTTATTTATTTATTTATTGTATTCATGTTGCATTTACGTTTATTACCTTTTGCAATCAAACCACAAGAAAAATCTCTTTTTCACATTAATCCTATCCCAAAGCAGAGAATTCCCCGTTTTATACTATCACGTGTTCATTATCAAAATGTGTTCTTTGTCATCGTCAATTAAAAATCACTCAGTTTCACATGATATTCCATCTCTTTCGCTCAGGCGTTAACCCTTTTGACACTATTAAGTGTCCATTATCAAAATGTATTCTTAATAATGTCATTGATTAACAAGCAATGTTCACACCTCTCTTTGACACGCAATAGTATTTTATCTCTTAGGCGTGGAAGCTTTCAAGCAATGTTCACATCTCTCTTTGACATACCATTCCATCTCTTTTACACGCCATTAAAGCAATTCCATCTCCGACACGTCATTCCATCTCTGACACTCCATTCCATTTCTCCGACCCGCCATTCCATGTCTCCGACCCGCCATTCCATCTCTTCGACACGCCATTCCATCTCTTCAACACGCTATTCCATCTCTGACACGACATTCCATCTCTTCGTCACGCTTTTCCGTCTCTGACACGTCATTCCATCTCTCTGACACGCCATTCTATCTCCGACACGCCATTCTATCTCTCTGACACTACATTCCGTCTCTCTTAGGTGTGGACGCGTTCAAGCCAGACAACATATCGGAGACGGTGCTGCGCCGCCTCCTCAAGCAGGACGTCATCCAGCACATCAAGCTGCGCGGAGACGAGGGAAAGGACGACCCCAAGAGATACGTCTTCGAAGAGGGGAAGCCGGTTAGTGACTTTATAGTTTAGAGATGGGTGATTTCGCGGGTAGAATAAGATAAGATAAATCCTTGGCCTTTTATAAATGAGGGGCCTTATAGTTTCACCCGTCTATAAAATTCCCTCAGCTTATCAATCGGGGACGGGCCCGTGGAAATGGATTACCTATTTTATTTCTAGGCAATGAAAGGAGATAAAAGGCGTGAGATTATTCTTTTGTTCTCACTAGTTCGATCGTCGAACTAGTGACAGTTTTTTTTCTCATTATTCGACCGTCTAATTTATTTCTGGATGTACAGTCAAGAGAAAGTCAAGCTTTACACTACCAGTTTAAGCTGGGCTCTGATTCGAACTGTGCGCCATAGAATACAGGGCCGGGTCAAAGTCCAAAGTGTCAAGCTTAGCGTGCTCTTGACTGTACCTACCGGAGTGTATTTTAGTCCTAAAATGATGTTATACACGCTTCAGGATATGAGCCTGCAGGTTTCGTCAAGAAGTTTGGCTTCACTGTCAAGATATCTATATCTTGTCCATTGGGGTTGGCAGATACAATAATAATAATAAATTGTGGAACACAATTCACACATGGTTATGTAATCCCAAACTAGGCAGGGTGTGTACTATGGGTACTAAACAACTGATAAACATACTCAAATATTAAACGCCCAGACACGAAGCCAACAGACGTGTTCATGCATACAAATGTTGGCTCCTAACGGGGATCGAACCCGCAACCTCCGACTCAGAAAGCAGGGTCACTACCAACTGAGCCAACAGGCCCGTCTTCTAACTACATTAACTATTTACATTAAGTTTTGTACTTGATGAATTAAAAAACAAATAAAAAATCCTTTTATTTCATTGCACAGTTTTAAACAGAGTAAAAAAAAGATTTTTTAATTTTTCTGTTAGTATAACGAATTTTTTGTTAGTACATTATTTTTAGTTCCTAAGTTGTTAGTTGAAATCTTAAATAAAAAAGTGTTAATATTGAATTATGCTTTGTAGGTAAAGGCCTCCTCCAAAAATATCCAGTCCTCTAGATTGAGCTACTTGTTTCCAGCCCGGGCAAGCTGTTTTTATGAGCTTGTCTTCCCATTTCGCTACTGGTCTTCCTCTCTGTCTCTTGCGTGCCTTGTAGACCTGGGGGCCAATTCTACTAAATGGATGACAATGACATGGTCAGTCGATGGTGTCATTTGCTCTGAAAAGTGTCAAAATAAACACCATTGACTGACCATTGACATCTCATTGTCATCCAACTATGACCGTTGACATTTAGAGGAATTGGCCCCCTGCCCATGTGATCACCCTTTTGGTCCGTCCATGAATTAATAGGACAAATAAATAGTTCTTTCTTTCTTTCAGGTGGACTACTTCATCCTTATCCTGGAGGGTCGGGTAGAGGTGACAGTTGGCCGCGAAAACCTGGTGTTCGAAGCTGGTCCCTTCACGTACTTCGGGATACAGGCGCTTACGCAGAACGTGGGACTCGGTAAGTCAAATATCTTATTTTTATTGGTGACTGAATGATAAATATGATGAAAAAAAAAAGAGCTGCCCTTGAGTTTCTTGCTGACTCTTCTCGGGGTACTGCATTTGGAACCAGCAACTCGTCCGTGGAGATGGGCTGCTGTTTACATATAGCCAATCTTCATGGACGAGTTTCGAGTGCCTTGTAATTAGACTATTGACGTTTGTAAGTGTACTTTTTGTACCTACAGCAATAAATGATTTTGAATTTTGACTGTATGGAAATTAAACTGCGAGTAAACTTTAATCAAAATATATAGCAAAATGCCACATTCGCAAAATGACACATTGGAATTTCGCAAAATGTCTCATTCTCAAAACGCCACATAGCAAAATGTCACATTAGCAAAACTGCACATTCTCTACTGGTTTTTAAATATTGAAAAGTGTTATTTTGATAATAATATGGCCTTTTGTTAGTGTGACATTTCGCTAGTGTGGCATTTTAATGTGTCGTTTTGCGAATGTCGTTGGACTAATCCCGCAAAATGCGTCTTATAAAATAAGTCTTTCGCAAAAAGACAGATCAAATTGTTACTTTCGCAAATTGACACATTCGTAAATTGTCCCATTCGTGAAACATGTCCTAAGCAAATAATATTTCTTTTTTTTTATTTTAAGTATAGTATGCGACGATTTACGATTGTGATTTTGAGAATCGAAAGAATTTGAGTCAAAATGTAATTTATAGCTTGGACTGCTATCACATAGTTATGTTTAGAAACCTAATCTATTAGATCCTTTTAATATTATTATCGAAACGTATACAATGTGTAACAGAATAAGCGCAATTCCTGAAATTATTCAGTATCGACTACTTAATCGATTTCAGCTATTTTTAATGTGTAAATTTTTTCCAAAACAAGAATTATATCATAGCTGAATTTAGTGCTACCTATGCAAATCGTGCTATTATTGCTCTTTATTTAAAAAAAATGGTTTGATACAACTAAAGTTCCGAAGCATCATATTTTTTAAATATTAATAATTCATTGGGGTGTATGAAGAATTGCGCTTATTCTGTTACGCGTTGTACATTATCCCAATCCCAACTCACCTAAGCCCACTCTGACCCCACAGCTGAGACCCCAGCTCCTTCGAATCTGGGCTCCCTGCAGAACCTGAACATGGACTCTATGCTCCGCCATACCTTCGTGCCCGATTACAGCGTCAGGGCCATAGCTGAGCTCTACTACCTCACCATCAAGAGGTAAGGCATGTGGCGACATCTAGCGATTCAACGTAGAACTAACTGAAACGGCTGGACCAATTTCGCTAATTCTTTTTATGTCGCTCACCATTAAGAGGAAAGTATGTAAAAAAATTATCGATTTTTAATAATCGATTTGTTAAATAAAGAAAAACGATAATTAATTAATCGAAACATATTTTAATCGATTTTTGTAAACAGCACCCTCTGTGCGACGAATGACGAAATGTGAAGTAAGTTCACTAACGTAAAGTTTATGTTAAAAGGATAAAGAATGTTAAAAAAATAAAATTTTTCATACTAATCGGATTTTCTTTTCGTATAATCGATTTTTAGTAATACGATTTTTCAAAATTTGATTATTAATAAAAAGAGAAAAATCGTTTTTTCCATCAATGTCACATCTCTGTCAAGAGGTAAGATCTGTGGCGACATCTAGCGACTCCACTTAGATCTAACCAAAACGGCTGGACCAATAATAATTTCGCTAATGTTTTTTTGGTCGTGTTTGTTATTGTCAGCGAAATCTTATTCGATTATTTATCAAATAAATAATTTTGATTTGGTAACTATTTGAATAAGAAAGTGTGATCAGTGAACTCATTTAAAAACAGACTTGATAAACACTTTCAAACACAAGTGCACGTATCAGCACTATTGCTAGTGTATTATCTATATATATATAAATGAATCCCTTTTTCCCTTGGTCACGGCATCACGCGTGAATGGCTGAACCGATTTGGCTGAAAGATGGTGGGGAGGTAGCTTAGAACCAGGAGACGGACATAGGATACTTTTTATTCCGATATTCCGACGGGAACGGGAACTGGAACTTTGCGGGAACGGGAACTACGCGGGGACGGGAATGGGAACTACGCGGGTGAAACCGCGGGGCGCTGCTAGTTAATAATAATATTTTTCACCAGAATTTATTGGTACAGTTAAGAGCACTAGCAGCTTTACACTTGTAGTGCGAGTCTGACCTCTAAACTGATTGTAATAAGAACGTTGCAAAGTCCAATGTGTCAAGCTCCACGGGCTATTGACTGTACATGAAGTTAAATAAACATTTTACCACAGGAAGATACCTACTTGTTTCGTGCTTTCAGATCCATGTACTTAGCAGCCAAGCGCGCTACTTTGATGGAAAAGGGGGCCCTGAACAAGGGGGGCACTAATGAGCAAATTGAACCGGAAGTTGATAAGGTAACACTTATAAAATATTAAATAATCTCACGCCTTCCCCGAAGGGGTAAGCAGAGGTATTTCATTTCTGGAGTGCGATTTTTGAATCTCACTGGTGATATCAAAATCACCGGTGACTAAAATTATCACCGATGACTTTTATGTCACCATTTTCCAAAAGCCGTGTTTTTTAAAGTCACACGATGTTTACCAACATGCAGAAATTTTACAATGTCAGTCAGAGACAATCTTCCCGTTACGTTCCTTTTTACGCAGATGTTATAGTGTTGCCCTTGATATCGGTTTTTATTTTCTCATACTATAACTTAAAAAAGATTCATCAAATTGGTCAATCGTAAAACGTAACGTATCTGTCAGTGTCATGTAAACGAAAATTAAAGTTTTGAATTGAAAAATTCACTTAATTCACTAGAGAAGGACGAATAAAGAGACCATAACACAGATTTTACAATTTATAAGAAAAGGTATGTACATTTGTTAGTGGCATATGTTTTACAAGTATATTTAACTTAATAATTGTATTTACTAATAACTTGGATATTGTTTTATTTAATTGAGAGGTTTTTTATATTTCCAATAAATTGTCGCAATCACGAAATATCACAATCGAGCCCCGCTGCTAATTCTTCCGAAAAATATACTTTGGCACTTTTGGCAGATGTCACATACGTTAACTGTCAAAAACAATCACATGGTGATTTCAATTACGAGTGGGTGGGGGCACTCGTAAATCGATATCATAGGTATGACAAATGTAAGTCACCGATGAGTTTCAAAAATACGAACTTTCGGAAATCACTCACATCGGTGAGAATTAGTCACTTGGTGAGATTCAAAAATCGACCCCCAGGATATACCTAATTTTCACGAGATATTCTTTGGACAGCTTAACGTGATAGGTGATGTGCCCATCACCGGACCGGCAGCCGTATTCAGGGAGCTTCGATATTCGATATCGGAAAATCTGTCGAACACTTTCGAGATGGGCTGATGTTGGTATCGAAAACTAATGTCGTATGTGACATAAGGATTCGGAAAATTTTCCGTGGCTGTCAGAAATGCCTAGAATTAAGTCGATAGATTCGACTTCTGAAAATTTTTCACTCGATCTGAATCGAACGGAAACGGTATCGAGTCTCCGTGAACGTCTGCTGGTCTGTTTACACATGTCTCAGAATTCATTCTGGGACCTGCGGTTTCCTCACGTTTTCCTTCACCCTCGAGCTAGTGATGAATATGTACGTAAGTTTTGAAAAACTCATTGGTACATGTTAGGATTTGAACCCGAGCCTCACTGATGAAGGCTATCACTACTCCGTAAGAGCACTGCTGAGCTGAGGGTCTTTCCTCTCACACGAGGGAGTATGGGCTATAATCTCCCACGCGAGCCCACCGCGGATTGGATGGTGTTAGGCTAGTGGCCACCTACCTGTCAGCATTTTTCAAGCCAAGGGTATCTGACATGGCTTAACGACTTCCATTGTGATTAAACACATCGAAAACCGGGACCAACGGCTTAACGTGCCTTCCGAAACGCGGAGGCGCCCGTGATATAATGCCACTAGGCGGTCACCAATTCACTGACTGACCGCGCCCAGCTTAACCAGTGTGATCATTATAAACCTTTGAGTATTAAACCAACAGGAGACGTCACGAGCACTAGTTTCTTTGCAAAAAAGTCTGCCAATTTCTACGCGGGGGACGATTAAACGCACACAAATAATGTTTACACAAACGCATTTTTTGACAAAACAATTAATCACTAGCTTGAACTAGATGCAGACAAGTACATTCACCAATCCGAGCACTCCGTGAACTCAAAAAACTAGTAGTATATAACAGGTATGATCGTTGACCGACACTTTTTTTTGGCAGAAGGCCTGTCAGTGGCGTGGTTGGTTTAATACTCAAAGTTATAAACACATTGGTATCGCAGGGCTACTAGCTGTTTCCTATTCGACTTCTTACTCGAACAACATCGTAAATAAAAACCAAATAGGGTTGTGTCCTACCTAGTCAAATCAGTTACTTTTTACGATATTTTAAAACGAAATTTTACTATTTAAAATGTACTGAAATAGCAAACCGGGACGTCATAGTTTCTAGTACTCAATTGCAGCACTTTTTTTATTGTTTTATTATTTTTAAATTTGCTGAAAATCGAAATACATATTTTGATGTTTTTTTTGGGATAATCTTTTTAATGTATGACTACTCGCAATTTAATTTCGATGTTGTCAACTACCCAAATAAAGACATGACGTCTCACGGTTTCCCGCCAAAAATCCGTTTTCTTTTTTTTTCAGCTGCTACGCGAAGGCGACAAGGCCAGTGAAGAAGACCGCTCTAAACAGGTATTTAACATTAGTTTTTCACATTGAACTTTATTTATTTTTAGGAAGACAAACAGAACTAATACAAACAGATCGCTGAGAAAGAGTCTCAACCAATCAAGTTGCAATTTTACGAAAGTTTTACGTATTAGACAAATTTCCTAAAAAAAGTCGTAAAAAAATTATTTTAAATATTCTACTACAAAAATTTCTTAAATATGTATAGTTCTACTTTTCTATTTTTAATAATATATTTTCAGTCAGTCAAAAGTTTTATTTACTTCCACATGTCGAGAGAATGAATTAAGAACGATTGACGAAAAAAGTGTATAAGGCGAGTGTGAATGAAAGTGTTGGAAGGGGTAGACCTAGGCGGACGTTTCGAGATCACATTGGGGACGTCTTGAAAAAAGGCCAGGTCAAGAGTACCCTAAACCGAAGAGCATGTGTGAAAGGGACAATGAAAGTTGACGAAGCGAAAGAAGTATGTAAGGATCGTAGCAAGTGGAAAGAAGTGGTCTCTGCCTACCCCTACGGGAAAGAGGCGTGATTATATGTATGTATGTAAAACAATAGTTGCTTTATATTTTTTTTGAGGGCAACATAGATCTTTTTTTTTGTCAAACAATACAGATACTAGAGTCAGTTGACACCAGTGGGATGGGTCGGCAGCTGGACTGTCAAACCATTTTAAACCTAATTTCCATATATCAAGCGACTATATTAATATTATCGGAGTACACTCCAAGTGGCTCTAAGTTGCGCAATATTTTTAATGTGTCTTTATTAGTTTTATTACCACTGAATTTGTCTGTTTTATTGAGTATTTTTCTCTATTTTCATGCTGCTATAGGAACGGAAGACGCCTAAGACTAGATATTAAGAAGGGTAAACTAACCAAAACACTAAGAATTTTACAAAACATACCGCCAAAGAGATTAAAATATACTATTATATTTTAATCTCTTTGCATACCGCTAATTATGCAAGAGTAAAATAATGTTTGGTTGCAACTAGCAATATTTAATACTAGCGGTTCTGCGCCGTTTCACCCGCGTAGTTCCCGTTCCCGTGGGAATACGGGAATTAAATCTAGCCTATGTTACTCAAGGATATTCTAGCTTTCCATTGGTGAAAGAATTATTAAAATCGGTCCAGTAGTTTTTGAGTTTATTCGCAACAAAGATACAAACATACAAATCTTTCCTCTTTATAATATTAGTAAAGAAGATATGCTATTATCCATTATCATCCTACTCAAAATATTATGGCAACATAGTTCAATAAAGAAAAACCCACGTTTCACTAGTATATTTTTGGACCCCCAGACGTGATAGTAATTATTCTGGGACCTGCGGGTTTCCTCACGATATTTTCCTTCACCGTTGAGCTAGTGATGAATATGTACGTAAGTTTTTGATAAGCTCATTGGTACATGCACTCGCCAGTATAAAATAATAGTGTCATAAATAATCTTTGGGGGATGAAAAGTAAAACTGCTAAGTACAATATTACAGTAGAAATTGGCAGCGATGCCTTTAGCGATGCACTCTCTATAATAAAATGTCGCTACTTGGGTATTGTTTGCGTTGGATGACTTAGCCTATACAGAAAGACTAAGACTTGTCGAATTTATATTTTTATTGTCAAAATATTTTATTGAATCTTATAAATTATTTTGTACTAATGTCAATTCAGTACACATGAAAATACAGGCAAAATATCCACATTTGGCTTCGTCAAAATTAAATATACCTACTTAAATTTTAAAAATTAGCACCATAAGCTTCATCAAAATATTAATGTATTGGACACAACTGTTAACACAGTAAATAACTTAATTTTTTTTTTGTACAGTTCACTCCAACTTCCGCCAGCCCTCTGACCAACGCGAGCTTTAGACCCCAAGAAAAGCTTGGCATCCCCGAGGAGGAGAAACTACTAAATAAGTAGAAAATGGCAACACTACCCCACAAAACTACCATGTGACAATTTTTTATTAGATAATTATGTTGCATGAACACATAGATTTTTAAAGTTCAAATTTGAAAGCTTATTTTATGCATGATATTTTAATATTCGTTTAATATTACGTAAGTGAAATCTATTATTATAATGGAAATATAGTTTTTTTTAGTATTTAATGAAGCATTTGTTGCGAGTTTTAACAATGTTTATTCTAGATTTTAACTTAGTTTTGTAATTATAAGCAGAATGGTACTTATTTTGATTTTAATATGGCAACACTTTTTTCCCGCTAATTCTGAAAATTTATTTGTTTTTAACTTGAATCGAATTCATCACAAAATGTTTTTATAATGTAATTTTTTGTAATTTTAAAATGTATAGGATATGTAGTTATTCTATTTAAATTAGAATACTGTAGTTGCTTATATTCCTATAAATTAACTTTTTGAGTAGAAAAACATTTGTTGACGTTTTTATAACAAACTCTAGTGTATTTGTTATTTAATTAAAAAATAAGTATTTTTGAAAATTTTAATACCAGTTTATTATAGAATTATTACACTAGGCATGTATTATTATTATATTGAAAACTAAAGACAAAATCCTAAAATACATTTTCAAAGAATTTAAAAATTGCGACTGTAAGAATTAAGGTGAAACCACACTATCACTAATATCAAATAAGTATTTTTTATTTTATATTAGTGTTTTTACTTTTTTTTTTATATATATTTTCATTCTTATACTAAACTTTGCATCCGTTAGCAATAAGCATACTTTTTTAGATTTCGTAATATTAACTTTTGCAGTCGATATACTTCCCATTGTGCCTTAGACTTATATCATCGAACCTTTTTATTTAAACAGGTGCTCTTATTTACCATAAACAATATAAACTTACGAAAGAAGTCTGAAAAATAATAAATAATGAAGAAAAATAAAATAAAATAAATGTTTTTCTGTCAATTCGGTTTACGTCATAAGAAAAAATGATGAAAAATTGCATACTTGAGTGGAAGAGAGATTGATACGTCACAAGCCGAACGCTTAGGCCGATCGTGCCTCTCTGTCGCTCGTTCCACGCTCGGCTCAGGCGGAACGTGACAAAGAGTCATGCTTTTTCGTGCGTGTAGCCGGCGTTCATCGATTTATAAGACGTTTATCAAGTCAAAAAAATACTAAAGAAATCTGAAAAATAATGAACGAAGAAAAATAAAATTTTATTATTATTCGTAACTTCTTTCGTGAGAAATATACGGTGCTTGTTATAATGCCTTATCTACATACTATCTATACAAATCATTTTTGTATGTCTTATAAAAGTTATGAAGTAATAGAATTGTATAAAAATCCTATACAGTGATAGAAAAATGTACTTACAAAGTCGTATTTACTTGTTGAGGGTGTGCCACGCTGAAACTGCCACTAGTTGCCACGTTTTGTCATATTGACATTATGCGTTGTCATTGTAATTACAAGTGATACTTGTAATTTAAGTAATTCCACTAGTCCACTATTGATCAAAACCCTCTAGATAATGAGTTGCTCTTGCAAATATGTTAGAATAAACTTTTAATGACAATAGCTCTCTTCAATGAAAAAATAATATTTTTGTTCATGGCAACCAGTGTGGCATCACCTTAATACTCCGAAAATGTCATTTAAAGAATACAAAACGTATTTTTTGGATGAATTTGTAATTATAGTGTTATGCAATATTGACTCCGTACAAAGTGTTTGTATTAGAGAACATTTGAGAATTAATTTGTTAGTGCAAATGAATGAATTATTGAGCTTTTCATTTTTGAGTTTTATTATATTTACCTACCTACTAGACCCTTTGCCAAACAAAAGTTATCATCAACTGGTCCACAGCTGAGCTAAGGGTATTTCCTCAAACATGAAGGAAGTATGAGCTTTAAAGCCACACGACTTTAAAAGCTTATTGTAATAATAAATAATCTCACGCCTTTCATCCCCGAGGGGGTAGGCAGAGGTATTCCATTACTGGATATACCCACATTTCACGAGATACATTGGACCCCTAAACGTGATAGGTGGTGAGCCCATCACCGGACCGGGTCTATTTACACATGTCTCAGAATTAATTCTTAGACCTGCGGGTTTCCTTACCTGTGTTAATAATTAAGAGTAACATTTTATTTCTCCTATAGTTAACTATTTATATATATATATATTTATTATTATATACTATATATATACTACTAACTTTTGAGAAAACCTAGGTAAAGAGTTATCATCATCATCAACCCGTAACAGCCCACTGCTGAGCTAAGGGTCTTTCCTCGCACACGAGGAAGTATGGGCTATAATCTCCCCCGCGAGCCCACCGCGGATTGGGAGATGGTGTTAAGCTAGTGGCCACAAAACTCGCAGAAATTTTGAAGCCACCCAAGGGTATCTGACATGGCTTAACGACTTCCATTGTGCGTAAACACAACGAAAACCGAGACCAACAATTTAACGTGCCTTCCGAAACACGGAAGCGCTCGTGATATAAATGCCACTAGGCGGTCACCCATTCACTGACTGACCGCACCCAACTTTGCTTAACGTAACAGTGTGTTCGTAACGATCACACTGGCACCGCAAGGCTACGAGCGCTTCGAGAGCGATGAATATAAAGCAAGCGAGAAAGGTGTGATAAGATTGTAGCAGATGGCGTCCTGTCCCGGAAAAAAGGCGTGAGCGTATGCATGTAACTATTAAGAACCATTGGCTCTGCCTACGCCAATGGAAATAGGCGTGAGATATTATGTACATTAAGTTTGCAGTGAAAGCACTGAAAGAGAGACTATCTTGTAACATGCTGTTGTGAGGTGTTGTGTATTAAAAAATCACAATTTAATTTATTAACTTGACATTTATTAATTCATTTGTACTTGAGCTGATCGGTGACAGTGGAGATGGCCTGGAGCTCTATTTTTGTCTCGTGACTATGACATTTTACCAGCACATGAGCGTACCCAGCTTCTGACCTAGGGGGGGGGGGGGGGCAAGTCAGATTTGGACTCGGACACACTACACTAACTGTCATACACCTACATGAAACAATATTTTTTTTTGCAATTGTACCGTGCATTTTGCTACTGCGCGGTTTATTTAAAAGTTAGAGCATAAGGCCAAGTTTACACTTTGATTAGTAATTAGGCGAGTTCATACATGTTCTGCGAGATTGCAGCACAATACACAAATTGCGTAAATTTAAAATTTTTAAATTAAATTTATAACAACTATTATGATATATGATATGAACGTCAAAATTTGTCTCGTCGTATATGAGCTCGCACTCGATTTCTAAGTAGCATGATATTGATTTTCGATATTTTAGAATTTTGACTAACCGGTGTTGCCAGTATAATTCGAAATGTGTACGAAAAATTCCAGTATAGAACAGAATCAGACTGTTTGAAAATATTAATGGTGAGCAATATAAATATGATTACACCATTAACCGAGGGAGTAGGCAGAGGTGTGAAATTCCTGAAAACACCAACTTTTCACCAGTAAATTTGATTTAATTAAGTTAAAAAAAAAACCGCCCAAGTGCGAGTCGGACTCGCGCACGAAGAGTTCCGTACCATTTATTAAATCGTATGTTGTAGGGGTGCCACTCCTAAAATACTTATTTTATTTTTAGTATTTTGTTGTTATAGCGGTGAAATACTTACATAATTTGTGAAAATTTCAAATGTCTAGCTATCGCGGTTCTTGAGATACAGACAGTGAAGTCTTAGTAATAGGGTCCCGTTTTTATTCTTTGGATACGGAACCCTAAAAAGAGAAAAATCTGTAGATGTGAATGTAATGTTGGCGTTTATTCTTCCATTTGCCTTTTCTAAATCGCATGAAAATTTTTTCATCGACGATACAATATTGTCATAGTCACGAATCAAAAAGAGCTTTTAGAGAGCTCTTGTCAAGTTGCAAGTTTGCTGATGTCTTCATATTGAACTCCTTTCACGACGCGTCCCGTGAGAGGACCTTCGGATATCTGAAACATTAATGAAACTTTTTTAATACAAATAAAGAAATATGTTTACTTATTCAGAATAAACTTTCATATAATTTTTATTAACCTTTATTTAACCTCTTAAGCCAATCAAATAAAACACAATTGATTTTTTATTGTTGCGGTGCCCATTGGAACCGCGCGGTGCTCGACGAATCAATAATCTTATAAACACAATTCATATATGAGACTGGTTTTGTAATTGAAAAGTGCTTAGAGTAAATCAGTGACAGTACTGTTAATAAAGAGCCCAAGAGCCCGGGTCTCATTCGTGAGGCCGGGGTTCGAGTTCTGGCATTTACCAATGCGTTTTTTAAAAATGTTATTTTACATTATCACTAGCTCGACCGTGAAGAAGAAGAGTTTGTCCTATGTCATTTCTTCCCAGAATTCGATCCTTATTAGCGACACTATCGAATGGTGTAATAATACAGGGTGTCTTTTTTCCAAAATCCGTGTTCGATTCCTGGGTAGGAATATTGATTTTTCAAAAATCCACAGATGCAGTTTTAGTTTTCATCAAAATCGGGCCCGAGACTCGTTTGAGTACTTTTCGCTATTCCTCATAGTTTCTGATTTAGCCATACACGCCCACTTGAAAAATTCACCTGTATACCCTAAATTTTATTTAATCTTAAGTCCAATATACCGCCTGATTTTTTTACCGTCTGGAAAAACATATGGTGTGATAGGTAAGTGTAATGGATTCATTTAGCATTGTTAGTTAAAAAAAAAATTATAAATATATTTTTTCTTGCTTCAACTAATATACTGACATATTTGAAATAGTATTTTTAAAAGAAATACGCTCGTAGCTCCATTCATGAGCAATTTACCTACAACCGCCAGCCGCTACATAGTAGTTTGTGTAGTTTTCTAGATTTTGTAAATTGCATTAAACATGACTATATTTAACAATTAATCTCGTGTATAACTTCGGCTCTAGATACCTTATACGTCATATTTTTTCCAGATGGTAAAAAAATCATCCAGTATAATGTCCCCCCGCTACCCCCGTGAGATGTAGTGAGATTTGGCTCCCACCTCTCCCTGAACGTCTCACGTAACTAATGGATACCGTAGGTGGCAACTCGTACTGACCTCAACGTCACAACAGAATTTGTCAGTATTGATGCTCTTCAGCAGTCCTGCCTTGCCGCGGTACGCGCCGTTGACAAACCTCACCGCTCGTCCCGGCGAAGGAATAACTGTTTCCAAGGAGTACTGTAGAACAAATTAAATAATATATATAAAATAATAATAATAAAATGGGCCTCTGCCCCGCTGCCGGCGACACCCTAGGTTAGGTTTTCTATAATGTGTAATTTTTATATTGTTTTGGAAATGTTTTTATATATTTTACTTTTATATACATATTGTAAAAGCTAACCTAACACCAAAAATAAAAAATAAATAAAGAGAATAATAATATTATATAATAATTAAAATTACAATGTATTTATTTTCTGTAGGTAATTGAAAATTATACTTAGAAAAGTCAATAGTCTAGCAATATAAAATGATAAACTGGCTGATTGGTGATATATCAACGCTAAACAGCTGGATGTAGCGAGACTTGAAATTTTGCACATACATAGCTTATACAGTGCAGGCATCCACTAAGAAAGGATTTTGCATAATTCAACCCCTAAGGGGGTGAAATAAACGTAAAAGCTAGTAGTCTAATAACAATGCACTCT
This sequence comes from Ethmia dodecea, assembly GCA_963855545.1. NCBI lineage: Eukaryota > Metazoa > Arthropoda > Insecta > Lepidoptera > Depressariidae > Ethmia > Ethmia dodecea. The sequence continues at coordinate 13,058,154 of OY979454.1, forward strand.
AAACTCGTCCATAAAGATTGGCTTAATGTAAACAGCAGCCCATCTCCACCGACGAGTTGCTGGTTCCAAATGCAGTACCCCGAGAAGATAATATATATTTAAAAAGATAAATTATTTATAGTAGTTTTATGGTTTGGGTTATTGAGAGGATGAATGAAAGGCGCTTAACGAGACAAATATACAAGGGTGTTGTTAATGGGCGAGTCGGTAGAGGACGACCTAGGCGTACTTACATCGACCAGATCGGCGATGTATTGAAGAAAAGCCAGATAAAGAGTACCCGAAACCGACGAGCATGCATGAGTCGTTTGATGGATGTGGAGGAAGCGCGAGAGATCTGCCAGGTTCGTAACAAGTGGTAGTCTATTGTCTCTGCCTACCCCAATGGGAAAAAGGCGTGAGATTATGTATTTATGTGTAGTTTTTGGGTACCTTACCAAAACAGGTTAAGGGACGTCCATTCGACCCTCTCTCCTTTTGGTGAGATGTCGTGAGTATTGGCAAAATCTCGTAATTTTTCAAAATGTGCCTTTTTGTGTAAAATTTGGTAATTTCAAAATATTTGCCGAGACCTCCCTTCATGAGATTAGGTGAGAAACACTTCACGTAATTAATGGACGTCCCCTTATTTTCACCCTACGATCCATGGCTAGTTGCATTTGATTGCACAAATATTTAAAAACAGAGCCACTATCTGATAAGTAGAGACCGGATTATATGCAACATAAAAAGCTTGTTATATGCATGCAAATATGCATGAAAAATGCTTGAAATATGCACGAAAATTGGCAGAATATGCAAAACTCAATGAAAAATTTTAGGAACCCCCAAAAAAAAGAGAAAAGTAAATTTTCATTTTTTTTTATTTCAAAATCAGCATACAGTTATTAAATAATTTTTTGATAGGCTATAATAAGTACAGTAACATTACATGACATTAAAATTTTAAAAAATTTGTAAACGTAAACAATCAAGTATTTTTTCCAAATTTTCAGTGGCAAGATTGTGTCTTCGATCATTTAGAATATTGTTGTAAGTGGAAAAGGTTCGTGAATTCGCGATATTATCACTTTTCTAGCATTTCGGAACCCAGGGTGAGTGCACTGCACTCTGAAAAATATTGTAAATGTACCGATAATATGCATCATGACTAGATCTTAGGTAAAATATGCTATTACCGCTGAAAATAGCTTAAATAAGCAAATGCATATGCAAATATGCAAATGCATATAATCCGATCCCTACTGATGAGACTAGAACATAGTTTTCTTTATTTGTTGTGCAACATTTTTTTTTTAATAAAAAAAGGGGGCAAACGAGCAGACGGGTCACCTGATGGTAAGTGACTACCGTCGCCCATGGACACCTGCAGCTGAAGAGTCACAACTGCGTTGCCTTTGAGGTGGGAGTACGCTCTCTTCTTGAAGGTTTGAAGGTCGTATCGGTCCGGAAATACCACCGGCGACAATTTGTTCCACAGATCGGTCGTGCGAGGCAAAAAGTTTCGTTTGTCTTTGCATTTAAGAATAAGAATAGGAAATCTTTATTTGCTTCAAACATGGTGTAAAGATGTTATAAAATATGTATGTGCATACATGTTCAGCTAAAAAAAAAATGTAGCATGCAAATTGCAAATATAAAAAGGACAAATGAAAAAAAAAAAAAAAAGAACTTCTTAAAAATTACGCATATCTAACAGTTCGCGAATATTGTAAAACATTTTATTTAGAAGCTACTTTTGCAAACTTTTATTAAACAATCTTGTTTTTTAAAAAATTCAATGTCTTAAATTGGCAACCGAAAAAGTTTGACTAGACCGCAATCTTGCAGTGGAACATTTAAAATTAAGTTTACTAACCAGATATGGGGAATATATATTATAATAAATAAATATATATATATATATATATATATAAATAAATACATAATCTCACGCCTTTCATCCCCGAGGGGGTAGGCAGAGGTATTCCATTACTGGATATACCCACATTTCACGAGATACATTGGACCCCTAAACGTGATAGGTGGTGAGCCCATCGCCGGACCGGGTCTATTTACACATGTCTCAGAATTAATTCTTAGACCTGCGGGTTTCCTCACGATGTTTTCCTTCACCGTCGAGCTAGTGATAAATATGTACGTAAGTTTTTTGAAAAACTCATTGGTACATGCCAGGATTCGAACCCGAGCCTTACTGATTTTCGGCCGGCTCTTTAACCGTCAGGGCTATCACTGCTCTATTAAATTATATGGGGAATCTATTAAATTATTAAATTAAATTATGAAATTAAATAAAGAGAAAATGCTTCTAAACTAACCTGATCAACTTTCAGCGTAACAGAATCATCTACCATCTTAATCTGTGCTCCATACTTGTCTATTACTCTTTCAACGACGGCTTTCCTCTTATAATATTTATCTCCAAAAGACTTGGTTACTATTTTCACTACAATGCCTTCGGCCAGCCAGTAGTCTTTTCTGTAATTAAACATTAAGCAATAATAAAATATTTTTTAGCAAGTTAAAAAGACTAATAACAATAATTATTCACATGTCACAACTTAATATCAATAATTACAAATGTCAATACATGTCATTATTATAAACTCACATAAATGTGCCTTGACTACTATTGAGAGAATAATAAACATATTGAAATTGGACCCAGGTCCCAGAATTTATTCTGAGGCATGTGTAACAGCACCCTTGTTCGGCGAATGGGCACACCACCTTTAGATATTCTGATGAAAACGGGTGTCTCTAGGAAGGGAATAATACCTCTTGTCCAAAAATAAGGCGTGACTATTTCATCAAATTATTATATTAGCTATCTCTCTCACCTATTAGCCTTCTCCTTTGCTCGCTCCTCCATCATCATAATCTCATCAAGAGCGGACTGCCTACTTCTTTCTTCTGCCTTCTGTTTCTTGCTAGACTCTGTGATCTTCTCTTCTTTTTTCTTTCTGCTAGATTCCTCTTTCACTTTTGCTAGTTTCAATGCTGATGTGGTTAGGTCTGATTTGTGGCCTAAAAAAAATGATTTTATTATTTAAAGCGGTTCTGCGCGATTTCACCCGCGTATTTCCCGTTCCCGTGGGAATACGGGGATAAAGTATAACCTATGTGTTATTCTGATGTATAAGCTATAGAACTGTAAAGTTTCATCAAAATCCGTTTAGTGGTTTTTGCGTGAAAGAGGAACAAAAATCCATCCATACAAACTTTCGCATTTATAATACGACACAATTCACACACAGCTATTTAGTCCCAAACTACCTAGGGCCTGTACTATAGGTACTAAACAACTGATAGACATACTTAAATAAATATTAAACGACCAGACACAAAGCCAACAGACATGTTCATGCACACAAATGTTGACCTCCGACTCAGAAGGCAGGGTCGCTACCAACTAAGCAAAGCCGCTCGACACACCCACCTTCAGTCTTTCTTTTCAGGTTCAAGCTAAGAGTGATGCGTTCCTGGCTGCTTTCCCTCTTAAGCTCCGAGTAGGCCGGCTCGTCTGTTCTACTGCTCTCCTTCTTTCCCTTCTCCACTTGCTTCTGGATAAATTCCAGCATTCTCTCCTGGAAATAAAAGAGAATTGAAAACTCAACTTGTTTTTGTTAATAAACAGCCTATATTTTTCTATTGTAATTCTTTATTTCAAACACAGGTAACACAAAAAGGCACTGGAACCAGAAAATATAAATAAGTAACCTAAATTAGTTTTTCATTGAAAATACTATCTACAAATATTGTACTTTTTTCAATCATTGTGTAACTTATTTATTACATATTTTTATTGGTGTATAATAAAGAGTTGTTACTTAAAAAATAAAAATTTCACACCTTTTATCCCCGAGGCGGTAGGCAGAGGTATCCCATTTCTAGAAATACCCTCTTTTCACATGTATATTCAACCCATAGACATATTAACACATTCAACCCCTAAATATGATAGGTTGATTTTGTATTTTTCTTGATGCAAAGCTGCGTAACACAATATTATATATGAGAGTTTACCTGATCATCTTTGTCCATCTTCTCTTTCTTTGCTTTAGCCTCTTGAGCGGCTATTGCTGCGGGATCCCGGTCTATGTAAGCTACGAACCAGCCCTTCTCCGTCTCATCGACCACGCACTTCCCCTCGCGTCCGAGCCACTTGACGAAGTCTGTGAGGGTCTCCCATTGCGTCGCGTTCATGTGAAGATGGTCTCTGAAATCATAGGGAAAAATTAAAAAATATGTTCTGTCCATGCCTTACAAGGGCTAAGTGCGGAAACCAAATCCCTACTAACATAGAACATATGTATGTATCACACAACAATCAATTTCTTGAGCAACAGAGTGGCCAGAACATGAAATAAGCTACCAGAAGCAGTTTCAGCACTTAATGTTAATAAGCTTAGAAATAAACTGGATAAATATATCTTGTAATGAGACAGCTACATTTATTCAGCTGGAGAGTGGAATAACTGGTTAAAGGTGTTTATAACTTATGAACTGCTTGCCTGATCACTACACAGTATAAAACATAGTCACTTCCCTCTGTATGTCTGTCCCTGTGTATGCTTAGATCTTTAAAACTACGCAACAGATTTTGATGCATTTTTTTAACCGACTTCAAAGAGGAGGAGGTTATCAATTCATTTGTATGTTTCTTTTTTTTTATGTTTGTTACCTCAGAACTTTCGACTGGATGAACCGATTTGGATGATTCTTTTTTTATTTGAAAGCTGGTGCTTCCAGATTTGTCCCATTTTAATTTCATCCAGTTCTGACAGTGAGAAAACCATATAAGTTGAAGATTGAAGTCGGTTTTTTTACTCTTTATTTAATAGATAGATATCAAGAGGAAGGTTTTTATATACCATATAAACCGAAGCGAAGCGGGTGGGTCGCTAGTGTATAATAATAAATGGAAAAGAAGCTTACCTATTCGAAATGTAATCTTGATACACTTTATTGGCGTTAACTCTCTTCGTACCGAACTGTCGGCGAAGCAGCTCTAGGTATCCCTCAGCGAACTCTCTGGAGAACTCATCTATGTACTTCGAAGCGTTGTCAGCAAACAGAAGAAGCTGTCTCTGATGGGACTCGGACATGGTGTGACATTTGAATCCATTCTCGTCTCTGCACTGTTTCTGGCACATCTGGCAGTACCACCGGAGTTTCTGGAGACCCTTAGCCTTTATTTTGTTGGCTATGTACTTAGGAGTCCCTTTTTCTGCCTTACCCATTGTAGCTAGTTTTTTGGGAGGAAAAAGGTGTTGAAAAAGGTTTTTTTTTACGGTCTACTGGTGTTGTTTTGTAATGTTAAATGGTTGGTTATCTAAGTTATATAGTGTAGTTCAATTTGGTACGTTATTTGATGACGAAACTAACACAATTTGGAGAAATAAATAGAATACAACACATTCAACTCAACACACCGTCCCATCGCGAATGAATGAATGAATGTAAATATTGACATTGACAATGACGGCTTTATTTTCTTTATTTCGCTAGACTTGTGTTGGACAGGCTAGAGTCATAGACCATACTGCCGCGTCTCCAGCTAAGTTTATCAATGGCTCTTAGTTATTAAAAATACAGTATCTTCAACACGTTCTACATATATATATAATCTGGTTTCACTATTAGGTTTTAGACTCGAAATGCTCACCACCACAGCCACGTTTATAGGTTAAAAAAAATGCATTTTCCCTGCATGCTAAACAAAAATAAAAAGGGTTAAAAAATATACTGGTGAAAAGTGGGTATTTCCAGAAATAGAACACCTCTGCTTACCCCTCGGGGATAAAAAGGTGAGCATAGTTAAGCTTCTAATCTAGAAAATTCCATAAACAAAATGGGGGACTAACTCAATCTCTTCCGAATCTTTTCATGGTCCTTTTGCTTTTTCTACTTTCCAAAGTAAGTTTCATATTCAAATTCATTTATTTCTAAATCTGACGCAGAAGTGACAGAACATTTTCTATCTAAATTACGAGAGTCATCAGAATTTCGGTCAATTTTTATTGAAAACCGCCAAAATGAAAATGGTTTGGGGAGAGGAGAAATTGAAAGAAATATTTTTGAGCAAAGTAATAGAATAAGTATTTTGTTTTCATAATCCGTCTGTGTGGACCGTAAAATTCAGTAATCTGGGATAAAAACCCATAATATGCCTTTATAAGCTGTGATAAACGGGCCCCTAGTCAGTTGTTTAGTTTTTTTACCAATATAAGAGCAGTGATAGTCCAGTGGTTAAGGAGCCCGCTTTTCATTAATGAGACTCGGGTTAGAATCCTGGCATGAACCAATGGATTTTACAAAAAGCCTATGGACCTACATATTAATCACTAGCTCGACGTGAAGGAAAACATCGTGTGGAAACCCGCAGGTCCTGTGTAGTGTAACCGGTCCTGCGATGGGCTCACCACTATCACAGAAACGTGGGTACCTAACCTATTCCCAGAAATAGAATACCGCCTACCTAATTGAACGTCCGTAAAGCTATCTTAAAGTAACCATTTATAAAAATGTTTTATCGGGACAAGTCCGCGAAGTAAGTAGCTGTAGTTACGTAGACGCTCAAGTGGCAAAAAACTTACGCCATTGTATCCCCGAGGTACCTTCGGGGATAAAAGGGTCAGTTTTTTTTTACCTGTCAATTCAGCATAGCTTTCATGCCAAAATGGCTAACTTACCCTTAATATAGAACATTGACGCCTGGGGCGACGGTGATGGCGCTCGAGGCGCATGCGCTTTATGCGGCTGCGAGAACAACCTGCGCAGGCTCAGCGATTCGTACGAATTGGACGGCGTCGAGGAGAGCTACGACCAGCTGCTGTTTGAGTGCTTCGGAGTGCACGTAAGATTATTTTTCACAGTGCATTAAGAAAAAAATCCGCCGTTTTGACACCCAGACGTACTTTGTAATAAAGTAAACTTGTAAATTTAGTTTATGGGCCGCACGAGCTCGAGGCGCGCCGTCTGCCCCTGGGGCCCCGCAGAATACCAGCGCGGTGGCTAATGCTGCAGCACAAGCTGAGTGGGGTCCCATTAGGCACTATTTCTTACCTGTTTATTTTATTTCTGTTCTTGTTTGTTCTTCGTTTTTTCGTGTCTAATAAATTTATTTATTTATTTTTTATTTATTTAACTTTATGTACCAAGAAAATGTACACATGGCTAACTTAATGCCTAAAGGCATTATCTACCAGTCAACCATCAGGCTAAGCAGAAATAATTTGGCGGAATTGGCCGCAAATAGTAAAAAAAATGAATTAAATATAACATTACGGTAAATATAAATATATATATATATATATTATTACGTAAATCCTAATACATATATATGTTGATAAAATAAACTAATACATACTATATATCGTAACAAACATAAAACAAAAATACTTACATAAAATAATCTAAAGATGATGATTTTCTTTCAAACAATTTCAAAATTTATTTTCTTTCTTTCTTTCTAAACTGTGTTTTAAAAATAACAGACTATTGCAGACAAACACCCGCCCTCCTGCACCATCCCCCACCCATAGGAGAAGATCGATGAATCTAATTTTTGTAGGAGCTCATGGTTTGGCTACTATATGCCGTTAGAAAACCCGCAAGTCTCAGAATTAATTCTGAGGCATGTGTAACAGACCCGGTCCGGCGATATTCTCACCACCTGTCACGTTTAGGGGTCGAATATTCTCGTGAAAATTGGGTACCTATTGATCCAGAAATTGATCCCTACGGTGATAAAAGGCGTGAGATTTTTTCTTTAAAATCTGATCTTGATATAGGTACTTACCTCCTCGGATTGCCACCAAAAAAGCGAAAAAAGAATATAATTATACAATATTAGCGTAACAGCACATTTAACTGGGAAAGATTTAGGTAAGTAAATGCGTGTCTGACAGCTTGGCTTCCACTCATGGAAGCATTTAGAGTGTTTATTTTGCAAATAAACAAGTTTTTTCTTTACAATCCAAGCCCACGTTTACTTCGCAGAGTGGGCCTGAACAACTGATCTGTGACAGCTGCGTGGGTCAGCTTCGGAACACTGTCAATTTCCGAGCACTCGTGTATGCTGCTTTCAAGACGCCAAACCGCGCAGGTACTAAAGCCTAGTTCGCACTAGGCCAGTAATTTCGTCGAGTCCTTGTTCAGTATGTAGATATATTAGTACCTACGCAAATGAGCTTAATATTTTCGAGTTGTAGGTATATGTATATAATAATAATAAAATAAGTTGAGTGAGTGAGGTAACCGGAGCCCCCCCCCCCTACTCCCACCTCAAAGGCCGGCAACGCAGTTGCGACTCAAGTTGCAGGTGTCCATGGGTGACGGTAGTCACTTACTATCAGGTTCAGGTGACCCGTCTACTCGTTTGCCTGCTTTCCTCTTATTAAAAAAAACCCCTAAATATATTGTGATGTTTCTCAGGCTCACGGCAGCCTAAAGAAGATTTGGCTCCAGGAATCACCGATGGGGTCCCAAAAGCGGTGTCGATCACCGAGTTAGATGAGGACCCCGAATATTCTCACGTGTACACAAAGAAGGATCTTCTAGATATCATCCAATCCAGCGTGGTACAGAAGAAACCGACGAAGAGGAGGCTTTTCAAGAAGGACAGCGTGGTCAAGAAAATGATTGTGACTTGCACGGTATAGTACCATCCAAAGACCTTTAATCCAGCTAGATTTTATAAGTTCTTTCACCAATGGAAAGCTACATTATCAGCGAGGATATGCAGCAGTGATAGCCTTACGGTTAGAGCCCGCTTCACATGATGATAATCAGTGAGGCTCGGTTTCGAATCCTGGCATGTACGTTACTTTGAGTATTAATACTCAAAGGGCATGTACCAATGAGTCTTTCAAAACTTACGTAGGTACATATTTATCACTAGCTCGACGGTGACGGAAAACATCGTGAGGAAACCAGCAGCATTAATTCTGAGACATGTGTAACAGACCCGGTACGGCGTTGGGCTCACCACCTATCGTTTAGGGATCGAATATTCTCATGAAAAGCGGGTATTTCAGAAATGGAATACCTCTGTCGGGGATAAAAGGCGTGAGATATTTTTTTTTTATTTTTTTTTATTTCCATTTTATTGATTCTATTTTCGTTTCCAGTTCTTTCTTTTTGTGTAACGAAAAAGTTTCACTTCTATCGTGTCTCTACGGCACATTTCAACCGTTTTCAACCGACTTCAAAAAAGGAATTCTCAATTCGACTGTATATTTTTTTATTTCGTTGAAGTCAGTTTTTTACTCTATAGAGTTCTATATTATTTTCTTTTCAGATGTGCGGGCAAAGATACCCGATGCTGTTACCTGTGGACGCGTCGACCTCGTTCGTGTGCTCGCGATGCAAGCTGGGCCGCGGCGAGGAGCAAGGAGGCTGCAAGAAATGCAAACCATGCACTGGGGCACAGCTGGGGAGGCACCATGTGGAGTTACGAGGCGATTTGAGGGGGAAGTGCAGGTCAGTGAGAGAAGGGGGAGGACATTAGCTTGCCCTTGAGGAGAAGGAGGTCAAGGGCGATGGTAGGAGATAAGAGTAGGAAGGAGATACAAGGATATATGGTTACGAAGGATCCAGTATGTATGTAAAATTTAGATAGGTAGCGTTATTTGCGTTTGGGGGGTAGAAGGAGGTCAAGGGACGTAGGAGATAGGAGTAAGAAGGAGATACAAGAATTTATGGTTAGGAAGCATCCATAGTTATATCTGTGAGTATGCATATTAAGCGTCGGGGAAGTGTGTGTGGGATAAGTGAGGAGGACACCAGCTTAGTATTAAGGTAACGTTCCCTTACGTTCAAAAGATCAAAAGAGGAAGGTAGGAGATATGAGGAGGAAAGGAAGATACAAGAATGTGTGGTTAGAAAATGTACATTGTTTTGATGGCTGATTTGCATTATTGCATTCAGCACTGCATCTGGATCCAATCCTTTAACTTCCAGTAGATGTAGATCAATTCAAAAGTATGGAAGCCAACAAGTCCCAATACTGTGAATATTGGGTAAGTACTTACTTTACTTATTTTTATCTATTTCAGGCTTCGTAGCGTGCCAAAAGAATCCTCCAGAACTAAAGTCGTGTACAGCAACTCAAAAGAAAATGGCGCCAAAAAGAAATTCAATTGCAGCCAGTGTTCCAAGTCGTTTTTTGTAGCCTCAAACTTGGCAGAACACGAGAAGTGCGTTCACGGAGTTAGCTTGGAATGTAATATCTGTGGCAAGACTTTTAAATCAAAAGATATGTTGGATAAACATATGAAAATTCATACTGGTCAGCCGTTATACGAATGCAATTTGTGTGATAAAGTTTTCAAGTGTAAAATGACGCTACAGAGGCACGGTTTGACTCACCAGAACGGGAGCCGTTGCCTAAGGATTTGATTTAGATATTTTTATAAGGATACATTTATCGTTTAAAATAATTAATTATTTTAAAGTGACCATTTTGTTTTATTTCTGACAGCTACAAGTCGGTTAACTGAAGCTGGCGTGTACAACACATACATACATTGCGTCTGTGTTGTCTAGTGTCTAGAGGCATGACGCGTGGCGCTGCATAGGTAGGTACCTACTCATCATGAAGTCTGTCTCTTTCGCACACGGTCAAGTATAAGCGCTTGACAGAGAAAGAAACAGATTATATAAGAAATATAGCTTGATGTCTTTTTTTTTACTATTTAACTGACGCAGATGTGAGTCTTGGAAAAATAAACCACGTATTGTGAACCAGCTTTGGTACAGCCAACAAAGTTGTTAGGGTTGCATGTCCAAAACCTAAGATTCAGTTTTCTCTTTAAGCCTTAAATTTATTTATAGTATTTTTTGGTGAATTATAGGGATCAAAGATACCTTTTGAAATAAACATTTATTTTTATTAATTTAGTTATGACTTCCCCAGAAAAAATAGTTAGTTACTGGCCATGTAACCCTAACAACTTTGTTGACTGTACATGTAACCATAATAGTGAATGCTAAGTTTTTAGCGACTAAAAGTTAAAATTAAACAAACAAGTTAAAAATCTATACGTACGCTTTATTTCACTTATAAATTTTAATATAAAATAAAATATATAATTTATAAAAGTAATGCTACCTAGGTAAGTATATACCTACCTATAAAGTGAATTAGTGCGTTATAATATATATGTAACAATATCGACAGGATAATTTGTATTTCTCATTTCCACGTTATCTTTTTTAATGTCTATTAAACAAAGAATAGAATATTAAAGGAGTCTAATATTAAATCGTGAAAAGTGGGTATTTTCAGAAATGGAATACCTCGCTGCCTCGGGGATAAAAGGCGTAAGATTATAATTATTTTTATTATTAAACAAATAATACTCTATCTCTTTTACTTTATACTTAATTTGAAATCTGAATCTTCAGATGAATCTTGGTTTTTCACTCTTCCTCAAATGTTGGCCTCCTTATACGTATGTAGTATAGCCTCTCCTCTGTCCTTTCCAATATATTTTTCTCTTCTCTAAACAAAACTTGACCTCAGCGAGAGTTAGTTTCTCAGTCAAAATCAAAACTGCATAGACTGAGAGTTGCTTTCTCAGCTCAACTTACAAATTCCCGTCCTTGTCCCTTAAGCGAATTTCGAGCAGGGATTCCGCATAGGCGCACGCAGCGAAGCGACGCAGGTCTTTGTGGCTGAGAGTTTCTTTCTCAGTCGCATAATGTCGACTTCAGCCTGCCTCTTACGCTGTAAATACACTGAGGGATTATCTGCCTTGTTGTTTCTAGTTCTGATAATTAATGATGGTGGATGAAAAGGAAAAGAGACACATACACATACTATAACAAAAACTGAGAAAGATTAAGTATTTAACAAGAGTAAAAAAAACTTATATTTATTAGAATTTTTCTCATTATTGATTTTAGTAGGGAATTAGGAACTTTTTTATATTAAATCTAAAATCTTTGGATTTTAACTTAAATTAAATACAGATAATTTTTAGATTGAATCTTTTATATTTTCACTACAATAGGGAATGGGGTTGAGGGTGGTGGGAAATCTAGAACCTTTAACGCCCTATCTCAAGAACTGCTGATCCTAGTCTTGATGATGAGATCATTAAAGACCGTAGACTACGGAAAATGGGACGTCCTACCAAAATTGGTGTCACTTCATGATACAACAAGATGGCACTAGTGGGACGGACAGAATAAAACGTATACTACCTTGAGCTCGCTGGCCAGCCTTGCCTCGACCTGCGCCACCCTCTGCCTCAGCTCGGCGATGTCGCGCATCAGGCGCGCGGCTGCCAGCTTCGTGTCCGCCTGTCGAGATAATTGTATAGTGTGAGTATAAGGTACAGCGCGTTTAATGGCGTGGGATTGTAAAGATCATTGTCGCTAACGCCATCTGCCGGTGAGTGGATGTATTATTTAAAAAAAGATGTGTAAAATTGCGTTTTAACAGGAAATAAGACTATGCAGTTGAACTTTTGCAAAACGGTATCTGTACCGATGCGATATACTCGAAATATACATTTAAATACAAGAATTGCTATGAATTGCTCGTTTAATGCGATATACTCGAAATATACATTTAAATACAAGAATTGCTATGAATTGCTCGTTTAGTACATAATAGGATTATAATAATTGTATTTAAATGTTGCAAAGCAGCAACACTATGTTTGTTATCATAAATTGATACCTACTGATATTAAATGACAATGATACTAAGGAACAGTTGTTATCCAGTACAGCGCAATAATAAAGTAAAAAATTACAAAATTGTGTAACCCTATCAGGCGTTTTTTAAAAACGAAAAACTTGTTCATTCTCTAAATATAGATGGCGATGTCGTTTTTTTGTTCTAATGAATGCAAGGGTCATGAAAATTTACAGCTATTGATGCCGACAGACGTGTTGTTTATTAGTGATAGGTATCTAATTTGTGTTGTGGTTGGTGTGTTTTCTCCTCCTATACACTAGGTTTATAGTGATTTGAACCAGGAATTTTACTCAGATCCCACCCGACTTTTTGGTGAATAGGTACTTATATATCCTGGTAGATCTACTTTTCGGTGAATAGGTACCTATCTATCCTGGTAGATCTAATCCACTTTTGTCAAGGTCTCATTAGAGAGTTCATTGATACTTACAACTCTGGACGGCGCGTTCCTGGCCACATTCCGACTGACCACGTTCGGCAGCTCCGAGATGGAACAGGGGGGGTTGAAGAGGTACTCCGAAGCCCCCCCCTTCGTCATCCCCGTGATCGCCTGGATAATTGAATAATAGCAATTTACTAATCAAATCATATCATAGGACGCCCTCCGGACAGGTGGGATGACGATCTGCGAAAGGCTGCAGGCAGATGCTGGATGCGTCGAGCTGAAGGCAGGGTGCTAAGGCGCTCATTAGGGGAGGCCTACGTCCAGCAGTGGACAAAATATGTAGGCTGATGACAGCGTTGCCAGATTTCTTTTTTGCCGAGTCGGGATTTTGGAACTTTTTGAGTGGAAAAAGCCGGATTCTTTCGTTGAAAGCGGGACATAGTAAAAAAGCGTAACTAAGTATATAAAATCAAAAGTTTTTAAATATTTACCTTTTTATTTGAGTTCAAATTACGTTTACGTGACAATAGATAGCAAAAATAGCCATAGAAAATGTATATTAATAAGAATATGATATTTTAAATCAGATTTAGACTATCATTAAATAGTTAAGTCTTAATCGTCTTCTGATTAAAAGTCTGAAAATAAAGTTCTGGGTGATACCCGAAAAGCGGGACTTAGATTGTCCCGCGCGGGACATTAAATTTTTATTTAAAAATCGGGACGTCCTGCCAAAATCGGGACGTCTGGCAACGCTGGCTGATGATGATGATGAATCAAATCATTTATTTATGTAACAATACCCTTAGAAACGTCAATAAAAGGCAGTGATAGCCCAATCGTGAGGCTCGGGTTCGAATCCTGGCATGAACCAATGAGTTTTTCAAAGACTACGTACGTACAGTCAACAAAGTTGTTAGTGTTACATGACCGAAAACTAAGATTCAGTTTTCTCTTAAAGCTGTAAATGTATATATAGTTTTTTTTTTGGAAATTGTAAGGATCTAAGATACCTTTCGAAATAAACATTAATCAATAAGATTTATTTATGACTACCCCAGAAAAATGAGTTCTTAGTTACTGGCCGTGTAACCCTAACAACTTTGTTGACTGTACATGTATCACTATAGCTCGTAAAGGAAAACGGCGTTTGATTCTGAAGCATGTGTACCTACTCGGTCCGGCGATGGTCTCACCACTTAAATCACGTTAAGGGGTCCAACCAAATAAGTATCTACCCCAAAGAGATTTAAATATAATAGGGCATAGAGGGGGCATTGGGAATATTTTCATACAAAACTTTGAAGCCTAAGGCGTCATGTCCTTGTTATGTCAGTTAGTATGAACGCGAGCTGTCATTCGATCGAAATTGTACTAGACTTATTTCACATGGAATAACCTTTGCTTAATAAGCTTTGTCCCCTCTATGCCTTATTATATTTTAATCTCTTTGATCTACCCAAATTTCATCAGTGACCAGTGTAGTGCAATGTGGGTATTTCCAGAAATTGAATAAATACCTCTGCCTACCTCCCTCGGGGAGAAAAAGCGTGAGATAAAATATTCTAATAGACAAATCTCATAATTGCAACAATTAACTAAAATATGACTAAATAATAATATTAATATAATCTCACGCCTTTCATCCCCGAGGGGGTAGGCAGAGGTATTCCAATACTGGATATACCCACATTTCACGAGATACATTGGACCCCTAAACGTGATAGGTGGTGAGCCCATCGCCGGACCGAGTCTGTTTACACATGCCTCAGAATTAATTCTGAGACCTGCGGGTTTTCTCACGAAGTTTTCCTTCACCATCGAGCTAGTGATAAATATGTACGTAAGTTTTTTTTGAAAAACTCATTGGTACATGCCAGGATTCGAACCCGAGCCTCACTGATTTTCGGCCGGCTTTTTAACCGTTCGGGCTATCATTGCGTTAATTTAAACTGGTCTGTGATATGACTAAAATTCATCAATATTATTGTAACATTATACGTCGCCTCTCCCGGGAGGGCGACTCCTTTGTGTTATGTGTTCCTGGTCGTTTGCGACTGGAGCGTCTTTTACAATCGCATCCAGACACGATACCACTAAAAGCTAACGTCTTGAGATTTTAAAAGTTTGTTTTAAGAAAATATTAATAAATACTAATAATATAATAAAGAGGAAAGATTTGTATTTTTGTATATTTGTATCTTTGTTACGAAAAAACTTAAAAACTACTTAATAGATTTTAAAAAATCTTGTACCAATGGAAAGTTAGAATATCCCTGAGTAACAAAGGCTATTTTATTCCCGGATTCTTACGGGAACGGAACTACACGGGTGAAACCACGTAAAACCGCTAGTTATTAATAATTAAATTAATAATTTTCAAAAATCCCTACTTAGTATTCAGCTAAGGAACCTATGTGCAAAATAAAGGGGATACATTTGTATTTTTGTAACGAATAAACTCAAAAACTACTGGACCGATTAAAAAAAAATTTCACCAAGCTTACTTTTTTGAGAGTAACGGGCTATAATTTTCCCATGAAAAGAAAATATATAATATTATAGACTAGCGACCCGCCCCGGCTTCGCACGGGTGCAATGCTGATACTAAAACCTTCCTCTTAGGTCACTCTATCTTTTAAAAAATTCCGCATCAAAATCCGTTGCGTAGTTTTAAAGATTTAAGCATACATAGGGATATAGGGACAGAGAAAGCGACTTTGTTTTATACTAGGTACCTATGTAGTGATATTAAAAAAAATATCGCTATATTTCTTAATGTGTCCAGACCGCTGGCACCACCCTAATAGTTACGACACTACCCCCATAAATCAAGGCTGAACTTCCGAAATTATAGCTGTTTCAGTCTCGCATGCATCAACTACAGATGCAACTGAAACGGAGTACATTGATTGATATTTCGATGTGTGTGTGTGTGGGGTATTCCCCACTGCCCTCCCCCAATGCACTAAAGGGTGCACCTTAGGTCTTTCAATTCATGTTCTCCTGTTACTAAGCTGCTGGAAACAAGACAGCTTTGTTCGAGCCCACGGTTTGAGTTTAAATTTAAATATATTTATTTCAAAAATGAAAAAAGGGCAAGGTTCAATATAATGATCAAATGATGATGAGTTCTAAGTAGTTAAAGAAAACTAAATAAGTATAATTATATGTAGGGATGGGCCGACCAGTCGGCGACTAGTCGGTGAAGCCGACTATCCGGCCTGTTTTATAGTCGGCGACTAGTCGGCTCATACTGCCGACTAGTCGGCTATGTTTTCCTGTCTAAGAAACTTACTAAAAAAACAGAATTTATCAGAATTAAAACAAAACTACCTTCAGTCAACCAACATCTCAGTATTAAAGGCTAAAATGAAATCAGCAAAGAACAACAATGGTATTTTTAGTTTTCTTTAACTGTTAACTTAATACTAAATACATACCTACTATATTTTTTTCATTTGTAACTCTAGCAGTGTCAGTGAATATCACGATTCGTAAGTAATTTTTCTATTTAGGTATATAGTTTAGTTATAGTATTGGCAAATTGTGATGCAGAAAAGTTAAAGCTTCTGCACGATCAGGAAGTAAGCGATTTCTTTTCAGTTCGTAAACATTGCCAGCCTCGGAGAATAGCCTTTCACTATGTACAGAACTGGCTGGGCAGCACAAATACTTTCTTTTTCGCGATCATAAACATTGCTGGATAGCGGGCTCTGTTCTTATACCACCAGGCAAACGCACCCGATCGTTCCCGAAAGCAATGATCGGCCAAGCCGACTAGTCGGCCGACTAGTCGGCTTGCTCACGGCCGAATAGTCGGCTAGCGACTATCCGGCCAAACCCATAGTCGGCCCATCTCTAATTATATGTCATGAAAACTAAAAAAACAATCTTTTGTATGTATTGCAAGCGTCATAAAAAACCAAATGAGTGCAAACTAGAGGGGTTTAAGAGTAGCCATTGAGGAGTTGCGATATCCACCTTCTTGCTCCATCATCAGATCAGCTCGGTCCTCATAATTTCGCATTGTCATCGAACTTACTTATGCTTCAAAATTGAGAAAACAAATGAATCCAAATTCGCTAGGCATACGAGTCCCCATCCTCCCAACTCCATCATCAGATCAGCTCGATGGTTGCATAATATTGCATTGTCCCGAACGTGCTACGCCAAATTTCAGTTGAAAGTTTTGGCATAAACTAAAATATCGCAAAAATATAATTGGATTACCTAATTAAAACTGTCTAGTTTCGCACTTATAATAAGCTCTTTGGATTAGGTTAACTCATAACTTTCTTTTCATACGTTCGTTGAGATAACTTAAGTTATACCTTTTCGTGACGGGGATTCTAGGTTCAAAGCGCCCCTTTCTCCTCTTAAACTAGGAAAATATGACAGCCAAGAGGTGTATCCAGGTCTAGAAGTCTGACGATCCTCCATCTCGCTTTTACAATCAACATGAGAAATACGAGTGAAAGAACTAGCGATAGTTTCAGGCATCTCACTTTCAAAATTGAAGGCTTAACTACATAGGCAACCTAGATCTCTACGTGGTTTCTGTTTTGTGTAGGGAATATGCCATAAAATTTTGTGTAGGGAATACTTAATGCAGTCGATGCCTAGTAATAACCATTTGTCCACAGCCTTAATAGTCCGGACAGCACCCCTTGGCTTCTATAATTTAATGTATCTCTGGTAGTAAGTGTTTAAGTCCAACGCTTTAATAGTCAAGCTAGGCTATTAAATACAACCCTTGCTTCTATAATTTTATATATCCCTAGTAACAACCGTTTAAGTCCACAGCTTTAATAGTCGGTCTAGCTATAATTAAAGGCAACTCTTCCTTCTATTTTTCATGAGCCCCTGGTCACAACCGTTTAAGTCCAACACCTTAATAGCCCGTCTGGGGCGTCTGGCTTAATAGGTACCCCATGCCTCTATAGTTTTATGTATCTCTGGTAGCAACCGTTTAAGTCCAACGTAGTCCGGCTAGCTATTAAATACAACCCTTGCTTCTATAATTTTATGTATCCCTGGTCACAACCGTTTAAGTTCAATGCCTTAATAGCCCGTTTGGCTATTAAGGTACCTCATGCCTCTATAATTTTATGTATCCCTAGTAACAACCGTTTAAGTCCAACTCCTTAATAGTGCGGCTAGCTATTAGGGGCAGCCCTTGTTCCTATAATGGCATGTATCCCTGGTCACAACCGTTTAAGTCCAACGCCTTAATAGCCCGTCTGGCTATTAAGGTACCTCATGCTTCTATATTTTTATGTATCCCTGGTAGCGACCGTTTAAGTCCAACGCCTTAATAGTCCAGCCAGCTATTTAACGCAAATACTTGCCTCTTATAATGTTATGTATCCCTGGTTGCAACCCTTAGTAGTCCGGTGAGCTATTAAACGCACCTCTTGCTTCTATAATTAGGTATTGTATGTATCCCCAGTAACGACCGTTTAAGTTCACAAGCAAAGACGTTTAAAGAAAAAGTTTCTCAACAGAATAATTTTCTTCCAACCTCTTTGTTCACAAGTTTCGATAACATTTTATAATTATGAAGGGGAGAAATATTTCGGCAACAATAATCTTCACTACATTTAAAAAACAATGGACGAGTGGCGCCACCACTTGCAAGTTTAGGAACTAATAATCATGCTCTTTAGTAGAGAGCATGATAATACGCAAAATTATTATTATTATTATTTAATTAATACACTAGCAGCTCTTGAGCTGATGCGTGTATATCACTGCACTTGTGTTCATTGTATAAAATGTTTATCAAGTCTATTTTTAAAACAGTTCACTGATGGGCACTTAAGCCGTATACAGAAAGAAAGCTGAAAACATATCAGCGCTTATCGGCGCTGGTCCATTCTACATAAAGCAAGCAGATTGAAGCAGAGCGAGCAAAATGTCGTACGATGATTGGCGGGCGGCACCAGCGCTGACCGGCGCCTGTCGGCATTTATCGGCGCCGATCGGCGCTTATCGGCGCTGGTTCATATAAATGCCTGCGTGCGCCGGTTACCGGCGCCTATAAGCGCCGATAAGTGCCGACAGGCACCGGTCAGCGCTGATAAGTTTTCAGCTTTCTTTCTGTATACGGCTTTATCACTGTTTCTGGGAGAGCATTCTATATGTTGGTGACACGATGTGGTAAAAATGACACCCTCATTTCATGACCAAGTTATCTATGGTTGCTATTTTATGTTTGAAGTGTAATTTTAATATTTCATTGAGTTAGGCACCTGCATTTAAATCAAACAATGAATTATGAACGTAATATTACGTTCTCCTGCATATTATTATTATTCATTTAATTGGTTTTACAATTGGGCGCAAGTTCTCATCTTCTTCGTTTCCATACGCAAGGCGGAATTGACTTAGATTGTATTCCAGGTTCTCTCATTTTATAATGTCCTAGTATTTCGGATCTATTCGGAACAATTCGGACCAATACAGCGAGTGGAAAAGTCGGTAGTTGGTTCTTAAACTTACGTAAGTACAGTCAAGAGCACACTAAGCTTGACACTTTGGACTTTGAACCGACACTGTACTCTATGGCGCTCAGTATAAATCAGAGCTTAGCTTAAACTGGTAGTGTAAAGCTTGACTTGATCTTGACTGTACATAGCCGTCGATAGGTGAAGGAAAATATCGTGAGGAAACCCGCAGGTACTATCAGCAAACGCTAAGCCTGATACATTTGGAAGAATTGTCGCTTGTAAGTTCCAATTTTATTACCCCGACCCTAATTAGAGTTGCACAATGAGAAGTCAGTAAAACCATCTTTTTTTATATTCCGATGCATTCATCGACACTAAATCGTCATAAACATGAAAGAAACACTTTTTTTGTAATTTTCATTTTTAATATAAGCAGAGACCAGTTTAAATAAATGGTCTCTGCTATTAAGTGAGGGCCACGGGGCCGGGGTGGGAAAAGATGCTGCTCTCTAAAATGACACTTAGGTAGGTATATCAGGCAGAACTTTTTTCGATAGTACCAGTCTGACATACGTTGTAGCACCCCGATACGGCGATGGGCTCACCACCTAACGTCATTGGGGTCCAAAATGTATTCTTGTGCAAAGTGGATATTTTCTGTTGACTTTTCACAGCTAAACGGGTGAATTGTTTGTGAAATTTCGATGAAAGTTTATATCTTTATAAAAGAGGCTAATTTTCAACCCGTATAAAATTAACAAATAGTATATTACACACCTCGGGAAGCAAAATAATATCATAATAGAATTAACAGATTGAAACCCGTAACACATTGCATAGTTTGCGATCCGCTGCAATATCTTAACTTCCTCTACCAGGCACTTATAAGTTTTAGGGAGCTGACTGTTGCACATGCACCCTGCACTTCAGTTTCAGGAAGTAAGCCATCTTGCTCCCACATGCATTGATCACAACTTTACTACTGAAATGGCGATATCTATGATAGTTCCGCTTCAATGTTTTTAAACTGAAAATTTTGATGCACTGGATGTATCATGTAGCCGTTTCATTCTTCCCAACGTGTTTAATGGGGAGTCTGAGTGAAATAGCAGATTGGATTTC
This sequence comes from Ethmia dodecea, assembly GCA_963855545.1. Taxonomy (NCBI): domain Eukaryota; kingdom Metazoa; phylum Arthropoda; class Insecta; order Lepidoptera; family Depressariidae; genus Ethmia; species Ethmia dodecea. Next base: position 13,078,828 of record OY979454.1, read on the forward strand.
AGTTTCCGCAGGTAAAACATAAGATAGATGCATAATATGAGCTGTAGACCATTTTGCCTAATCGGTTAAGTTTAATTTTAAGATATTTTAAATACATTTTTTGTTGTTGTTGTAAAACCTTATGGCAAATAATAATAATAATAATAATAAATAGAACTGAAAACACAATGGCGAGTAGATACAGTAAGAACCATTCCTATTTTAATTTCAGCTACCGGTGTAGTACCCAAGTCCTTACACACAAGCCTCAAAACACTCCAAATCCATCCACTCACTTACATCCTTCTCCAAAAAGCTGTCGTTCTAAATACTTGCAGAATTGTTCGCAAGTTTCTTTCATTAGATAATTACAATATCTCATCCAACTCAAACACACATCCCCCGTCCACTCACTCTCGGCACCCAACAGTTACCCATAATTGATGATCTATTTTTGTTTGGCTTTGGCCCGCAAAAATGGCATCCACCCAGCAATGGGAGAAAAGAAAATTGACTTAAAATAATAATAATAATAATAAATTGTGGGACACAATTCACACACGGTTATTTAGTCCCAAACTAGGCAGAGCCTGTGATATGGGTACTAAACAACTGATAAACATACTTAAATAAATATTAAACGACCAGACACGAAGCCAACAGACATGTTCATGCACACAAATGTTGGCCCCGAGCGGGGATCGAACCCGCGACCTCCGACTCAGAAGGCACGGTCACTACCGACTGAGCCAACAGGCCCGTCAATAAATAAATAAATCTTTATTATTATTATATAATATACATTTACATTATAGCTTACCAAAGGTGGGTCATTTCGTAAAGTGAGAAGCAAAGAACTCTAGAGTAAAAAACCGTCTTAACGCTATCTCTTACTAGATCCTTATATTTTTAATACTATAAGTAAATGCGAAAGTAACTCTGTCTGTCTGTGTGTTACGCAATCACTCCTAAACTACTGAACCGATTTCAATGAAATTTGGTAGATACAGAGATATCTTAAGCGAGTCGGTAGAGGACGACCTAGGCGTACCTACATCGATCAGATCGGCGATGTGTTGAAGAAAAGCCAGATAAAGAGTATCCGAAACCGACGAGCATGCATGCAGTCGTTTGATGGATGTGGAGGAAGCGCGAGAGATCTGCCAGGTTCGTAGCAAGTGGCGGTCTGTTGTCTCTGCCTACCCCAATGGGAAATAGGCGTGAGATTATGTACCTATGTATGTATGTATATCTTAAGCCTGAGCTGACATAAGCTACTTTCTCTTTCTGTAAAGGGGTTAAAATTGAGGATGAAAGTTTGTATGGAAATGACGTCATTTTTAAGCCTGAAACAAATTTTTTAGGCTTTTGATCAGATATAAATAAATACATGGATAAAATATAGCCTAAAATACGACATTAAAAGTTTGTAAAATTTTTACCCCATTCCTCGGGAACGGAACTACGCTGTTGAAACCGCGCGGAACAGCTTAATACCTACCAGGGATGTTACGGAGCTTCGACTTCGATTCCGATATGTCGGAACTTCCGATTGATCTTACGCCTTCGGTTCCGACTTCGGTTTCGATCAAAGAGATTAAAATATATTAAGGCATAGAGGGGACAAAGCGAGGAAAATTTGAAGCCAAAAGTTATTCCAAGTGGATTAAGTCTAGTACAATTTTGACCGAATGACAGCTCGCGTTCATACTAACTGACACGACGCTTAAAAAATGCTTCAAAGTTTTGTATGAAAATATTCCCAATGCCCCCTCTATGTCCTATTATAATTTAGGTTTCGATACTTTTAAATCGGAGGGCGCGCGGCGGCTCCAGTCAACGTGTAAGAACAGATTTACGCATCTCGCCACAGGAACACGCGTTCTGTCATCGAATAATATTTCACTTGTTGTTACGCCATACATATACCTAATACGGTTTGTTTTGTTTTGTGCGGCGTGTCAATTAATTAATTCCGTCCAAAATCAAGTGTTATTTGGACACATCTTTCTTAACTACCATCTCCGATTCCGATTTCGATTCCGAAAAACCAAATTTAAAAACTCTGACTCCGACTTCGGTTCCGATAAAACCACCTCCGGAACTGGCGCGCTTGTTGTAGGTACAGTCACGAGCACGTGGGCGTCTTTTGGCTGATATGATGACGATAACGAATGTGGCGTAAAATGAGGTAACTCGTAGTACTTACGACTGCTGTATCCAACAATGCTACTATCCCTGTGAAGAAACTTACCTGAGCCACAGCTGTCCTGGCATGCTTCACGTGGTGTGCTTCTTCCTTCTCCAAATGCCTCTTCAAGTGTTCTATTTCGTTCGAGATGCTGAATTTCTCCTTCTCCAGTTTCAGATTCGCCTGCTTCAATGCCTGTGAATTGAGAAAATCGTCTACTGCGGAACTTCTGTTTAAAAAGGACGATGATGCTAAACGAAATTTTAGATGAAGACCATGCAGAAAAATTCAGTGTCTTCAACACTTTCTACATCCCTCTCTTGGTTACCAACAGTCAAAGAGATTTAAATATAATAGGGCATAGAGGGGGCATTGGGAATATTTTCATACAAAACTTATATCCTTGTCATGTCAGTTAGTATGAACGCGTCACGCGAGCTGTCATTCGGTAGAAATTGTACTAGACTTATTCCACTTGGAATAACTTTTGACTTCAAATTTTCCTCGCTTTGTCCCCTTATTATATTTTAATCTTTTTGCCAACAATAAAATGATAGCACTTTTACTGACTTCATTGTGACATTCCTCGCATTTTATCGAATTTCCCATTCACTGCAGACTTTCACGGATACTTGCCCATAATATTACTATCACTAATATGAGTCAAAACCCGAAATATACAGTAATATTAAATTAGCTAACTAGCGACCCGCCCCGGCTTCGCACGCGTGCAATTGTAACACTAAAACCTTCCTCTTGAATCACTCTATCTATTAAAAAAACCTTGCGTAGTTTTAAAGATTTAAGCATACCTAGGGACATAGAAAGCGACTTTGTTTTATACTATGTAGTGATAGTGAAGCATGACGTTTCTCTTCGGATTCCCGCCAAAAAGCCATTTACCTTCATTTTATCTTTCTTTTCAAAGTGACAGTCGTCGATTCGTCTCTTGAGCTTTCTTCTCAATTCATCTAGAAGGTTCGAGAGCGTCACGTGGTTCGTCTCGAGTTCAGCTCGCTGTTGGACTATCTGGTTTATCGAGGTCAAGAGTTTGATTCCTGGGGAGGAACAGAAATATACCTAGCTTCTGAATAAATATTAAAGTATAATCAAATAACCCGCAGGTCTCAGAATTAATTCTGAGACATGTGTAAATAGACCCGGTCCGGCGATGGGCTCACCACCTATCACGTTTAGGGGTCCAATGTATCTCGTGAAATGTGGGTATATCCAGTAATGGAATAGTTCTGCCTACCCCCTCGGGGGTAAAAAGGCGTGAGATTATTTATTTTTATTATATTTTATAATCAAATAGCAACCGCTCTCCTTTCGCTATATTTACTTTATTCAGTGATATTGTATCTTTACATCGGTGAAACAATTTTAAAAATCTTTTTTTTTAATTTATTCGTTACAAACATACAAATCTTACCTCTTTTAACCGACTTCAAAAAGGAGGAGGTTATCAATTCGTCTGTTTATTTTTTTTTATGTTTGTTACCTCAGAACTTTCGACTGGGTGAACCGATTTGGATGATTCTTTTTTATTTGAAAGCTGGTGCTTCCAGATCGGCCCATTTAAATTTCGTCCAGTTCTGACAACGGCATCTATGAGAAAACCATACAAGTTAAAGATTGAAGTCGGTTTTCTTACTTTTTAGAGTGGTTATTTTTAATATTATGGAGGAAAAGCGAGCAGACGGGTCACCTGATGTTAACATCAGGTGACCCGTCTGCTCGTTTTACAGTAAACTCCCACGCTTGTGACTCTCAAGAGTCACAAGCGTGGGAGTTTACTGTTTATAATATTAGTGTAAGTAGATAACAATACAATACAATAACTCTTTATTGTACACCAAAAACAACACGATATGGATACCAACATTAACTAAAGTACAATGGGCGGTATTATCGCTTTTAGCGATCTCTTCCAGACAACCTTAGGATGGATGAAACTGAGAGATTAGAACTAGAGTCTACGAATAAGGAATATTCGTAGAGTAGGGTCGACGGTGCACTCACTATACCTACTGGATGATTTTTTTTACCGTCTGGAAAAAAATATGACCTATAAGGTATCTATCTAGAGCCGAAGTTATACACGAGATTAATTGTTAAATATAGTCATGTTTAATGCAATTCACGAAATATAGAACACTACGCAAACTACTATGCATATATCAACTGGCGGTTGTAGGTAGATTGCGCATGAACGGAAGCTACGAGACTGTTTCTTTTTAAAATATTTCTGTGTGTAATAATGACTACAATTGAGTAATATACCTATATTAAAAAAAATAAAAAAAATTAAGTAACAGTGCCAAATGAATCTATTACACTTACTTACCTATCACACCATATTTTTTTCCAGACGATAAAAAAAGTCACCCTGCTGTATATTATTGAACATACTCTTAAGCTTGGGTCCCACGGTCCGTAAAATCGCGGATGCACGCAGACCAGCTCGCACGACGCACCGTGGGACCGGCCTCGTCCGTGATAGCACAGAACGTCTGGGGCGGTGCGCCCGTATCCATCGTGAGTCGGTAACTTCAAAGGTGCGCTCTTCTCTCTCTTTCTTTCGCTTTGCATTATGACAACATAAAAACATCTACACACACCGACACGCACCGTTGGACCGGCCCTGCCTGTGGTGCGTCGCCGTCCGTGCTCGTCGGCTGAGTGTAGCTGATCCGTAGAATAGCGGACCGTGGGACCCCAGCTTTACATACTATCATACTATTACATACTTAAATAAATATATAGGTATAAATATATACGTAGATAGATTAGTGTAGACTAAGTATTTTATTCTATTTTAAACTGACGTGGATATCGACTCACGTTGCTCGTTGATTCGGTACCGCTGCGCCGCTGGCTGGAACGGCCCTGAATCAGGGCTGGGTGCGCCGGAGTCGTCTTGCGACGACTGCGTCATGCCGTACAGGGTACTGGAGTCCGAAGAGTCCTGGGGGTTTAAAAAGGCCGTTTCGGGTGAATCATAATAGGATCCTATTTCGATTCATATTCGAAATTTTCGCCAAATACGAATCTGCTAATGAATTGAATTGTCAGTGAATCACTAAAATAAGGGAACATTTTACGAAATTTAGAGGATTTGCTGGGAATTCATAAAAGGAGGAATTGCTTAGAGGAATTGCTCAAAGTGGCCATTTTAGACCCACGGTGTAGAAAGATACAGACGGACGGAGGTTTAACATGAACCGGCTAAGTGCGAGTCGGACTCGAGCACGACGGGTTCCACATCCTATCCTATCCTATCCTACTACTAATATATAAACGCGAAACTTTGTATGGATGGATGTATGGATGTCTGAATGGATGTTTGTTCCTCTTTCACGCAAAAACTACCGAATGGATTTTGATGAAACTTTACAGTTATATAGCTAATACATCAGAATAACACATAGGCTATATTTTATCAACGTATTCCCACGGGAACGGGAACTACGCGGGTGAAACCGCGGGGCGCTGCTAGTATTATATAAATATCGATTCGAGCGAACTCTATTACAGACGTAGGTCTCCACGCGTGACGTCACGAGGGACTGTCAACAATCCCGCGCATTATGGCTGACGAGCTAGGCTGTGGCGTGTCAAGTTAATTCATATGATACATAAATGTTTGCCAGAGTCTCTGAAAATCTGAACTTAATAATAAACCATAATAAGGTTATCACGTTATAAATTAATCCTCAATAACACATACCGCTCACGGCTTTTACCCGGAAGGGTAGGCACTAGGCAGAGACAATAGACCGCCACCTGCTCAAGTATTGTAGTAATATAAATATTGACGTAACTATTTGTAACGTAAAAATATAAAAAAAAAATGATAAACGACGAAGTTAACCGCGAACACACATAAAAAATATAGGTATATGTATACGGTATGAATACAGAAACATCCTCCTCTTTTGAAGTCTGTTTAAAAATGACTTACAAACGGTTTGTATTTGGGTAGGTCGTCGCTCGTGAATCTGACTGTGTGGTGGGGGGTCCTCGGCAACTTGTGACCCCCCGGGTTGAGCATCTTCAGAGCCATTTCGAGTTTGCTGAAGAAAAAAGTTTAGTTAATAATATGCAGCTGCGGTCAAGCAAAACAAATCTTCAGCAAAGGCAACTTTCAATTAGGGTTGCCAATTTGCCATTTCTAAAATTTTTCAACCAGGAAAAGACGCGTGAAAACCCCGGAGCCCAGAACCCGGATATGTCAACAGGTTTTTTTAAAAATAGAATGTACCTACCTAACAAAACAGAATCTTATCACAGTTTGTTATGTTATAGCCCCGGACGTCCTATAAACTAGGAAAAATCCGGGGAAACCCGGACGGATGGCAACCCTATTCATTTAATGATCTGTCAAATTGATAATTTATTTTATTTAGGGCTGATTTTTCAATAGTCAGTTAAAAGTTATCTGAAGAATAAACATCACCTGTCACTTTTCCTTTCTATTTGTCAGACAGTGACAACATTAATTTATTCTCAAGATAAGATTTATCTGACGATTGAAAAATCAGCCCTAAGGGAATGTAGGTATTATTTCATTATAACGTTATAATCATAACTCATACATAGTACATAAGTAGGTACTAAATTGCATCACTTTTATTTATTTATTAATTAATTTGTTTACATTTTCAGAGGTTTTTTGGGTAATCTTTTTATTTAATGATTATTAGCAATTTAGTTTCGATACCTACCGTCAAATATGGTATTGTGCAAAATACATGACTACAAATACTAGGTACAATATCAAGCTGAGCGTATCTACTTATACCTATAGGTATAGTTAACATAAAGTACTCGTAGGTATAAGTATTCAGGTAGTATTTTACGTATGGTAGGTAGGTAAGTAGGTACCTACATGTGAAATCAACATGACATAACTATTGTAAATAATAGTTTTATTACCGTAAAGTGGGGATATTTGAAACAGTTTTTTGCATAAAAGTGTTATTTTAACGAAAATTAAAATAGCTAGTGACTAAAATATATTTTTAATGGCATCACTATGTTTAGCTTTACAACGTGGCTGTCCTTTGCAGTAAGCTAGCCTGCATATAAATTTTTTATATATTTTTAAAGGTGCTGTTCCAAATATTACTAGGTTTGGGATATTTGGATTTTGATAATTGTTCACCTTATTTTAATAGATTTTCTACTTCTGTTCGATTTAAACCTGGCAAGCAATAATTGGAACGAATTAAGGCCAAGATTTTGCATAACAAAAACATTTTTTTAATTGATATATACCTAGACTAGGATTTAGAAAATTATTTTTCTAATTTTGTTGAGAAACTAAAAGACATTAAGGGTATTAAATCAATATTGTTGTTATTTATCACAGTCAGCGTTTAATGATTAGAAAGGTAGATTTTTAAGGCTATTATTATAATAACAAATGAAACACATACCTATAAAAAAAACATACAGATAAGTTTAACTAATTAAAAAAAACTACAAATAAATTCAAAATTAACGAACTTGTTAAATCTAATACTTTGGCGTGTCGATACAGCAGCAGCAGCAGCTTAGCAGCTTATCCTATAATAAGGGTTTGATTTTAAGCTGCTTGGAGTTCTATCTGCAAATTTTCTTCTGAGTAGTGTGTGTAGGGCTTATACGATTTACCTTTTATGTTGTTCGTGTAAGATCTTTTGTATTTGCGCGGCATTATTACATTGATATCTGTAAATAAAAAATACAGCTTTCCCCTTAATTGTAACTTTAAATACTGGACAGGGGATAATTGAAATAAGCTGTCTTGCCCTACTACTAACGAATATCGTACTAGGGGATATTTGGAGTGGGGATATTTGGAATGTTCCAAATATCCTAAAATACCGTTTCAAATATACCCACTGAAAACATCATTAAAATCATGGCGATCTATAAAAGCTACAGCTGCGTTCTAATTGTTATTAAAAAGAGCGTAAAACGTATGGTAACTTAAATATATTAACAGTTTTCTTACCTTAATATTTCGTACGTTTCCACTCAGAAGTAAGACGACAAAAAAATTACAAGAATTTTAAATTTTTTTTAAATTACACTTCACGGCCTAACACACGCACCGATAACCTACAGAAATGTTCAATGACATTGTCATTTAGTGGTACTGTTGTAATAAAATATAATGAAAAACGTACTACTGTCAGTTAGAAAAATATTTTGGGCTAAATCTTTTTTCCAAAGTGTTTCAAATAACCCCTCAAATTCCAAATATCTCCATTTTACGGTATTTGTAAAATTAAGTTTCAGTTCCATTAAAATTGTAGTCACCTACCTAATGTCAAAATGGACAGTCAAAACGAAGTCATCGAACTACCTATCACTATCTAAATATAAGCAGTTACCCCTGGCAACTAGTTACCCCTTATTAATTAGGTAAGTACCCCAATTGTAACTAGTTAGGTACCCCAAAATAATTGATTACCCCTACCCCTACCAGTAACAGTGCAGTCTTACCGGGCGGGTAGAGCGCGCGGCGACCTCCCTTGTTCTGCCAGTTTTGCATAATTTTCGTCAACCACCGTTAACAATCGTCAAACGTTGACAGGGTGTTTTAAAAATAAACATAATATCCTTTTTAATATTTTAAACGCGAAAGTCTGTTAGGATGGATGAGGAAGTATAAAAATAAAAAATAAATAGTGTTACGCCATTCACACATGGTTATGTAGTCCCAAACTAGGCAGGGCCTGTATGGGTACTAAACAACTGATAAACATACTTAAATAAATATTAAACAACCAGACACGAAGCCAACAGACATGTTCATGCACACAAATGTTGGCCCCGAGCGGGGATCGAACCCGCGACCTCCGGCTCAGAAGGCAGGGCCGACCAACTGAGCCAAGCGGTTTGTTACCTCTACCCACAAATTCATATAGGTACGGACCAGCGGCGGCGCGTTCGCTACGCGGATCCTGTATTTTCCCGTTTAAACTGAATGAATTTCCCTTCTTAGTGCTCACTTACCTACTCATGTTTTAAGATCCAATGCCAGCCAACCAGCTAGTCTGTTTCTTATTTTATTTAAATACCAGCTGTACTGCGCGGTTTCACCCGTCCCCGTTCCCGTTGGAATATGGGAAGAAAATAAAGCCTATGTTACTAGGGGATATTGTTGCTTTCAACTGATGAAATAATTTTTAAAATCGGTCTAGTAAGTAGTTTTTGTACAATAAATTTCAAGCTTCTAGTTTTAAAAATGACGTTAATTTCATCCCCTATTTCAACACCTTACAGCCCTTTTTTCGCATTAAAAAGTAGTCCTATGTCCTTTCACAGGCTTTAGACTATCTCGGTAACAAATTTCATTTTCGGTTCAGTAGTTTAAGCGTGATTGCGTAACACACAGACAGTCAAAGTTACTTTCGCAATAATACCTATAGAAGGGGTATATAAGGAAGTAAGTAGGTAGGTAAGTAAGGGTTACTATGGAAGGATATCCTATATCATAGGATATAGGCTAGGATATCAATATAGATTACCTACTTACTTATTACTTAGGTAGGTAAGTATTTCATATTACTAATTATTTTACAAAAACATGTTTTAAGAAATTAGGTATGGCAAAAGACTCTCTTATTACCTAACGAGCCATTTACACGAGGGCAATCCCCTAAGACTGCATACAAAAAAAACGTGAGGACAATGGAATGGATGTCCTCAAGTTTTTTTTGTATGCAGTCTTAGTGGATTGTCTTACTGGATTGCCCTCGTGTAAATGGCTCGTAATTAATAGGATAGTGTCCTACCTAGTCAAATCAGTTACTTTTTGTGATCTGCCAAAACAAATTTTTTGATTGTTTTATTATTTTTTAATTTACTATGATTGTAAATTTAAAACCGAAATACATGTTTAAAGGTGTTTTGGGATAATCTCTTTAAATGAATGACTGATGCAGTCAACTATCCCATATCGAAGTAGTTTTTTTAAATAAATGTTTGGTTTCGGAACCCTAAAATCAATAACAGTGTTTTTAAATGACTACTACCCCCTGTGACTACCCCTGGGCTTCGAACAAACCAATCTTATTAAGGATTTTTCTTGTAGCCAAATATTCCCTAAATATATTGCCCTCCTGTCACGAATAAGAACCTTTCGAAGCACGTTTTAGAATCTACAATACCCCCTGTATCAGACAGACCTAACAAGCCGTACATGGTACGGTAGCGCGCGTCGTAAAAAATAAAATCATAACCGCCATTTTGCCAATGATCTGCCATTTTGGAGCGAGTCATGCAACAGTGAGACACGAACGTTGGAACAGACATTCGAATCTTATTTTATCTGTTGTTGGAAAATTGTTGTCCCCATAGTGCCCCATACCTACATCGACATAGGTTGCAGTCAGTTTGTATTACTTACCTAGATTTTTTGTAACCAAAATGTACTTGTGCTACAACAAAATTTCTTACAAAATTTCATGATCCTAGGTTAACGGGAAGTACTTACCTAGATACCATAGGTTTCGATTGCTTGCTAGTGTCAAAATATGCGGCATATTGCGGGTCTACCTACAATACAAATGTGCCACCGTGACTATACTTAACTAGTAAGAGGACCTTTTTTCTTAGTAGGACCTAACTACCTACTATACTTTACTATTAGGAAGTATAATCTAGAATCTCCCACGCGAGCCCACCGCGGATTGAGATGGTGGTAGGTAGTGGCCACTTGGCAGATTTTTTTAAGCAATAGGTAAACCAGTATATCAACAATTTAACGTCCTTTCCGAAACTCGGAAGCGCTCGTGAAATGATTGAATTTCACAATGCGGTCACCCATTCACTGACTGACCAACTTTGCTTAGCCAGTGTGTACCCTACAAACATTATTACCACTGGGATATGAGCTTCTTGGATAATATATAATAATATAATCTCACGCCTTTTTTTATCCCCGAGGCAGAGGTATTCCATTACTGGATATACCCACATTTCACGAGATATATTGGACCCCTAAACGTGATAGGTGGTGAGCCCATCGCCGGACCGGGTCTGTTTACACATGTCTCAGAATTAATTCTGAGACCTGCTGGTTTCCTCACGATGTTTTCCTTCACCGTCGAGCTAGTGATAAATATGTACGTAAGTTTTTGAAAAACTCATTGGTATATGCCAGGATTCGAACCCGAGCCTCACTGATTTTCGGCCGGCTCTTTAACCGTCCGGGCTATCACTGCTCCTTGGATCCATCGTGAAATTCATTTTCGATGAAATAAATATTATTTTTCTAGTGTTTAGTCGCATAAGCCCATCCCATGTTTGTCAGTTGGGTCGGCTGCAGTTATTTTATTACCGCGCAGCACGCGACCGACAACGGTAGCACGCATAGTGCTTAGCGGAATATGGCCCAACCCAAAAACATCGATGACATAATTATTTACCTATACCTAACTAGACCCAACGGCGCGGCGTTGTAACTACCTTCTACTTTTATATTTTACTAGCGACCCGCCCCGGCTTCGCACGGGTGCAATGCTAACACTAAAACCTTCCTCTTGAATCACTCTATCTTTTAAAAAAAACCGCATCAAAATCCGTTGCGTAGTTTAAAGCATACATAGGGACAGAGAAAGCGACTTTGTTTTATAATACTATGTACTGAAGTGCCTACCTAACTACTGCTATTTACTTAGAATATAAAAGTTATTAAAATTAAGATTATTTTTGTTGCACTTTCAATATTTCATTCCTTGACCCAGTTTTAGTGTAGAAAGATATAAAATTCAGGACCTACATACCTACCATTTCTTTTTATTATTATTTAGTACATATCAACGGATCTGTCACTCTAGGTCTAGATTCGATTTTTCCTGAACCTTTTTTTGACGCATCTAAATATAAGCAGATTTATTTATGACATAGGTGATGGCAATCGCCGGTGGGGTAAACGTGTTCTGGAGTGGAGACTGCGATCCGGAAACGTAGTGTAGGACGCCCTCAGGCCAGATGGAATGATGATGAAAGGCTGCAGGCAGATGTTGGATGCGTCAAGCCGAAGACAGGGCGAGGGAGGCCTATGTCCAGCAGTGGACGAATGTAGGCTGATGATGATGATAGGTGATGGCAAAAGACATTTAAAGAAAAAGAAGAGAAGATTTTCTTCCAACCTCTTTGGTGATGGCATTACGTATTGCCTTATTCCACCCGTACATAGAATCTTGGCGCGAATGGCTACCATTTTTAATCTAAACATGCAAAGGACTCCTATCATACAGCCAAGAAAACAACAATAAACATTTTTTATATATTTTTATTCTAAAATTATAGCTTATTCGTTCTCCTGGCTGCGGAGGCGGGCTGCAGCGTTGGTGACTCTGATGCTGAGCTGCTGGGCGCGCTCCACGATGCTCTTCCGCTTCTTGGAGGAGACTCCGTGGGCGATCTCTGCGCAGTATTTCCTGTTCTGCATCATGAGGATCTCCAGCTCGCGAACGTTGTGGACAAGGACCTTGATAAAAAAAAAAGATATTTTATTAAGAGATCTTTTTGGTGTATACTCCTTTTGAGATGTTGGGATAGGAGATTTTTAATGTAGTCTCCTTGTACAGTACATACAGTATTATTGTGTTAGTTCCGTTCCCGTGGGAAAATTATAGCCCATGTTACTCCCAGAAAAGTAAGCTTTCCATTGTTGAAAGAATTTTTGGAATTGGTACAAATCTTTCATCTTCATAATATTAGTGAAAAGTCAAATAAATTAGTAAATAAAAGGCGGCAAATATTGAAGTGGCCTATACGAAACGGTTTCGATACTGCCTAAAACGGATAATAATATGACACACTCTTTGCCTCTAACAGCATCTTATCAAGTTATGGGCTCCTACTATTAAACATGTATCTACCAATATGACCCAGTAGCTATAACATCAGTTACCAGGAATAGGGTTTGATAGAGTTTCTCTTGCAAGGTAACAAATTGTAATTATCACATAGAACGACAACACAGAGTGCCCTTGCATAAAATGAAAAAAAAAAATTATTTTGGCGGCAATTTAGGGAGACACCATGTTTTTTGTAAAAAATACATTTTGCCGTAAGTTTCGGGTTTTGCCTCATTGTAGTAATAGTGTATTGTGTGGTGTCTGTGAACGTCTGTAAAAGTGCACTATCATTTTACTATTGATGCATAACTAAGAGGAATATTTTGACATAAAATTGAACTAAACAACTGGCTGAACAGAGCTTGAACCCAAAGCCATAAAACTAGGCAAACTAGGAAGGGCATGTTACTATGGGTTCGAAATTTGTAATCATATTATTGTCCTTTGAACTTGGCTTGAAGATTGGCTAAATGTAAATAGCAGCCCATCTCCACCGACGAGTTGCTAGTTCCAAATGCAGTACCCCGAGAAGAGCCAGCAAGAAACTCAAGGGCAGCTCTTTTTAATCTCATGTTAAAATTTCAATATGGTCAATACATTCAACCACCCTAGTTTATATGTTTATGTATTTGTAAATTGGGTAAAATTTTTGATTGTCTGGCGTCGATTTTTACAAAAAAAAAAATGGGGGGGGGGAGGGGGGGGCCCCCCCTTTAAAACAAGTATACTCCCATGAACCGGAAATAAAGGGTTCCGAAGTTATGACACTTTGAAGTTTGTATGAAAATCGCTTCCGCCTATTAAAAAAAAAGCTCACCAAATAAAATTACTGTGAAAATCGCTGTCGCCTCTGTCTGCCTATTACAAAAGCGACAAGTGACACGGAGCCATTTCGGTTCTGGCACTTCGCCGGCCGCTACCGCGGCACGCTTCGCTCGGCTCGTGCGTTGTGGTCGCAAGCCAACCTAACCTAACCCATCGGTGTTGCTGTCCATTAGCTAAGACTTCGTGTGCGAATCGTTTATTGGGCCATTTCGGTTCTGGCACTTCGCCGGCCGCTGCCGCGGCACGCTTCGCTCGGCTCGTGCGTTGTGGTCGCAAGCCAACCTAACCTAACCCATCGGTGTTGCTGTCCATTAGCTAAGACTTCGTGTGCGAATAGTTTATTGGGCCATTTCGGTTCTGGCACTTCGCCGGCCGCTGCCGCGGCACGCTCGCTACGCTCGCTCGGCTCGTGCGTTGCGGTCGCAAGCCAACCTAACCTAACCCATTCATGTCATTTCATGCAGATAGACTTGTGTAATGTTATAAGGGTGAAAATAAGAAGTAAACATTTTTATATTAATTTTATTAATAAACTATGTTATTTTCTATAGTGAAACATGCAATTGTAAGAGGTATTTTTTAACCACAAACAAGGCTGTACATCACAACCTTAGCCATTGAGACCAAAAAAAAAAAAAAGGTACTGAAAGTTTCGATTTTTGAAAATTAATATCTCATAAACTACTTATTTCCTGAAGTTGAAACTTCGCAGATATGTTGACGAAATATAGGTCTATCTGTAAAAAAATATGAACGCCTAACTCGACGACAGACAATCAAAAGTATAGCCGTAAATTGTAAACTAAACTTAGTGAAGCTATAAGTATTTGGAAAATGTAAGAATTCCGTGCCATCCTGTCAGCGAGAATGTAGCACAAGTGTCCTCACCTTACGGAAGCCATTGGGCAGCATGTGACGGGTCTTTTTGTTTGAACCGTAACCAATGTTGGGCATCAAGTACTGTCCCTTGAAGCGCCTTCGCACTCTGTTGTCGATACCTGAAAGTATTGACGTTGATTTTAGAATTGTATCATAATTATGTTCAGTTGACGATTACCCACATTTCATGAGATTTTTTAATATGTGTATTTTCATAATAAAATGAAATGTGTTTATTTAATGCAGGATGGTATTTTACCTCTGAGGTCCGAGTTTGAATTAAATTTCGAAAGATTTTATTTTTTAAATATTAGTCCCATCAAAGACAATAAAAAACTTGCACTAACAAGACTGCCATTATAGGAATTTTGATTCTAGGCATGTGTAACAAAAAACCCAGTCCGGCGATGGGCTCAACACTCACGTTTCAGGGTTCAAATAAAACATTCTGGTGAAAAGTGGGAATTCCCAAAAATTCTATACCTCAATCGACTCCCTTTTTTTATTTCTTTTACAAGTAATACCTAATACAATTTGGAATTAAAGATGATGAAGATGTGCACATAATTATTTGTATCTACTTTTATGACCAAATAGCTATAGTAATGCTACATGGAATAGGTAAGTAGATTTTATATAGCAAGGTTCAAAAAGTTATTATCATATGAAAACCGATAACACAGAGTGCCCTTGCATTTCTAGGGGTCCGCAGGTATTACTGCGGAACACTAATCCTGTTGTTAGTTTAAAATAAAGCTTTTTGGTATGTAAATTAATAAAATGTTCATCGTATGGTCACCATACTGCATTGATAACCTATACAAGAATATAGGTTATTTTTCAAGTAAATATTGAAATTTTATTAACATCAGGGTTAAGTATAGGCGTGTATATAATTTATCTAGTCGTATAATCAAGAAATGTTGTTAGAAAGTACCCAAGCTAAGAAGAAATAATGAATAAATACTGGCGATAAAAACATACCTCTCGGTTTACGCCAGTTGCGTTTAAGTTTGTCATAGCGATCCGATTGGTGACGGATAAACCTTTTCGTCCTCTTTTTGACGATTGTCGGTCTGTATACTGGTCTGATGGCCATTTTGATTCGTTTCTCACAAGAAACGCGGCAGCGAAACCACGCGGTGACACGGCCGCACGAAAAGGAAGAAGGAATAGACAATTACAAAGATTCCTAGAGTTTCAGTGTGTTTTCATTGCTGGTTTGGCAAGCTGTCAAATTAAAAGTAATTTAAGCTGTCTTTGATTTGTAAAGGTGGGTCTTCACTGCGAGGCTGTGGTTCTATTTTTTATTTATTTGCAGTTGTATTGAATTTTCTGTAGGTATCTTTTCCGTTAAAATAATATAACGACTTTGCCAGAACTAATTATTTGATACCCTTAGTCTATCTATTTGTTTATTTATAAAACGCACACCTACCTTACTTATAAACATTTTCAAGGTTTTTAGAAACAAAAATATGTCCAATCAACTAAAGGCATACACGGCACTTATCCCTTTTTTATTAACAAAAAAAAAATCCCCATTAATTGCATTACCATATTTTGAATAGTACCTACCTAGGTACTTGTTTTGATAACTTGATTATTGTAAAAACTGTGGTTGTTCATGTACAAATTTTAATAAAAATAAAATATAAAACTGGGTCAATTGACAAACTAAAAAAAACCTCAAAATCATTAATTCAGCCACAGCCCACAGGGCATTAATTTTAATGAATTAATCATTTATGTATTTCTAATGTTAGGTAAGTAATAAGCTTTCGTAAATACATAATTTGAGTATTTCAGAGTATTAAGAATAATTTTTTGATTACTTTCAATTAATTTCGATACAATCATGTATTCTGTGAGTAGCAAAAGGTGAAAGTAACTTAAATTTATTTTTTTACACCCTGTGGTCACTTTACTTTTTACAGCTCTACGTTGCTTTTTTTATCCTATAAATACCATAGATAATTCATATGACAGTTCACTTACTGCGCAGCGAAAACAGACCAATTTCTCTATGCCACAGACGCCAAATGTCGCCATCGATCAATGACATTTTGTGAAGTAGAATTTATTGATATAAAGCGTTAATGTAAATAATAAACAATTTCCACATAAAAGTCGGCTTCTAGTCGATATGTATGCCAAGGGCAAAGGCTCTACAGTGCCATCGGACGCTCAGGCTCGCGAGAAGTTGGCGTTATACGTGTACGAGTATTTGCTTCATGTCGGCGCTCAGAAGGCAGCGCAGACTTTCCTCTCCGAGATCCGATGGGAGAAGAACATAACGCTTGGTGAACCGCCCGGGTTCCTTCACTCCTGGTGGTGCGTGTTTTGGGACCTGTACTGCGCGGCACCGGAGCGCAGGGACACATGCGAACACTCGTCAGAAGCGAAAGCTTTCCATGACTATGGCTTCGTTAATTCTGGGTATGGAGTCAATGGAATTGGTCACAACGCTGGACCGGCGCCCCCAAATGACGGTACGTACTATATCCTAGTCCAAAACCTCGTTATATAGCAGAATAGTTCAAAGTTTTGTGAGGCACAGAATGGATAGTAGTGACCTGCATATTCTTATCTTTGAAAGTAAATAGTGGTGGTACTGTGGAAATGTGGTTTTACATTGTATTCAGGTGTGGTTAAGTGGTTGTGGTATTTACAAAGCGAAATTTGCATACATCTGGTGTGTACATACATGATTTTTGGCTTGAAATCTCATTTCTAGTTTTCATTTTCATGCAAATTTGGCTGACAGTAAAATTGCGCAAACAATAATCCACAGATTAATAAATTTGTTTTACTAAACTACCTTGTGCTTGCTACTCCTATATTCCAGAAAAAAAGTATCCTATGTGTTGATCCATGTAATAAACTGTCTGTGTGCCAAATTTCATCCAAATCCATACAGTAGTTTTTGTAAGCAGTAACATGAATCTAAACATACTTTCACATCTATATTAATATTATAAAGAGCAAAGATTTGTATTTTTGTATGTTTGTTACGAATGAACTCAAAAACTACTAAACTGATTTAAAAAATGCTTTCACCAATGGGAAGCTAGAATATCCCTGAGTAACATAGGCTATATTTTATTCCTGTATTCCCACAGGGATGGGAACTACGCAGGTGAAACCGCACAGAACCGCTAGTTAATAATAAAGAATGAATATGATCTAAATAAAAAAAAAGATGCCAAAAAAAATGCTTGAATCTTATGCGTACAGTTACAGTAGGCAGAAGTACCTATTCCATTTCAGGAATTACGTCTTAATGTGGGCTGGGGACTGGTGGGGAGCCCATTGGCAAGATGGGGTGCTATTACACTCACCTTAGAATGAATTCTAAGGGTTTCCCCACAATGTTTTCCATCACTATTAAGTTGATTTTGGTCCTATGTATGTATGTAACTTAATTAAAATTTATAAAACACTAGACTAGACATTCCATGCAAATTCCTTTGGGAATACTTTTTTCGTGGGAGAGCCATGCTTCGGCACGCTTGGGCCGGCTCGACCGGAGTGATACCACGGCCTCACAGAAAGTTTCATTGAGTGAGTGAGGTAACCGGAGGCCCCAATCCCCCCCTCACCTACCCTCCACTATTCCCACCTCCCCTCCCCCCCACTATTCCCACCTCCTAAGGCCGGCAACGCAGTTGTGACTCTTGAGTTGCAGGTGTCCATGGGCGACGGTAGTCACTTACCATCAGGTGACCCGTCTGCTTGTTTGCCCCCTTTTTCTTATAAAAAAAAATACTTGGATAAAATGTAGCCCATATTACTCCTAGAAAAGTAACGACTACTTTACTATTTGGTCATTTAAAAAAAATTGGTTTAAGTGACCTTTTTTTTTTTTAATTTATTTGTAGGGACCGGATTATATGCATTTGCATATGCATTTGCTTATTTAAGCCATTTGCAGCGGTAATAGCATATTTTACCTAAGATCTAGTTATGATGCATATTATAAGTACATTTACAATATTTTTCCGAGTGCAGCGCACTCACCCTGCGTTCCGAAATGCGATAAAATTGATAATATCGCGAATTCGACCCGGAATGCAGAGGCAGTAATGGAAGACACAATCTTACCACTGAAAATTTGAAAAATACTTGATTGTTTATGTTTACAATTTTTTTTAATAATTTTAATGTCATGTAATGTTACTGTACTTACTGTCGCCTATAAAAATACATTTTTCTCATTTTATGCTGATCTTGAAATAAAAAAATGAAAACTTAGTTTTCTCTTTTTTTTAGGGTTCCTAAAATTTATCAATTAATTTCGCATATTCTGCCAATTTTCGTGCATACTGACTATCAAACTAAAGGATAAAATAAAACTAGTCACTATAAGAAACAAAACTAGAATCACTGATATAACTTACTGTATTAAAAAACTGAAATGGAGGTGGGCAGGTCATATGAGCAGGAGTTCAAAAGACAAATGGTCTAGGGACGTAACTGAGTGGTGCCCAAAGCAATTCAAGAGAAAGAAAGGGAGACAATGTCGAAGATGGGAGGACGACGTAATAAGAGTAGCGGGTATTACTTGGAGGAGAAAAGCACAGAACCGCACAATATGGCAAACTCTAGGGAAGGCCTATGCTGAAAAGCAAGACAATCTTTAAAAAAAAAAAGAAAAACACTGTTGTAGTAACTTAGAATGTATATTTAAAAGTAAGATTGTTAAATAAAGGATTTTATTATTATTAATAATAATAAATCGTTAATCTTCCAGGCATGGGTGGCGGTGGCATGCCCCCAGCGTTCTTCCCCAACTCTTCGCTGCGGCCTTCGCCCCCCGCGCCGCACCCTGGCTCGCAGCCGTCGCCCCACGGCCCGCAGCCCCAGCTCATGGGCTCAGGACAGCCGTTCATCGGGCCCTGGTACTCGAGCGGGCCCCGCGGAGCCGTGAGGATGGGGATGGGAAACGACTTCAATGGACCTCCAGGTAAATGTAACAATTTAATTTAATAATAAAGCTTTTTATTTCCATTTCTTTTTTTCCAATAGTACATAGGAAATGTGTAGTTAGTGATGTAAGTATTTGTGTATTGTATTTAAGTGTTGTAAAAGTCGAGCTAGTGATAAATATGTACGTAAGTTTTTGATAAACTCATGGGTCTCAGAATTAATTCTGAGACATGTGTAAATAGACCCGGTCCGGCGATGGGCTCACCACTAGGGCTTTCGAATACCGGATTTTTTGAATACCGGTATCAATACCGGAAAGTTTTTTTCCAATACCGGGATCCCGGGATCCCGGTATTGAAATTGTGTTCAGATTTTTTTTTCTTTTCAAGCAGCAAATGCCAAATTTTATGAAGAAAATAACACAAACTATCAGTTGTTTTACTGAAAATTAACCTTTGTTAATAATATCACTTTAAATGTAAACGAAAACCTATTCCAGGATTAGTCACAACAGGAATTAATGTCTTTTTTTATGATTAATCGTATTCTATGTAGAAAATATAACAAAAGAAAAAAATCTCTTTTATTTGCGTTTATGATAATTTGCTAAGTATTGTGTACAATAAAGATGCTGTGAATATTCAGTTAATCTTCAGTATTTGGTAATTTTGTTTAAGATTCGATATTCGGTCGAATATTATGAACAAAGTTGCCGAATAGCAAATTATCAATTAAACGGTACGATGTTTTCCTTTGGGCGAACTGAAGTAAAATAAAGAAATAATGCGTGTGTGACATGATTAATTCCTAAATGAAACAAATAAACCCCTTTGCACGCCCTATTTGTGTTTCTTGCACAGCGCATGCATTAGAAAGAGAATATAGGTATTTCCATCAAAGCAGAATATTCGGCGCTTGGGTCAAGACCGTGACCGGTTATTCGGTATTCGGCCAAATCACTATACGTGTCATCTCTTATGTACTATCGAAAAAAATTCTGCCTGATACACCTAAATGTCATTTTAGCGAGCAGCTATCTTTTCCCACCCCGTGTCTACAAAGCCCTCACTTATTAGTAACAATGACAATTGCAAAAAAATGGTTCTTTCATGTTTATGACCATTTAGTGTCGATGAATGGATCGCAATAGAAAAAAAAGACGGTGTTACTGGCTTCTCATTGTGTAACTCTAATTAGGGTCGGGGTAATAAAATTTGAGCTTACAAGCGACAATTTTTCCAAATGTATCAGGCTTAGCGTTTGCTGATAGTACAATGTATGACTGAAAAATTACATAGGTATCTATTTATAATTAAAACTTTAAAATATCATCTTCAATAGTTAAACCAAGTACTTAAGTACCTACTTCAGGTAAGTTTCATTTTCATATCCAAAATGTTGAATGAACTACTAAACTACTGATAAAAGCAAATAAAATAAGAGGCACGAATTGTGGAATCACTAACTTTACTTAAATCTGACCCCTTAAAAATATGAAAGGGAAAAACAGATAGGTTATACCGTAAGAATAAACTGTTTTCTTCAGGAGAATCATTTTAGACAAAAGATTATGCCTAGCAACAACGAGGATGGGCGTGCAAACCTTGATATGAACTGAATAACTGGTGTAAAGCCTACATTTATACAAAATAAGTACAATAAAATATGTACAACTATTATTAATATGCACAAGAGCATGTAACTGTAAAGTTTATACTAAAAATAAAACTAAATAACCAATACCGGGATCCCGGTATTAGACACTTCAATACCGGTATTGAAAAAAGGCAAAAAAAGTCCGGGATCCCGGTATTAGCCAATACCGGGATCCCGGTATTGGAAGCCCTACTCACCACCTATCACGTTTAAGGGTCAAATGTATCTCGTGAAATGTGGGTATATCCAGTAATGTAATACCTCTGCCTACCCCCTCGGGGATGAAAGGCGTGAGATTTTTTTTTAACATTATTTTTTATTTTTTTTAAACTCATTGGTAAATGCCAGTACCGTAAACCGACTTGACAGATAACCAATTTTTATTGATTTGCCAGGCCAAGGGATGATGGGCAACTCGATGGAGCGCGGAGGAGCCGGGTCGGCGGGGCTGCTGGGCGGGCCGCGCATGACGCCACCGCGCCCCGGCATGGGGCCGATGAGCCCCGGCGCTTACGCCGCTGGCATGCGCGGCCCTCCGCCCCAGGGACCAGGTGAGCCGCGCTACCGGGGTAATTAATCATTTCTGAGGGGTAAACGGTTAACTGGTGGGGTAAGTGGCTATGTTTCGGGGTAAAAGCATAAACGGCGAAATTGTGAATGATGACAGTTACCGCACATGGGTTGCTTGATTTGTGAGGGGTAAAACATGATAAAATGGTGGGGTAAGTGGCTAAGTTACAGAAGTTGTAGGGGGAAATTATGAAAATTACAGTAAATTGAGCTAGCGCTTCGACGAGTAGGTTGCTTACTGATTAGTGCGGGGTAAAAGATGGTTGAATGGTGAGGTGGCTGTTACTGGGGTAAAATCATAAACGGTGAAATGGTGAATAATGACAATTAATGCACATGCGTTTGCTTGCTGATTTGTGAGGGGTAAAGCATGATGAATTGGTAGGGTAAGTGGCTAAGTTACAATAATATGATAAAAAATACAAAATCCTACCGCTGGCGCTTTTACAAGTGGGTTGGTTACTGATTAGTGAAGGGTAAAACATGAACTGGGATAAGTAGCTAAGTTACAAAAATGTTAGGGGTAATTGATAAAAATTACAATATACTGGTGCTTGTGCGTTTCTACACATAGGTTGATTACTGATTAGAGAGGGGCAAACAATGATGAACTGGTTGGGTAAGTAAGACTTGTTAGTGGGGTAGCAAAAGCTATACGGTAATTGAATACAACTTGCAGTAAGCTAGCGCTACCATAAAGGTTTCTTACTAATAAGTAAAGTGCTAAATGGTGATAAATTTATAGGGCCAGTGGCTAAAAGCTCGTGCAGTAAATAACAAACTGATGGAGTATTTGATGACATTGAACTAGGTAGGGGGTTAAGATGGTCAGTTAGGGGTTATTTGAAGGGGTACTTCTCGGTGGTGGCCAGGGTGAGATTCGATGCCTATACTGTGGGTATGTCGGGTGATCCTACACAGGTACCAGTTAATAATCATAATACATTTACTTGCTAACAAATTACAGCAGAACATTGTACAAAAGCAATAGTCTTAAAGGGTAAGAGCAAAGGGATAGTCAGCGACCTATGCACTAGGCACGGAGCCTGTATCGCTGAGGCCAATCATTGTTTATTCTGTCCAGTTACATAATCAGGCACTCGGATAATTGAAACGTGCTCTACTAATGTTATTGGAGGCTATTGTTAGTTGAGGCGGACTACTACAGAGGGGTCAATGCTTATGACATAATAGCAGGAAAAGTGATAATGATCTAATAGGGTAAATGACTACGCTTGCGGTCTATAGCTAATATAATTGTTGCTGTATATTATGTGAGGCTCATAGCTCAGATGGCATCATTGCCCCCATCGTGAAGTCTCACAGAGTCAGAGGTAAATGCTAAGTTGGTGGGGTAAATTACTATAGACAGGGGTAAATTACGATTAGTTTGAGGGGTAAATAAGTAAAGCTAGAGAGGTAAAGTACTTAGCACCAGAAAGCTCCTCTACTCTTCGGTGTGTTGCATTTAACTGACAACTATTCATGTAAGTAGGGGAAAATAACGTACATTTTTACGCTACATTTCTTAGGGTAAGTAGAACATTTCATCTGAAAACACGGTGCTCTTTCTTTTCTTTGACATTTTCCCATGTTTGTGTCAAATACATAGATAACTGTAAACGAAGAAATATTGTTTTCTTTATTCAGGACATTTTTTGGAAACAAACATAAAAACCGGTTCGACCGTTTTGACAGAGTGAATCTACGTAAAACTTAAAATCATTCCGTGCTATTTCTGTAAATACATACATATAGCTCACGCGTTCTTCCCGCAAGGGTAGGCAGAGACGATGGTTATTTCTGTAAATCCCTGTCATAAACGGTCAAACTAAAAAGCCTGTCAAATATAGGTATGCCACCCATGGGTATGGGACCACGAGGAGCGTGGGCCGGCGGCAGTGGTGGCGGCGGAGGCGGGGGGTCCGCGCCTCTCAACTACAGCGGGGGGTCCCCCGGCGCTTACGGGGCCCCGCCGGGCTCCAACGGTCCACCGGGACCCCCCACACCGATAATGCCCAGCCCACAAGACTCGTCGAATTCCGGTAAGTGAGGCCGAAGTTTTCAGGTGGCGGTGTAACGCGGCGGGTTGTGGCGGGATACCGGTTTTTTGGTACCGGTTTTTTTAGGAATTGGTACCGAAATTTTGCTGTTATTTTACGGGACGAATTTAAGGTGAGGAGAGTAGTGTTGTGAAAGGATTACAATAGTAATATGATAATTACCATAAGAGTTTATATCTCTTTTAGATAATGAAGCATTGCTAGGAAAAAATATTGTTTTTTTTAAAGGTACCGAAAAATTGGTATCCAGATGCTTCCAGTAACTGGTTATCAGGCGGAAATTTCTTGACGTTTTCATTTTATTTGAAAAGAAGTACTTTTTGAGTCTATCAAATAAATTTGTAGGTATAAAAATACACTAAGAAACGTGTATAGTCTAATAAAAAGGCACTCTAAACTCGTCCATGGAGATTGACTGAATGTAAACAGCAGCCCATCTCCACCGACGAGTTGCTGGTTCCAAATGCAGTACCCCCAGAAGATCAGCAACAAACTCAAGGGCAGCTCTTTCGTCCTGTCAATCAGTTTCCGCTCGCCTCCGCAACTGATATTTCCCGACTAATCTCTTGGAAAACGGCGCCAGGAATTTAATTTGACTGTTAAGTTTTCAGGTTAAGTAATTTACACAACTAAAATGCAGGTATTTGACTGTGGCACTTCTTTACATGTTTTTATTGTTTATAAATAATCGTAAAAGCATACTAATGTGATGTAACTATAGTTACAATTGTCCTATATCAATATTATTTGTCGAATTGCATTCGTGAATGTTGCAACAGGAGACTTAGACTCGTGTCTTCAATCATAAAAATCTGATTAAGCGCAAATAGAAAGGGACAGCTTTATGTGACTCATATAGCGGCGTCTCTTTCTGACATTATCAAGCGAAGTTTCTTTGCTTATGAATCGTAGGGCCTGAAAGTCCGTGCATTCCCAAGAAGGGTTGGTGTAAGGCAGGCGGTCCAAACCCACTAATCTTGATAACATACGCGGACCAAATATAATGGTTGAATGTTGAATGGCAGATGGATTATGTACTATAGTTACAATTATACGTCACTGTCTTATTATAGTACGACCAATCAGTGATGATTATTCTGACCGTTCTTTTCGTTCCCTCAATGCAGAAAATTGTGAGG
Organism: Ethmia dodecea; assembly: GCA_963855545.1. Taxonomy (NCBI): domain Eukaryota; kingdom Metazoa; phylum Arthropoda; class Insecta; order Lepidoptera; family Depressariidae; genus Ethmia; species Ethmia dodecea. Next base: position 13,103,924 of record OY979454.1, read on the forward strand.
TTTTTGTAACTTGAAATTTAGCAATTACTGTCACTGTCCTTACCACAAAATAAGTTACTTTTTGGAAGGGAGCGGTTCATTCGTGATGTTCTTGTGTTAAATAAGTCAGAGAATTGTAAGTTTTTTAGGTAGCTGTGGTCTTCATTGATTGGCAGTGCTGTAATTAGCAATGTGTAAGGCGGAAGAAACATTAAGTGCGCTTTTACGAAAACCAATCCCTTTATTTAATTTACAATGAAAAAACTAGAAAGTTTTTCTTACTTTTCGTTCCGCTTGCTTCATTCTCGCTTAACCTTGGTTACGTTCACGCTTGGGTCACTTCTGTATATGCTTTTTATGTTTTTTTGTATACATCTTTGGATTTCGTTCTATCCTGTCCTCTATGTTTGTATCGATTCCTTGAAGCTGAATTACAAGAATACGATTTAATTGTATCATGGTGTAGCGACATCTGTCCCTGCTACTTAGAACAGAAAGCGCCAGAGAAGCACGTGACGTCAAAAGTTCTAAACCGCGCTATGAAAGTATTCTCAACAGTCTGTATAAATAGACCAACAGCAATCTAGCCTGGCGGAAGATCTTCCCTTTTGCAAGTCTAAATTAGAGAAAAACACTCTTCATCAATGTAGGTATTCTTGTAATTTGGCAAGTTCAATATAAAATTATATTCCTGTAAGTAATGTTGGAACTCATAAAATGTTAACTTGTGTTTTTTTTACGTAATTTTTTTATGTTTTCCAATATTAGTTGAGTAGTAATATACTAATAGTAAATGTATACTTAATAATTATAAAAAGTACAATTCATGATACCTAAACACCCTTGTAAAGAAATAAGCAACCCAACATTACAAGTACCAATAGAACATTTAAAAAAACCGGAAAATCCCGGTACCCAAAAACCGTAAAATTACGGTACCAAAAAACCGGTACCTAAAACTGGAGCGTGTGTGCGCGGCAGGCGGCGACAACATGTATACGCTGATGAAGCCCGTCGGCGCAGGCGCTTTGGGGGCGGAGTTCCCTCTCGCCGGCGAGCATGGGCCCGCTCCACACAGCCTGCCGCAGCCGCCCGCCACTGAAGGTGGGGCTCTGGGCATAATGGGCCATTTATACGAGGCCATTCCACTGAGACAATCCACTAAGCCAATCCACTAATGGCTTCGTGTAAATGGAGACAATCCACTGCAATGGATTGTCCTCAGCTTTTTTTGTATGCAGTTTGGATTGCCTTAGTGGATTGTCTTAGTGGAGTGGTCTCGTGTAAATGGCCCCTAAGAGTAGATAGCAATACTGCGTATAGAGCCGACACCGACAAATCCAAACCCAAAAATCATTTATTCCTGTAGGTACTAAAGGTACACTTAGAAACGTGTAATAACAAGACACTCTAAACTCGTCCATGAAGATTGGCTGAATGTAAACAGCAGGCCATCTCCATTAACGAGTTGCTGGTTCCATGCAGTACCCCGAGAAGAACCAGCAACAAACTCAAGGGCAGCTCTTTCGATTAATCAACAAGTCGCTTGCGCCGTTGGGCGGCAATCAGCGTAAATCGACGGAATCCTTAAAGGGGGAATCCTCTGATCTAAATTTTCGAAATTATAAACTTTTGCGAATTTTTGCAAAATCAGCTGTGCGAGGTCAATGACCGACGGTGCCGCGGCTGGCGGCTGCTACTACGTAGTATATAGAAAATTCAGAATAATCCTTTAACAGAGGATTCCCTCCATTTACTAGTCACACTGTATACTCGTAATTATCAGCGTTGAACGACAGAGGGGCGTAATGGAAAAAGATATTTGGCGCCGTTTGCGGCTCGCACCAGAGTCAATTCTATACGTAGTATTATTATCTGTTCTTATGCTCTAGGCTAGAATAGGACTGATAGGGGCGGATCTGGGGTTGGAACTGTATTTTTCTGTATTTGCCTGAGTGTAAATGAACTATCAAAACACGATCTTAACGGCTGGAACTGGGAATTAAGGATTTCTTTGATCCTTCCATCTATTTTATTACAACTGAGAAAAAGTTTCTCGAAGTCTCCACGGGAACGAAAAACAAACCGGAATCTTCCTAACCTAAATAAGTCGTCAGTAATTTTAATCAGACTGCCAATTTAGGGTACGCGTGCAACAAACGAACTCCGAATAATAACCGGTCTAATAAAAACCGGTCACTAGGTTAAGGCTATGACATTCAAATACATTAAGATTTTAAAAAAATTAATAATTAAATGAAAAGGTCATTTTTGCCTGTAAACATATGAACACCCAGCCATGAACAACGATCATATACAAATGTTGGCTCTGTGTGGGAATCGAACCTTTTTCGAACCGATTTGCCAATCACTTCCAATTCATCAGTTCCAGTCCGGGAAACTGATTTTGTAGTAAATTATAATGTCATTTATTTCACTTACACCCAGAGCAGTTTAAGAAAGGCAAATTTTACTAAAATTTAGCTATCCGACTGCTAAAACTCATGTTAACTGATCTCATTGGTCGTTGGCACGCGTTATGATTTTATTCAACCAATCAGAACAATTAACATGAGATTAAACAGTATGTATACCGTCCGGAATAAAATATGGCGTATAAGGTATCTATCATCACTATGTGTAGCAGCGGCTGTCGTAGGTAGATTGCGCATGAATGGAAGATACGAGCCTGTTTCTTTTTAAAATACTATTTTAAATATTTCAGTATGTAATATTGACTACAATTGTGTAATGTACTTATATTAGTTAAAACAAGAAAAAAATATTTTAAAAACAATATTTTTTTTAAGTTACAATACCAAATGAATCTATTACACTTACCTATCACACCATATTTTTTTCCAGACGGTAAAAAAAGTCACCCTGTATAGTTCAATTTTGCCATTTAAAAACTGGGGGATAGCGTAGCTTGCTCTCAGCCCACCCTAGATCCGGTCCATTCACCATAAGACAAAACATTCGATTTATTTTTATAATTTTGAGTTAAACCTTTTTTTTTACACGATTGCTAAAAGGATGTTTTTTCCGGTATTTTCCGGTAATAAACCGGAAAAAATACCTAAGTGTGAAGTCCCCTGAATGTCAAAATTTTTTGCCCGACTTCCCTATACGATGGGTAATGTTTTTAATTAATTTCAATACCTTTCACTTGGGTTTTTCTAATCAATGTCAAGTACAGCTCGTGTGATACGAAGTTGTTTGTCTTATGGTTTATTATAGGTAATGTTGTAATAGTAAATAATGCTAAGTGATAAATTAACTGAATTTTCTATTGGCGAATTCAAGCGCATGTAGCAGACACCAGTAGCTTTGTCCATTCGGATGTTGTTATTGTTGGTCGGATTCAGGCTATTTCTAAAATAAAAATCAATGTAACAATATGTAACAGAATAAGCGCAATTCCTGAAATTAGTCTGTTCAGTATCGACTACTCAATCGATTTCAGTTATTTTTAATGTGTAATTTTTTTCCGAAAAATTATAAAATTTAAGGCTACCTATGGACACCGTATCTACTATTATTGCTCTTTAATAAGGAAGTTTGGTTAGACAAAAGTTGACAAAACTAAAGTACGAATGCATCAGATTTTTATATCAATATACTAATTGGTGTATAAGGAATTGCTTATTCTGTGTCGCGTGTATAGATAACTTATAACCAAGGTGGTTGGCAGTGATTTTGGACCCTTAAACATAGCAGATATAATCTCTTATCCGGATAATAGCCCATCTCTCGGCCGGATGCTCTCACACTAAAAAGTGAACGTCGATCGAATTCGCCAATAAAACATTATTATTTCTTCTTCAGCGATTCAAACATTCTGGCTAAAGCGACTCTTCCTTAGTCTAGAATCAAGTAAAAAAAAACGTAAACGTAAACAGTATTTTTTTTTACAACGACTACAATTAAATTTGAAGCGTATACCGACGGAATGTGTGATTCGGTTTTCCGTTAATTTTTAGCTGGCTTCTTACATATAAGTAGTTGACATTCTGTAGAAGTTTTATTTTATCCATCACTTAGGAGAATGAAGCAGCGATGTAGGAATAGAGATGCCACTTTCAAATTTTAGTGGCTCACCGCCTGTTGCGCAAATGTCCTCACTTTAATGCTCCATTAGAATAATGAATGACACATGAAAGTGACAACTATAGCCTTACTGGAACAGGGGCGTAGCCAAGTTTAAGATTTGGGGGGGGGAGGGGGGGTTCAAGAAAATTAAACAAGTAAAAGCACATAAAATAACCCTTAAGTATATAAGAAAAATATTAAAGTTGTGAAAAATACATATATAAAAAATCTCCTCGACGGAGTTGGGGGTCCTTTTTCGAGCTATGGGACAGTATCACTATCACTACATAGTATAAAACAAAGTCGCTTTCTCTGTCCCTATATCCCTATGTCCCTAAGTCCCTTTGTACGCTTAAATCTTTAAAACTACGCAACGGATTTTGATGCGGTTTTTTTTAATAGACAGAGTGATTCAAGAGGAAGGTGATGTTAGCATTGCATCTGTGCAAAGCCGGGGCGGGTCGCTATTTAACTATAAGCTAAATGTCACAGAAACACAGAATATTACAAAAATAATATTTTTGTTGTTCTTTTTAAATATATGCACTACATACTTCATGAATGTTAATACCTATTTTCCTGGCCTATTTTCAACCACCTTCAAATAATAATGAGGTTATCAATTCGACTGTATGGTTTTTTTTATTTGAAAGCTGGTGCTCTGACAATGGAATCCAAGATAAATTTATCTTGAAATAATGAAGTATTAAATCTAAACACAAACATCGTGAGGAAACCCACAGGTCTCAGAATTAATTCTGAGACATGTGTAAACAGACCCGGTCCGGCGATGGGCTCACCACCTATCACGCTTAGGGGTCCAATGTATCTCGTGAAATGTGGGTATATCCAGTAATGGAATACCTCTGCCTACCCCCTCGGGGATGAAAGGCGTGAGATTATATTATATATTTTTAAATCTAAAAGACGTTTGTGCAACAGGCTGTAGGTTAGTAATTAAGTAGTAGTAATTAATATAAGTTTTAAGCTAACCTATCCGCACTTATGTTGGGCAACGCCTTTTCCTTCTAAACTCATCTCTTTTCATTAAAATTTACACGGCGAATGTTCTAGAACTTCATCGCAGTGACGTCAATGTATATTTTAAAGAAGTCTTCGCTAGAAAAAAAAAAAAAAATGTACCAAAATTACATTGGTTATTCAGTCCGAAACTAGGCAGGGCCTGTACTATGGGTACTAAATAATGAAATATAAGGTCATTTTAAATCAAGTGCAAATATTTTAAGGGTACGTACAAATATATATGAGAAACAGAATTAGCATAAATAAATAAAGAGAAAAAAAAGTTTGTTTTTTCTTGTTTTTTTTTCTAACAAAAATAGTATTATTTTGTAAACATGCTTTGCATAAACCCTCACCGTACTAAAACGCCACTTTTGTCAGGTTTTTTTATTTATTGATTTCTTTTGATGGGTAGGGTTATGTATTGGTTTTGTACAGCGTGTTTATTTTTTTTATTTTTTGTAATAATCGAAGTTCTCTAATAAAGTAGCGTATAAAATTAAAATCAATGCCGAAAATAGTTTCTTATTATTTTTTGATTTAAATATTTGCACTTGATTTAAAATTACCATGAAGATTGTAAAACTCGTAATATCTACGGTTAAGGTACCGGTCTACTACCTACTACTACCGGTACAGGATATGTGCTTACAACGTGGCGGGCCTATTATCTCAAACGGTAGTGACCCTGCCTTCTAAGCCGGAGGTCGCGGGTTCGATCCCCGCTCGGGGCCAACATTTGTGTGCATGAACATGTCTGTTGGCTTCGTGTCTGGCTGTTTAATATTTATTTAAGTATGTTTATCAGTTGTTTAGTACCCATAGTACAGGCTCTGCCTAGTTTGGGACTAAATAACCGTGTGTAAATGGCGTCCCACAATTTACAATTACAATTTACTTACATCTTGAAATGGCAGATTAAAGATACACGTTGCTGCGAAGTAGTTACATTTGCATTAATAATATGGTGTTTCAGGCTGAAATGAGCTATGACTATAATGTACTAAATCAAAAGTCTTTTCAGCTGACTATAACATTTATTCTGTTGGATTAAAAAACATATTTAATTGACGAGAGTATTTTACGAGCGCATATACACAGATAGCTCAGTTCTAAACTTAAATTAAAAAAATGGTTGTCTGTATAGTCGGTTTACGGGCGATAATTTTACGTGATGACGTCATAAGAAAACATTGATGAAAAATTGCATACTGGAGTGGAAGAGAGATAGACGCGTCACAAGCCGAACGGTTAGGCAGATCGTGCCTCTATCGCTTCTTCCGCGCTCTCGCTTGCACGCTCGGCGGAAAGTGACACTTTTTCGTGCGTGCAGCCGCTTTCATCAATATATAATATAAAATGATAAACTGACTGACTGATTGGAGCCTAAACCGCTGGGTCTAGAGACTTGAAATTTTGCACATGGATAGCTTATACAGTGTAGGCATCCACTAAGAAAGGATTTTGCAAAATTCAACCCCTTAGGGGGTGAAATAACGTGCGCCGCGGGTAAAGGCTAGTCGATTTATAAGACTCATGCATACTCGTCAGTTTCGGGTACTCTTTATCTGGCATTTCTTCAATACATCGCCGATTTGGTGGATGTAGGTACGCCTAGGTCGGTCTACCGACTCGTCCATTCAACGCACTTGTATTTTGTCTTGTTGGGTGTCTGAACTGGCTTTAAACGGTATCGTTAGGTTATACATATATTTATATTACATATATTTATAGTATTACATATCTGTTTTGATGTGATGAGGTCTTATAAATCGATGAACGCCGGCTGCACGCACGAAAAAGACGTCCGCCCGAGCCGAGCGTGGAAGCGAGATTGCGGAACAAGCGATCGAGGCACGATCGGCCTAAGCGTTCGGCTTGTGACGCACCTATCTCTCTCCCACTCCAGTATGCAATTTTTCATCGAAGTTTTCTTATGACGTTATCACGTAATATTATCGCCCGTAAACTGACTTTACAGACAACCAATTTTTAAATCATAACGCTTTATCGCAGGACTTGGAGGCGTGGACGGAATGAAATCTTCGCCCGGGGGAGTGGGGGGAGGGGGTCCGGGAACGCCCCGGGAAGACTCGGGATCTGGAATGGGGGACTACAACTTAAGTAAGTTTCTCTGATGTATAAGGTCCTTTTAAATCAAGTGCAGATATTTTAATGGTAGCTACAAATGAGTAAGAGAAATAAAAATTAAAAATGTTTGATTTTTTCTTGTTTTTTAATACAAAAAAAATGTTTTTAAACATGTTTTGTATAAACTCTCACTGCAGCACCAAAATGCCACTTTTGTGTTTTGATATTTTCGCGCAACTTTTGATTGGGTAGTGTGCGTGTATTTTTTATGTAAAGCGTGTTAGTTTGTTTTTTTATTTTTGTAATAGACGATGTTAACTAAAGTAGCGTTTAAGAAATTAAAATACAAAGCAAAAAAATTTTTTTTGTTCATTATTCGATCTACCATTTCAATATTTGCACTTGTAAAAAGACCATGTAGAATATCAAAATTTATTTAAGGCTCAATTTACACCGCGGCGGAATGGAATAGAAGCGAATTATTGCACCGAAATTGTACATAGCATGATGAACTTTATGTCAATTGGCTAAAAGCCACCTAATTGTGAGTAAACAAAATTAACGCCGGAACCAATAGATTAGTTTACCATTCGAAGCACGTTTATATTATTTTTTTAATAAGACTTTGATGACATTTCAAATGAAGTTATGGACAATCAATTAAGTTCATTACTAATTAATAAATAATTGTATTTTTTTATTTGTTTTTTATTTTTTTATTTGTGAAACCCCTTGGAATCGATTCCACTCTGGATTCAGAATCTTTTTAAGTTTACTCTTATATTTTTTTAACAGCCCTATAATTTAAAAGAAATATCTCACGCCTTATATCTCCGAGGGGGTAGGTAGAGGTATTCCATTTCTGGATATACCCACTTTTCACGGGATGTTCTTTGGACCCCTAAATGTTATTAACCCCTATTTTTTAGGGGTCCAAAGAATATTTCGTGAAAAGTGGATATATCCAGAAATGGAATACCTTTACCTATCTTCTCGGGGATATAAGGCGTGAGATTATTACTGTATTTTTTTTATGTTTATTATTTTATATCTGCACGAAAATTACCCCAACGGCCGATTAGTTGACCCTTCTAGCACTAATAATGACACTGTGACCAGTTACAGACTGGTGATGATGATGCAATCTTATCACCAGGTTTCGGAGGGCCAGGGGGTGATCAGAACGACCAAACGGAATCGGCTGCGATCCTCAAAATTAAGGAAAGTATGCAGGAGGAAGCTAAACGGTTTGAGAAGGACCCGGATCATCCGGACTATTTTATGCAGTGAGATGATTGGACGGCGCCAACTTGCCAAATACCGGTTTTTACTCAGGGATAATTATCATTGATGTCTTTGATAATTATGTTGATAATTATCAAGATAAATTCAATGGTAAAAAAAACAAATACGTTTTGTATAACCTCCGTCTGTCAATCTGACACTAATTTCGTTTTGTTTGTGTATACCGGTTTTGGCTCAGGGATAATTATCATTGATGATGTCTTTGATAATTATGTTGATAATCGCGTGGTTTTTGAGGTTATATAACGTTATGTGTAACTTCCATCTGTCAATCTGTCTCTGATTTTGTTAGTTTCCGGACGAATCCTGTTTTATGTTGAAATATTGTTTCAAAACGTTTGGTCTTTGGTTTAAAAGTGAAGCTAGCTTGGTCGTATTTATTTTGATAATAATTATCATGACGCATATTTATCTTGATTATTTCGCACCCTGGTTTGGGTCAATTTTTGAATCGTTCGATACAGATAAAATGATTCAAACTCAAGTTCAGGCAAAAGAGATTTAAATATAATAAGCCATAGAGGCGACAAAGCGAGGAAAATATGAAGCCAAAAATTACCTAAGGTCATAAGTCTGATTCGACCGAATGACAGCTCGCGTTCATACTAACTGACATGACGCTTGAGATCAAGGTTTTTGTATGAAAATATTCCCAATGCCCCCTCTATGCCCTATTATATTTTAATCTCTTTGCTGAAGTCGTATTGTAACTGCTGTCTAAGAAGGCAGGCTCATTAAGCCAACAGGGCCTTGATCTTTAAGTTCCCATTGGTGCCATTCAATATTCAGTGGCCCAATTCAATACTATCTCGATTCCTTGTTGTTTGAAGGTTCTCGAGCACACTGAGAAATAAATATCACTAATAATTAATTTCTTATCATGAGACGAATGATTCGAAAATTGACCCTCGATGTTGAGCGGTGGTATGTTCGAATATCACCGAGAATTTAACACATAATTCTTGATACATCAAACGTGCGACTCACAGTCGGTAGCGACGCGGCATGGAGGTGTAGCAAACCAAAAATAGTTCTATTTTCTAAGCGATAACATAACGCTTTTGTATAACGCGTAATTTGTCTTTTCAAATGTTATCGTACTGGGCTGTAACCTTTGAGCATTAAACCAACAGGAGACGTCACGCGCACTAGTTTATTTGCAAAAAAGCCAATTTCTGCGCGGGGGACGAGGAAACGCACACAAATAATGTTAACACAAACGCATTTTTTGACAAAACATTTAAACACTAGCTTGAACTAGATGCACACAAATACATTCACCAATCCGAGCACTCCGTGAACCCAAAAAAGACTAGTTTTATATAACAGGTATGATCGTTGACCGACCCTTTTTTTTTTGTCTGAGGGGAACGCCTGTCAGTGGCGTCTCCGGTTGCTTTAATACTCAAAGGCTGTAACTGAAAATCGATACCTACTTAAGAATCAAACTCCAAAAAGCTATCACAGTCGTCGACAAAAAGTCCATCGTTTGCGTCGAGTCTTATAATTGCCGCTTCAACTGACATTCAAAACTTATAGTACATCTTGGGAATGTAATGTACTTGCAGATTGCAAACGATTTAATGAAATGCGTCTTAACGACATCCATTTTAAATCGAATACAAAATGGTGGGCACCATTTTGAACATATGAGTACAATATACGGAACATAAATGTTCTTAAACCATATGAAGTTATACTCCTCGCTCTTGTTAAAAATAGAAATAAAAAAATGCGTTTTGTGTGTCAAGTATAATCCGACTAAATTACTCAACACTTAGTATTACCCGCTTCAATACAACCTAAAACTTTTGAAATCTGTGGGGTATATTAGCAGATAGTGGACTCGATTCTGCAGACCAGCTAAAATTCCTAATTTTAAGTTAGCTCTATTCTTTTCCACCGTTGGAAAGGAAAGGGACCGAAATAAGCGCCATATTTATTTACAATGTCACAAATGTCCAAATAACAAAATTGAACCTTATGAACGCATTTACATCTTATTCAAATACACGTGTTTAGCAATTTTAGCGACGATGTAACAAAGTCATCGATAAAAGTGAAAGATAAGACATCAATTACTTAAATTACTCTATAATCTATGGTATGTTTCTGTCCTTTTTCTTCCGTATTCTATAGAGAAGGATATGCTAACTTAAAATTAGGAATTTTAGCTGGACTGCAGAATCGAGTTCATTGACCAATAGACATCTGACTAAAGGCTGAAATACACAAAGTAATCGTAATGAATGACATTTGAAACGCCATCTATTGTACTTGTATGGATTTAAATGTTGTCAAAATGGCGTCTGCATTCGACCAATGGGAGCCGTGGATTTCTACCGCGCGAAGCTCATTGGATAAATTAATATTCGCGGTTAAATCGTTGCAGTGCGCTGGTACCTTGTAGTTTTATACCATCAAGTTTGACGATCTAAAATTCGCTATTGGATACATTTAAGATAGTGAGAGTGAGACGCAACTACCGACAGCAAAGGGAGTGACAGAGCTGACTATATACGCGCGCGACCGTCTCAGCTAGTGGCACCTATTTATTATGATCGACAAACTTATTTGGCATGTAGGTACTGATAAAGAAATATATTTTTTTTAAGTTTTTTTCTTTTTGTATTTTTTTTATGATCTCAAAATTCCAATAAGGCGAGTTGGCGTCAGGTTTATGTTTGCGTTCCAACGATCTGACAAAAGAGAAAATCGTTTTTTTTTATTTGACTAGCGTTCTTCTACTATCCTTGGCGCGTTATTTATTATTTTTAAACTCTGTAGTTCTCTTTTGAGACGAATTTTTGACAATCAGCAGCGTTCTATATAAACGACATGAAAAATCATTTGTATGTACAAAGAATCGAAAAAAAATACTTAATAGTGATAATAAAAAAAACTTTTTAGGAAGATCACCAGCACTATTTATTAAAAAAAAACTTTCGTAGAACAACACTAATTGTCAAAAATTCCTCATCCGATAGTGACGTGAAATAGAAAAAATCTTTTTATGAAATTGGTGGTCTATGTATTATCTATGGTATAATTATTTAGTTTAAATGGATGTTTATTTCGAATAAAGATATTATGTATGTATTGACTTTACATAGGTATTGATTATTTAATTAATGGACATAGATTTATTGGGAGTTTAAAAACTCCACTATAGATTTTTTTACTTTCTGACCGTAGCATAAAAACTCATGGAATAATATCAGATATATGTAAAAAAAAAACAATCTTGTTTTTTGTGAAAACAAACTTTTTTGTGAAACGGTCAAAAAGTTTTTTTTAAACGCTCACTGATAATCTTGATCAGTGCGTCCAGAAATACATCTAGATTTAAATATTATTTTTCAACAATAAAATCTTCCACAATTTTTAAATAAATTATTTTAAGTTAAGTTCGTAATGTTCCTAGTTTTGTATTTTTTTTATTTGTAAGCTCGCGGTGGTGGGCTCGTTAGCTGGGCAGCATTTGATACTTTTTTTTAAATCGAAGCACACAAACAAAGTTGAGTAAGCCGCGTTTAGTACAGTACGGCCGGTTTAAATTCGTAGCTCTGAAGTTGCGCGAATAACTGCGCAATAACATCAACAAATTTAATGCAAGAAAGACTGTTTTACTTGGTCAGTTATGTAATGCGCAAATAATCATGTTTTTGGTACCAATAATGGTATAAATAAAATCTTACAATAACACTGTATTACAATATGAAGTCTAAAATTCAATAAGTCACAAAAAAATACTTTAAAATTGCGCAAATTAAACATAGGTACCAGAATTATGTAATGTCTTGTACTGTATAAAAGCCTTCTCTTGTTACCCAGCTCATGTGCTTGCCACACCGAAGTTAAGATTTCGGTACCACGATTGAAAATACCTTATTTGAGTCACATTTTGTATGACAATGGTGCTGATTCCGCTTCACAGCGACTAAACTTATTTTAGTTTACTCCTGTCATTTTCTTTCTCCTAGAAAAGAAAAGAGACCAGAGATATTTAGTCCTGACAAATTAAAATTAGTCCTGTCAACTAAGGCATTTCATAACGTGTTTAGTGCATAAGTAAATAAGTCACGACTAAAATACCGACTCTGACAGGACTAAATTCGGTAGGTTATGTTCTATCCCTTTTCTTTTTTTGAGGTAAGACAAAGACAGGACTAAACCAAAATAAGTTTAGTCGGTGTAAAACAGAGTCGCCCCCACTATATGCCTGTTCAACAAACGAAACAGTCGTTCAAAGCTTGGCCTACACAGCGGGATAGGTCTAAGCGTGTGTTATATTTCTATGCTACCGAATTTTGAGTAAATTTTTAATTATTTCCGATAATTTAATGTTTATTGGGCCCATTAAAAGTGGATCGGCCGAAAATCAGTGAGGCTCGGGTTCGAATCCTGGCATGTACCAATGAGTTTTTCAAAACTTACGTACATATTTATCACTAGCTCGACGGTGAAGGAAAACATCTTGAGGAAACCCTCAGGTCTCAGAATTCATTCTGAGACATGTGTAAATAGACCCGGTCCGGTGATGGGCTCACCACCTATCACGTTTAGGGGTCCAATATATTTCGTGAAATGTGGGTATGTCCAGTAATGGAATACCTCTGCCTACCCCCCCGGGATAAAAGGCGTGAGATTATTTTTATTTTTTTAGAAGTGGATACTCTTGTACGTATTTTATCATTTTTTCCGTTTGTGTCAATGGGCCATTACCATTTGGACGAAACTGATGGGACCTCAAACTGTAATGTGCTAAAAACCCGATGCGACGTGAAGACAGGAAAAAAAATAACAAAAAACTTTAACTTTTGCGGATAAAAAAAAATATATATATATTTTTTCCGCTGTTTGTTTTTGTACAGAAAAAAAAAGTTTTTTCATTCATGGTACCGATTCTGTTGAGTTCCGATGGGCGAATGATATTTAAAAATAAACAGTTTTTTATTCAATTCGTCGCTCATCGGAATAAGCATTTATTTACTATAAATAAATTATATTGTTTCTACAATTTTCCACAATGTTTGAAGACAGAGCTTTTATTGCTTAATCACAAATTGGTACATATTATTGGTATTATTGGTACTGTTAGTACTAAATTATTGGTACAGAAAGAACCGTTTTTTACAAAAAAGTACCAAGTTTAGCTCTGTTGATGCGTTGAACGAAATTTTTCTATAGGAAGCTTTTGCCACAAGTAAACACGTTTTTGTGGTATTTTCATCATTGTAGTATAAGATTAATTTTCTTCAGGTGTATGGACATCTGTGTAAATTAGAGTTATTTAGCGAGTCGAGGTAATGTTAAGTTATGGGGCGATCGCTCTGTCCATGGTTCCGCGCAAATTTGGGTTCTTTTAGTGAATTGAGATTACCAATAATAAAAAATACCAAAAAGTTGGTACTTACAGATTTTTGAATCTCGACTCTAAAATTGAGGTTTATATTTCTTTTTTATTAAAAAAAACTTTTGAAATACAAAAAAAACGCAAATTGTAAATACAATCAATTTGGATGTGTAATTGTCGTGGTCTTTATTTGATTTTTTGATAGAGATTTTGTGTCAAATGATAATTGAAAATAATATATCAATTTTTAGCTAAATTTACACTAAATGGACCCAAACATTGTAAATTAAACACAGCGTTAAATAAAAAAAATAGTTTTAAGTGAAACTTAGAGTAAAAAATAGATTTCGACAATGCAAGCTGAAAAAAACAGCGGTTTTTAAAAAAAGTTAAAAAGTAATTTAATTGGTTTTAATTGAATCTTTTAAATTAAAAAATACGTGTCGTGTGAGGTTGTATGTTGTTTTAAGGTATATTATTATTAATTATTATTTTTCCTTCATTTTGTGAGTTAGGTAAATGAATTATTTTTTTCTCAATGTAATGTTTATATACTTACACATAAATAGTTATTATATATTAAATATTAGTTGTTTTATTTTACTGATAACGTCATATCCCTAGTAATAAGAAAAGGGTAAGTACTTTAAAATACAAGTTTCCTACCACCTAAAAGAAACTTCAAAAAAGATGTTCTTAATCATTTATGAACCGCCCGCGCCGGTTCCAATTGGAACCGAGACACAATTAAAAATCAATTGTGTCTGTGATTCATGGCCTGAGAGGTTAAAATGGGTACTTTAAGATTAATTGAGCACGTTTTCAGGCAAATTCAAAACTTCATTCAGTATTTTTTGGAATAATAATATATTAAAGTTTTACATACGTGTACCTATGTACCTACTTTCTTATAAACACGGAGTTAGGGTAAAACACCCAATTGTTGACACCCCACCAATTAATTGATACACCAACAACTTTATTAAAAACTAGCTTTTACCCGCCGCTACGCTCGCGCACGTTTATTTCGCCCCCTTAGGGGTTGAATTTTGCAAAATCCTTTCTTAGTGGATGCCTACACGTATAAGCTATCTATGTGCAAATTTTCAAGTCCCTGACCCAGCGGTTTAGGTTGTGCGTTGATACATCACCAATCAGTCAGTCAGTTTATCATTTTATATATTATTATACAGATTAACCAAATTACGATACACAATCATATTTAGAATAATCAAATAAACGGGTTTTATCTATCGTAATTTCGTTAATTTTGAAGAAATCTGTTGATTTTATTTTTTTCTTTGAGTTCTTTCCAGATTCGATGTTCAGATTAATCTTACTAATAAGTAACTACTTATCCTACTAATATTATAAATGCGAAAGTTTGTTTGGATGGATGTCTGGATGTATGGATGTCTGGATGGATGTTTGTTCCTCTTTCACGCAAAAACTACCGAATGGATTTTGATGAAACTTTACAGCTATATAGCTAATACATCAGAATAACACATAGGCTATATTTTATCAACGTATTCCCACGGGAACGGGAACTACGCGGGTGAAACCGCGGGGCGCTGCTAGTCCTACTAATATTATAAATGCGAAAGTTTGTATGGATGGATGTATGGATGTCTGGATGTCTGGATGGATGTTTGTTCCTCTTTCACGCAAAAACTACTGAACGGATTTTGATGAAACTTTACAGTTATGTAGCTTATACATCAGAATAACACATAGGCTATATTTTATCCCCGTATTCCCACGGGAACGGGAACTACGCGGGTGAAACCGCAGGGCGCTGCTAGTCCTACTAATATTATAAACGCGAAAGTTTGTATGGATGTCTGGATGTTTGTTCCTCTTTCACGCAAAAACTACAGAACGGATTTTGATGAAACTTTACAGTTATGTAGCTTATACATCAGAATAACACATAGGCTATATTTTATCCCCGTATTCCCACGGGAACGGGAACTA
Source organism: Ethmia dodecea (assembly GCA_963855545.1). Taxonomy (NCBI): domain Eukaryota; kingdom Metazoa; phylum Arthropoda; class Insecta; order Lepidoptera; family Depressariidae; genus Ethmia; species Ethmia dodecea. Next base: position 13,119,747 of record OY979454.1, read on the forward strand.
CGCGGGTGAAACCGCGGGGCGCTGCTAGTTTATTATAAATGCGAAAATTTGTATTGACGGATGTTTGTTCCTCTTTCACGCAAAAACTACTGAACGGATTTTGACGAAACTTTACAGTTAAATAGCTTAAACATCAGAATAACACATAGGCTAGGGGTAGAACCCCCTTATTCCCACGGGAACGGGAACTACGTGGGTGAAACCGCGGGGCGCTGCGAGTTTTATTATCTACAGCTTCTCAATTTTTAAAACCAATGTTTGAGCAGTGATAGCCCGAACGGTTAAAGAGCCGGCCGAAAGTCAGTGAGGCTCGGGTTCGAATCCTGACATGTACCAATGAGTTTTTCAAAAACTTACGTACATATTTACCTATCACTTGCTGGACGGTGAAGGAAAACATTGTGAGGAAACCCGCAGGTCTCAGAATTAATTCTGAGACATGTGTAAAAAACCCGGTCCGGCGATGAGCTCACCACCTATCACGTTTAGGGGTTCAATATACTTATCTCGTGAAATGTGGGTATATCCAGTAATGGAATACCTCTGCCTACCCCCTCGGGGATAAAAAAGGAGTGAGATTATATTATTATTAATGTTGCTGATTAAACTTAAAATGTTATTTGCTGGATTCGGATATTTCATACACATAACCCTCACGAATATTCTCGAATAGGGTAGGCAGTAGACACAATAGACTGCAAATTGTTACCAACGTGGCAAATCTTTCGTGTTCCACATCCATCAAACGACTCATGAATGTTTCTACATAAAACAAAAACAAAACAATAAAATTTTATTGAGTGTAGGTATTCTTTTAAACCACGACGGCCACGACCCAAAAGAGAGGGTTATAATTTTAACGTGCCTGTCTATTTATCTGTCTGTGGTATCGTAGCTCCCAAACGGCATGAATCGATTTTCGTTGTTTTTTTTTTGTCATAGATAATTTTATACTTACCGTGTTCTTAAACATATTTAATGAAAATTTGTTCAGCCGTTTGTGTTTATTATGTATTTATTGTGTCGGGGGTTTTATAAATTTTAAATTTAATGTTGAGTACCTACTTACCTATATCCAAAGAGATTTAAATATAATAGGGCATAGAGGAGGCATTGGGAATATTTTCATTCAAAACTTTGAAGCCTAAGCGTCATGTACTTGTCATGACAGTTAGTAGAACGCGAGCTGTCATTCGGTCGAAACTGTACTAGACATTTATTCCACTTGGAATAAATTTTGACTTCAAATTTTCCTCGCTTTGTCCCCTCTATGCCTTATTATATTTTAATCTCTTTGCCTATATAATTTCTTACTGAAATAAATTTGGATTTGATTGAATAGGAGAATTCTATTTCTTGACATTCTTTAAACAAAACGCAAATTTCATACTTCAACCACTAATATTTTCTGTGCAAACACACCAAATAATTTACGAACCCATCGCATGTTAAAAGCACGTGGGATTTCCCACGCGCGTCTTACAAAATCACTTCAAGCTAGTTATGGGGAACAGCTCTTGAATTTTTAACCAAAGACTGTTGTGAAGAAATGCTTTAAGTACGTGAATTATAAACATTGAAAACAGATCAAAATATGTCTGGTATAGGCTTTATCGACAGGTAGGTCAGTTAGTAGGGTAGGACCTCATTTCTTTTCTGAAAATACCTCTTTTCAACAGAAGTTTGGTAAATTTTATGAGCATAAAATTACATGCAAATTGCAGTGTTATTTAACTTTAAAGAAAATTATACAATAAGACTAGGTGTAAAAGCCTTGTTCATTAATATAATAGTAGGTATATGTACATAATATCATATTTATGGACCTACCAAAGAGATTTAAAATATAATAGGGCATAGAGGGGACAAAGCGAGGAAAATTTGAAGCCAATAGTTATTCCAAGTGGATTTAAGTCTAGTACAATTTCTACCGAATGACAGCTCACGTTCATACCAACTGACATGACGCTTGAGCTTCAAACATGCTTCAAAGTTTTGTATGAAAATATTCCCAATGCCCCCTCTATGTCCTATTATATTTTAATCTCTTTGGGACCTACCTATAGATTTTCGCCATAAAATTAGGTACTAAGTTTGCAGCAAATTATGACAACGGGTTTTCATCGTAACTGTCCTCAAAGTAACCCTGTATTATGCTCAATAATAACATGCCTGTCTTTGTCTAAGCATTGTTTGCCATACTCAATTATTCACAAACCAACCCCATTATTACAGAATCAAAAGAGGCCATTTTGTATTTGCATTTCGAAACCTGCGCGCTGTTGAGTTTGACTTTTAGTTTTAAAAGTTTTGAAGCCAAATACCCAATGCATTCAGCCTAAGGAGTAATGTTGGAGAAACTAAGAATTTTGTTTTACGTTTTTATGACTATCTTCATACCCTATTTGCTACAAGAATTTATTTCAGCGATTTTATTGAGTAAAGTTAGAAGCTGTAACAGTTGTAGGAGCTGCAATTATTGAAAATGGATGTGAATTACTTATTCCTTTTAATTTTTCTCATAAATTTGAGTTGCGTGGTTACGGAATTGAGTCTCAGATTCGGTAAGTTAAATTTTTAAGAAAACCAACTCATTTCTATCAAAATATCACCATCCAGGAAGGACAGGTAAACATCCTTTTGATACCTACTGTTCCACATGGTTCTTCCCAAGGTTATTTTTATCAATAAATAATAATAATCTCACTTCTTTTATCCCCGAGGGGGTAGGCAGAGGTATTCCATTTCTAATTATACCCACTTTTCATTAGATATTTTTTGGATCCTTAAACGTGATAGGTGGTGAGCCCATCGCCGACCGGGTCTTTTACAAACTCAGGATTAATTCTGGGACCTGGGAGTTTCCTCACGATGTTTTCCTTCACCGTCGATCTAGTGATAAATATGAACTTACTCCGTTTTGAAAAACTCATTGGTACATGCCAGGATTCGAACCCGAGCTTCACTGATTATCATCATGTGGACCAGTCTCTCTAACCGTAAGGCTATCACTGCACTCATAAAAGAACAAATTAAAAAATAGAAATAATTATGTACTTACTACTAGATCGTTTATTTGGACTGTATATTAGTATTAAAATACATTAACCAAACTGAATGGAAGATGGCCAATAGTGCGACTTGTAGCTTCTCAAATATCTACCTACATTAATTGCTAAATTTTCTTCTCTTGTTTTTGTTCTTCTTCAGTTTTTATAACAGAAGTTCACGAGCCAGACTTAGCTCAGAAGATTGGTCGAGCGTTAAAGGCGACTGAGAATTTGAAGTCAGAACTACGCACCAGTGACGCTGTAATAGCTTTAGATAGAGAAGATGAAGAAGAGAGCTACAGGAAACGTAAGTATGTCGTTGTATAATGAATGCAGTTTGTATTTAATAGGTATAGAGCAGTCTTATCTTATCCCTGTGGTTAGAGAGCCCGCTTCTTTATTGGTGAAGCTCGGGTTCGAATCCTGAAGTTTGCATGTAACAATGAGCTTTTCAAAAACCTTACATTAGGTAGGTACACATTTGTCACTAATGATCGACGGTGAATGAAAACGTGAGGAAACCCAACGATCCCAGAATTAACTCTGAGACATTAAGTAACGGACCAACACTTCAATTTGACTGTAATAGACTTAATTAAAAAGATTATCCTTAAACATCTCTAAAATGTATTTCGTTTTTTATTTTAGTAACACATAAAGCAAATTATAAATTATAAAACATCCAAAGAAGTAAAGCGGTTGAGTACTAATAGCATTCTAATATCTGTGCTAATAATACATTATGATATAAGTGCGGTAGGTTGAAAATTACAGCCGAGGCGATATTGCTAGCCAGAGCCGTAGGCGAGGGCTACTAGCTGTAAGCAGAGGCTGTAATTATCAAAGCGCACGTATGTCATACGACGTTTTATAACACATTTGCGAGGAAATAAAATAAAACTCCGACTATGGTAAACAAATAAAAATAATACAGCGTTAAGAAAAAGAGCGCGGCGCGCATCAGCATTTTTTTTAGGCAAAGGCACAAAAACAGCCAGTATTACTAATAAAGTAAATTAATAAGTGTTTTTGTGTTTTTGTTACAGATTAATTGGTAGTAATTTACTGTAAAAATTAATTAAATTAAATAATTATGTACATAAATATTTCTTTATTATATTTTATCTCCCAAAGCTAATTTTAATCATCAAATGTAGACAACTTTTTTGACATAAAAACTCTTTGCTCAGATTTTAAAAAGTACCGTTCGTATAAAGACGGAGCATCTTGATAAACCGTGCGTTTTACATTACACTTACCGCACTTGGGAGTAATGAGATACAATACGATATTGAAATTGGTGAATTAAGACACCTTTTACGAGCAAATGTGTTATAAAAATAATTCAGAACTCAGTACATTTTCCATACAAACATTTTTGTTTTGACAGATCATAAAAAGTAACTCATTTGGACCAGGCACCCAAAAACCCTATTCGCTAGTACAGTAGACTACGGCCGTTATGGGCCATTTACACGAGGCCATTCCAGTGAGCCATTCCACTAATGGCCTCGTGTAAATCGAGACAGTCCACTTGTCCTAAAGTTTTTTTGTACCTATGCAGTTTGGATTGGCTTAGTGGATTGTCTTAGTGGATTGGCTTAGTGGATTGGCCTCGTGTGAATTTCCCATTATAGCTTCGCAGCTCTGCGGGTCTAAAAAGGCCGTTTCGGGTGAATCATGGGTGAATCATAATAGAATTCAATTTCGATTCATATTCGAAATTTTCACCAAATACGAATCTGCTAATGAATTGAATAGTCGGTGAATCACTAAATTATGGGACCATTTAGAGGAATTGCTTAGGATTTGCTGGGAATTCAGAAAAGGAGAAATGCTCAGAGGAATTGCTCAAAGTGGCCATTTTAGACCCACTGAAGTTGCACAATACAAAATTTTAGCGACCATTTGGCAGCGTTTTGCGCAGGTCAAGCCTATGTTCAGAGAAGCCAGGTTAAAACGGCCATACTGTACCTAATGTAAGTACTTCTTTTACAGTATGCTCAGCCGTATCAAAAGGTACTTCAATACTTGTGGATTTGTCCTGGGCCAAGTGGGAGAAAGCAGAACAGTTGGCCGCTGACACGGGGCTTCCCCTGGTGCGAACGCAACTCGGCTCCCAACAGCTGATCGGAGCCTTAGACGAATACTTTGAAGCTAGAAACGCGACTGATGCAGCGTTTATTATGGAGAGTGAGAGTGGTAAATAAAAATTAAATAAATATGCTCACTGTCTAAGGGGGTCAGCAATAGTAGATTATACAACAAGGGAATAAAGCACTGTTTTATGTCACGGGCGCGACATTGAATCCTGAACGTAACGAAGGACTCCCAGTTTTACTCCCGAGCGCAGCGAGGGAGTTATTTTTGGCGAGGGAATTAAGACTGAGTCCTGAGTTTAGTGAGGGATTTAAGCGCCCAAGACAAAAACAGTTTAAATTATTCCCGAGTTATATACATTACTTTTCTCACCTTACGCGAGACAATAAAATGCAATTGCATGGTAGTAGATTATTGACAATGCCTATGGCATCTAGTATAATAGACTCTGAAGTCAAAGTACTTTCATCACTCGACATTTTCGATATTATTTTTGAAATGTTAAAGCTATAAAATGGATACAGCAACTTGTTTCTGCCGGCGTGACCTAGGTACTTGATTTAACAATTGGGTAGTTGACAGCATCGAAATTAAATTGCGAGTAGTCATACATTAAAAAGATTATCCCAAGATACCTCAAAATATGTATTTCGATTTTCAATTTACAATTATAGCAAATTTAAAAATAATAAAACAATCAAAAAAAGTGCTGCAATTGAGTACTACAGACTATGACGTCACGGTTTGCTATTTCAGTACATTTTCCATAGTAAAATTTCGTTTTGACAGATCGTAAAAAGTAACTGATTTGACTAGGTAGGACACAACCCTATTGAAGATCGTGCGAATCTAGTTGGTCGCGGCTTCGGTTTTCGAAAATCGAGTTGGCCACGACCACCACATTTTGCTTAACGAAATTAGACTTTATCGTCATAGCAATAAGGATTATGAAAAGTGAAAATTACATTATTGACCTAGGGTTAAAATGAAATTCCATACAACATTATAACCCGGTTATAGCCAAGGAATAGGTATAATGTCTTGCTTCCGGTGACGTTTATATGATATATAATCCGGCTTTGTCGAGCATGTGGTGTGAAAAAGTACTTATTCCATTCCTGGATATACCTACTCGCACTTACAAACTGTTCACCTTTTTATTTTTTACTAGCTGTTCTTCGCAGTTTTACCCGCGTAATTCCCGTTCTCGTGGAACGTGTGGTATGCATTGCCCCGCTTCTTCTCCTCAACTATACATACCGAAGCGGTGACTCGTAATTACTTTGAATAAGAGGACTTTTAAGACCTACATTGAATAAAAACTTTCGACTTTGATTTTAGGCTTTTGATTTATTTCTACGGAAACGGGAACTACGCGGGTGAAATCACGGGGCACTGCTAGTATATTATATATCCACCCTTGCAAAATGAAAATATATTTTACACAGACGTAGACAGAACCCTATATGAGCTGCTTGGCGAGTCAAACGTCCGCGTGTGGGTGCACGCTGGTCTCACTCGCGATTCTGCGCGTGCGCTGAAATCTATGCGTCCTGAGCCTAGTTTCTACGCCGTGGTCGGCGAAGGCGGCTTCGTGCTTGACACTTATAGGCGGGTAAGTGAGAGTGCCAAGTGGGATGGGTTTGATTCAAGGCGGGAGAATGAAACTGACAAAACGGGTGAATGATAGTTTCAGATGGACTAGTGATAGTCCCGGGTGGGTTAGTAATAGTGCCAGGTGGGATAATTACAATAAACTTTATTTATCTTCTATACTTATTTTCTAAGTACACTATTGTATCTAGGGATAATAATATATAAAATGGTTGGTATACGTGGAGACTGGCACCTAAAATAGGCGTCAGCCTGTGCTTTACGATCAACAGAGCTCCAAGATATACTTACTGGATGTCTGCAGTCTAGATGGGTGATGGGATACTGCCAAGTGGGTGAATGATAGTTCCAGATGGATGAATGATAGTCCAATATGGGTTAGTGATAGTGGCAGTGAGTTGAGGTATAGTGTTAGTTGAGTGAGTGATAGTACGAGTTCAGTGAGTGTTAGTGTCAGGTGGGTGATGTTAGGGGCAGGTCGATGAATAATAGGTACGCGCGTGCGAATGGGGCTAGGCAGGCAGCGGGATGAGTACATCGCATCATGCCACTTGGATTAACATTAGTCAATGCAAGTGGGTGAGACAAAGCGCCAGGCGGATGAGCAATAGTGTCAGGTGGGTGAGTGTCAGTACCAGGCGGGTGAGTGCTAATAGGGCTAGGGGAATGACAGTTCCAGCTGGAGTGTATTAATGTCAATGCAGTTGGTTGATGTTATTTCCAGGTGAGTGAATCACAGTGGGTTGGTAAATGAAAGTGTCAGGTGAATGGCAGAATGTTAGGGCGTAGCGATAATAATATTTATTTCAGATAAGTCAATAAGATAAGATCATCATCAACCCGTGACAGCCCACTGCTGAGCTAAGGGTCTTTCCTCGCACACGAGGAAGTATGGGCTATAATCTCCCACGCCAGCCCACCGCGGATTGGGAGATGGTGTTAAGCTAGTGGCCACTTAACAGTCAGAATTTTTCAAGCCACCCAAGGGTATCTGACATGGCTTAACGACTTCCACTGTGCGTAAACACAACGAAAACCGGGACCAACAATTTAACGTGCCTTCCGAAACACGGAAGCGCTCGTGATATAAATGCCACTAGGCGGTCACCCATTCACTGACTGACCGCACCCAACTTTGCTTAACCAGTGTGATCGTTACGAACACACTGGCACCGCAAGGCTACGAGCGCTTCTTCTAAGATAAGATAGTTATATAAAAATAAAGTCAAATATTTTATTTGCATGCCATTAGGGTTTACAAGGTGTTACGAAAGTCAATATATTCGAAAGTCAATATGTTACGAAAGTCAATATAGTTTAAAAATTAAATTCAAATAAATTAAAACTAAAATCAGACATTATTAAATATTAGTCAGTACATGAGTCATACTGCAATAATTCATGTACTGACTGTCAAACCTGTACGAGAATGCTCTCAGGTTGTTGGGACTGACCTGAGCCCTGCACCAGGGATGTGCACCGCTTTGGCATGGTTGCATAAAAACAATCAAGCAATATGTTTCTACGGGGATCGCTCGTAGCCCTGCGATGCCAGTGTGTTTTAACGATCACGCTGGTTAAGCAAAGTTGGGTGCGGTCAGTCAGTGAATTTGTAACGAGCGCTTCCGTGTTTCGGAAGGCACGTTAAATTGTTGGTCCCGGTTTTCGTTGTGTCGCACAATGGAAGTCGTTAAGTCATATATACCCTCAGGTGGCTTGAAAAATTCTAGCTGTTAAGTGGTCCCTATCCGCGGTGTGCTCGAGTGGGAGATTAAAGCCCATACTTCCTCATGTGTATGGAAAGACCCTTAGCTCAGCATTGGGCTGTTACGGGTTGATGATGATGATGAATGTTTCTTCATGTAGGCAGTGAAAGAAAAGTTAGTACGTCGTGATTTTCGCTGGAACCTGGTGTTCACGGACTATTCCACACCGACCCTGGACCTGTCACCGCTGGTGCTCCCCACTACGCTCCTCTATGTAGACCCAGCAGAATGCTGCAGGATCCTAGGACAGAAGGAGGAATGCAGCTGCCCGACGGATTTACAGGTTAGGTCCTCTAAATAAATAATAATAAATAATAAAAATCTCACGCCTTACATCCCCGAGGGGTAGGTTTTCACGAGATATATTGGACCCCTAAACGTGATAGGTGGTGAGCCCATCGCCGGACCGGGTCTGTTTACACATGTCTCAGAATTAACGGCACGCAGCAACGGTACTAAGTGGTAGACTTTTACGGTAGTAAAATCTATCTCTGGGTCCGTTGCCTGCCTACATTTTTGTACATATAAATATACGCTAAAACCGTATACGACGTTTTTGCTTTTTCATTGGTGTCGACGTCACTCCACCTTAGTCACTCTCCACGCTACTACATCCCTTATTTTTAATATAATACCGTCTGGAAAAAAATATGACGTATAAGGTATCTAAAGCCGAAGTTATACGCGAGATTAATTGTTAAATATAGTCATGTTTAATGCAATTTACAAAATCAAATGTAAAATGTAAATTGTTTTAATAGTGGGTACCTACTAGTAGGTACCTACTACGCGCAGCTGGCGGTTGTAGGTAAATTGCGCATAAATGGAAGCTACGAGCCTGTTTCTTCCTAAAATACTATTTCAAATATTTCAGTGTGTATACTTATTGACTACAATTGAGTAATGTAGGTATATAATTATAGTACGAGAGCCCACGACCAAAATTTTTGTCTCATAGCAATACGGCCAAAACCGCATAAAATCGATAGATACGATTATCCTGAACTCGAAAATACCAATATCAGACATTTTCCGCGTAGCGTTTGATCTGACCGAATTTTCAAAATTGTCAAAGAATTTTACCGAACTGCATCATAGCAATATGTCTGATTTGCAGACTGTAGTTGAATGATAGTTTTGAGATACCGGAAACATATTTTAGCGCAAACCCGTAAAATCACTTAAAAAAATTAAAAATGAGACAAAAAAAATGTCTAATAGCAATACGTCTGAAAATCTTTTTTATTAGTAAATTTTGGTTATTAGATGCGAACAAAACAATTTTCAGACGGAAATGTGAACGCATTAAATTTTGCGATCGTTTTGAAAATGTTAACAAATTTTACCGATCGGTATCATAGCAATATGTCTGAAAATTGTTGGACATGATAAAGTAAGTTGTCCACATGTGCAAAAAATTTATATCAGACAAATTAAGTGTAGCACCTTCTCTATCAGACAACTTTTCGATAGAGTTACCCGAAACCGTAACATTGAAGTTGAAGGACTGAAATAAATCGCACAAAAGGAAACTGGGATGAAGTTGAAAAAAAAAAACGGTTTATTCAAAGTTACAAAATATTCTCGTATTCAATCGCTGTCGGATTCGGAATCGGCTCCTATTCTTGAGTGAATGATATCTTGAGCTAAGAACGCACTAGTTTCAAGGCAATACCGTGCCACTTTTGATAGGGCCATTATAATAGTTCTCTATACGTCCACCGCTGATGTCGCCGCGGTCGCAACTGGTCGAGCTGTGGCATACCACCGCAAACCGCGGCTCTCGCAGCCCCTCTCGCCGCGCCGCGCTCCACACCGCCAGAAACTGTGGCCAGGCCCTAAAGCCGTATACAGAAAGAAAGCTGAAAACTTATCAGCGCCGATAAGCGCCGATCGGCGCTTATAGGCGCCGGTCTGCGCAGGTAACCGGCGGAGGCATTTATATGAACAAGCGCTGATAAGTGCCGATCGGCGCTTATCAGCGCCGATAAGTGCCGATCGGCGCCGACTCGCGCCGGTCAGCGCTGGTGCCGTCATCGTACGACATTTTGCTCGCTCTGCTTCAATCTGCTTGCTTTCTGTAGAATGGACCAGCGCCGATCGGCGCTTATCGGCGCTGATAAGTTTTCAGCTTTCTTTTTGTATACGGCTTAACACGCGAAAAGCCGTACCCGCCGCAGGAGCGTAACAAGCGCTGAGGCGTCGGCCAGGCGACTCCGAAACGTTATTTTCGTTTTTGGGAGTATATGCTACACTTAAAGTGTCTGAAAACAGGTTTTTGGTAATCCTGGCAGCAATACGAAAAGTTTAAAAAAAAATTTATCCGTATTGCTATGATACAGGTCGGCTAAATTTTTTGACATTTTCAAAAATGCGCTCAGGCTATATGCTACGCGCAAAATGTCTGAAAACAAACTTTTTCGTAATACAATTATAAAATCTATGTACATTTTCACTATCAGACGTATTGCTATAATACCGACTGCCTTTTTTTTTTGACACAGCAGAAATGGCCTCCCACGCAGTTGCTACACTTTCGACCGTTACTACACTCCTAGTCGGGTTCAGAATCATACAATCTAACGATTTTATAGGGTTTTTGCCGTACTGCTATGATACATGGTTTTGGTCGTGGGCTCTATAACTATTAGTTTAAGCAAGAAAAAATTTTTTTTAGAAAAAAAAATATTTTTCAATAACATTGCTAAATGAATCTATTACACTTACCTATCACTTACACCACATTTTTTTCCAGACGGTAAAAAAAGTCACCCTGTATAAACACATTTTCCATGTGCTAATAACCATCGCAGATACAATAGTGTTGTTGCCAGTGGGACGCTGATTCTTGCCAGATAATTTTTTTGACAAAAACCCATTTCTCCAATGTATTTATCTTCCAGAGAAAACAATACATCCTCACAGCTCTAATCCAATACATAGTCGACACATACTCCAAACTTGAGGTCGAGCTGACTTTGCTGACCACTCGAATTGACTGCGACTCACTGACAGCTGACCTGAATAGCACAGGAACGCGGCTACGTCAGCAGTTCGCTGACGATGCTGACAACAACGAAACAGTTTTTTACTGGGACGGTGACAGGTAAGACTTGCTGACAATCAGCAGTTGTAATAACTAAGTTAGTTATGTTGTGTTGTGTTGTGTTATGTTATGTTAAAAATCAATGTAACAATATGTAACAGAATAAGCGCAATTCCTGAAATTAGTCTGTTCAGTATCGACTACTCAATCGATTTCAGTTATTTTTAATGTTATGTTATGTTATGTTATGTTATGTTATGTTATGTTATGTTATGTTATGTTATGTTATGTTATGTTATGTTATGTTATGTTATGTTATGTTATGTTATGTTATGTTATGTTATGTTATGTTATGTTATGTTATGTTATGTTATGTTATGTTATGTTATGTTATGTTATGTTATGTAGTTAAGGGATATTTCCGGCTGTCATCCGACTGGCATTGGCCTAACTTAATAACAGCACTAGCTAGGGTAACACACCCAATTGTTGACACCCCACCAATGAATTGACAATCCAACAATTAATTTAAATATTCAAATTTAACGAAATTATGATACACAATTATATTTAGAATAATCAAATAAACACAATAGTTTTCTCTAATTATTCTAAATATAATATCCTGGAGTTGCTGCTCCACAACGATATTTAATTTCCACTTGGTTATATAAAAAAATGGTAGATATAGCAGAGGTGCGTGTTTGTTGTACCTACTAGACTAGCCCTCCTTATGAAGAGGGTACAGAGTAACAACGCTATTTCTTTGTGAGTTACTGAAGGCAACAACGAGTTGCTACTTACTATTTTATTTTATTTATTTAGGACAACAAACAATTACATAAAGAGCTTACTTTATAATCTTAATTAACGTATTACTAGCTATGTAACCAGCCCCGTTGTCCCCAAATTAACACAAAAACAGAGTAATCACCAAAAAGATGAATGCGGCAGACGGCTTATCGAACAACCTTCATCGATACTACTTACTACTACTTACTACTACTTCTTGCTTGACAAATTTTAAACAATAGCTAAGCAAAAAATACATTAAAAAAGGCTACTATAAATTTACAGACTATATACTCAGTAGACCATAAACCGACGACATAATTATTTATACCTATGGTTAACAATAATTATTATTGTTAACCATATTTACTAATAAGACATGAGTTAAAAAGCTTGCTGGTTCTTTTCGGGGTACCTACTGCATTTGGAACCAGCAACTCGTCGGTGGATATGGGCTGCTGTTTACATTTAGCCAATCTTCATGGACGAGTTTAGAGTGCCTTGTTATTAGACTATTGACCTTTCTAAGTGTACTTTTAGTACCTATAGAAAATAAATGATTTATTTTGAATTTCTTTGACCGACACGCCTCAGATGTGACATCTGCACCACCTGTTTCAGATCATCCCTCCTCCTCCGTTCCCGTTTTGTCCTCGCATCTTATAAGCCAGAAGATGGCGCCCAATCTCTGGCGACCTGGTCCGCCGGCGAGCAGTTCGCCCTGTTACCGGGTGCCGCCCTCGAGCCGCTCAGATCGTTCTTTAGGATCGGCACCGCGCCCGTAAGTAACAAAAGAAAAGATGTGGAATCTTTATTTATTTGTTTGCTTGCTTGCTTGTTTGTTTGTTTATTTATTTACTTTTAGGAAGACTTAGGACTCGATGCAGACCAGATAAAATTCTCAATTTTAAATTAGCTCTATTCTTTTCCACCGCTTTGGAAAGAAAAGGGACAGAAATAAGCGCCATATTTATTTACAATGTCACAAATCGTCGCTGACGTCGCAAAAGGGCGATCCTATATTGATTTAACATTGTCAAAATAACAAAATTGGAACTTATGAACGCATTCACATCTTATTCAAATACACGTATTTAGCAATTTTAGCAACGATGTAACAAGTTCATGGATAAAAGTGATAGATAGGACATCAAATTAGTTGGTTTTTACATGTTTGACATTACTCTATATCTATGGTTTGTTCTGTCCTTTTTCTTCCGTATTCTATAGAGATAAGAGCATTATAAGAGCAGTGATAGCCCGGACGGTTAAAGAGCCGGCCGAAAATCAGTGAGGCTCGGGTTCGAATCCTGGCATGTACTACCAATGAGTTTTTCAAAAAAACTTGCGTACCTACATATTTATCACTAGCTCGATGGTGAAGGAAACATCTTGAGGAAACCCGCAGGTCTCAGCATTAATTCTGAGACATGTGTAAACAGACCCGGTCCGGCGATGGGCTCACCACCTATCACGTTTAGGGGTCCAATATATCTCGGGAAATGTGGGTATAACCCATATATATATATATATCCAGCAATGGAATACCTCTGCTTACCCCCTCGGGGATAAAAAAAAGGCGTGAGATTATATTTATATATATATTTTTATAGAGAAGGATAGGCTAACTTAAAATTAGGAATTTTAGCTGGCCTGCAGAATTGAGTCTCAGATACTGTGAATAACAATAATGCTGACGAAGTCTTTCCAAATATAGCTTTAAGCTTTAAGTAAGAGGTGCATAGTTTTCTACGAACAGTTCGTCCTGTGGCCCCCGTAGCGTATTTATAGACCATATTTCATAAAAGTCAATTTTATGTTTGTCGTATAAGAACCGCTTTTTTTGTTGCAAATGTGAGATATATCCCAATGGTGGTACAATGATATGGAAACCAGGATCTGATGATGGCATCCCAGAGAAATCGAGGGAACCTTCGAAAATCGTAGTGGCGACTACCGCTTTTTACTTTTTTAGTTTCCTGTTTGAAGTCGTTTTTTTTTTTTAAATTATTTTACGCTTGGGTACTTTTTGTTATGCATCATCTGTGAAAATTTCAACTGTCTAACTATCACGGCTCATGATAGGTACAGCCTGGTGACAGACGGACAGACAGACGGACGGACGGACAGCGGAGTCTTAGTGTCCCGTTTTCCCATTTAGGTATGGAACCCTAAAAATTACAAAACATCTTGCAGTAAGGATATTAAATAATAACATAAATATTATAGTTATTACCATTTCCATTGCAAAGGGGACGAAAAGACACTGGCGTCAAAGGTAGGGGCGGAAGGGGCGGTCCGTAGGCCTCCAAATTTAGCGAAAAGTTATTTATTTATTATCAGGTACACCAACAGTACTACATATAGAAACATTGCACAGAGAAAACTTAATATTATGTAAATCTATTATATGTGTACCAATTATAGGCAATCTTTAGCACAAAATATCGACGACAGCGTAATAATAGAACAATAATAAAACTAAACAAATCTTCATTAAAGTTCTCTTAATGAAATCCTAAACAAGGATAAAAGGCAGTTTGGTGTTGGTTGAAGGTATCATAGATACAAATACGATTAACGCTACGCTAAATTTTTAGGCCCCCCAGGACCAGAGGCCCGCCCCTGGGCCTTTGGAGGCCTCCAAATCCAAAAGTTCTAAGACCGGGGCCTCATTCAGTTTTTTCACCCCGGGCCTCCGACAGGCTTAGTCCAAAGATGAAGAGTTTTTATCTTCACCAGGCCATCCCCTGGACCATGCCAAAACTGGACCCAGAGACAGGTGAACAGATGATGAATGAGGATGGGCAGCCTCTCTACGAAGGATACTGCATTGACCTCATCGAAGAATTGGCCGAGGTGAGTCTGGCCTACCCCACTATAATTTTCTTAAGTACCTATATATCACCGCATAATAGGTACAAAACTATATTTCCGTTAAGTGACTTTTTCAGCCTTTCTATTAAGGATGATACATTCACAGGTACAGACAGATATTTACGATTAGCTTGACTTGATGAAAAACATCGTGAGGAAACCCTCATATCCTAGACTTTTAAAGGCATGTGTAACAGACCTGTTCCGGCCGCTCTAAACCGCGCTATCGAAGTTTTCTAATGAGTTTGTATACCCACAACTGTCCAACATCCAGCGTTGTACATAGGCGTAGCTTGCAGGCTGGGCCGGGCCCACCCTAGAAAGCTATGGGCCCACCCTAGAAAAATACCCTTTCTCATACATAAAATAACTTCATCCTCAATTGCCGAAACCGAAAACTGCCTGCTCTCTAGTCTTTTTGATTTGTAACAAATAAATAACATTATACATAATAAGTATTGTAATAATATACCATCAATTTGATTTAGCTTGTTGTAAGAGCGGAGCTCTTGACGGTGTATACCTAGCTATATTAACGACTTAAACTAGGTACGTACATAGTTTTGGTCAGGACACAGATAAAAGAAAAAGAATAGTATAATAGGATAGGATAACTGAAATCCATACTTGATACCTACATAGGTGAGCATGCGCTGATAGTCAGTGACCACCTTGCCGTGGCCGGCCGATTCATGGTTGGAAAAATCCCTGGGGCCCTAGGAAAAATCCCTAGCTACGCCAATGCCGTTGGACTGCTGTCCCCAGGCACAATCACCTTGCCTGGCGGAAAATCTACCCTTTTCACGGTGGAGGAGCATTCCACCTCCGCTTCTCCATAGTAGGGATAGGATTACTTCACTACCAAGTTGGTAGTGTTGGTAGTACCAACTGAGTCACGAGGTCAAGATGTCAGGTCATCATCATTATCATCAACCCTTAACATCCTAGTGCTGGGCTAAGGTTCCTTGCTCACACACAAGGAAGTATAACAGGGCAGTATAGTAATAATTACCGTTTTTTAATAATAAATTTAATAATAAAAACGAGCAGTGATAGGCCGAACGGTTAAAGAACCGGTCGAAAATCAGTGAGGCTCGGGTTCGAATCCTGGCATGTATCAATTAGTTTTTCAAAAACTTACGTACATATTTATCACTAGCTCGACGGTGAAGGAAAACATCGTGAGGAAACCCGCAGGTCTCAGAATTAATTCTGAGACATGTGTAAATAGACCCGGTTCGGCGATGGGCTCACCACCTATCACGTTTAGGGGTCCAATATATCTCGTGAAATGGGGTTATATCCAGTAATGGAATACCTCTGCCTACCCTCTCGGGGATAAAAAAGGCGTGAGATTATATTTATTATTATATATAATAAAAAACACTCCGGGAGTGCCGGCAGAAGTGAAAACTTGATTATCGATTTCGGTGTTACAACACTACTCTCCAACCGTCTTACGGTTTTTCGATCAGCAAACGTGACCTGGCGCGAGTTTCACAGTTTTCACCCATCCCACAAAAGTGCTCAACGCCGCTAAAGAAGTTTTCACTTCCTCTCCAACCGTCTTACGGTTTTTCGATCAGCACACGTGACCTGACGCGAGTTTCACAGTTTTTACCCATCCCACAAAAGTGCTCAACGCCGATAAAGAAGTTTTCACTTCAATAATTCTAATAAGTTCAAAGGGTGCCTAAGATATATAGGATCTTAGGCACCATACCTTGATGTTTGCATACTGATTGGGCACTTTCAGGCAATGGAATTTGACTACGAAATCATAACACCAAAATCTGGGAGTTTTGGCAAAAAGCTCCCTAATGGGACGTGGGACGGGGTGGTGGGAGACCTGATGAAGGGGGTAAGTATGCAATATTTAACAGACTAAGCTCAATTCCTGAAATTAGTTTGTTCAGTATCGACTACTTAATCGAATTTCAGCTATTTTTAATGTTTAATTTTTCCGAAAAGTGAATTAACTAGCATAGCTGAATTTAGTGCTACCTATGGAAATCGTACTATCATTGCTCTTTATTTAAGAAAATCGGTTAGATACTAGTTCTAATCTCTCAGTTTCATCCATCCTAAGGTTGTCTGGAAGAGATCACTAAAAGCGATAAGACCGCCCTTTACTTACTTACTTTAGTTAATGTTGGTATCCATATTGTGTTGTTATTGTATTGTATTGTAGATACAACTGAAGGACGAAGGCATCACATTTTTTTTTATATTAATGTACTAATTGGGGTGTATGAGGAATTGCGCTTATTCTGTTACGCGTTGTAAGTATATCGAGCTGTATTGGGAGCTGATGGTCTTATTATTCCTCAGGAGACAGATTTCACTGTAGCAGCATTGACAATGACAGCCGAACGTGAAGAGGTCATAGACTTCGTGGCTCCGTACTTCGAGCAAACTGGGATACTTATTGGTAAGTTTTCTTAGCTCGTATTATAGAACGATCATTCAATTCATTTATGTAAAAAAACACACTTAAAAACGTTATTAGTAATGGGGCATTTACACGAGGCCATTCCATAAGCCATTCTATTAAAACAATCCACTAAGCCTATCCAAACTGCATACAAAAAAGCTTGAGGACAATCTAATGCAGTGGACTATCTCTATTTACACGAGGCCATTCGTGGATTGACTTACTGGAATGGCTCACTGTAATGGATTCGTGTAAATGGCCCATTATAACAAGAAACTCGTTCGTCGAGATTGGCTGAATGTAATCAGCAGCCTATCTTTACCTACGAGTTGCTGGTTCTAATTCAGTACCCCGAGAAGAACCAGCAACAAACTCAAGGGCAGCTCTTCAAAAAAGGAAGTTTCTCAATTCGACTTTTTATGTATGTTCGCGGATAACTTCGTCGTTTATGAACCGATTTTGATGATTCTTCTTTTGTTGGAAACGTGATATCTCAACGGTGGTACCATGATAGATAAGGAAACCAGGATATGATGATGGCATATCAGAGAAATCGAGGGGAACCTTTGAAAATCGTAGTGCTTTTTACTTTTTTTAGTTTCCTGTTTGAAGTCGTTTTTTTTTTGTTAATTACTTTTTCATCTCTCCGGGCGGAAAGCAATTGTCGACCGAGTGTAACATGTAATCTGAAGCTTTCTTATTTACTTCCCGAGATGTGTAATACTTTTTTTCTGCTCGACGGAGACGCTTTCCGCGGCAACTTCGCTTATGGCCGAAAGTTGACCGCTTTCCGCCTCCGTCGAGCAGAAAAAACTTATTACACATCTCGGGAAGTAAATAAGAAAGCTTCAGATTACATGTTACACTCGGTCGACAATTACATGTGCTCTGTACATGTGCGACACATTTCTTATTTTACTTCCCTTAGTACAATCAACAAAGTTGTTAGGATTACATGGCCAGTAAGTAAGAACTCATTTTTCTGGTGTAGTCATAAATAAATCTTATTGATTAATGTTTATTTCAAAAGGTATCTTTGATCCCTACAATTTACAAAAAAAAAAAAACTATAAATACATATAAGGCTTTAAGAGAAAACTGAATCTTAGTTTCTGGGCATGTAACCCTAACAACTTTGTTGACTGTACGTAATAGGTATACTTTTAGGTTTCTGTTCGAAGTCGGTGTTTTTGTTAAAAATTATGAACGTCATGCCATCAAAATCTCTTCCTCAGTGATCCGAAAACCGACTCGGAAGACATCCCTCTTCAAATTCATGACCGTCCTCCGTACTGAGGTCTGGCTCAGTATAGTAGCGGCAGTTCTCCTCACAGGGTTCATGATCTGGCTACTGGATAAGTACTCCCCGTACTCGGCCGGGAATAACCCTGAAGCGTACCCGTACCCTTGCAGGTGAGCTAGGGTATTGAAGGTGGGGAATGACACTTTATAGGCAGACACCCAAAGCGTTCAGATAATAATAATAATAATAAATTAATAGATTGCTTGATACAATTCACACACGGTTATTTAGTCCCAAACTAGGCAGGGCCTGTGCTATGGGTACTAAACAACTGATAAACATACTTAAATAAATATTAAACGACCAGACAAGAAGCCAACAGACATGTTCATGCACACAAATGTTGGCCTCGAGCGGGGATCGAACCCGCGACCTCCGACTCAGAAGGCAGGGTCACTACCAACTGAGCCAACATAAGGCCCGTCTGGGATATAACGGGTAGGTACAGGGCCCGTACCACCATCTCTTAAAACAAGCTTAAAACAGTATTGTTTTAGTATTGCTACTTTCATACCATGACGTCACCTCAATGGTCGGCAACGCAGTTGTGACTCTTGAGTTGCAAGTGTCCATGGGCGACGGACGTCACTTACCATCAGGTGACCCGTCTGCTCGTTTGCCCCCTTTTTTATCATTAAAAAAAAAGTAAGTAACTAACTAACTCTGATTCTGCGAATCCGTCACTTTGCTAATCTGACATTTTGCGATGGTTCCCCTTATAGAATAAGCTTGTTTTCATATTGTTTTGTGTAAAATCAAGTAACTTGCATTCTTTAGGTAAGCTTGTTTAGGAACACTGTGCAAAAGTGATCACAGTATTTGAAAATGAGGCCACATCTCGCTATTGAATAGGCATTCATGCGACAATCATTCGTTCTTTTACATCACTTTGTAGGAATGAAACAAGATTGTTATAATACGTAGTGGTACGAATCTGAGTAATGTTGTCTTATGCTTAAAACAAAACGTTATCGAATTATGATAGTTTTGTAAGAGGTAGTGGTAGACCCCCAGGTCTTGTCGAAAGATCCAAGGCGAGTTGGTCTTATCCTAACTACTGTAACGTTGCACTTACATGTTTTAGTAAGTCAACTTAATTTAACTTAAAACTACAATTAAAACATTAAAAACGACTTAAAATTAACTTCTTATACTAACTTACTACTTAATTTAAAACAATAATTTATTAAATACAAAATATAAAAGTTTAATAAAATTAAAAGCAATGATTTAAGTTAACACTTGTGTTGCGCGACAGTACCGGTGGTCGCGTATCGTTCTCCTATTGGTCAAGGTTTGATCCTTTGTTCTCGTAGAAGCTTCGAGATGCGCCTTCGCAACGGTCTTTGGGATTTGCGATTCACTGCCAGCTGCGAACCTATGTCGGTGCGTTCACGGGCTCTCGCTTCGTGTCGTCTTACGTGCTGGCATAATTATTAAAATACGTTTCTATTTTAAAATTCTGGTTCGTGCGTGGTGTAGGGCAGTATTACTTTAGTATCCAACGTTTTTGGAATAGTAATTTACAATACAAGTGATATCTCGCACCCCGATAGGGTAAGTGTTTGAACAAGTGTTGTTAGCATTAAGTTAGTGCTATTAAAAGGCCTACTAGCCCTAGCCTTCTTAAAATTATTATTATTGACTTTCTTGGCACAGTAATATGCTTAGCATAAAGCGCTTTATAAATTATAGTTATTTCCTAGCAGACTTAGTCTCTAAATGTAATAAATTATTATTTTTCTAAAAGTACCTACCTTCGCGGCGCGCGAAGCCCTCCGGTCTGTGATATTATTATAATGCTTAGCTTTCGCAAATTAATATTGAATGTAGTCTTAATTTTTAAAAGCTAGTATTTTAACCGCTTATAGTTTTTTCATTTGTACCTCCGTTCTGATAGTGAACACACACCAACTGCTTCCGGTTTCACCCTGACATTAAGGCATATCTACAGGGTTCACTATCAGCGGAGGAGGATAATCTTCATTTTTCTTACTGTGACGTTTTTCACAGGGTGTCACTTTTACCCTGAAATTTGGGAAGAGTTAAAAGGCCGACGAGAGCTAACCCCAAAACTACCGTCGTCTCCGTTTCCATCTGAAGATCTCCCCGCTGCCGTTTTGAAGATTAACCGTCCCTTCGCCTTCATCAGGGGAGTACCACCACTGCGACGGCAAAACCAGTTTTCGGCTTAACCACGACCCTTGAATCTGATAATATATTATTTTAATTTTGTTGACTTCAGTTTTTTTATTTTAACCCACGTCCTGGGGACTGAACGTCACACTACAATGAATAGAATTGATCTTTTCGTAAGGCCAAGTGGATTTGGTCTCATCGTAAGAACAAATGGTCTCCTAAATAAGACCGAGTAAACTTATTGTAAGACTAAAGGATTAGGTACCTATTATCATAAGACCAAGGGAAGTCTCGTGGACGAGTTTAGTGGGCCTTGTTTATATTAACATTTCAAAGTGTATTTTTTATACCTACTGAAATAAAAGAATTTTGAGTTTTTAGTTTTCTCATTGTAAGAACGAACGAGACTAAGTAGAGTAGGTCTTGCCTTGCCTTGAACCCAACTTGGTCTGGTCGACTTTTTAAACATACCTACTTATTTTAGTAGTCATAGTCTAGCTAGTCGCTGTGGCTCGAATCCTGGCATGTACCAATGAGTTTTTCAAAACTTACGTACATATTTATCACTTGCTCGACGGTGAAGGAAAACATCGTAAGGAAACCACGTCCCAGAATGAATTCTGAGACATATGTAAACAGATCCGAGGGCGTATTCACGGAGATTCGATACTCGATATTCGACTCGGAATCGGAAAATCTGTCGAAAGGTTTCGAGATGGGCTATACACAGATGTCATATTTGACATAAGGATTCGACAGAGTTTCCGATATCGAGTATCGAATCTCCGTGAATACCTACGCCCGCCGGTACGACGATGGGCTCACCACCTATCACGTTTAGGGGTCCAAAGAATGTCTAAAGCGTATATCCAGAAATGGAATACCTCTGCCTACCCCTTTGTTTTATTTTATTAAGGACAGAAAATTAGAAAAATTTGTAATCTCTTGCAGAGCATTCACCCTCAAAGAGAGCTTCTGGTTCGCTCTAACCTCTTTCACCCCGCAAGGGGGAGGGGAAGCCCCGAAGGCATTATCAGGCAGGACGTTAGTGGCTGCGTATTGGCTGTTCGTGGTCCTCATGCTGGCTACATTCACAGCTAACCTTGCTGCGTTTCTCACAGTTGAAAGGATGCAGGTTTGTGGGCTTAAGGTTTTTTTTGTTATTTGGGAAACATACATTCTTAAACGCAAATAGTTATATTGGTATTATTACACAGCCCTAGAGTTCCACTGTTGAAAAGAACAAAAATGTACATCAAGATTTCATTTAGTCGACTACCTTCAAAATAAATTATGATGAATAGTGTAGGTAAGTAAAGGTAGGCACATTGAGATGGAACCAAACACCGCTAACTTTTTTAAAAGAATTAAACAATTTTACCTGTTTAAAAGTTAATAACTTAGTAAGTAGATTTTCCGTTTCGGGATAAAAGCTTTCTTGAAGAACTTTCCTTTTCACTATGAAGAGCATTCTATCTCTATTTCTCCACACTCATACGTTGCGACCATTATCTAATGTCGTGAGGCTATTTGGCGATTTTTCGTGAGTTATTGGTTCGACCCCCACCCCCCCTAATCTCATATGAGATTTTTGACAATCCGTATTTGCTATGTAAATTAAATACTGTTGGAGATAGCGCATGAAGGGGCGGGGCTTAGCAACACGCGTGATGGCGGTGGGGGCATCACGTGATCGGAGCGGCATTGCGAGACGAGCGCGCCGCGAAACTTCACTTTGCGGTGGTCTCTCGAACGTGCTGGACGTGTGCTCTCAGTGTTTTTATACTCATCGATTTATTTTTGATTTAACGGTTTTGTAATTTAAAAATGTAACTAACTAATTAGTTACTTTGTTTTTGTGAAATTTAAATATTTCAGTTAGGGAATTATTATTCTTCTGATCCATAACAATACATTAATCTGTGATTTATTAAAAAAGAAACATAATTTTCCTAATTATATTTATTTTACACTGTTTCTTGCGGAAAAGGTGCAGGTGTCCATGGGCGACGGTAGTCACTGACTATCTGGTGACCCGAATGCTCGTTTGCACCCAATACTATAAAAAATACGCGATATTTGCAGAGAACCCCCCTCACGTGAGAATCGATGAGATTGTGCTCGTCCCCCTCTCGACTAAACGCCTCACATCATTAACGGACTCCATATGTATGTGATGCCCAGGCTCTGATGATTGTTTCCAGACGCCTGTATCCTCACTGGAGCAGCTGGCTCGCCAGTCACGTATCAACTATACTGTAGTCGAGAGCTCCTCTATACATCAATACTTCATCAACATGAAGTTTGCTGAAGACACGTTATATAGGTATGCGATCTTCTTTTAGTAGCGAGCATGCATGGGTCGTTTGAGGTAGATGAAGCGTAAAATTTGTGGTTTGTAAAGGTATAATTGCTGAGGGAAAATAGTGTGAGATTACAGGCCCGAACATAGAAAATGTAGGTCAGAAGTGTTGTCTGCGCGAGTGGTACTTTGTCAACCCGTAACAGGCTACTGGAGTTAAGAGCCTCCCCTACACATGAGGAAGTATGTATTATAATCTCTCACGCGAATTCACCGGGGATTGGGAGATGGCATTAGGCCACAATTGTCAGAATGTCTTAAACCACCCAAGTGTATCTGACATGTGTGTCTTCGGCAGGACCGTAGCAGGTCAAGGCCTCATTTAGTGTGTCATGGTGCATAAAATTTAATGACTTGTTCACAATAAGTACCTAAAGTATGTTGTTTATTACATAGGGTATGGAAAGAAATCACTTTGAACGCCACATCGGATCAGGCGCAGTACAGAGTGTGGGACTACCCAATCAGAGAGCAGTACGGTCATATCCTTCTGGCTATCAACGCTTCAG
Source organism: Ethmia dodecea (assembly GCA_963855545.1). NCBI lineage: Eukaryota > Metazoa > Arthropoda > Insecta > Lepidoptera > Depressariidae > Ethmia > Ethmia dodecea. Next base: position 13,143,739 of record OY979454.1, read on the forward strand.
GTAAACAAGCTTTTACTATAATAATTTGTAGCGACACGACATAGAACGCGCCAATAGACGGCCGAGTTCTAAACCGCGCTATCGGAGTTTTGTAATGCGTTTGTATAAATACAACTGTCCAACATCAACCGTTGGACCGCGGTCCCCAGGCACGATCACCTAGCCTAGCGAAGATCTTCCCTTTTCACGATGGAAAAGCATTCCACCTCCGCTCCTCCATAAGTTAATTAAATAAGACACATACCTATTATTTCTCGCTCTCTCACACACACGCATACACCCCCTTTCACTCACTCACTAACACATTTTTACATCCTACTAAATACTATCTCCCTCTCTGTTACACACTCATGCTCACGTACCGTTTCTCGCTTACTCTAAACTGGTTACTTACATAATACAGTTAAAAATATACTTACAGCAGCTATCTTTGAGTATCTAATTAAGTAATTACTTACTAGCAATTCTTGTATGTATTTATTTATATTTAGGCTATCTCGAAAACGGCTCAAACGAATTCGATAAAAAATTGTATAAAGATATAGTTTTGCATTTTAAGTTCAACTGCATAGTTGTATTTCCTGTAAAATGAATTACTTATTTATAACTATATTTTTAATAATTCGGCCACTCACCGGCAGATGGCGTTAGCCATGGTGTTAAAACAAGCGAAGTTCGCTCTCCCAGGTACTGGAACCCTAAAAAGGGGAAAACGGGGTGCATGCAGACGAGTTTTACTTTTAATCACATTTCAGGACCTGTGACAGACGCAAAAACAGGCTTCATGTCGGAAGCCTGTTTTTGTGGAAAACCCCCCCTCTCGAGACTTGAGATTGGATGAGATTCTGCTCGACCCCCTAAACGCCTCGCCGCTCGGCCGACGCCCATAGACGTATCAGAAATGTTTGTAAGGAAGAGTTTTACTAATAACGACATTTCAGGACCTGTGACAGACGCAAAAACAGGCTTCCAACAAGTCAACGAACACACTGACGCGGACTACGCTTTCATTCACGATTCTGCTGAAATTAAGTAAGTTTTTAGACAGAAGAAGAGAACACAACATAATATTTTCTACCAACATTCTTTTTAATCTGTGGATCTTGCAGTAAACTCACGAATGGCCAAAAAACAATACCAGATTGTTACCAATGTCTTCAAATATTTTTATAAGAGTTGATTTAAATAGGTAGATACCTAAAAATTAATGAAGTATTGTAACTGAACCCCCCCTCTTAATATCTACTTTTTCTCTCTATACATTGGAACCACCAATTCCAACGTAATAGATTTTATTCCAGCCATGCAAAGCTAAACATCATATACTGCTAAGCAAGTATTGCACAGCTCAAAGCAAGGATCTCAGTCACAAGATATCGTTTCAATATTTTGTTATCATGTTCTCTTGCACGGAATTAGAGAGAATCCACTGTATGACATTCCGCTGCTAACTTGTAGCAAACGAACATCAATTTTACACGTATAGACGTAAATGAGTAACCATCATTCACGTCCTACGCATAGTTTTTAAACGACCTCAAGATTTAGCTTCATGATGATCTCCAAAGTATTTACTTTGGAGGCATCGCTAAATAGGTCGACACCGTCAAATATCTCCTGCAATTTTGGCCTTTTAATTAATTTATGTGATCGTCTAGAGTGTAGGACACTACTTTGTGAATAGTAATCCAGATCCTTTTTGAGGATCATGCTTTGCCATCAAAAGAAATCTTAACTTGAATCAACCTATACCATTAATTATCTATCGCGTATTTATAAAATTGTCTTTCGCTTTTAATCTTTAATATTTAATAACGCTGCCCACTTCAGCGCCATTCATGCCTAAGGCAATATTTTCATGAAGGACACTTCATGTTTCCCTCCCCTGCTATCTCTTATCTGATGACAGACTCGAGATAAAATCGCCTTCCCCACATTCTCACCTCCTTTCAAGAAAAGAAATAAAAATGTGGTTGGTGGGAAGAGTAGGAAGCTCCGCCTCGCTTCATACGGTGATCGCCGACCCGCAACATTCCACAATTGCGTTTGCGACCGACCCGAACGTCCCGGTTTTGCCGGACATCCGGTCTTATATCCCGCCGAAGCGGGACCGTTGCAGCCGAAGCTGATTGTTGCGGCCGTAGCCGATTGTTGCAGCCGGAGCTGATTGGTGCGGCCGTAGCCGATTGTTGCGGCCGTAGCCGAATTTTGCCCCGAAGGGACCGGTGCGACCTTAGTCGATTGGTGCGGCCGTAACCGTATTTTGCCCCGAAGGGACCGGTGCGACTTTAGTCGATTGGTGCGGCCGTAGCCGTGTGTTGCCCCGAAGGGACCGTTGCGACCGCAGTCGTGTTTCCCCGAAGGCGAGTTACGCCAGTCATTAAGACCTCGGGTTCATTTGCAGCAAGCCCCGTAAGGCAATCTCGAACATGTTTGAATTGGTCTTTACGACCTCAGGATCATTTGCAGTAAGCCCCGTAAGGCAATAATTCTCATAGGACAACTAGTTCATAGGTCTTAATGCTTAACATAACCCGACCTCGGTCCCTACGAGCCATCGATTCTCGTTCAGCTATCAGAGGCACTGTCACACCCTGAATGAGCTTATAATGGTAAAACCATTAATTTATATTAGTACGCGTCGCGCGCGCACTCATATGATAGTATGGAGTAACCGATGTACGTTCTGCAAAATACATGGTTATCATAAGATATATGAGGCGTTCCCCCTTTTTTGATCATTCGTGGTATCACTTTATTGCAATATCAAACTCAACAGAATTGTGACAGACATCCCCGTCAAGCTAATCAAGTCTCTAGACCCTTAACCATGCCAACACGAATGCCAACATGACTCCAGTTCCAGACCCCGAAGAGCTTACTCCTGAAGATTTGGTCGAGTGTTCGCGTACTAGACCAACAATACTCCTCGAAGATAACTTATGTTAATGCCCATTTCGAACCGTCAGGTCTACGATCAAGCTAGATGTTGCTTTTCACATTTCAATGAGAGACGTTATCAACCTCCATCAATTAAGTGTTAGTCGATACCATCGTCTCCGTTACTTAGCATCAAGAAGCTCAGAAGCAGTCCCGGGGTATCTACTGTGAACCACAAGACAGCGCTAAGAGGTGCGTCGTCGGTCATTCCACTACTAGCCCCAATGTGTAATATTTGAGCGATCGTTACATCCAACAAAGCTTATGGACTATGTCCAAAAACTAAGTCTATAAAACGTCACCTTGCCGTACCGTAAGGCAGTGCTCGAGGCACGGACTTTTTACCTTTTCGCACTTTGTCGCCAAACAGTGTTGAACAAGATCGTTGTGTCGAAGCGTAAGCCTCTGCATCACAAAGAAGTCATAATGCAAGTCAAAGATCAGAGGTGCCGCCACCGCCAAGCTAACATTGGTATGTGCTGACATAACACCATCCGCGGTACGGTGTAACGTGCTGACATAACACCGACCATGGAACGGTGAAACGTACTAACACAACCGCTGCACCACTCGGGCAGTACTACACACTCCTTCAATAACTCAAACACTACAACCCCTACCTTGTCCCGATATTTGAATTCGAGCGGACAGCGTTAGCTGCCCTATAAGCGGGAGAGAAACCAGATGTATTATAAGTCCAGCTCTGTTATTTACTTTTATTTGCCCTGCTTTCATATATTAGGTTCGTCTAGAATATCGCATAAAACTATCATATTCCATTAATCAGACAGGGTACCCTTACCTGCCTTGTCCTCATAACTTCTGTTATTAACGAACCTTCCAGCCAATAACGCCATATGAAAATTTTATAAATTTATTTTATTTATAAATTTATTTATTTATTTATTTATATATTTATATATTTATTTGCCATTATGCTCAACATCGCTCAACAGACCGACCTATGTATCATACATCTTAAGTCCAACCTATGGTTGAGGTGGCAGCCTCGCATCCTGGCTGCGCACCCTCCCTCACCATATATGCCAGGACTTTCTCTTCGTGTCCCGCAGCTGAAAATTGGAAAAACCCGACCATCTCCGATTTGGATGAAACCTCTTTCATATCGTAGTGTCCGTCAACAGTACCACAACGATATGCTTCCCATCTCTCTAACTTCATTAGTTCCGGAGTTATAACCGATTAATGGTTTATTTCAATACGAGACCTGTTTCGCATTTCCTTCCATGGGAAGATGTTTTAACTTTTCCTAAACCTACTGAAACCTAATTCTAACTACTTTTATGCTATCTTAACATCTCTTTGACCAAGTAAAGTTCTACTTTACTGATTTATCATTATTTTTAAACTTTTCCTAAGTTTTGATAATTTTCTATTTCTGATTATATTTACATGTGTTTACATGTTTACAGCCCCACCAAGCTGTTTTATATTCTTTCAGTATTTAATATTTGTTATTAGGGACAGGGTGTTACAGTATGAAAACAAAACATAACATAAAAAATATGCCTTTCTAGAAATACCCATGTTTTATCAGTATATTCTTTGGACCCTTAAACGTGATAGGTAGTAACCCATCGCCGGACCGGGTCTGTTACACTTGCTTCAGAATCAATCCCGAAATCTGCGGGTTCCTTCACCGTTGCGCTAGCGATAAATACGTACCCTCGATCAACTTTTTGAAAAAAATCATTGATACATGCCAGAATTCCAACCCGACTCTTACCTTCTTCACTTTATAGCCTGCGCAGACAAGGGGCTTTTGTCCGCCAAAATAAATCGCTTACAACTGCATCGAGTAACGCACACGAGGGATTAAAAAAAAGTCTCCCGAATAACCGAGGACACCGAGAGACCGGACTGGACAAAAGTACGCGGGCCCGAAAAAAGTAGAACTAACGTGACTACCTTTTTGTCCTTCGCGGACAAAAGTCCCTCATCTGCGCAGGCCCTTAATCTGTTATCTGTGAAGACCTGCTATTGGCTTCGTTTTTACTTAATTAAGCTAAAGGTCTGTTCCGACCAACAGCTGTGTAGCAGTGATAGCCCGGACGGTTAAAGAGCCGGCCGAAAATCAGTGAGGCTTGGGTTCGAATCCTGGCATGTACCAATGAGTTTTTCATAAACTTACGTACATATTTATCACTAGCTCGACGGTGGAGGAAAACATCGTGAGGAAGCCCGCAGGTCTCAGAATAAATTCTGAGACATGTGTAAACAGACCCGGTCCGGCGATGGGCTCACCACCTATCACGTTTAGGGGTCCAATATATCTCGTGAAATGTGGGTATATCCAGTAATGGAATACCTCTGCCTACCCCCTCGGGGATAAAAGGCGTGAGATTATATTATTATCTTCCGACCATCCTCAGATATGAAGTCACGAAGAACTGCAACTTGACTGAAGTAGGCGAGGTATTTGCGGAACAGCCGTACGCTTTGGCTGTGCAGCAGGGCTCCAGACTACAGGAGGAGTTGTCACGGGCACTCCTGGAGCTGCAAAAGCAGCGCATGCTGGAACAGCTGGCTAACAAGTTAGTGCTGGTTCAGCTGTAATAGCAGAACTGTCAAGAAGATGCTTTTATCGAAATTAATTGCAATGACTACATGCATTCTACCTGCAGACAAACTGTCATAAACAGTTTTGCTGTAACTGTATTAGTAATTAAAAAAGAAATTTGTTTAATAAATAAATAAATAATAATAATAAAATTAAAAACATTGTCTATCTACACTAATATTATAAAAAAGAAAAAAAGTATTTGTAACGAATGAACTGAGAAACTACTGGACCGATTTTGAAAATTATTTCTCCAATGGAAAGCTACATTATCACTGAGTAACATAGACATATATTTTATTTCCGTATTCCCGCGGGAACGGGAACACGAGTTAAACTGCGCGGAACAGCTACTTGACTATATAGTCAAAGCAAAGTAGGTATTTACTTTTTATAATTTTTTAAAATGAAAATTTATTATAGGAAATTTACTGAATACGTACTTTTTACTATCCTATACCTACCTTGTGATGTCATAATTTTTCTAGATGTGTTCTGTGCAGAGAGATTTAAATACTAGGGCATCAGAGAGATTTAAATACTATGGCATAGAGGGGGCATTGGGAATATTTTCATACAAAACTTTGAAGCCTAAGCGTCAGTGCTGGTATCTAGATTTCAATAGCTGAAACAAGTATTCAAACAATTAGAAGTTGTTTCAGCTATCGACCGGTAGAGGTCACGCTGATTAAAAGGGATGTTACTATTTCATACCAAGGTATCGATAATATCAGTTTATTGACAAAGTATAGGTATATACAACAAAATCAATTTCAATTATACCTACTACACTCCCGGACACATCTATCGGGCCACCTAGTGTTTTTTAAGTTTTGATGGTCCCTAGCTAAAAACGTTGTCACACGAGATCGCGGTCTTCCTTGACAACAAACGAAGCCGCCAGTCTCTAAGTACCTTTAATAAACTCTTCGGACAGTAGTACGGCTTAAATTTAGTTGTGCACTCACATTTCTTTGGCTATGCCCGGCCTGCAGAAGTGCCACAGCTTTGGCGGCAATTTCAGGCCGAGTATCCATATTTTTTGGTCAAAACTTTCTCAAAGTTTGCAGTAGCCATATTATTGAACCAATAATCAGAAACATAAATAAAAAAATCCAACTTTCGCAAAATTAAAAAAGTTTTATCCTCCCTTGCATCATTGAAAACAATGAACAGACTCGAATTTTCTTATTTTTTTTCACAATTCTGTATTCGAAATAAAAAAAAACATACCAAAAGGTTGACCAATAAATCAGATTCATTAATTACTGCAGGAAATCTATAACATTTTTGAACCAAAAAATATATGTTCCTATATTGATATTAAATTATTTATTAACTGTTTGTATTCTTAAAAACAGTATGCCTATATTTTCTACCTAATAAATAAATATCGATAACAAAAGTCGATCAACAGCACCACATCACTAATTAGTAGTGAAGTAGTGGTATAAGCTACTCAACAGCAGAGGGCGTTAATTTACAAGATCAGCAGAATGTTCTAGAACGAATATAAGAAAATTATTAATTTTGTTCTTTTTTCTGAGTAAATATGAAAAATACTTACGAAAATAAACTAAAATCCCTTCCAGGCGTTTTGCCGTAGCGTGATTTGCAACCTAGCAAGGCGCATCTCGGCATATTTATTTATTTTGGCGAGATACGAACGAGAGTTGTTATTCGGACGAGTTATTCCACTGTGGAATAAGTTTTGACTTCAATTTTTTCGGGCTTTGTCCCCTCTATGCCCTAGTATTTAAATCTCTTTGTAGGGCATAGAGGGGGCATTGGGAATATTTTCATACAAAACTTTGAAGCCTAAGCGTCAGTGCTGGTATCTAGATTTCAATAGCTGAAAGTGCTGAAACAAGTATTCAAACAATTAGAAGTTGTTTCAGCTATCGACCGGTAGAGGTCACGCTGATTAAAAGGGATGTTACTATTTCATACCAAGGTGTCGATAATATCAGTTTATTGACAAAGTATAGGTATATACAACAAAATCAATTTCAATTATACCTACTACACTCCCGGACACATCTATCGGGCCACCTAGTGTTTTTAAGTTTTGATGGTCCCTAGCTAAAAACGTTGTCACACGTGATCGCGGTCTTCCTTGACAACAAACGAAGCCGCCAGTCTCTAAGTACCTTTAATAAACTCTTCGGACAGTAGTACGGATTAAATTTAGTTGTGCACTCACATTTCTTTGGCTATGCCCGGCCTGCAGAAGTGCCACAGCTTTGGCGGCAATTTCAGGCCGAGTAGATATTTTTTGGTCAAAACTTTCTCAAAGTTTGCAGTAGCCATATTATTGAACCAATAATCAGAAACATAAATAAAAAAATCCAACTTTCGCAAAATTTAAAAAGTTTTCTCCTCCCTTGCATCATTGAAAACAATGAACAGACTCGAATTTTCTTATTTTTTTTCACAATTCTGTATTCGAAATAAAAAAAACATACCAAAAGGTTGACCAATAAATCAGCTTCAAAACTGCATACCAACTTATTGCTCCACCTAACATTTATTATTAGCTAGGGACCGTCAAAACTTAAAACAAACAAACAGACAAACTGAATCCACTTTTGATGCGCTTCATTAATTAGTGCAGGAAATCTATAACATTTTTGAACCAAATAATATATGTTTCTGTATTGATATTAAATTATTTATTAAACTGTTTGTATTCTTAAAAACAGTATGCCTATATTTTCTACCTAATAAATAAATATCGATAACAAAAGTCGATAAACAGCACCACATCACTAATTAGTAGTGAAATAGTGGTATAAGCTACTCAACAGCAGAGGGCGTTAATTTACAAGATCAGCAGAATGTTCTAGAACGAATATAAGAAAATTATTAATTTTGTTCTTTTTTCTGAGTAAATATGAAAAATACTTACGAAAATAAACTAAAATCCCTTCCAGGCGTTTTGCCGTATCGTGATTTGCAACCTAGCAAGGCGCATCTCGGCATATTTATTTATTTTGGCGAGATACGAACGAGAGTTGTTATTCGGACGAGTTATTCCACTGTGGAATAAGTTTTGACTTCAAATTTTTCGGCCTTTGTCCCCTCTATGCCCTAGTATTTAAATCTCTTTGGTTCTGTGGGTCTAAAATGGCCACTTTGAGCAATTCCTCTGAGCAATTCTCCTTTTCTGAATTCTCAGTAAATCCTAAGCAATTCCTCTAAATTTCGTAAAATGGTCCCATAATTTAGTGATTCACTGACAATTCAATTAATTAGCAGATTCGTATTTGGTGAAAATTTCGAATATGAATCGAAATAGAATTCTATTATGATTCACCCGAAACGGCCTTTTTAGACCCGCTGATCCGACGTACCTACTTACATATTCTTTTTAATGAAACTCGCAATAACATTTCAATTACTTATTAATAGTCAATAAATCCAAAAACATATGGAGATATAGTTCAAAATATTATGAAGTAGTAGTTAGGTACTTTGGTTATTCATATTGAATTTCCGTTTTGACAAATGTTAAAAAGTGACTGATTTGACTAAGCAGTCATCTACCCTATTGAACCTCTCTCTCTAACCTTCTATTTGTTAATAGGTATTGGAACGAGACAGCGAAACAATTGTGCCCGGACGCCGACGAATCAGAAGGCATTACTCTAGAGAGTTTAGGTAAGAAAGTAATCTTCCTAACTACAGGTCTAAAGCGTGGGTAGCAAAGAGATTAAAATATATATATATATATATATATATATAGGGCATAGAGGGTACAAAGCGCGGAAAATTTAAAGCAGAAAGTTATTACAAGTGGAATAGGTCTAGTACAATTTCGACCGAATGACAGCTCGCGTTCATACTAACTGACATAACGCTTGAACTTCAAACATGCTTCAAAGTTTTGTATGAAAATATTCCCAATGCCCCCTCTATGTCCTATTATATTTTAATCTCTTTGGTAGGTAGATAACTGAGACGCTTCGTAAAGTCCTAGTTGTAGTATGTATTTATTTATTTAACTTCATGTAGGTACCAAGAAAATGTACACATGGCGAACTTAATGCCTAAAGGCATTATCTATCTTTGAGTTAGTTGTTGGTTGGCCACATTGAGAGGATGAATGAAAGTCGTCTAACGAGACAAATATACAAGGGTGTTGTGAATGGGCGAGTCGGTAGAGGACGACCTAGGCGTACCTACATCGACCAGGTCGACGGTTAAAGAGCCGGCCGAAAATCAGTGAGGCTCGGGTTCGAATCCTGGCATGTACCAATGAGTTTTTCAAAAACTTACGTACATATTTATCACTAGCTCGACGGTGAAGGAAAACATCGTGAGCTATTCATATTTGATTCAGATTTCATATTTGACATAGGTAAGAATTCGACAGATTTTCCGATTCCGAGTCGAATATCGAACCTCCGTTAATACGCTCGCGGGTCTGTTACAAATGCCTGCGAATTAATTCTGAGACCTATCTGTTTGCTGGCGATGTTTTCCTTCACCGTCGAGCTAGTAATAAATAATATGTACGTTAGTAAACTAAGCAACTTTATTTCAAAGTCAAATGTTTTTATTCAATATGTAGGGGCTTATAAGTCCTCTTATCGAAAGCATACGTTAGTATACTAAATCTATGATCGAAAGTCATTGCGACTCCACCGCTTCGGTATGTATAGTTCAGAAGAAGAAGCGGGGCAAGGAACTCCTCAACACATTATTCTTTTAAACATACAATGGACTCGATTCTGCAAACCACCTAAAATTCCTAATTTTAAGTTAGCTCTGTTCTTTTCCACCGCTTTGGAAAGGAAAGGGACAGAAATAAGCGCCATATTTATTTACGTCACAAATGTCAAGATAGCAAAATTCAACCTTATGGACGCATTCAAATACACGCTTTTAGCAATTTTAGCAACGATGTAAGGAGGTCATGGATAAAAGTGACAGATAAGACATCAAATTAGTCGGTTTTTACACGTTTGACATTACTCGATAGTCTATGGTTTGTTTCTGTCCTTTTTCTTCCGTATTCTATAAAGAAGGATAGGCTAACTTAAAATTAGGAATTTTAGGTGGTTTGCAGAATCGAGTCCAATATAATACAAAGTACAAGTTACATAGGTTTAGTGCTTTGCTGAGCTGGAGAATTTTTTTCAGGCGGTGTCTTCATAGCCACACTATTTGGGCTCGGTCTAGCCATGATAACGCTAGCCTGGGAAGTTTTCTACTACAAAAGAAAAGAGAAAAATAAAGTACACTCCATGGATGCTACGATCGAAAAGCCAGCTTTTGCCGAGCCGGTGAAAAAAGAAAAAATATTCGATGGTGTTGCCAGATTGCGGAAGAAGGATAAGAAGAAAACTTTAAATGTTGGCAACACTAAAAACGTTACTATTGGGGATACTTTTAAACCTGTAGGTGATAAAAGTGGGGTTTCCTATATTAGTGTGTATCCTAAAGGAGGTTTTAGGCCATAGGTTTAGGGTAGGTTTAGAAAATATGCACTTAGAAATACTATAGTAAATATGTAATCAATCACATATATAAATATAATCTCACGCCTTTTATCCCCGAGGGGGTAGGCAGAGGTATTCCATTACTGGATATACCCACATTTCACGAGATATATTGGACCCCTAAACATGATAGGTGGTGAGCCCATCGGCGGACCGGGTCTGTTTACACATGTCTCAGAATTAATTCTGAGACCTGCGGGTTTCCTCACGATGTTTTCCTTCACCGTCGAGCTAGTGATAAATATTATGTACTCGTACGTAAGTTTTGAAAATCAATCACATTTAGCTTTACTTTATATCAAATACACTAGCTGCCTCACTTTTCTACGTCTACACTAATAATATGAAGAGGAAAGATTTGTATGTTTGTAACGAATAAACTCAAAAACGACAAGACCGATTTTAAAAATTCTTTCACCACTGGAAAGCTACATTATCAAGGAGTAACGTAAACTACATGAGTGAAACCGCGAGGAATAGCTAGTAATAAATAAAACGAAAATAAGCGAGACAGAAAGTGCTTCTTAGAATACGCATGACGTAAAAGTTATTCGCAAACAAATCTGTGTGTGTTGAAGGCCTCAACTCTCTCTGCGCGACCTGTATCACGTATTTTATGATATGGATCACATTAGAAGGTAGACAAATAAATAAACTTATTTCAATAACATATGTTTTATTTATTTACATTTATCGCATACATTCGAACACAATCGAACAAAATATAGATTAGCTGTTTCAATCAGCATAACTTCAGAAACTTAAAAGGTTTCACTAAAAAATATTTTTCAAATAATACGGTCATTTAACGGTAGATGGCGCTAGTGCTACTGGCGTAAGAACGAGCGAAGTTCGGTCTTATAGCCACGGATTATACTGGATGTTTTTTACCGACTAGAAAAAAATATGACGTATATGGTATCTAGAGCCGAAGTTATAAACGAGATTAATTTTTAAATATTATATAGACATGTTTAATGCAATTTACAGTCTAGAAAACTACGCACACTACTATGTAGCAGATACGGTTGTAGGTAGATTGCGCATGAATGGAAGCTACGAGCCTGTTTCTTTTTAAAATACAATTTCAAATATTTCAGTGTGTAATATTGACTACAATTGAGTAATGTAAGTATATTAGTTTAAGCAAGAATAGTAAATTTACATTTTTTTTTATTTTGTAGTAATTATGCCAAATGAATCCTTTACACTTTCCTATCACACCATATTTTTTTCCAGACGGTAAAAGAAATCGGGCCGTATACTCTATAGTGCTAGGTGAATATCTATACCTAAACTGCGGAGTCGAACAGGCCTGCTTATGTTGCTGTTTTATAGTAACTCCTTGTTTCGGAAGGTACGTTAACCTCTTGGTCCGGATTATAGTCGTTTACGCACAATAGGGGTCGTTAAGCCATGTCACATTTGGTTGGCTTGAAAAATTCTTACAATTGGGTGACCAATAGCTTCACCCTTTAACGGGCATTAGCAGTTTAAATTTTTCATTGCTTTTGAATCTTATTTCAATTACGTAGAGTTCAATATTTGGTGGTAACTATTTGCTCTGGGAGATTTCCACATTTCCTCATGTGTGAGGAAAGACAGCAGTCAGCTGTTACAGCTTGATGATTATATCAAACTAAGAAACTATGATTACCAAAAAAAATTTAAGGTAAGTATGTGTAGGTACCTATACAAAAAAAAAACTACCATTCTACCAAAATGTCCTAGCCGTGGGCAATTCCACAACGGTAGTGTTCGTATCTAGAACTTTCCTACCGAATTGTATTTTGAAATGGTCTAGGTTAAGATATTCTCCATCATCGATTTCTAGAATTAACTTTTTGACTCTGTCCTTAGTTTTTTCTACGAAACACGCAGCTAATTTCATTTCTACTTCTGCGTTCCTCAAGCCAATGCAGTAGGATCTGAAAGGATATAATATTTTTTTAAAGAAAACCAGTCAAGTGCGAGTCGGAAAAAACCGCAAAGAAACACGTATTTTGTTTGACACCCCCCTTAATTTTTTATAAAATTTTAATGGCGACGGAAGAATAGGAATATTAAAATCGATAAAAAAGATTTGGTAGTCTGTAAAGTCGGTTACGGACGATAATTTTACGTGATAACGTCATAAGAAAATATTCATAAAAAATTGCATACTTAGGCCGATCGTGCCTCTATCGCTTGCTCCGTACTCTCGCTTGCACGCTCGGCGGAACGTGACACTTTTTCATGTGTGCAGGCGGCGTTCATCGATTTATAAGACGTTATCACGTCAAAAACACGTTTTTTGTAACTCTCAGGGAAATGCTATCCTACTAATATTATAAATGCGAAAGTTTGTATCGATGAATGTGTGGATGTATGGATGGATGTTTGTTCCTCTTTCACGCAAAAACTACTGAACGGATTTTGATGAAACTTTACAGTTATATAGCTTATACTTTAGAATAACACATAGGCTATTTTTATCTCCGTATTCCCACGGGAACGGGAACTACGCGGGTGAAATCGCGGGGCGCTGCTAGTATTCTATAAAGATTATATTTACCTAGATGCTCTGGCCAAAACTGCAGTCATGACTAAGATTTCTGTGGCAGCCTCTGCTAGCCTGCTCAGTTCCCTGTAAGATTCAATATTCATTCATTCTTCTAAATAAATGTTTTTATTTATACTCTTGTTTATGAATTTCACTTTCATTTGTATAAATGGTACTGATTTTGCTTTACAGCGACTAAACTTATTTTAGTTTACTCCTGTCATTTTCTTTCTCATAGAAAAGAAAAGAGACGAGAGATATTTAGTCCTGTCAGATTAAAATTAGTCCTGTCAACTAAGGCATTTCATAACGTGTTTAGTGCATAAGTAAAAAAGTCACGACTAAAATACTCTGACAGGACTAAATTCGGTAGGTTATCTTTAATCCCATTTCTTTTTTTGAGGTAAGACTGAGACAGGACTAAAACAAAATAAGTTTAGTCGCTGTAAAGCAGAATCGGCCCCAATATCTACTTTAAAGTATAATTATTATGTAATATATTTGTTTAGTCTTTAAAAGACATTATTTAAAAAATCATAACAAAAATTTTTTTAAGTGATTTTTTTCTAACCTAATCTTTGAATAGAGTTGGAACCAGTGAACTCTAGGGGATTTTATGTACCTATAGGCACTAACATAGAATAACTTTAAATTTACTAACAAAATGGACTGTATATCATAATAAATATTTATTATTATTATAAAACTTTTAAAAAATTCAATTTTGACCCCACTCACGTATAAGCGGTGGCGATATTGACCCCGTGCCTACTCATTAGAGTCTCGCAGGCGAACTTCATCCGCAACACACAGTATTCCAGCTGCTCTGACGGAGGCTTCAGGGTCGGGTGAAGATGCTCAGCGAGGTACAGGGTCAATTTGGGGTCATCTTTCTCCTGGGGTCATGTTAAAACCAGAGATTTTTGTTACACCAAAGTCAAAGTCAAAAGTTTTTATTCAATGTAGGGCTTTGAGTATTAAACCAACCGGAGACGCCACTGAAAGGCGTTCCCCTCTGCCAAAAAAATTCGGTCAACGCTCATACCTGTTATATTCAACTAGTTTTTTTTAGTTCACGGAGTGCTCGGATTGGTTGTTTCTGTGTGTGAATGTATTTGTGTGCATCTGGTTCAAGCTAGTGTTTAATTGTTTTGTCAAAAAATGGGTTTGTTTTAACATTATTTGTGTGCGTTTCCTAGTCCCCCCGCAGAAATTGGCAGACTTTTTTGCAAAGAAACTAGTGCGCGTGACGTCTCCTGTTGGTTTAATACTCAAAGATAAGTCCTCTTATTGAAAGTCATTGCGATTCCACCGCTTCGGCATGTATAGTTGAGAAGAAGCGGGGCAAGAAACTCCTCAACACATTATTCTTTTAAACAATCAATACAATACAAAGTACAAGTTACATGGTTTTAGTGCTTTGCTGAGCTGGAGAAAATTTACACCAAACATAATATCATTGTCATTCAAATATTCATCTAACTTATAATATGTGATTTTACATAAAACCATACCTAGACGTACGACGACCTAGGCGTACCTACATCGACCAGATCGGCGATGTGTTGAAGAAAAGCCAGATAAAGAGTACCCGAAACCGACGAGCATGCATGAGTCGTTTGATGGATGTGGAGGAAGCGCGTGAGATCTGCCAGGTTCGTAGCAAGTGGCGGTCTGTTGTCTCTGCCTACCCCAATGGGAAATAGGCGTGAGATTATGTATGTATGTATGTATGTATAAAACCATTTTAACGTGAGTTTTGAACATTTTTTCTGGCACCTCCTATCAACAATACCATCAAGAAGTTGGTATCGTTGATCGAAGTGTTACACCAAAATAATTTACACTGACTTACTGACTGACCGATCAACGCAAGCTGCTTGGTTTTTCAACCGACTTCAAAAAAGGAGGAGGTTCTCAATTCGAATGTTTTTTTGTATGTATGTTACGCAATTATTATGAAACGATTTTGATGATAAATTTTTTGCTTGGTAGATCATATTTCAGAGGCAATTTTATCAAAATGGATCTAGCGGTTTTGATAAAATCAACAAAAGTAAAAAATATCAATAAATATATTATGGTTTGTAGTAAGTTTGTATCGTTGAATTCGGTTTTTTACTCTTTAGTTTAGTTTTAATCATGAAATTTTGTACAAAGGTGCTTTTAAGGACCTCAGTGAGCCAAGAAGCGATTTTTGGAAATTCCCGCGGGAACGGGAATAAACAGGATCCGCGCGGGCAACAAAGCTGTTCTCAGAGCTATTCATTCTATATATTTTTAACATCAGAATCTTTATTGACCGTGTCTTAGCGATAATCGTCAGTGGAGATGGGCTGCTGTTTACATTTAGCCAATCTTCATGGACGAGTTTAGAGTACCTTGTTACATACATACATAAATATGCTCACGCCTTTTTCCCGAAGGGGTAGGCAGAGACAACAGCCCGCCACCTGCTACGATCCTGGCAAACCTCACACGCCTTATCCACATCCATCAATCGGTTCATACAAGCTCGTCGGTTTCGGGTACCCTTTATCTGGCTTTTTTTCAAGTACCTTGATATTAGACTATTGTCTTTTCTAAGTGTAATTTCCTATACCTGCAGAAATAAATACATTTTCATTTTCAAAAACTTACGTACATACTTATCACTAGCTCGACGGTGAAGGAAAACATCGTGAGGAAACCCGCAGGTCTCAGAATTAATTCTGAGACATGTGTAGATAGACCCGGTCCGGCGATGGGCTCACCACCTATCACGTTTAGGGGTCCAATGTATCTCGTGAAATGTGGGTATATCCAGTAATGGAATACCTCTACCTATCCCCTCGGGGATGAAAGGCGTGAGTTTTTTTTTTTTTCATTTTCATTTTTCAATAAAAATTGAATTTCATCAACTACAGAACATACCTGATGTCGATTCGCTAGAACCTTTTTGATGATAAAAGTGGGATGGAACAGTGGGTTTCTGATCTGCTTTATTTCATCGGCCATCATTTTCCCGGCATGGTGGATTCCGTTCAGTGCTGAAAATGAGTTAAATCTATACTAATATTATAAAGAGGAAAGATTTGTATTTTTGGATTTTTGTATGTTTGTTACGAATAAACTCAAAAACTACTGGACCGATTTTAAAAATTCTTTCACCAATGGGAAGCTAGGAGATCCCTAAGTAACATCATAGGCTTTATTTTATTCCCGTATTGCCACGGGAACGGGAACTACGCTACTGAAACCGCGCAGAACCGCTAGCATAGTAATAAAAAAAAAATTAAAGTCATAAGAAAACATTGATGAGAAATTGCATACTGGAGTGGAAGATCGTGCCTCTCTATCGCTTGTTCCGCACTCTCGCTTCCACGCTCGGCTCGGGCGGAACGGGACACTTTTTCGTGCGTGCAGCCGGCGCGGCGTTCATCGATTTTTAAGACGTTATCACATCAATAAATATACTCACGCCAAATAGATTTAAATGTAGTAGTGAAGACCGGTCATGTTTAATTTAATTTTGTTTGTTTTTTATGGCTGCCTACTAAATACCATTCCACTCTCATACCATCTTATAGAGTAAATAGGGGAATAATGAAAACCAGCTCTACTGAGTCAAGTATTATGGCTTGGTAGAACAAGCTGATTATTCTTCCTTTGCCAAGCTATCGAAAGGGAAACCCGCAGGTCTCAGAATTAATTCTGAGACATGTCTAAATAGACCCGGTCCGGCGATGGGCTCACTACTTATCACGTTTAGGGGTCCAATGTATCTCGTGAAATATGGGTATATCCAGTAACACCTCTGCCTACCCCCTCGGGGATAAAAGGCGTGAGATTATATTATTATTATTATTTTCTTTCTTTCAAATGTTGGTCCGTCTCGCACTTGGCCGGTTTTTTAGTTTTCATCACTACATTGTATAAAATGTCGCTTTCTCTGTCCCTATATCCCTATGTCCTTTTGTATGCTTAAATCTTTAAAACTACGCAACGGACTTTGATGCGTTTTTTTAATAGATAAGAGTGATTCAAGAGGAAGGTTTTAGTGTTAGCATTGCACCCGTGCGAAGCCGGGGCGGGTCGCTAGTTAATTATAATTACAACATTATTTTCATGGAACTAACTTACCAATAAACATGTTGACACTGTCCAATGTTTCTCCGTGGAGGACCAAGTTCCTCATCTCGTCCAGGTGTTGGGCTGTCTCTTGGGGCATCTCAAGAGCTGGTATAGCCAACAGTTTTAGCAATGTTGACATGCCGTGAGTTGCTATGAAATTTCTGTCAGGGGAAATGTTGTGAATTAGAGTGTCAAATAAAGTGGTAAGAATGATCTATTGAACTATCGTTTTCTGTCATAGCTGGTTATATTAGCAACTACTTTGAGGTTTTTCAACTACTTAAAGAAAATAATGATTGATAATTTTTGTGACAAAAGTTTCTTTCAAAATAGAAAAAGTTTATCTTCTGAATCCAGCAAGATACCGAAATGACAAATTCACTAAAACTTAACTTAAAATTTGTTTTAATTTTCATTGAAATCTGCTGAACCGTTTAGGGATCACAGACAAACATATTATGAGTGAACGAATGAATGAGTGTGATGTAAATTGCACACTCATTTATTTCCTTTAGAAAGTAAAACATAGAAAAGAGTATAAAAATAAATAGAGAATTATAAAAACGATTGTCTTAGCTGCTGGTCGCTAACAGAGTGAATGAATGAATGAGTGAAGTAATCAATGATAGTTACTCATTCATTATTTGAGTGAATGTATGAATGAATTAAAAAAAGTTTTTTACCGGCACATAGCGACTTCTAGTTCTGCATCTGGCTCCATGTACCCATCCAGAAGTCCAGCAGTGAAGTATTCTGCGCTCTCACAGGCGTATATATCCAGGAGTGCGTCTCCGAAGGTGGATCTGATTGTTGAGAGCTCTGATAGGGGTTTACCTGGGGGAGAGAATATTTCAAAGGTGTGAATAAGAAGCCTACCTTCAGCATTTTTATTTAAAAAAAAACCGGCCAAGTGCGAGTTGGACTCGCGCAAGAAGGGTTCCGCACCATCTATATATAGAAAACTAGCGATCCGCCCCGGCTTTGCACGGGTGCAATGCAATTGAATCACTCTATCTATTAAAAAAAACCGCATCAAAATCCGTTGCGTAGTTTTAAAGATATACATACATAGGGAGGGACATAGGGATATAGGGACAGAAAAAGCGACTTTGTTTTATACTATGTAGTGATGATAAACTAACTGACTGATTGGTGATATATCATATCACAGCATAAACCGCTGGGTCTAGAGACTTGAAATTTTGCATATAGATAGCTTACACAGTGTAGGCATCCACTAAGAAAGGGTTTTTCAAAATTCGTCCCCTAAGGGAGTGAAATAAACGAGCGCGAGCGAAGCCGCGGGTAAAAGCTAGTTATCTATAAAAACGGCAAAAAATCAAGTTTGTTGTATGAGAGCCCCCTTAAATATTTATTTTATCCTGTTTTTTTAGTATTCGTTGTTATAGCGGTAACAGAAATACATTCTCTGTGAAAATGTCAACTGTCGGTTCATGAGATACAGCCCGGTGACGGACGGACGGACAGCGGAATCTTAGTAATAGGGTACAGGGAACCCTCAAAACACCACCTTAATTTTCGAAATTAAAAAATTAAATTCTTTATTTTTAGCGTATACTCGCAAAATCAGCTGAGCGAGGTCAATGACCGCCGGCATGTGTGCAATACGCTATAGTATATGGCAAATTCAGAAGAATCGTATTTTAGAAAATTGATAAAAGGCATGTTCTTTTTTAACTTACCGGAAAATGAGCGGGAGTTTACGTATTGTGCGCAAGAGTGTAGCGCGCGCGTCAGCGACCGGCGGCACAGCGTTGCCGCGTGCAGCCGCGACGTGCCCAGCGTCTGGGATAGCTGGGCATCTGATACGTCCAGTGGTATGCCTGTGGAGCAATAATATTAGCGTTTATTTAACAATCTTATTTTTGTTTAAATATACATTCTTAGTTACTACAATAGTTTATTTTAAAGATTGGCTTGCTTTCCAGCATAGGCCTCCCCTAGAGTTTGCCATAGTGTGCGGTTCTGTGCTTTTGCCATGTAACTTGTACTTTGTATTGTATTGATTTTTTAAAAGAATAATGTGGTGAGGAGTTTCTTATCCCGCTTCTTCTCCTCAACTATACAAACCAAAGCGGTGGTGTTACAATGACTTTCAATAAGAGGCCCCTACATTAAATAAAAACAGAAAATAAATGTTTTTTTTTGTGGGAATGGCTCGTAGAATGGGACAGATAGTTCACTGGTGGAGACCACGCAGTAGCAAGCCCAAGCTAGGTCATCCATCGAACCAACCAACAATAAATAAATAAATAAACAATACCTCTGTATTTGAATATTTTAGGCGCATATTCGCATATAAAATAATAATTTTTAACTGACGATGAGGCATGGTATGGTCTATGACCCTAGCCTGCCCAACACGAAACACAAGTCCGAAAAAAAGAAAAATTGACCCACACACTCTGGCAAACCACCGTACACAAAAAAAATAATTTAAGGGAAAAAATATTTTATTTGTTGTTATAGGCGTCAATACAGAAATACATGTTTTGTAAACAACTAGCGATTCTGAACGGTTGCACCCGGATAGTTCCCGTTCCTAATAAAATATAGCCTATGTTACTCAGGAATGTTCTAGCTTTCCATTGGTCAAAGAATTTTTAAAATCAGTCAAGTAGTTTTTGAGTTTATTCGTAATAAACATACAAATCTTTCCTCTTTATAATATTAGTATAGATTAAACTGTCATTACGGTTCATGATATACAGACCACTGACAGACAGAAACTCTATTATGGAGGATTAGTAATAGAGTCACTTGGGCTCCCATTGGGTACAGAACCGTTAAGGTGTGTCTTCCTACAAATAAGATGTACTGAAAAACGTACCAGGAGTTTTCAGGAAGTTGACAAAGTTATCTTTTCGGTTAATGCCACTTGCTCCGGGATGCACGAGGAACGCCTTCAGCCGTTCACCTTCAATGGAGCACAAAACCAGGAGGTATCCATCTTGATAATGGCAGACTTTCTCACCGTTGATACGCCATACACCTGCAAACATTAAAGTCGAAGACAAAATGGTTTATTCAAAGTTCAATAAGTGGACTTACAAGTCCACTTATTGAACGTGAGAATTTCGACTCCGTAAATCAATTAAAGTGTAAGGTACATTTACTAACAATTTAACGTGCCTTCCGAAATACGCACCGAGCACCGAACCGAAGGCATAAAAAATGTAATAGCATTCTTTATTATTTATAATCATATTTTACCCTGTCCATCCAACTCCGCAGTGGTCCTGAAGTCAGGCTGTGAAATCCTTTCAGCCACCTTCTCTTTAATACACAAAGAAATGGTCCGTTCTCCTGAAGTCAAGTCTCCAATCAATTTTTCATACTCATCGTGACTTAAACCGTATTTCAACACTTCTAAACTGACCCAGTGGTCACTAATTTGCTGTCCCAGTTCCAGATCTGAGCTTATAGTCTCTAAATACCTTAGACTTTCAGTAATATTCATTGCTAAACCGTTTTTAGTAAGACTTACGGGTGCTGCGAACATACTTGTCCGTTTCAGTGCTTCTACTCTGTCGTTTCTGGTTTTATTTGGGTCGGAGAAGATTGTGTTGAGAGTAGAAACTCTTTGGTTTAAGTCTTCGCTCTCTTCTTTATTTAAAATCTCTGGGAAAGCCAATAATTCGCGATTGAAAACTGAGACGAAAACATCCTTCATGAAAGGGGATATCTTTGCTTTTCTACGCTCTATTCGCTCTAAAACCTTTAGGTCTTCAAAGTCAAACTTCTCTTCTTGGACTTGGGGCTGTGTTGCTTGCGAAGACTCGTAGTTTATTGAAGAAAAACTGAATTTTCTCGCAAAGTTTCTGCCGACATTTTGGTTGCGGATTGTACATATTGTGCGC
Source organism: Ethmia dodecea (assembly GCA_963855545.1). Lineage (NCBI taxonomy): Eukaryota > Metazoa > Arthropoda > Insecta > Lepidoptera > Depressariidae > Ethmia > Ethmia dodecea. Next base: position 13,165,300 of record OY979454.1, read on the forward strand.
GCTATATTCATTGTGTGCCAGTGAAAATATGTTCCGTGAGTAAAATGTTTGCTTTTGTTTTAAGTGAAGTAGTAAGTAAGTCCGATGTTTTTATTGCACTTTTATGATTCCGTCCTTTAGGTTATGCTTTTTTTTGACTTTGACAACTTTGACATTTCAGGTGAGTGATGTGCTTATATAAGAAAATCGATATATCAATCAATTAATTTTAAAATTAGACTCGATTACAGATATTGCGTCTCGAGTATATTCATTTGTGAGGATAAAATTTATTCTGAGGCGTATGTTACTACAACTTCTATACTACACCTATACATCTAATTCTTAATTATTATTTTGTTATCACATCACAACATTTAATATTTTATTACGGAAAGTAATTAACTATTGAGTTACTATTATGACTGCAATAATAGCTTTGAGTATTAAACCAACCGGAGACGCCACTGAAAGGCGTTCCCCTCTGTCTAAAAAAGTGTCGGTCAACGATCATACCTGTTATATACAACTAGTTTTTTTGAGTTCACGGAGTGCTCGGATTGGTGAATGTATCTGTGTGCATCTAGTTCAAGCTTGAGTTTAATTGTTTTGTCAAAAAATGCGTTTGTTTTAACATTATTCGTGTGCGTTTTCTCGTCCCCCGCTCAGAAATTTAAAGACTTTTTTGCAAAGAAACTAGTGCGCGTGACGTCTCCTGTTGGTTTAATACTCAAAGAATAATAGAAATAATAAGTATTAAATCTAAATTTCTTAGGGGTTATTTACCTTCGTCCACTAATCGATATTCGGTCAGAGACTAAGAAATGTGATGCAAGCAGAAACAGTATAATTATAATCATTTATGTAAAACATTGCAATTGTGGCGAAAACTCCAATTAGGACATCAAAGGAAATCCTTCAAAAGAAACAAAGAGGAAGTCACAAGTCTAATTAATTTCAGTCACAAAGAAACTCAAAGGGCGATTCAAGATGCTACTTTGACTTTGATTCTGCAGTCAACGAAGCGTTGGTAGATTGCAATTTTAACCCCTCAATATGTAAATAAAAAGTAATGATGTGTCTGTATAGGTCTACAAAGCTGCCGCGTCAAGTAATTGATTATTAATTTTGTTAGCTGGCTACACTGGGACTAGTGATGGGACAACAATAACGTAACACTTCAATGTGTTTTAATATAACTATAGTGTAAGCCAACTGACATTGTAATATTGAGATACAATAAAATAAATAAACTGGTAGAGCTTCTATAATAGGTATGAAACAACTGATAACTAATAAAGTGGCATTACCTAAATAGATGCTGCTAGAATTTTGAAAAAATCTTTCTTAATGGGTGTATGACCTAAGACCTACATACGTTCTACAGAAGAATGTTAATTAGGTACTACTTAAGGCACAGTCATAAAATCAACTCATTACTAACAAATCGTCACCATCTCCTTGCGGGCGTATTCACGGAGATTCGATATTTGACTCTGAATCGGAAAGGTTTCGAGATTGGCTTCACAGATGTCATATTTTGACATAAGGATTCAACAGATTTTCCGATTCCGAGTCGAGTATCGAACAAGGAATATCCGTGAATACGCCGCCTGTTCAAGTTGGCCTCGAAGCAAGGCGATGGCATTATTACGATGGTGATCAGTGTGCGTTGTTGTAGTCATTACTAACAAATCGTCACCATCTCCTTGCGGGCGTATTCACGGAGATTCGATATTTGACTCTGAATCGGAAAGGTTTCGAGATTGGCTTCACAGATGTCATATTTTGACATAAGGATTCAACAGATTTTCCGATTCCGAGTCGAGTATCGAACAAGGAATATCCGTGAATACGCCGCCTGTTCAAGTTGGCCTCGAAGCAAGGCGATGGCATTATTACGATGGTGATCAGTGTGCGTTGTTGTAGTCAATATCATACAAAGAAAACTAAATGGCCTGAGTTGAGGGGATATTAATTCGTTTCCGTGATAACCTTTACCCATAAAACCATTAATGTCGTGTCGTTTCGTTTTTAAACGTTATTTCACTTTCAACAAAGTTACTCAAATCCCATCCCTTGCTCTGAAAACAGGGGTGGCAACCAGGGGGTGGAGAAACGAAGCCACCACCTTTATCTTTTAGTACTTAGTATTGTAAGCCTAAATGTTTAGGTGTTACAGTTCACTTTCCTCTGCAGAGGTAGACTAGATATTTTCCACATAACCATACGTATGCAGCCACATAAAATAATCAGTAGAAATCTTTCCCCGATGAAGGAGGCTGAAAAGACATTCTTTACCCACTATAGAACGTTATTAGTGTAAAAATGGTGATTGTATTCCTTATTTATGTGAAAAAACAGGAGTTACTGTATTAATCCAGTGTAGTTATAGTGAAACACGGTTTTAAATAATGATTTTGGGGACTGTAATGTGTGTGCAAAGAAAAATGAATGGAAGAAGCAAAGATTAATCATTACAAGCTCAAGGATTGGGATAATTGATGGTATGGTTACTGAAAATTAAAGCCATTTTAACTAAATATCTAATGGTTATGAACACACTTTGGTCTTTGAAAAGAGGAATCACATGCCTTCGCTAATTAAGAAATAGCAATTCACTTGAATGCTTTAGAAAACGTTATTTGGGGTAATTAAATTGAGTGATAATCCGTTATTGGTAGTTATAAAATACCGATAGATCATATAAATGAAACCGCTATAAGTAGCTACCTATTAAATATTTAATAAGTAGGTAACTACTATTTTTATACAAATAATAAATATCCACATTCGCGGTAGTTGAGCTATTGATACACTTAAGTATTTGAAAAAAAAAGTTATTGGTACTAGGTACATACATGTCTTCGCATACTTATTTATATTGACAATAATAATATAAAAAAAAGTCACACCCTTTATTCCCGAGGGTGTAGGCAGAGGTGTTCCATTTCTGGATATACCAACTTTTCACGAGAAATTATTTGGACCACTGAACGTGATAGTAGGTGATTGATCTTATAAGGATTACAATTACAATATTTATTTAATAAACTTTTATAATCGGAGTTTTTTCAAGAAACGCAAAGTTATAAGTAAATGGACATCACTATTGCAGCAATTTTTTAAAGTAAACATAATCGATTGGTAATCGATTTTTGGTTAAAAAATAATCGTTGTAGTAAAAAAATACTGTCAAGTGTGAGTAGGACTCGCGCCTTGGGAGGGTTCCTAATATCCTTAAATTATTTCTATTTCCTTCACTTATGTGTCTATCCGTGGAATTTACTGACCAATAAACGTGACAGATGATGAACTCATCACCGGACTAGGGTTCTGTTAGACATGCCTACCAATATAATATGAGAACAAAGTGATCTACATTATGATGGTTTAGTTTTTCACAATATTTGCTACGGAACCCTAAGAAAATGTCATTTGGCAATAAAATTTACATTTTAATATGTTTATTACACTTTTGGCGGGAGCTTAAACCCATAAATTCAGCACTTGAAAATTGCTGCCCACAAATTACCTACCAAGATTAAGCAATAAAATCGAGTAAGCGTTTTCGTTTGCACATTAATTTGATATTGGAAACTCTACGTTAAAAAAATCATTATAAGAGTAGGTACAAATGGTTTTTTTGGCGGGAATCCGAAAATAAACTTAGTTTAACAACGTATTTGTTAAAATTGGATTGCTATGTTTTTGGCTTTTGGCAGCAAGCACGATCGGTGAAAAACTATATCTATCTAATTATAATTTGGAAATTCCCACGGGAATGGGAATAAACTGATTGTAGAAAGATTTGATTTTTGTTTGTTTGCTAAGGTTTGTATTGAATAAGCTCCGATACTAGGTACCGGTTTTAGCGATTGATAAAAATATACTTCATATCTCATACTCGGAAAGTAGTGTATGTTTGATCTGAGTACCGGGTCGAAAGTGATTATTCCCACCACAGAGAGATTCAGGGCTGTGATTCCCGCCCTCGGTCGGGGAAGACTCATAGTAATTGCTTCCGGCCTTAGGGCGGGAATGAATTAAAAAAAAATAGTACTATATTTGGCAAAGACGTTTTAAGAAAAAGTTTCTCTAGGAAAGAGAATGACTTTCTTCCAACCTCTTTGGATACTTAGTAGGGATACGAAACTCAACATCAATTAGAATAAGAAAAAAACCGGCCAAGTGCGAGTCGGACTCGCACACCGAGGGTTCCGTACAACCTTGCAAATTTATGGTTTTCGTAATTTTTCCTTTATCTATGCTATAAGACGTTGCTTCGTACCAAATTTCAAGATTCTGAGTTCACGGGAAGCACCCTGTAGGTTTTGATTCCCTTGCAAGTGTCGAAAATTTGCGGCATAAACGGCTGTATCTTTTGATTGCGTTGGCTTAGAAGTTTGATTTTTTCACAGCTTCAAGGGACAGTAGACCTGAGTAATTAATATAAATTTCAGCTTCATACCTCCACGCGTTCCTGAGAAAAAGGGTCTTGACAGACGGACGGACGGACGGACAGACGGACAACAAAGTGATCCTATAAGGGTTCCGTTTTTTCCTTTTGAGGTACGGAACCCTAAAAAAGGTGCGGCCTTGTGAGTGTAGGTATAAACAACAGAAAATAGCCCGTGCGCGGGGCGGTACTCGTTCCATATTTAAAATTAAAAAAAAGTAATAATTTAATAAGCTGTTCCGAAGTTCAAAATCTTGTTTTTTATCGACACTAATAAGCACAGAACACTATTACTCGGCTAAAAGTAGGTACATATTATTTTAAAGAGGAAGGATTTGTATATTATTTTTGTAATGTTATTTAGGTTAGGTACTCTATTATGATGTAGTATTCAAAGACGTTAAAAAGAAAAAGTTTCTCTTTCTTCTAACCTCTTTGGTTATATTGTTGACAATTTTTTTTTTATAGGTAGGTTTTATTGCGTTTTTGCATGTTTGAATTTTTGTAAAATTGTAATTTTTTTTGTTTACTTTCCTTGAATTCGAAATGAAAAGTAGAGTGTTCAACGCGGGTGGAAGTTATCAATTCCTACTCGGACTATATCCGCCCTCGCTGCGCTCGGACGTCTAAATACCTCGTATGGGAATTGATTCCTTCCGACCCTTGTATAACAATCTACTATTGCCATTGGAAAGCTTAGGTATTTTTTTGGGAGTAGGTAATATGGACTATAATTTTGCCACGGGAATAGGCCTAAACTACGAAACCGATTTCAAAATTTCTTTCATCAATGGAAAGCTAAGTACCTACATTATCAGGGAATAACATATTTTACTCCCGTATTTCCACGGGAACGGGAACTACGCTGGTGAAACCGCGGGGCGCTGCTATTTATAAATAACTAGCGACCCGCCCCGGCTTGGCACGGGTACAATGCTAACACTAAAACCTTCCTCTTGAATCACTCTATCCATTAAAAAAAACCGCATCAAAATCCGTTGCGCAGTTTTAAAGATTTAAGCATACAAAGGGACATAGGGACATCGGGATATAGGGACAGAGAAAGCGACTTTGTTTTATATTAAGTAGTTATAGTGATAATAATAATACATTGTGGGACACAATTCACACACGGCTTTTTAGTCCCAAAGTCCCAAACTTTGGAGAAAATAACTGATAGACATACTTTAATAAATATTAAACACCCAGTAATAAATAAGTATGTACCTACAAGAATTTAATTTGTAAATGAAAATTAGTTCTGAGACTTACGTCAATTACTTACTTCTGTGCTAAAAGTCCTTTGTCCTACTCTGCATATTTTTCCGTTGTTTACCCCAGCGCGAGAATCAAAGTATAAAGATGTTGTTTTTGTTACGAAATTACGTTATTAAACTCAGAAGTTTAAGGGATTTTATGGGAGGACTTACAAAACAGGCTTACCGAAATAATAGGGTACCTAATAGGTAGGGAGGTACTTATCATCAACCCGTAACAGCCCACTGCTGAGCTAAGGGTCTTTCCTCACACGAGAGGATGTATGGGCTATAATCTCCAACGTAAGCCCACCGCGGATTGGGAGATGGTGTTAAGCTAGTGGCCACTTAACAGCCAGAATTTTTTAAGCCACCCAAGGGTATCCGACATGGCTTAACGACTTCCATTGTGCGTAAACACAGTAGGTACCTACTTATTTAATAATAAACCATAATTTATCCCCGATTTACTTATATATCTTTCATCCCCGAGGGGTTAGGCAGAGGTATTTCATTTCTGGAAATACCCACTTTTGACGAGAATATTCGAGCCCTAAACGTGATAGGTGGTGAGCCCATCGCCAGACCGGGTGTGTTACACATGCCTCAGAATTAATACTGTCTCTTACTCCCTTATAATACTTAATAATAATTTTATTTATTATGAAAACATTTTTATACATAGGTACAGCATGTTTCACAAAAATATCCATAACGGAATTCGAATTTTAATTCGAATTTATAAGTAGGTTGTATAAGTCAAAGTCAAAATGTTTTATTCAAACTAGGGACTTACAAATGCACTTATTGAACGTCAATTCAACTCCGCCGCTTCAGCATGTATGACGGGCCTGTTAGCTCAGTTGGTAGTGACACTGCCTTCTGAGTTGGAGGTCGCGGGTTCGATCCCCGCTCGGGGCTATCATTTGTGTGCATGAACATGTATTTTGGCTTGGTGTTTAATATTTATTTAAGCATGTCTTTCAGATGTTTAATACCCATAGTACATACAAGGCTCGGCCTAGTTTGGGACTGAATAACCGTGTGTAAAGGAGACGTTTCATGAATTTATGGAGACTGGGCGTGCACAATGTACACCAGTTTTTTAGATAAATGTAAATAAAATTTCTATAGTTTTATTCATGATTTTGCTCATATTTGTCTAGTTAAGTTGTACAATAAACTTTAATTCTTCAATATATCTCATGAAATGTGGGTATATCCAGTAATAGAATACCTCTGCCTACCCCCTCGGGAATAAAAGGTGTGATTATTTATTTTATTTTAAATGTCTCCTTTAAAAAAATGTATGATTGAGGAAAATAACTGCAAAATTACACAAAGATTCCTTAAATGATGTAAGAAGGGACTTTTGGAAATTCCCACGGGAACGGGAAGTAACAAGATCCGGGCAACGCCGCTGGCACTGCTAGTGTTGTAAAGGGGGTGTTGCTATCCACGGCCAAGTAGGTATTCTCTTACAAAGAAGGGTGCATCCTTACATGATATTGAAGTAGCATAGTGTTGTACTTGTGATGAGAATTTACGGGACAGATTTCGGAAGGGATTACTTTTATCAAAGATTATTGTTCAGAAGAAGAAGAATCTTTTTAGTTTTTTATTTCTAATTTTGACAAAGTGTCATTCTATGTTTTTTTACTTTGTATCTTCACCTGATATTTTATACAGAACTGGTAAATGTCATCTATGTAATTAGAATAGCTTTACAATAAACCTTTAATTTACCCATCTATCACAAAGATTATTATAAGTATATAAAAAACGTAGATATTATGTTACTAGAGCACGGAAAATCAGGCCGGTAAGTAATTGACCGGTAGGTAATTGACCAAAGGAGCCGTTCCATCTTGGGCCTGCACATTGTACACAAGCGTGAAAAATAGAGAAAAATCTAGTGATTATCAGAAATATATTTCAAATAATAATTACCATCTATTTAACTTGCACAAAAGTAATTCAACTTTAATGGATCCGCATGAAATCTAACTTCTTAAGCCCAATTTCCATGTTATTGTTAATTAGTCCGACAAATATCAAAATAATATCAATTGTCATTTTACCGGTCAAGTTGCAATTTTTTTTTCGGTCGCCGTGATGCTAGTTCAATGAAAATTAAAGTTCATTGTATAACTAAACTAGAAAAATATGAGCAAAATCATGAATAAAACTATAGTTATTTTATTTATATATTTATCTAAAAAACTGGTGTAGGTACATGGTGCAGGCCCAGTCTCTATACATTCATGAAACGTCTCCTTTTATTTAGTCGCAATGTTTTCGCGCTTGAAATACCCACTTTTCACCAGATATTCTTTGGAGCCCATCGCCGGACCGGGTCTGTTACACATGTCGCAGAATTCATTCTGGTACCTGCGGGCTTCCTCACGATGTTTTCCATTATTAGACAGACAAACCACAATATCAAAGTTTGTCCCGCTAACGTCCCGTAAACTTTGCCCTCTGTCCCGTAAGTCACCGCACTACCCCATCCAAAACGTAACACTATCTAACACGTAACACTATCGGTTGTGTGGCTTCTGACCGAAACCGTCCCCAAAATAGAGATTAATTTAGATCCAAGGCAACTGTTGACCTAAAAACTAAATACTTAACCTCTTTTGACGCAGTAGGTTAAATGGACTGTTTGAAATTAAGAGTTTAGTTTACCGTCAGAATTAAGAGTCTTAAAAATTTATAGTACCTACGAGATCCGGCTGCAAAAAAGTGAAGGGATCAAGTAGTCATTAAGTAGGTATATTGCCGTGAAGTGGACGATATTTTATGCAAAAAAAACAAGTAAATGAAATTTCGTCCCAAAAATCAATAAGTATATTTTTTTTATTAAAAATACTAGCGGCCATATTTCAATAGGGCACCCTGGTAGATATATATATTCTCCTAATCATAAATATGTAAAAATTTGGTTTGTATTGTAGCATATACCTACTCGATCCATACACTTTTTGCAGCCGGATCTTAGGCTATAAGTATAGGTGGTAAATTGTCATTGTGTTGGGAAAAAATACCACAGATATGAATCTCCTTACAACAGAAAAATAATAAACAAAATATAAAGCAAAGTGAGGGTAGGTAGGTAGTACGTTTGGTAATACCACAGACCAAGCACATACCTGAATTAATCTCCTTACAACATATTAAGAAAAAATATAAAAAACAAAAATTAAAGAGGGGAAAACCATGTATGACACTTTTATTTTATTTTACGGTAGTACGGAACCCTGTCTGTCGATTCCGACACGCACTTGCCCCATTTTTATTTGAATAATATCTACTACATTTTTGTTTCCCAAATTGTAGGAGATACTTTATATTAATCAGACACTATTAAATAATCAGAGTTGACTGTCAAAACTCAGTCAAATAATGATATAAAATAATAGACATCTCACGCCTTTGTCCCCGAGGGGTTATTCCATTTCTGGAAATATCCACGGTTCACCAGTACCTAGGTATATTCTTTGGACCCCTATTCGAACTCGTTAAAGAATAAGAAGCGGGCTCTTTAACTACTAGGCTATCACGGTATACTGCGATGATTGACAAAATACCGTGGTCGCGGGTTCGATCCCCGCTCGAGGTCAACATTTGTGTGCATGAACATGTGTGTTGGCTTCGTGTCTGGTCGTTTAATATTTATTTAAGTATGTCTATCAGTTGTTTAGTACCCATAGTACAGGGCCTGCCTAGTTTGGGACTAAATAACCGTGTGTGACTTGTGTCCCACAATTATTATTATTAAATTGTGAGCACATTTAACCCCTAACAACCCACGTCTGACCTGTGAATCTATTTGCGTACTGTCCTTGAACACGCTCTTTGATATTCAATTTTACACTTCGTTGACTCTGAAATGCTTTTGTCTTTCAGCGACTCGAAGATTATATAGAACTTATGTACAGTAAAGAGCACCTGAAGCTTTACACTTGTAGTGCGAGTCTAATCTCTAAGGCGATTCTAATAAGAACGTTACAAAATCCAACGTATAAGTTAGTAGGTACGTAAGTAAGTAGGTTACAACTATTTATTGTAAGTAGTAAGTTGAAGCGCTCGTAGCCCTGCGGTGCCAGTGTGTTTGTAACGATCACACTGGTTAAGCAAAGTTGGGTGCGGTCAGTCAGTGGATGGGTGACCGCCTAGTGGCATTTATATTACGAGCGCTTCCGTGTTTCGGAAGGCACGTTAAATTGTTGGTCCCGGTTTTCGTTGTGTTACGCACAATGGAAGTCGTTAAGCCATGTCAGATACCCTTGGGTGGCTTGAAAAATTCTGACTGTTAAGTGGCCACTAGCTTAACACCATCTCCCAATCCGCAGTGGGCTCGCGTGGGAGATTATAGCCCACACTTCCTCATGTGTGAGGAAAGACCCTTAGCTCAGCAGTGGGCTGTTACGGGTTGATGATGATGATGATGATTGTAAGTAATGACTGGGGGACGATTCAGCTTTACAGGGACTAAACTTATTTTGGTTTACCTCTTTGTCTTACCTCAAAAAAAGAAAAGGGATAGAAGATAACCTACCGAACTTAGTCCTGTCAGAGGCTGTATTTTAGTCGCGACTTCTTTATTTATGCACTAACCACGTTATAAAATGCCTTAGTTGACATGACTAATTCTGATTTGATAGGACTAAATATCTCTCATCTTTTTTCTATTTTAAGAGAAAGAAAATGACAGGAGTAAACTAAAAGAAGTTTAGTCGCTGTAATGCAGAATCAGCACCTCTGTGATGATAATGGTGACATCTATTGATCCTACGTAAAACAAACTCTAAACCACGCTATCGAAGTGTTCACACGAGTTTGTATAAATACAAAGAGATAAAAATAGCACAGACATTGTAAAAACTACATGGAAAATTATAAATAGCGAGACTGGAAAATTAAAATCTCAACATTTTGACTTTCAGTTGAAAGTTAACAATAGAATTTTAAGAAATGATAAAGATATATCTGAAGTGTTTGTAAATTTTTTCTCTGATATTCCAGTCTCGACGACCAAGTCACTTAACTCGTCACCCGCACTCGCTGAATCGCTACTACAAGAACATACCGCTGCATGTAATACACGCAATTTCGTATTCGATCATGTAAATCCTTGGGACATCCTAAAAGCATTCAAATCAATACAAATGAAAAATACTGCCGATCTCGACGGCTTATCTGTAAAAATCATATCATCCATAATAGACTTAATTGCCTCACCTCTAGCTTGTTTATATAATAAATGCGTTGATGATGGCGTGTTTCCTGATCTGATGAAACATAGTAAAATTATTCGTTTATTCAAAGCCGGTAGTAGATTAGACCCTTCTAACTTCAGACCAATATCAATTCTACCGACTCTTAGTAAAATTTTTGAGAAAATTATTCTATATCAGTTGAGTGCACATTTTTCTATCAACAGTATAATGTCTGTAAAGCAATTTGGATTTACTAGGGGTCGCTCGACAACCGATGCCGGTGTTGAGCTAGTAAATCATGTGTTTGATGCCTGGGAGGAGTCGCAGGATGCTGTTGGGGTTTTCTGTGATTTATCTAAGGCATTCGATTGTGTCCATCATGAAATTCTCATCAGAAAACTACGTCATTACGGAGTACAAGGCCGCGCTCTTGATTTAATAAAGTCCTACTTGAAAAGCCGGATACAGTGTGTTGATGTAAACGGTTCAAGATCGTCTGGATCGGCGGTTTGTATTGGTGTACCGCAGGGCTCCATTTTAGGCCCCTTTCTATTTCTGGTCTATATAAATGACCTACCCAACCGAGTGCAACATGATATTGTACTGTTCGCAGATGATACATCTCTACTTTTTAAAATTAAACGACCTATTAAGTCTTATGACGAAGTGAACAGTGCAATTAATGATGTTGTCAGTTGGTTTAACGTTAATAATTTACTTCTCAATGAGAAAAAAACTAAATGTGTACATTTTTCTTTATCAAATGTTAAACGAACTTTAAACTCAGTTACAGTTAAAAACGAAAAATTAGAATGTGTAATCACTACAGTATTTTTAGGAATAACTCTAGACTCTAAGTTACAGTGGGGACCGCACATTGATACGTTGGCGAAAAGGCTCAGTTCTGCTGCATATGCCGTAAAAAAAATACGTAATATGTCAAGCGTAGAAACAGCTAGACTTGTCTATTTCAGCTACTTCCACAGCTTGATGTCATATGGCATTCTACTGTGGGGGAATGCTGCTGATGTCCAGAGAATATTTATTTTGCAGAAACGAGCCATTCGTGCAATTTATAAAATGGGGTCTAGGATGTCTCTAAAGGAAAAATTCAAGGAAATTAATATACTGACACTGGCGTCACAGTATATTTACGAAAACGTATTGTATGTTAAAAAGAATATATCACTTTACAAAAAAAATAGTGACAGACATTGTATAAACACTAGAAATAAGAATGAACTGGCTGCTTGTGTTAGTCGATTATCTAAAGTTACCAAATCCTTTAAGGGTCAATGTATACGTTTTTACAATAAGATTCCCATTGAATTACAAAATTTGCCTCTTGACAAATTTAAAATAATAGTTAAGCAAAAATTACATAAAAAAGGCTACTATAAAATTACAGACTACTTAGTAGACCAACATGCATGGGATTACCGACTCGACGCTATGTAAGGCTATTAATTATAATTATTATTGTAAACGATATTTATTAGTAAGACATGAGATTAAAAAGAGCTGCCCATGAGTTTCTTGCTGGCTCTTCTCGGGGTACTGCATTCGGAACCAGCAGCTCGTCGGTGGAGATGGGCTGCTGTTTGCATTTAGCCAATCTTCATGGACGAGTTTAGAGTGCCTTGTTATTATAAAATATTGACGTTTCTAAGTGTATATTTTAATACCAATAGAAAATAAACGATTTTTGAATTTTGAATTTTTTGAATAGGACATAGAGGGGGCATTGGGAATATTTTAAATTTTTCATACCTACAAAACTTTGAAGCTCAAGCGTCATGTCAGTTAGCATGAATGCGAGCTGTCATTCGGTCGAAATCGTATTAGATTTATTCCACTTGTAATAGGTACTCTCTACTTTTGGGCATAAAATTTTTCTCGTTTTGTCCCCTCTATGCCTTATTATATTTTAATCTCTTTGTATAAATACCTATGTTTTCTATACGTGTTCTATATATGCAGTCAGGATGTCCGTGCGAAACGAAAAAAAAACGGTATCCCAGGCTTCATATAAAAATGTTCTAACTCCTTTATTAAATTTACTTAAAAAATAAAGCTTGTTCCAAAAAGAAATTTCTTCCAGTATTATTCAAAGCGCCCTATAGCTCCATTAAGGGTTTTATTATTAATATTAATGCGAATTTCCCTCGGGGCGTGGAAATATGTCTGTCGGTCCCTTCGAGTGATACACACAGCTTGGTAGGATGGCGAATGGATGAAAAGTTCTAAACCAAAAACTCAAATTTAAGGTAGACTTCCGTTCGGCCGATCGCAGCCGCGCGCGATCGATAGCATGCGACTGACGCGCGAGGCTGATGCGACAAGTCAATGTATGAAAATGTATGGCGCCAATTCCGAAGTCTGCGGACACGTGCGGCCCACATCTGTCATTTTCATACATTGACTTGTAGCGTCAGTCGCATGCGATCGATGCGCGCGACTGACGCAACTCAACCTTAAACTAGCAAAAATCACTGTTTTCAGTGGCTAGGATGACTTTTCCTTCTTTGTATTCTTTTTAGGGTTCCGTACGTCAAAACGAAAAAGGAACCCATAGAATCGCTCAGGCGCCAGAGGTCTACTTCATCACTTCGTTGACCGCCTGTCTTTTCAGCAAGACCCTTTTTCTCAGAATTCAGCAATTTTTAACATGACGTGTTAAATGTCTCCGAAAAATGCAATAGCTTAAACTTAATTTAGGGCTACCTATGGAAAACGTAGGTAGGTACTGTTTTTTCTCTTTATTTAAGATATTCTAGCTTTCTATGGGTGAAAGAATATTTAAAGTCGGTCTAGTAGTTTTTGAGTTTATTCGCAACAAACATACAAAAATACAAATATTTCCTCTTTATAGTATTAAGTATATAGAGAATGTGGTAAGACAAAACTAAAGTATGAATGGATCATATTTTTTAATTGTTATTCTAATGGTTTGTGTGAGGAATTGCGTTAGTGACGCGATGTATATCCCCTTCTCTAGTTAGGGCACAGAATAAGTAATAGTGTTAGGGTTGTGCGTTTGCCAACCTCTTGTTCCGTGTGTGTTAAATACGAGATATAACCTAAAATTATTTTGCGTTCCGGGTGCGCTAGAGCGTTATCAGGATTTTAATGCATGTTTATGTGGGTCAGCCCACGGAACTGCGTGAGAATGGAATGATCTTTCCCTTAAATCTCCGGTATCTTAATTCTGACTTGCGCACTACCTACTGAGAAACTAAACTAACTAAACTACTGAGAAGCATAAGTAAACAAGTACCTACATATTATTGTTATAAATAAGTGAATAGCTAGATGAGTGTAAGGTTCTATGGCAAATTATTAATTATAGAAAAGAGCGTTATTCTCGCCGACAAACAGCATTGCAGTTTGGCGAGTGTAATTTATATTTGTAAAAGGAGTAATAAATTAAAAAAAAAAATTTTTTGTTTAAAATGTGGTACATGGAGATGATAAATTATAGTAAGGATTACATAATTATTAGTAGATATAGTATTTAACAGAATAAGCGCAATTCTTGAAATTAGTTTGTTCATTATCGACTACTTTTTCGATTTCAGCTATTTTTAACGTGTTAACTTTTTCCGTAAAATGAATTAGCATAGCTGAATGGAAATCGTGCTGTTATTGATCGATATATTTAAGAAAATTGGTTAGACACAACTAAAGTTCGATGGCATCATATTTTTTTTTATGATAATAAACTAATTGGGGTGTGTGGCGAAGTGCGCTTTTTCTGTTATAAGTATGTTGTATATTGGTGCTGATTCTGCTTTACAGCCACTAAACTTCTTTTAGTTTACTCCTGTCATTCTCTTTCTCCTAGAAAAGAAAAGAGACGAGAGATATTTAGTCCTGTTACTAAGCATTTCATAAACACGTTATGAAATGCTTAAGTAAAGAAGTCACGACTAAAATACAGCTGTTTAGGATGATTCATGTTATAACGGGACGGGCCCCGTCCGGGCAAGGACGTGCCCCGTCCGGGCCCGGGCGTGCCCCGTCCGGGGCGAACCATCCTACAATACGCCTCGACATTTGGCCCGGACAGGGCACGTCCGGGCCAGCGCTTCATACAAAAAGTATTTGACCGTGCCCCGGACGGGGCCCGTTCCGTTGTAATGTAACATGAATCAGCCTTTACTGACTCGGACAGAACTAAATTCGGTAGGATATCTTCTATCCTTTTTCTTTTTTTGAGCTAAGACAAAGATAGGACTAAACCAAAATAAGTTTAGTTGGTGTAAGTCTAGAGACTAGAAATTTTGCACATAGCTTATACAGTGTAGGCATCTACTAAGAAAGGATTTAGCAAAATTCAACTCCTAGGGGGGTGAAATAAATGTACGCGAGCGAAGCCGTTGGTAAAAGCTAGTTTCAAACAAAATTGTAATACAATCACTTCTTCTCCTCAACCATACATACTGAAGCGGTGGAGTTGAAATGACGTTCAATAAGTGGACTTGTAAGTTCCTATTTTGAATAAAACATTTTGACTTTGACTTGACTAACGGTCAGTATGACACGGTGGTCAGAGAATTGACTAATCAGAACGGATGGGGCTTCCATAATATAAATGTTTCAAGTATCGTGAATTTGAGCAGTGGCCCAGCTCAGTAGCTCAGCCCAATCCTGGCATGTACCAATGAGTTTTTCAAAAACATACGTAAGTACATATTTGTCACTAGCTCGAAGGTGAAGGAAAACATCGTGAGGAAACCCGCAGGTCTCAGAATTAATTCTGAGACATGTGTAAATAGACCCGGTCCGGCGATGGGCTCACTACCTATCACGTTTATATAGGGGTCCAATGTATCTCGTGAAATGTGGGTATATCCTCCATTAGTACAATCCTGGCATGTACTAATGAGTTTTTCAAAAACTTACGTACATATTTATCACTAGCTCGAAGGTGAAGGAAAGCATCATTTTTAATAATTATGAATTATTCCTATAAAATGTTAATTATTGTAGGTAAGTACGCCTAATTTTGGCGCATCATGCCAGTGCTACCTCATTTCATATTAACTTGTATAACCATGAATGAATGCAATAAAAATATTCATTAATTCATTCATTCATCCATCCATTCATTCATTCATTCGTCCTGAGGAAACCGGCAGTTCCCAGTAAGTCGAATATTCTCGCGAAAAGTAGGTATATCTAGAAATCTGCCTATCGGGGACAAAATAAGTGAGATTTTTTTTATCATACCCGTCCCTATTAAATATCGCTAAACGCAAATAACTATAGGCTTGTAGTCTATAGCGATATTTTCTGTTATTAAAAAAAGATTAACGAAATCCCAAATGTTAATGTGCCTTTCGAAGTTTCCGATGTTCAAATAGGATTAGGCCGGTTACTCTGTTTTTAAGCCAAAGTCTATGGCTTAGAGTATAAATGCTGAGGCAACCCTCTATCCGTTTTGCGACCTTTCTAAAAGTAAATATTATCTTAAATTACCCGTTTAAGCCATTTTTACTGTGCCCTCCAAGTTTTTCAACCGACTTCTATAACATAGAACACGGAAGATTAATAAACCGACTTCAACTCAAACTTAAAATACATTTATTTTCTTTAGGTATGGAATATACACTTAGAAACGTCAATCTTCTACTATATATAAATAAGTCCGGTTTTCCTTCCTGACGATATAACTCCAGAACTGACGAACCGATTTCCATGGTTTTGCATTCGTTGGAAAGGTCTAGGGCTCCGCGAGGTTTATAGCAAAGGAAATTCAGCATTGCACCCGTGCGAAGCCGGGGCAGGTCGCTAGTAGTTTATAATAACAAGGCAACGTGTATGGTTTTCTCATGGATACCATTGTCAGAATGAAATGGGACCACACGGGAAGCACCAGCTTTCAAATAAAAAAATAATCATCAAAATCGCACCAGTCCAAAGTTCTGAGGTAACAAACATAAAAAAAACATACAGTCGAATTGAGACCCTCCTCCTTTTTGAAGTCTGTTGAAAAACATTTCAATTGATTGAAAAGTAGGGCCATCACTTTTTCACATCACTTTTCCTAATGTAAACTCTATTTCTATTAAATCAGAGGCCATTAACGTACAAAAACATTTTCGCCATCTTTCGTTTTCAGTATCTTTAAGTGCCTAAAAACCCCAAGGGAGCATTTATACAGGTTTTTGTAGGATCCATGTAATATGGTCTTATCGTGGAATGTTTTATGACTCCGTAAGAATTGTATAAAAAAAAGGGTCTTATTTAAATGGTTAGCAGAGTATTCGTATTTTTGTAAGCAGAAAAATATAATCTGTAAGCAGAAATAGCTAATTGGTCAGCAACTCATGGCCAGCAAACATTACAAAACCTATCAGCAATTTATGTCATTCTGGATGGCTGTAATTATTTTTGAGCTGCAATGAGCTGCTACTGTTTAATAAAATTTTGGTAAGCACTCAGAGGGGAATCCAAAAAATATTTTTTGAGCTGCATATAAAAGTAGCAAAAATAATCTCAGCAAACTTGTCATGAGCAAAATGGTCGCATTCCTAAGATTAAGAAGGACTTTGGATTATGCAACTTTTATGATTATGATCATTATTACGATTACAAGTGGTGGTGGTGGTGGTGGTGGTGGTTATGGTAGTGGTGGTGGTTGTAGTGGTAGTGGGAGTGGTAGTGGAAGTGGGAGTGGGAGTGGTTATAGTAGTTTTTTATGACATGTTTTCTCTGCTGTTCAATCAGGAAGTCTTGCTGACCAAGTAGTTATTTTTGCCGACTCAATGTTTAGTATGCAAACCCATGTTATTGTAAGCTGCCTATCTCTGATTTAATTTTTGACCATTATCAAAATTATTTGCCGAACAAGGATTGCTGCCTGATTTTTTTATTTGCGAACAAAATCTTTGTATGCCGACCAAATGATTTAAATGCTGATTTTTTGTGGCTAACCAAATTTTATGATTGCTGCCCATTTCATTACTTCTCTAAAAAAAAGCTTAGTCTTGATCTGTCTGTCTCAACTGCTTATTTTGTAATTGTAAGACTACATAGCCTTATTGCTATCGAATTGTTAGGAAAAACGGCTAAAATTATTAGTCAATACTCTTATTAGACTTTCTGTTATTTTTGACGTGATAACGTCTAATAAATCGATGAACGCCGGCTGCACGCACGAGAAATGGTCACGTTCCGCCTGAGCCGAGCGACGAGCGTGTAAGCGAGAGCACGAAACAAGCGATAGAGAGGCACGATCGGCCTAAGCGTTCGGTTTGTGACGCATCATCTTTCTTCCACTCCAGTATTTTCTCCAGCATTTTCACCAATGTTTTCTTTTTAACCTTTTTAACAATTTTTTTTGCACAAAGGTTCCATAAATGACCTAATTGAGCATTTTTTAAAATTCCCTCGGGAACGGGAATAAATACGATCAGGGAGGGTTATGCCGATGGGCACCCGCTAGTTATCAACAAAGTTCAATTCGCATTTTTTTGGGTTTTGCCATATAACTTTATTTGTTTTTTTATCAAACACAAAGACAGCCATAAACAGACCTGCAAACAAAATCACGGTCTAAACATATCATCAACACCTATCTAACACATAGGATAAGTCTTTACCAACACAATATGACTCATTTGTTACTTGAAAATAAATTATTATTACGTTTTTCTGTTCAGATCGTGAGGCGTGCTGAAAAGCTGGTGATGTGGCGGAAACATGTGGCGCGAGTGGCGCTGGCTTGTGGTCACGCTGAACGCTGTCGCTGCTCTGTCGCCCGTCATTAAGATTGGTAAGAAAAGTCGATGGTAAGAAGGACCAATCCGGGTCGAAGGACCAATCCGGCTCGAAGGATCAATTAAGTTCGAAGGTCACATTTTGCTAGAAGAACAAACGGATTCAAAGGATCATTTTAATTCCAAGGGATTGGTTTAGTACAAAATATTCGGGTGCAAAGTACCTACATATTATTTGTTTATAAGTATAAGACTAGATGTTAAGATATTTTTTTTGTAAGAAAAGTACCTACAATACTTTAAAAAATCCGGCTCCGAAGGACCAATTTCTCGAGTCTTAATTCAATTGGTCCTTCGTACTAGACTAAGTACGTACATTTGGGTAACATAAAGTATGCAGAGACAATAGACTACCACTTGCTGCGACCTGGCAAATCTCTCGTGCTTCTACCACACCCACGCATGCTCGTCGGTTTCGGGTACTCTTTATCTGACTTTTCTTAAATACATCTCCGATCTGGCCGATGTAAGTACGCCTAGGTCGTCCTTTACCGAATCGTCCATTCACAACACCTTTTGTATAATATGTCTCGTTAAGAGCCTTCATTCATCCACTCAATATGATCAAACCACCTAAGTATTCCCTTTTCAATCCTAGTAAGTATTTTTCTTTTGGCTTCGACGTAAGCGGGTAAAAAGAAAAACATTTTTGAGAATATCATGCGTGTTTCCAGACAACCTCTTAACTCGCTTTACAATTGCAAATACATGATTATACCGCTCGCTGGTTATGCAAAACCCAATGGAATCGATGCAAACGTATTCAAATCTGCTATCTTTCAACCGACTTCAAAAAAAGAGTTTATCAATTCGACTGTATGTTTTTTTAATGTTTTTTATTTCCGAACTTTCGACTAGGTGAACCGATTTTGATGAATCTTTTCCTATTTGAAAGCTGGTGCTTCCCGTGTGGCCCATTTCAATTTGGTCCAGTTCTGACAATGGCGTCCTTGATAAAAACACATTTTCATTTCTCCGGGCGGAAAGCGGCAAATTTCGGCGCGCTGCGCTAAACGAAGTTGCAGCTTTACGCCTCCGTCGAAACGAAAAAAGTATACACACCTCGGGAAGTAAATAAGGAAGCCTCAGGTGAGACATTTCTTATTTTAATTCCCTAGGTGTGTAATACACTATTTTTACTCTTCAGAGCTCTATGTTATTCCAGGTGCTATCTTCACGGAGGAAGCCAGAGGGGGGAGCGCAGAACTGGCGTTCAAATACGCGGTGTACAGAATCAACAAGGAACGGAGTCTGTTTCCTGATAGCACTTTGGTGTACGACATACAGTATATAACCGCCAGGGACTCTTTCAGGACTTATAAGAAAGGTAAGTGTGAAGTAGTCAAAGTCAATTTTTTTTTATTTCTGTAGGTACAGTCAAGAGCAAGTAGAGCTTGACACATTGGACTTAACAACTTTTTTATTACAATTGCTTTAGAGGTCAGACTCGCACTACAAAGTGTAAAGCTTCATGTGCTCTTGACTATCCAAAGGTACACTTGAAACGTCAATAGTTTTAACAAGGCACTCTAAACTCGTCCATGAAGATTGGCTAAATGTAAACAGCAGCCCATCTCCACCGACGAGTTGCTGGTTCCAAATGCAGTACCCCGAGAAGAGCCAGCAAGAAACTCATGGTCAGCTCTTTTTAGGTAGTAGGGTCAAGTTCTCGTTCTAAAACTTAGTACTTTATTTAGCTTATATTTAATTTAGGAGCAGATGATAGCCCGGACGGTTAAGGAGCCGGTCGAAAATCAGTGAGGCTCGGGTTCGAATCCTGGCATGTACCAATGAGTTTTTCAAAAATTTACGTACATATTTATCACTATACGTCCTCGACGGTGAAGGAAAACATCGTGAGGAAACCCGCAGGTCTCAGAATTAATTCTGAGACATGTGTAAATAGACCTGGTCCGGCGATGGGCTCACCAACTATCACGTTTAGGGGTCCAAGGTATCTCGTGAAATGTGGGTATATCCAGTAATGGAATACCTCTGCCTACCCCCTCGGGGATGTAAGGCGTGAGATTATTTTATTTTATTTAAAAAAGGTTGCAACTTAATCGAAGATATGAAACATACCAAAAACCAAATAGGATCTCATACCAAAGGTTATCACAATGTGAAATCACAAATTACCATAAACAATTCAATATTTTTATTTAGAAGACAATTCAAAATGCAAATCCGCCTTCGTGAATACCGAATGCAATCAACGATCAAACAAATTATCAAGTCAAGCTTGACAACTTCGGGTTTAGCCAAAGAGATTAAAATATAATAAGGCATAGAGGGGACAAAGCGAGGAAAATTTGAAGTCAAAAGTTATTCCAAGTGGAATAAGTCTAGTACAATTTCGACCGAATGACAATTCGCGTTCATACTAACTGACATGACGCTTGAGCTTTAAACATGCTTCAAAGTTTTGTATGAAAATATTCCCAATGCCCCCTCTATGCCCTATTATATTTAAATCTCTTTGGGTTTAGCCAACAAAATATGTTTTCGAGGATTCTTATGAGAACACTACAACAAAACATTACATCGAATCTTATGAGATCGATCATGTTATTCATGTTGCATTGTAAGCTTATGATTATTATGTACTTATGAGTCACAGATACTCGAAATAAATGAATTATTATTATTATGAGCAAAGAGATTAAAATATAATTTAATCTCTTTGCTTATGAGCTACTTACAATAATAAGTTACCTATGGAAAGGAATGGTGATAATATTAAGTATGTAGGTACCTACTTAGGTACTTTAGAAATACCTTATTATAAATTAGCAGTTCAACAATTATAATTTCCGGACTCACTAGCTGTTTTATATGCATTCGTTGGTTATTACAGCTCTTAGTTATTTTATAAAACTCTGCGTTAGTATTTAGATCTTTAAATAATTAATTATATAAAGAAATCTAATGTTTTATTTTAAAAGATTTATACTGTGTAGCTTAGAAAAAAGCAAATAGCCAGACAAAAAAATCACGTTTTTTGTATAAGAGTTGTATTTATTGTACCTATTCTGTTTTTTAGTATTTGTTGTGACAGGGGTAACGGGCGGGCGGATAGCGGTGTCGTAGTAGGTAATAGGGTCCCTACGGAACCCTAATAAAGCGGCCTCAAATTATATATCCCGTAGAGAAACTTAGTACCGCGTACCAAGCTTGATATGTTGTGTTAATTGCGGCATTCATACTTTTTAGTTTCATGCCAAAACTTTTTTAAAATGGCGCTAGCTCGCCAGCAACAAAAAAACCCAACGAGGAATTTAATCTCCCGCCTTTTTAAAACAAAACCGACGAATTAAAAAAGTACCGCTTGCTACAAGGGTCCTCGAAACCCGCTTCCGGCTCCCACATTGCTTTTCCGGTATTCCGCCACGTTTCCTACTCTGTTTTTGTTTGCCTTTTGGTTTTTATTAAGCTTTGTTGTTTGTATTTATTTATGTTACACTCCAGGACCGAAAACGCTCACTGAGCGAAAAAACAGCTCACAACGAACACAATTCGTGTTATGGCTAATATGAAAACATTCACGACGCGTTGCGGCAATCACAGAAAAACCACATAGCGAAATTAGTGTCGTGGCTGTCCCACTGCGTTGACCACTACGCGTTGTGACCAGTTTTTTCGTTCAATGAGCGATTTCGATCTTTGAGCGTAACATTTATACTAATATGGAACCGAGCGGCTCTGCAGAGGATAATATCATTAAAATATATTCATATTAAGTAGGATCGTGTGTTTGTTTATTGAGTAATGTCTGGGAATGGAACTTCTGCACCGATTTTAAAGTGTATCGAAATTAAATGGACAGTGAGTTAAAATTCAAAAACACCTCTAAAATGTATTTGAATTTTCATTTTTCAATTATAGCAACTTTTTAAAAGATGCTAGCGGTTCTGCGCGGTTTCACCCGCGTAGTTCCCGTTCCCGTGGGAATAAGAGAATAAAATATAGCCTATGTTATTCAGAGATATTGTAGCTTTCCACTGGTGAAATAATTTTCAAAATCGGTCTAGTCATTTTTGAGTTTAGGTATTGATTACAAACATAGGTACAAATATTTCTTCTTTGTAATATTATTGTAGAAAACAACCAAAAAATTAAAATTAATTTATAAAAACTCACAAATTAAGTACCTAAATGTTATATATTATGTAAGTATATATTTATACCTATGTATTTATTTATGTAGGTAATAGTATGTGAGAGAATTTTCAATAATATTATATAGTGCACCGTCTACCCTAGTTCTAATATCTCAGTTTCATCCATCGTAAGGTTGTCTGGAAGAGATCGCTAAAAGCGATAAACCCATTGTACTTTAGTTAACGTTGGTATCCATATTGTGTTGTTTTTTGTGTACAGAGTTGTATTGTATGTCCGTCCGTTCCAGCGTGCACTCAAATCAAGTCGGGTTGCGTGGCGTTGTTCAGCAGTGGAGGCCCACTGCTCTCGGCGATCGGCGCGGTGAGCCGCTCGATGCACGCTCCGCACTTTCTCGCCGCGCCGAGCATGCTCGACAGTAAGTTGAAAAAACGTAGTCGAATGGTTGAAGTGTTACGGGACTAAAACTTATAGATAAAAATAAATCATCGTCAACCCATAACAGTCCACTGCTGAGATAAGGGTCTTTCCTCACACATGAGGAAGTATTAGCTATAATCTGGAATATGGTGTTGAGTAGTGATAGCCCGGACGGTTAAAGAGCCGGTCGAAAATCAGTGAGGCTCGGGTTCGAATCCTGGCATGTACCAATGAGTTTTTCAGAAACTTACGTTACATATTTATCACTAGCTCGACGGTGAAGGAAAACATCGTGAGGAAACCCGCAGGTCTCAGAATTAATTCTGAGACATGTGTAAATAGACCCGGTCCGGCGATGGGCTCACCACCTATTACGTTTAGGGGTCCAATGTATCTCGTGAAATGTGGGTATCCAGTAATGGAATATACCCCCTCGGGGATGAAAGGCCTGAGATTATTTATTTTTATTTATTTATGGTGTTAAGCGAGTTGCCACTTAACAGTCAAATATTTCCTCCATTCTTATGTTCTGTAAGTAAGCTTTGTTTTTCTATTTAAATGAGGAGTGAAATCATCTGACACAAGTATTTTTATACATAAAAGATGATTTCAACCTTATTGTTTGTATTTGCGATTTTTTACTGAATACAACATTTCTTTTCAAAGAGATTAAAATATAATAGGGCAAAGAAAGGCAAAAAAAGTGCTGCAATTGAGTACTAGAAACTATGACGTCACGCCTTGCTATTTCAGTACATTTTCCATAGTAAAATTTCGTTTTGACAGATCATAAAAAGTTACTGATTTGACTAGGTAGGACACTACCCTATTGCGACCGAATGACAGCTCGCGTTCATACTAACTCCCCTCCCCTCCCCCCTTCCCCTACTCCCACCCCAAAGGCCGACAACGCAGTTGTGACTCTCGAGTTGCAGGTGTCTATGGGCGACGGACGTCACTTACCATCAGGTGACCCGTCTGCTCGTTTGCCCCCTTTTTTATTATAAAAAAAAACTAAAAAGTTTTGTATAAAAATATTCCAAATGCCCCCTCTATGTCCTATTATATTTTAATCTCTTTGTTTCCTTTGATGTGTGCTATCTTTATTGCAGCGAATGACACGGAAAGCTACACCATCAACCTTTACCCATCGCGAGAGCTGATCATCAAGGCGTTCGCTGATCTTACAGCGCACCTCAACTGGAGCAGGATGGGGGTCATTTACGAGGACTATGGATACGGTAATGTGTCTTGTAATGGATAACCTTAAAAGATAGCCTTACGGTTAAAGAGTCTGCTTCACATGATGATAATCAGTGAGGCTCGGGTTCGAATCTTGGCATGTACCTATGAGTTTTTCAAAACTTACGTAGGTACATATTTATCACTAGCTGGACGGTGAAGGACAACATCGTTAGAAAACCCGCAGGTCCCAGAATTAATTCTGAGACATGTGTAAAAGACCCGGTCCGACGGATGCATAGCATAATGTGCAAGTCGCAAAATGAGCACTAGTGCAAATCGCAGAAGGTGCAGGTCTCAAAGGTGCAGGTAGTAAAACGTGCAGATCGTAAAACGAGCAGGTTGCGAAATGTGCAAATCGTAAAAGTGCAGAAACTTACTCTACAGTAAGTGTTGCAACCTGTTGAACCTATGCCTGTCATTTGTGTGTGGTCCCTAGTTTAACTGGTATAAAGGCCGACGGGTATTACGACGAGTAGGGAGTCTTTTTCCTTTTTTTTAATAAACTCAATTACTTGAAAAGTTTAGTAAAAGAGTAAAATATTATTTCAGGTGACTTAAACATCATAGATCTAGCCAAAGATGGTCGAGACATGTACGTGGTGCGATGCGAGGCGCCAGCCGAGTATCGACATGCGCTTACGCAGCTGAAGGCGCAGAAAGTCGAGCACATCATAGTGGATACCGACCCTAGACATTTGAGGATGTTGTCTAGAGCTGTAAGTGTTATTAAAAAATCTTTTTTTATTAGCCTATGTATTGTCCCACTGCTGAGCACAGGCCTCTCCTTCCTCCCTCCATTTATCTCTATCCTGTGCCTCCTCCGGCCACGTCCTCGAGAAGGCGTCCCAATTCATCCCGCTATCTCCTTAGGGTCTACCTCGGCGTCGACGGCCAGTTGGAACCCAGACAAACGTGGCCTGCCCATTCCCAAGCTTAGCAGATTTTTTGCCGACGTCAATAATTTGGGTTTTGGAGCGCAGCGTTGTGTTCCGGAAAAAAATCTTGACTTTAATCAAATCAAAATTAATTTATTTCTGTAGGGAAAAAAATACACTTAGAAACTTCAATAGTCGACGAGATAAACAGTGTACAAAACATTTTAAAATGTTCACAGGAAGAGGCATTTTTAAATTCTCACGTGCGTTATGGGGGGCGGGGGTCGAACCAAATCTCACGATATCTCACCGGGGATGAGGGTCGAAAAATCGCTAAATTTGATTTACCTGAAGTCTTACTAACTTTTTTTTTTTATAAAAAAAATAATTTAAAATAAAATTAATTTATTTCTGTAGGAAAAAAATTAGACTCAGAAACGTTAATAGTCTAATAACAAGGCACTCTAAACTCGTCCATGAAGATTGGCTGAATGTAAACAGCAGCCCATCTCCACCGACGAGTTGGTTCCAAATGCAGTACGAGAAGAATCAGCAACGAACTCAAGGGCAGCTCTTTTTAACGTCATGTCTAACGATAAAAGCCCAATCTATGGCAAAATGAGGAATTGTAGAGTATAGTGAGGTTTACTCCCCTCTAGCACACACACCACCGTCAAAATTCCTCTGGCTTTTAACCCTGTCATTGTGACCAGGGTACTGATAAATTTTCATTATCCTTCCAGATACTGCAACTGCAAATGAACAACGAAGATTATCACTACATATTCACTTCTTTAGTAAGTATTAGTACTTAATATCCTAAATAAATAAAAAATAAAATAAATAATCTCACGCCTTTGATCCCCGAGGGGAAGGCAAGAGGTATTCCGATTTCAAGATATATCTACTTTTCACGATATTGTTTGGACCCTTATACGTGATAGGTGGTGAGCCCATCGCCGGGTCTGTTACACATGCCTCAGAATTAATTCTGAATTATGTCCTATTAGTACTTAGTACTCGGAAACGCCTCCAGCGATTTTTATGAAATTTTATATACAGATACAATTTTGCATTTTAAGTTAACTTCATAATTGTATTTCCAGTAAAACACAATTTTCCAAAAAAAAAAAAATTTTCTCATTACTAACGGCATCTGCCGGTGAGAGGCCGTACAACTCACCCGGCAGATGGCGTTACGAGCAACGCGCGGTCTCTCAGGCACTACTGTTATATTGACATGTACTAATAAACTGTTCTTTACTAGTATTATACAGGATGACTTTTTTTACCGTCTGGAAAAAAATGTGGTGTGATAGGTAGACGTTTCCATACGGGGAAAAAATCAACCAGTACAGAGGAAAGATTTGTATTTTTGTATGTTTGTTACGAATAAACTCAAAAACTACTAGACCGATTTAAAAAATTCTTTCACCGAACGAAAGCTAGAAGATCCTTGAGTAACATGGGGCATATTTTATTCCCGTATTCCGACGGGAACGGGAACTACGAAGGTGGAACCGCGCAGAACCGCTAGTACTTAAATAAAAAAAATTGGTTGTCTGTAAAGTCCTATAATTAGAAGCTTTATTTACGTGATAACATCATAAGAAAACATTCGATCCGAGTCGATTGTGCCTCTCTATCGCTTGTTCCGCGCTCTCGCTTGCACGCTCGGCTCAGGCAGAACGTGACAATGAGTCATGCTTTTTCGTGCCAGAAGATGGCGTTCATCGATTTATAAGACGTTATCAAGTCGATAAAACAAAAAGAGAATATCTGTGTTTGTTCTACAGGATATGGAACTGTTTGACCTCGAAGACTTCTACTACAACCGGGTGAACATGAGTGGGTGGAGGCTTGTGGAGCGAGGCTCAGACAGAGTGAAGGAAGTCCTGCATGTCATGGAGAAGTTTCATCCGATTGGCGCTTCTATTCTTCAGGGAGGGCATATCAAGGTAAGAAGCCCGAATACACTAGAAACCTAGGCTCGAAGGCTCGGGTTCGAATCCTGGCATGTACCAATGAGTTTTTCAAAAACTTACGTACATATTAAAATTTATCACTAGCTCGATGGTGAAGGAAAACATCGTGAGGAAACCCGCAGGTCTCAGAATTAATTCTGAGACATGTGTAAATAGACCCGGTCCGGCGATGGGCTCACCACCTATCACGTTTAGGGGTCCAATGTATCTCGTGAAATGTGGGTATATCCAGTAATGGAATACCTCTACCTACCCCCTCGGGGATAAAAGGCGTGAGATTTTTAATTTTTATTTCTTTTTATACTTATATACCTAATATCTGTCAACAACTCTATTATTGAACTAGTAAATGTTTTTGCAGACTGAGCCAGCTCTGCTGTACGATGCGGTGCAGGTCTTGGCTCTAGCACTGGCTTCCACCAAAGAGGTGCATGTGACCAACGTGTCTTGCGAGACGGAGACTCCTTGGGCCCATGGGGGAGCCCTATTGGAGAATATTAATAAGGTAACAGCACCATTTGTGACCTATTTTTTATTTTTTTGTAGCCCCGTCTGAGTCCCAAGACTTTAGATGGGATAACGTCTTATAAATCGATGAACGCCGGCTGCAAGCACGAAAAAGTGTCACGTTCCGCCTGAGCCGAGCGATGGAGAGGCACGATCGGTCTAAGCGTTCGGCTTGTGACGCATCTGTCTCTCTTCTACTTCAGTATGCAATTTTTCATCATGTTTCCACTTATGAAGTTATCACGTAAAATTATCGTCCATAGACCGACTTTACAGACATTTTTCTAGGAAGACAAACAAAATGTCTTACAGCTTTGGAACTTGCGATGACCAATATTATATACCTAATAATATTACATGCCAAGGGAAGTAAAATAAAAAATGTCCCAGATCACGTGTAATTGTCGACCGAGGCGAAGCCAAGGTCTACAAACATGTTGTCTGAGGCTTTCTTATTTAATTTTACTTCCCGAGGTGTGTATACTTTTTTCTTATCGACGGAGGCGGAAAGCGGCAACTTTGCTTAGCGCGGAGGGCCGAAATTTGCAGCTTTCCGCCTGGAGAGATGAAAAACTGTTTATTTATTTATTTATCATTTAAAACATTACACAAACATCTAAAAAAAATAACACTAAAATAAACATTACAAACTAGTATAATTCAATATATACCACCACAGAATAAGTAATATAATGTAGTACTAAATACCACATATTATCTAATAATTATACATAACAATATTATTATATAAATCAAATTAAAATAAAATGACACTAAATTACTAACTAATTTCCTTAATTCCATTCCAGATTCAAACACACGGCTTAACCGGGCCAATAGAATTCCAGAACGGAGTCAGGACGAACTTCAACCTGGAACTGATGAGGCTGTCTGGGGGGGAGGAGGGGGGAGCGGTGCTGGCTGGGCAGTGGACGCCCAACGGTGGGCTTGTGATCACCGATCCTGCTGCTTACAGACGGGATCCACCGCCAAACGTCACTCTAACTATTGTTACTGTTGAAGTAAGAACTTCATCATCATCATCAACCCGTAACAGCTGTTTTTCATCACACACTTGGAAGTATGGTCTAACCGACTTCAAAAAAGGAGAAAGTTCTCAATTCGACTGTATGTTTTGTTTTATGTTTGTTACCTCAGAACTTTCGAATATGGTGAACCGATTTTGATGATTCTTTTTTAATTCAAAAGCTGGTGCTTTCCGTGTGGTCCCATTTAAATTTGGTCTAGTTCTGACAATAGCGTCCTTGAGAAAACCATACAAGTTGAAGTCGGTTTTTTCCTCTGTAGAGTTCTGTTTTTTTTTATCAAAATCCATATCTAATGATGGGATCCATAAGAAATTGAGAAAACTCTGAGATTTTGATTTCGGATATTTTCAGCAACATTCCAAGCATTTGCATTCAGAATTTATCAGTTTGGTCAAGTGGAACTGATGAAGAAGACCAAAAATTCTGTGTCAAACAATAATAATTTTTTCTTTGTTTGTGCTCTTGCCAATAGTCTTTCTTTCTTTACTCAGGAAAAACCGTATGTAATGGTGAAAGAAGGCTGGAACCTTCAGGGCAACGCGCGATTCGAAGGGTTCTGTATAGATCTCCTGGCGAGGGTGGCGGCAAGGGCAGGCTTCCACTACAGACTCCGACTCGTCCCTGACAACATGTATGGGGCACGAGATCCGGTGACTGGAAACTGGAATGGGATCGTTAGGGAACTTGTGGATAGGGTAAGTGGATTGTTGTGTAGTTTTGGTCCGAGTCTTTCACATACATACTTCTCAAACCCACTTTATTCTCTATATCTCTTGCACACAAACACCCCTGCCCTCTCTCTCTCTCATAAACATAATAATATTATATTTTAGACTTTGATAGTGCGTTTCGGTTTCTACAGACGGCATCCAGCGCCATCTATTGAGCATATAATATGGTACAACAATAGCGTTTACATTACTTCTCTCTTGCAGGGTAGGGTTACTTCTCTCTTTCGCACAGTGCACACATACACAAGCTTAGTGTAGGTATTTTTGAAAAAAATGCCCAAAAATGGTATTAGATTCATTGAAATTTATTTTATTCATACCCCTATTATTGGTGATATTTAGTAATGCAAAAATCACGGAGCCTCTGTCACACACACTAATTATTTGTTCAGCGCCATCTATTGAGGACGGTTATACAACCTTTATATCACTTCCAGAAAGCTGACATCGCCGTGGCCTCAATGACCATCAATTACGCCCGGGAAGCTGTAATAGACTTCACCAAACCTTTCATGAATCTTGGGATCGGCATATTATTTAAGGTAATTATATTGATGGAATAATTAGGTGACATATAAATAATCTCACGCCTTTTATCCCCGAGAGAGTAGGCAAAGGCATTCATTTTCTGAAAATACCCACTTTTCACGAGAATATTGGACCCCTAAACGTGATAGGTGCTGAGCCCGTCGCCGGACCGGGTCTGTTACACATGCCTCAGAATTAATCAGCTGATTGAAGCAGAACTTTCTTTCTTTCAACTTAGCAAATCCGCAGAAGATCTAAAGACGTAGACGTAAGAATTACCTAAACCGATGAATGTAAGACAAGTGGGCGTCCAGAGAAAGTGACTGATTGTTGAGAGTAATTTTCTAAGAATAGTGTAAGGTTAAATTAAGCGAAGAAGACCAAAGAAAAGTTTGATGGTTAAAAAGGATTTGAATAGAATGCAAATAATGCGAACCAAATTTGGATGGGTGAGTGTGAACCAATACGATAAAAAATATGATAGCAAATAGAATGATATTGTGATGTTTCAAGGTGCCAACATCGCAACCAACTCGTCTATTCAGCTTCCTGAACCCTCTGGCGATCGAGATCTGGCTTTACGTCCTTGCCGCTTACGTGCTGGTGTCTTTCACTCTATTCGTGATGGCCAGGTTTTCGCCATACGAGTGGTGAGTACAAAAAATTAAATTAAAAAAATCCCTAGCAAATAAATGTACTAAGTCTAATATCGTTATCAATATTATATAAGATTAGTTGACATTAGATCTTTGAGTATTAACCCAACAGGAGACGTCACGCGCACTAGTTTCTTTGCAAAATTTCTTTGCAAAAAAGTCTGCCAATATCTGCGGGGGGGCGGACGAGAAAACAAACGCAAATAATGTTAAAACAAACGCATTTTTTGACAAAACAATTAAACACTGGCTTCAACTAGATGCACAAAAATACATTCACAAATCCAAGCACTCCGTGAACTCAAAAAAACAAGTTGTATAGAACAGGTATGCGTATTGACCGACACTTTTTTTTGGCAAAGGGGAACGCCTGTCAGTGACGTCTCCGGTTCGTTTAATACTCAAAGACTAGGGGGTAGGTAGACGTGTTTCACTTCTCGAAGTACCCACGATTCACCAGCATTTTCTTTGGACTCTTATAAGAATAGGCGGTGAGCCGATGTTTTCATTCACCGTCGAGCTAGTAATAAATATGTACATACCTACTTAAGTTTTTGAAAAACTCATTGGTGCAGTGAAGAGCACATGAAGCTTTACACTTGTAGTGCAAGTCTGATCTCTAAGGCGATTGTAATACTTTACAGCCTTATCTGTATTCAGTACAGTGTATTGTAATCAAAGAGATTTAAATATAATAAGGCATAGAGGGGACAAAGCGAGGAAAATTTGAAGTCAAAAGTTATTCCAAGTAGAATAAGTCTACTACAATTTCGACCGAATGACAGCTCGCGTTCCTACTAACTGACATGACAAGGACATGACGCTTACGCTTCAAAGTTTTGTATGAAAATATTCCCAATGCCCCCTCTATGCCCTATTATATTTAAATCTCTTTGATTGGAATGTTCACAGGTCAACGAGCACCCATGTGTGCGGTCATGAGACTAAACTGCTGACCAATCAGTTCAGCGTCTGCAACTCCATCTGGTTCATAACTGGTACTTTCTTGCGGCAAGGATCTGGACTTAACCCTAAGGTAAGCTGTGTGTTCACGGATCAAATAAGTGACGTCCTTCAAAAAGCTGGGGTCCGGAGTGCGAAGAATAAAAGAGCGTGCATGAAAAGGCTTATGGATGTGAAGGATGCAAAAGAAGTATGCAGAGATCGAGCAAAGTGGCGATCCATCGTCTCTGCCTACCCCTGTGGAACAATGGCGTGAGCTTTATGTATGTACTAGCACCCGCGTAGTTCCCGTTCCCGTGGGAATACGGGGATGAAATATAGCCTATGTGTTATTCTGATGTATAAGCTATATAATTGTAAAGTTTCATCAAAATCCGTTCGGTAGTTTTTGCGTGAAAGAGGAACAAACATCCATCCAGACATCCATACATCCAGACATCCATCCAAAAAAACTTTCGCGTTTATAATATTAGTAGGATGTGTTATTCTGATGTATAAGCTATATAACTGTAAAGTTTTATCAAAATCAGTTCGGTAGTTTTTGCGTGAAAGAGGAACTAACATCCATCCAGACATCCATACAAACTTGCGTTTATAATCCTTATAGCATATGTGTTATTCTGATGTATAAGCTATATAATTGTAAAGTTTCATCAAAATCCGTTCGGTAGTTTTTGCGTGAAAGAGGAACAAACATCCATCCAGACATCCATACATCCAGACATCCATCCAAAAAAACTTTCGCGTTTATAATATTAGTAGGATGTGTTATTCTGATGTATAAGCTATATAACTGTAAAGTTTTATCAAAATCCGTTCGGTAGTTTTTGCGTGAAAGAGGAACTAACATCCATCCAGACATCCAGAAGAGGGCGCTGCAGTGCGCAAGTAAACATCGTATCCCTGTTACTTTATTCGAAATAAATAGTTTTGTATATTTTTCGTGAAAGGACGCATAATGTAAGTCTTTTCTATAACAGCCTGAAGCTAAATAATTTAAAGTGAAGTAATAACCAGTGAATATAACTAGGTTAACAGCATAAATACCTGCCGGTTCGTTTCTGTTGTTTACATCTAAAAACCAGCGTTTACAAGAAAGTATCAAGCATCACATCAAAAAATACATCCTGTGAATAAGAATGAAGATATTGCATCCGGAATAAGGTACAATTATAGTAAATTAAATTTTTTCATAACCTTAAAACAAATAATACGCAGATAGTAACAGTTTATCTACAAAAAAAAAACAAGTGGCGCCATCTAGAGTTTAAAAGCAATACCAGTGTATACCCATAACATTGATACATTGCTGACATGCTATAGTACTCCACCAGAGAGCTCTACTTGGTTTTACGAAAAATAATATCCGTAATATTAAATAATACTAATATGGCATCCAAGTGCGCAAACTGCGTCCAAAAAATACCAAACCGAGAATTTTTAACCTGTACGCTATGCAAAGAGAAATATGATTTAAACTGTGCTAATGTCTCCATCCAGAGGTTTTACAGTACAATGACCCCCCAACGCAAAAAATCTTGGGTCTGCAGATTATGTGTGCGCAAAACACCGATGTCCGAAAGCAGTTGTCACAGCGATTCTGAAACCCTCACAAACCAAAGAGATTTACCGCAAACGCCTATAATAACGATAAGGAAGAAAAGAATAGTAGCACAAAATGATTCCACCAGCTCCAATGATCTTAACTTATTAGGCGACACAATTAATACAGGAGATTCTCCTAAGTCCGCCAGTTCAAAAGACAGACAGGGTGAGCATATAACGCTGGACAGCATAAACAAACTTTTAGAAATGAACCTTCAAAAAAACAATAATTCCATAATCTCAGAAAAAAGGTCAATAATACAAATTGAAATAGAAAGTGCAATGACTGAACTAAGATATGAAATAAACCAGAATAAGGAAAAAGCAATAAGAGAACACGCAAAATTACAAGAAGAAATACAATTCCAAAATAATAGGATTCAGCTTTTGTATCACGAACATAAGACCATACAAACCGATATTCAAAAATTACAATCCAAAATAGAGAATCAAAACCACACTCTAAAAGAAACTACTACTACATCTGATACCACCAAAACCTTTGTATTATACGGACTATTGGAAAATTACTGGGATACTGAAGAACAGATTCACGACCGCGTAATTCAAGCCATTTATGAAATCCTTAATGTGGATTTATCAGGTTACATTGAAGCGCTATCTCGCATCGGGAAAAAAGGCTCTAGAAGGCCTATACGCGTCGAACTTCTCTCAAAGAGAATGACTAGCCACATTTTGCAGAACGGACGATTTTTTAAGGACACAGGCCTCGCTGTCTCCCAATATCTAGACGAAACAGCTCTACAAGAGCGAAATCTCTTGAGACAGGCATTAATATCCGCAAGAAGAAATGGCCAACATGCGTACATCAGAAATAATAAGCTCATAATTGATGGAAAAGATATAGCTCCGCAAGATTTCAATACATATAGAACACAAAATACTACAAACAATAATATAAACAATATATTATCTTCTAGAGGGAAAACACAAACAGAAGCTTTACCTAACCAGGTAGAGATTGACCAAAATACAAATCCTGACGAACCAAGTCATAACTTTCGAAGGTTTCAAAATAATATTCCAAAACACACGGAGCATCATACCAAAAATACATCTTTTGGAAGCACTTCTGGAAGAAACTCCGGATATCAAGGCCCTCTGCATCACTGAAACTTGGCTCTATGATGATAGACTTCAGTGTGTAAATATAAATGGATATTTTATAGCAACATCCTTTTGCCGACAAAAACAAGAAGGAGGAGGCGTTTGTATATTATTAAAAAACCTCATAGATTATACGGAACGCGAAGATATTAGAAGTTTTTCTATTGAGTCGATTTTCGAAATTTGTGCTATAGAAATTAAGAAAATTAATGTTATATTAATCACTTTGTATTGGCCAAATAGCAATAAGAACATTGAAACTTTCTACAGCCAACTCGAAAAATTAATGAAAATGCTAGATGTGAAGGATAAAAATAAGTCTATTATCTTGGGTGGTGATTTTAACATAAATTATCTCATCCACAGTAAAAAGAAAAGACTCTCTAATTTAATGTCCACCTTCAACTTTAAACAAAATGTAAAAGAAGCAACTCGCATAACTGAAAAAAGTAAAACTTGCATAGACTTAATATTTACAAATTTGAAAAATATAAAATTAAATATCGTTGTACAACAATTCGGCTTTTCAGACCATAAAGGAATTCTCTTATCATTACAATTACCAAAATTTACCTTAAAACATTTAATAGTTAAAAAACGGATGTTTACCGACCGCAACATTAACAGCTTCCTAGACGAAATTAAATCCATTAATTGGCAAGATGTCATAAAACCCGATAATGACATTAATTACAATTACAACTTATTCATAACTACATTATAACGAATCCTAGATAAATGTATACCTAAAAAAACTATAAAAATCCATCAAAATCGTAAGCTTACCTGGCTTACAACAGGAATTAAAAAATCTTGTCAAAATAAAAGACTTTTAAAAACTTTTTTATCACAAACAGACAACATCATAATACATAAATATTATAAACTATATGAAAAAACTCTTAAAAAGCTAATAAATAAAGCAAAGAAAACAATAAATATATCTAAATTCAATAAGTCAACAAATAAAATGCAAACTATGTGGCATATAATAAATAGTGAAACTAATAAAAACTCATCAAAAATTAAACAAAATATAACACTTAAAATTAATAATAACAACATAACCAATCCTAAAATTATAGCTAATACATTTAATAGATTTTTTACTCAAGTATGTAAAATTAATTCCTTGCAATTGACACCTAGTAAAACTGTTGATCAAATTACTGTAACAAACCAAATAGAAAATACCCTTTATCTACAACCAGTTCAG
Source organism: Ethmia dodecea (assembly GCA_963855545.1). NCBI lineage: Eukaryota > Metazoa > Arthropoda > Insecta > Lepidoptera > Depressariidae > Ethmia > Ethmia dodecea. The sequence goes on from OY979454.1 coordinate 13,201,027, forward strand.
ACCAAAGAAATACATTCTATAATTATGAAATTAAAAAATAAATTAAGTCACGGTATCGATGAAATCCCCCCAGTCTTAATAAAAAAATGCGCTGATTATTTAACCCTCCCATACACTCTACTTATTAACCAGTCTCTATCTGAAGGAATCTTTCCAAATGCCCTTAAAACATCTATTGTAAAACCAATCCATAAAAAAGGCGATAAAGCAGATCCCAGCAATTATCGCCCTATAGCATTATTACCAACGTCATCTAAAATATTCGAATCAGTAATGTGCAAAAAACTTTACTCGTTTTACGAAAAATATAAAATACTGGACGAAAACCAAAACGGGTTTAGGAAAAATCGCTCTACAACACTAGCAATCTACAAATTTACACAGAAAATCCTTGATACGCTTAATACAAAAAAATATGCAGTAGGTTTATTACTCGATATGAGTAAGGCCTACGATAGAGTTAATTACGACATACTCTTGGCCAAACTCTACGGAACCGGGATAAGAGGGATTACACACAAATGGTTCCAGTCGTATCTCTTAGAGCGAGAACAATACGTGGAAATCGAAAATATTAACTTTGAAACTGGAAATGAAATGTGCGATCAGAAAAAATTAATATTGAAAATTCAATCCCGCAGGGCAGCGTCTTAGGATGTATCCTATTTTTAATATACATCAACGATTTACCAAAAATATTGAACGAACACAGTACTCTTTTTGCAGATGATGTATCCATTCTATTTTCCTGCACTAATGTCAATGAGTTACAACCAAAACTGGACTTAACACTTAAAAATATCCTAACTTGGCTGAGTGCCCATAACCTAGAATTAAACTTCAATGAAACTAAAATTATACAATTTCGACCATCTCAAAAAGCCCCACTTAAAATAAACTATGAATATAATAATATAAAAATAAAAACGGAAAATTTTGCTACCCTCCTAGGTGTTGAAATAGATTCAAATTTAAACTGGAAACCACATATTGATAAATTAAGTAAAAAATTGTCAAGCTTTATATTTGTACTAAATAATTTAAAAAGGGTAACCGATTTCAAAACAGCTCTTACAGCTTATTACGCTTACGCCCACTCTCGACTCATGTATGGAATAATTCTATGGGGTAACTGTACAAATATTCAGGACATCTTCATCTTACAAAAGAAATGTATAAGAATAATAACAAATATTAAAAACACAGACTCTTGCAAACCTTTGTTTAAAAAGCACAAAATACTTACCCTAACTTCCATATATATATTAGAATGTTGTAAATTTATAAAGAAAAATACGCACCTTTACTCCCCCATAAATAATAATACAATTAAACGAAATAATAGAAACCTCAACCAGCTGCAACTGCCATTTACCACTCTAAGTCTATATAGATCTGGTCCACATTCGATGGCAATCCGAATATATAATAGTATCCCAAATGACATAAAATGTGAACAAAACTTCTCTGCTTTCGAAAGATCTCTTAAATTATACCTCATATGTAATGCATTTTATAATTTGGAAGAGCTAGGTATTTCAAAATAAAATTTATATAAGAAGATTGTTATTTTGGTTTATTTTTATTTTATTTTATTTTGTAATATTTTTAGTATTAAGTTTTAACATTTTCAAATATATAATTTCAAATTTTATTCATAACTGTGTTTATTAAGTAGTGTATAAGTATTTCTTATAAATAAGCAACAGTGGTGCTCTCTTAATTTGCGGTGCCCCTACGGGGTGTCATTATGTTTTAGTGCTTTTATAATGTAACACCTTTATCACCATGTGACATGCAAATAAATAAATAAATAAATCCATACAAACTTGCGTTTATAATCCTTATAGCATATGTGTTATTCTGATGTATAAGCTATATAATTGTAAAGTTTCATCAAAATCCGTTCGGTAGTTTTTGCGTGAAAGAGGAACAAACATCCATCCAGACATCCATACATCCAGACATCCATCCAAAAAAACTTTCGCGTTTATAATATTAGTAGGATGTATGAGCTCTGTATTTTGAGGCACCAACTTTGCACTAATGACAGGTAACTGACGTGGACACACCGACGTCAGACATCGATATGCCGATGTCGGTCATTCAAAATAATTCACATTAAAAAAAACTAAAATATTTATTACTTCATCTGAACTCAATCTACATTGTGTTGAAGTGCTCTTTTTGAGTTTATAAATAACTTGTGTAAACGTAGGCTAAGTTAGTAACAGTTTTAGGTAGGTGAAGGAAAACATGAAACGTAAGGAAACCCGCAGGTTGGGACCTGCGGGTTTCCTTACGTTTCATGTTTTCCTGGGGGATTAATTCTGAGGCATGTGTTGTTGTTCTCGGGTCTGTTGACCCGGTCCGGCGATGGGCTCACTACTTAACACAAAAATGAAAATGTATTTTATTCTGTAGGTAATAAGAATTACACTTAGAAGAGTCAATAGTCTAATAACAAGGCACACTAAAGTCGTCCATGAAGGTTGGCTAAATGTAAACAGCAGGCCATCTCCACAGACAAATTGCTGGTTCCAAATGCAGTACCTCCTTACCTACCTCGGGGATAAAAGGCGTGAGATTGATATTGACGTGACAACGTCTTATAATTCGATGAAGCCGGCTGCACGCATGAAAAAATATGACGTATGCAGCGTTACTTCGATTTAAGGCTTGGAGTGCAAGCGAGAGCGCGCAACGAGTGACAAAGAGGCACAATCCATTCCTTGTCACGTTCAACTATGGTCAGTAAACCGACTTTACAGACAACCGATTTTTTTATATTTTTTTAATTCACAGGCAACCTCAACCCGCATAGTGGGCGGAATATGGTGGTTCTTTACACTCATCATTCTCTCATCATACACCGCGAATCTGGCAGCGTTCCTCACAGTAGAGAGGACAGTACTCCCGATACAAAGCGCGGCGGACTTGGCCGCGCAGAACAGTATCCAGTATGGTACTCTGAACGGGGGATCGACTATGACGTTCTTTAGGGTGAGTATGAATCATCATTTTCTTGCCCTTTCCCCCAAAGTTTTTTTTATTATTTTATTTATTCAGAACTCAAAGTAAAATTAATAATTCCTTTATGGGTTTGTGTTTACGCTTTTACAACAAGATACCTAAAGCTGTTGTAGATTTGCCAGTGATTAATGGCATATTATAAGTTAGATGAATATTTGAATGACAATGATGTTTGGTGTAAATTTTCTCCAGCTCAGCAAAGCACTAAAACCATGTAACTTGTACTTTGTATTGTATTGATTGTTTAAAAGAATAATGTGTTGAGGAGTTTCTTGCCCCGGTTCTTCTCATCAACTATACATACCGAAGCGGTGGAGTCGCAATAACTTTCGAAAAGAGGACTTATAAGTCCCTACATTAATTAAAAACTTTTGACTTTGACTCATGCAGTCGTATACAAACATGCTTAAAATGAGTTAGGTATGACTGACACCTGGTTCAGACCTGGAGGTTCCTTAAAATAATTTTAACATAGTATAAAATACAAGCAGCGGTGTCGGACTCAATTACTTTAAATCCATTTTTCTACAATTTTTAATCCTGATAATGTTAATATTAAAGTAAAGATGAGTTATATTCATACTGCGCGCGATTGGATATTGATCCGCTACGACTGGCTACAACATGTACAGTCAAGAGCACGCTAAGCTGGACACTTATGATTTGAACCGGTGTATTCTATAGGTGCAGTCTATATCAGCATAAACTGGTAGTGTAAAGCTTGACTTGCTCTTGACTGTACATACTAACTTCTTAGCGTATTTATAGGATTCAACAATGACGGCGAATTATGATACCGAACGAATAATAAAGAAATACAACTATCTGTCAAGAAGTCGTTTGAAATACGACTAGGTGAAAAATGCTAACATTCGCTACTACAATGCGACTAAATAAAATTAGACCAATTATCTACATGTCGGCTTCAGTTTCCGCGCTCTAGTAAGATATCTACGTATTTTGTTATATAAAATCTTTGATTTTCCCATTATTTGGGGTCGGCGTAGTATGTTTTCTCCTTCCATTTAGATCTATCATACGTCATAACTACATCTTATCTCAGCTGCATGCAGTATCCTTTCATCCTCCTTCTTATGGGCCCAACATTCCGATCCATACATTAATAATATAATAATTTAATAATAATAGTAATTTTTATTTCTCTCAACAACCATGTAGCTTAAGATAGGTACAGAATTGAGTTTAACCTATACTAAAACCTGTAAGCGTGAGAGACTGGTGCCTAAGATAGGTACAGAGCCTGTAGTATAGGTCGCCAGGGTCCCACCCCAAACAAAGTTACTAATTTAAGGTTTGATATACCTACATATATGTAAACTGCTACATTGTTCAATATACACTGTTTCTGTCTGTCTATAAATCTCGACTTATATCCAGGACTCCAACATAGACATCTACCAGAAGATGTGGCAGCATATGTCGACGGCGTCGCCTCCGGCGCTCGTGTCGTCCTACGAGGAAGGCGTAAGGCGCGTCCTGGCAGGAAACTACGCTTTCCTGATGGAGTCCACAATGTTGGACCACAGGGTGCAGAGGGACTGCAATCTGACGCAGATTGGGGGACTGCTGGACTCTAAGGTAATTCTAGAAAGACGGGATGGTAATGTTACCTCAGAACTTTCATCTGGGTGAACCGATTTTGATGATTCTTTTTTATTTAAAAAGGTGCTTCCCGTGTGGTCCCATTTCAATTGGGTAGTTGACAGCATCGAAATTAAATTGCGAGTAGTCATACATTAAAAAGATTATCCCAAAACACCTCAAAATATGTATTTCGATTTTCAATTTACAATTATAGCAAATTTAAAAATAATAAAACAATCAAAAAAAGTGCTGCAATTGAGTACTACAAACTATGACGTCACGGTTTGCTATTTCAGTACGTTTTCCATAGTAAAATTTCGTTTTGACAGATCGTAAAAAGTAACTGATTTGACTAGGTAGGACACAACCTTATTGGCCCAGTTCTGACTGGCATCCATGAGAAGACCATATAAGTCTTAAATTTGCACTAAATATGCGCGCTGGAATGGACGAATAACTCAATATCACGCTAACCGATTTCGATGATTCTTTTTTAACCGACTTCAAAAAAGGAAGAGGTTCTCAATTCCACTGTATTTTTTTTCTATTATTCGTTGAAATCGGTTTTTATTTATTCATATTTATCTACTTTATCGTTGTTTCAAAAAAGTACACTTAGAAACGTCAATAGTCTAATAACAATGCACTCGTAAACTCGTCCTTGAAGATTGGCTAAATGTAAACAGCAGCCCATCTCCACCGACGAGTTGCGGGTTCCAAATGCAGTACCGAGAAGAACCAGCATGAAACTTAACCAAAAAGCGACTTTGTTTTGTACTATTTAGAGATCATTTTTCCAGGGCTACGGAATAGCCACCTGGAAAGGCAGCCCGTGGAGAGACAAGATATCGCTGGCTATCCTAGAGCTGCAAGAGAAGGGGGTTATTCAGATTCTATACGATAAATGGTGGAAGAATACTGGAGATGTATGCAACAGGGACGGGAAGGACAGCAAAGCTAATCCTTTGGGAGTCCAGAACATTGGTGAGTTGTAGTACTCGTAATAAAAAAATAAAAAAATCTCACGCCTTTTATCCCCGAGGGGGTAGGCAGAGGTATTCTTCATTAATTACTGGATATACCCACTTTTCACGAGATACATTGGACCCCTAAACGTGATAGGTGGTGAGCCAATCGCCGGACCGGGTCTATTTACACATGTCTCAGAATTAATTCTGAGACCTGCGGGTTTCCCCACGATGTTTTCCTTCACCGTCGAGCTAGTGATAAATATGTACGATATGTACGATAGCGAAAAACAAACGAAATTATGTAACCCAATTTAGTATTAAGTAACAATTGATTAAAAGAATATTGTGTTGAGGAGTTTCTTGCCCCGCTTCTTCTCCTCAACCATGCATGCTGAAGCGGTGGAGTTGAAATGACGTTCAATAAGTGGACTTGTAAGTTCCTATTTTGAATAAAACATTTTGACTTTGACTTTGACTTTGACTTTGTACGTAAGTTTTTGAAAAACTCATCGGTACATGCCTGGATTCGAACCCGAGCCTCACTGATTTTCGGCTGGCTCTTTAACCGTAAAGGCTGCTCTAATAATATTAAGTAATATAGTAAATTGTGGGACACAATTCACACTCGCTTATTTAGTCCCAAACTAGGCAGGTCCTGTACTATGGGTACTAAACAACTGATAGACATACTTATATAAATATTAAACGACCAGACACGAAGCCAATAGGCATTTTCATGCACACAAATGTTGGCCCCGAGCGGGGATCGAACCCGCGACCTCCGACTCAGAAGGCAGGGTCACTACCAACTGAGCCAACAGGACCGTCAATATAAAATACCTTACAGGTGGAGTCTTCGTGACTCTTCTCTGCGGACTGGTGGTGGCCATAGTGGTGGCAATTCTGGAGTTCTGCTGGAACACCAGGAAGAATGCTTCGCAGGGACGCCAGTCGCTCTGCAGTGAAATGGGGCAGGTAAGAGAATTAAAGAATGATAAACTGACTGACTGATTGGTGATGTATCAACGCACAGCCTAAGCCTTAGGGTCTAGAGCCTTGAAATTTTGCACATAGATAGCTTATACAGTGTAAGCATCCACTAAGAAATGATTGTGCAAAATTCAGCCCCTAAATGGGTCAAATAAAAGCTAGTCTACTATATAAAAATAAGTCGGGTTTTCCTTCCTGACGATATAACTCCAGAACTGACGAACCGATTTCCACGGTTTTGCATTCGTTGGAAAGGTCTCGGGCTCCGTGAGGTTTATAGCAAAGAAAATTCTTATAAGCATTGCCCCCGTGCGAAGCCGGGGCGGGTCGCTAGTTATCTATAAAAACGGCAAAAAAATCACGTTTGTTGTATGGGAGCCCCACTTAAATATTTATTTTATTTTGTTTGTAGTTTTTGTTGTTAGAGCGGCAAAAGAAATACATAATTTGTGAAAATTTCAACTGTCTAGCTATCGTGGTTCTTGAGATACAGCCTGGTGACGGACAGACGGACGGACAGACAGCCAAGTCATTACTAATACATACCTACATACATACATAAGGCTCACGCCATTGTCCCACAGGGGTAGGCAGAGACGATGAATCGCCACTTTGCTCGATCTCTGCATACTTCTTTCGCTTCCTTCACATCCATAAGCCTTTTCATGCACGCTCTTTTATTCTTCGCACTCCGGACCCCAGCTTTCTGAAGGACGTCACTTATTTGATCCGTGAACGTCCTTCTGGGGCGTCCTCTTTCCTTGCATCCTTCAACATTCGCACCATAAATCTCAAGTCTAAGTAATAGGGTCCCGTTTTTACCCTTTGGGTACGGAACCCTTAAATGACAGACTTCCCTACAAATTTTCCTAAGGTCCTAAGGAAAGAATAAAAAGAATTTATTTCAGAAAGTCTTCTACAAAATTCCATGCTTTTTTAGCAAACTTAATTTTGCGGTCCAAAAATAAATAAATTTATATATTTTTCCTACTGGTGGGAAACGGTCATTTTGAAAACGGACATTCTGGGAAACTGACATATTGGGAAGTGGTCTTTATGTACCTAAAGGCTGGCGTTCAGCGAAGTTGCCCAAAAATCCCTTCTTGTTTCTCATTGACGTGTACAAAATTTCTAGAAACAGTGGTTCCCAATACTTACGGAATTTGGTGTGATTCGCCTTGAAGTGAACTCTTGAATTTCCAGGAATTGAGAACTGCAATGCGGGGTGGCTCGTCCAGCAGAACGGCGCTAAGACCTGGATGTTCCAGGTGTTCACCAGCCACGCATGTGCCACCTGCATCTTCCAGATACGAGGTAGGCGTAAACCGAGACAATGTCATCTTTTTTTTCTACCACAGTCATTTCTAGATGAGTACTTAATCAAAATGAGCTCCACACAAGGTGTATTTGCTTAGGTGTTATCATCGCCTACCTTTGACGTGTTGTTAGCTTGGAAATCGTTAAGCCATGTCATACGCTTGGGTGGCTTGAAAATTCTGACAGTTAGGTGGCCACTGCCTAACACCATCTCACAATCCGCGGTGGGTTCGCGTGGGAGACTATAGTCCATACTTCCTCGTATGTGCGGAGAGACCCTTAGCTTAGCAGTGGGCTGTTACGGGTTGGTGATGATGATGTTTAGTTTTAATTTCATTCGTAGATCCAAGACACACCAAACAGCACAATTGAGCTGAAGGAGCTTAGGTGGTCGTAGCGCACCCCGCGGCGAGGACCGGCCTCTGCGCCGTCTTCGCCCCAGCGCTGCCCGCGACACATACAGCGCTGCCAGCACTACAGTGAGTCACACGCTTACACATACACACTGTTATATACTCTTCTTAGTTAATAATAACCTCCTTTATGTAATTGCCATACAATCGACGAGACTACGTTTTTGATGTAAACCGTCACTCAAATAAATACCATGAATTCTATATTGATATATTTTATTTGGGAATGTAAAATTGGCGACGAGAATATACTACGATGGCTACAAACGAACTAAATAAGTACAAAAAAATCACGAAGCTGCCTTCGCGGCTTGCTTACACGCAAAGAAAATTATTTACAAGGAGTAAGTAACTTACCCGATTACGAACTTTCAACCGAATTACAAAACATAACAGAAATACGAAATAGATACGAAGAATGCCAAGCAAACATAGAATACCTTACAGAAGAAACGAACTTAGACGCAGAAATACAAAATAGATTCGAATTTGAAGGAACAATTACAAAGATTTCGAATATCCTGAATAGAATGAAGAAACATACGACTACACCCAACCCTAACCAAAGAAACGAGAATAATATAAACGACAATTAACACCGTGTACCGAAAATTCAATTTCAGCCATTTCAAAGCAATTCAGAAACGTTCAAAAACTTTATTCGAAGACTGGAACTTTACATAGATTTGAGTCAGGTAATTGATAGCAACACAAAGACCCAGATTCTACTTTCAATGCTCACCCCGGAGTTACATGAGAAAGCTTACGACCTATGTGCCCCGGACGACCCTAAAATCAAGACATTTGAAACCCTATCCAAGATACTTGATGAATACATCGATCCTGTCCCAGGACCATACGCACTTCAACACAAATTTATCTCACGCCTGCAGAACGAATGCGAAACAATACCAGTCTACGCAGCTACATTAAGAAAACTTACAACTAATTGCGGTTTTAAATGTAACAATTGTCAGAAATCCATAGCTGATAATTTTCTCTGCCTACAATTTATCCGGGGACTACAAGACAGTGACATCAGAACCAAATTACTTCAAAACAAAGAGACTGCAACATTCACCGACATAATACAAACCGCGACAGTGCTTGAAATGCGAAAGATTGATAATGAAACAATTTCGAATAAAAACCAGCCATCAAACGAACCCACTAACCAAATGACCACCTCAACAAGAAAACCAAATGCAAACTCAACAAAACAACGAACAAGCACTTCAAGTTACAACAAACTCAGACAATTACGAGGAAAATGCTTCAGATGCGGAAAGGGAGACCACATGGCTAATGAATGTGGGATGATGAACGAAACCTGCTACAAATGTCAAAAGAAAGGCCACATGGCTAAGGTATGCTTACAGCGTACTAAGGATACGAATCAACTAGAAGAACCTTCGTCAGACGAAGACAACGCGGCAGAAATTAACCTAATTAAATCTGAAACGACGGAAAAATACATGATCACGGTGGAGATAGAAAATAGACCATTACGAATGGAATTCGACACTGGGGCAGCACTTACCTCAATTTCAATAGACACGTTTAAGAAAATGAATATTAAAAACAAAATCTACAGAACAGAAGTCACGATGAGAACTTACACTAACGAATTGATCAAACCTATTGGAGCAGCTTACGTTACGGTCAAATACAAGAACCAAACATTTAATGGAAAAATATACATCATCGACAAACCCGTTGATTCCATTTTCGGAAGAAGCTGGATGAAAGACCTTAAACTAGACCTAGCAGACATTAACCGAATAAAAATAGAAAAATTACCCAAATTAGACGAATTACTCAAAGAATATGAATCGTCAGTCTTTCAGCCCGCTCTGGGAAAAATTCCAAACTTCCGCGCCCACCTAGATTTAAAAGAAAATACGAAACCGATATTCATTAAACCCAGACGAATACCATATGCATTAAAAAGGAAAGTAGACTATGAAATTGAAAGACTGTGCACAGAAGGGGTCATCACTAAAGTAGAACATTCAGAATGGGGAACCCCAATCGTACCTATTGTAAAACCAAACGGAAGTATACGTCTTTGCGCCGACTACAAGGTTACGTTAAATAAAGTCATTCGAGATGAACATTATCCAATTCCAATAATCGAAGACATTTTCGCAGAGATGAATGGGGGAGAAATTTATTGCACGCTGGACATCACTCAAGCTTACTTGAATATGCAAATGGATGAGGAAAGCGCGCTTCTACAAACACTAAGCACGCATAGGGGTACCTTCAAAGTTAACCGACTGATGTTTGTGTCAAGGTAGCACCTAATTTATGGCAAAAATACATGGATAGATTACTTCAAGGCATAGACGGAGTTAAATGTTTCTTCGACGACATCATAATCCAAGGATCTACAGAACAACAATTACTTCAACGTTTACAGACGGTTCTAGAAAAACTTAAGGAATCAAACTTGCGAGTCAACAAAGATAAATGCCATTTCTTTCAACACAGCATCAACTATCTAGGCCACACAATAGATAAGGACGGTCTGCACAAAAATAAGGACAAAGTCGCTGCGATCTTAAATACTACAAGACCGAAGAACACAAATGAATTGAGAACCTTCCTAGGTATGGCTAATTATTACAACAAATTTATCCCAAACCTATCCACGATTACTCACCCGCTTAATAATTTGCTGAGGAAAGGACAATCCTTCGACTGGAATGAAAACTGCAATGAATGTTTTAACAAAATAAAAAAGGAGATAACCAGCGAAAGAGTATTAACCCATTTCGATTCTAATAAAAGCTTAGTATTGGCCACTGACGCTAGCCCAACTGGACTCGGAGCAATCCTTTCACACAGATTGAAGGACGGTTCAGAAAGGCCAATCGCGTTCGCATCGAGGACACTTAGCGAAAGTGAGAAGAAGTACAGTCAAATCGATAAAGAAGCAACAGCCATATCTTGGGGGCTGAAGAAATTCTTTCATTATTGTTACGGTAGAAAGTTCATATTAATTACGGATCACAAACCCCTGACAGTCATATTCCACCCCCAGAAGACCTTACCCACGATGAGCACCATGAGGCTTTTCCATTACGCTCACTTCCTATCCGGTTTCGATTACGATATTGAGTACAAAACTTCAACAGCTAATAGTAATGCTGATTATTTATCTAGATTTCCGGTGGGGAAACCAACTACCTCAACCGACCAACACAGTACATTTCAGCTCGGTCAGATACATACACTAGCTATTACAGAAGAGAAAATTGCTGAAGAGACTAGCAAAGATACTGAACTGTCACAGATCCTAGATGCCCTAAAAACGGGTCGCTCAGTAAGAGCACTCGGATATACTGACTCTGACTTAACCCTACAAGATAATTGTATACTTAAAGGCACACGAGTCATGATACCAGGCTCCCTTCGCGAAGCCGTATTGAACAAACTACACGCCGGACACATTGGAATACTTAAAATGAAACTCCTTGCCCGTAGTTACGTTTATTGGAAAAATATCGACAAGGACATTGAAAATAAGGTGAAGGCTTGCCGAGCATGTCGATTGCAGCAGAACGACCCAGAGAAAGTACCGTTGCACCACTGGGAAGAAGCAATAGAGCCGTGGCAAAGAATTCACATCGACTTTGCAGGACCGATACACGGGTACCAACTACTCATAATAGTGGATGCATTTACAAGATGGGTAGAAGTTATCCCCACCAAATCGATGACAAGCGCCTGGTGTATCAATAAATTAAAAGAACTTTTTTGCATATTTGGATTACCTCATATCCTGGTATCAGATAACGGACGCCAGTTCACTTCGATGGAGTTCGAGACATTCTTAAAAGAAAACGGTGTCTCCCACCGAACCTCAGCCCCATACCATCCATCGACCAACGGTCAAGCCGAACGTTTTGTACAAATAATTAAAAAATCACTGAAAAGCATGGAAGAACAACCGGGAAATATTTATGACAAACTACTCACAGTGAAGACGCAACTACGCCGCACTCCGAATGCCTCAGGTCATGATGCATATTCTTTGATCTTTGGAAGAAATATAAGAACAAACCTAAACGTGATGTTTGGGAAAAACGCCTTCCGCCAGCGCACAATGTCCACGCACCCTGAACGAGACGCAGCCAGACATTTCAAAGAGGGAGAGAGGGTTCAAGTCCGATGTTATGCAAACCCTAGCCGCAAATGGGAGTTTGGGACAGTGACCCGCAGGCTAGGACGCTTGCACTACACGATCACCATGGATGGAGGGGAAGTCTGGCGCCGGCACATAAACCAGATGCTCCCTGCCCCGCTGGTGCAGCCGCAGTACACCCGAGTGAATTAAGGGGGGGAACTTGTTATATACTCTTCTTAGTTAATAATAACCTCCTTTATGTAATTGCCATACAATCGACGAGACTACGTTTTTGATGTAAACCGTCACTCAAATAAATACCATGAATTCTATATTGATATATTTTATTTGGGAATGTAAAACACACCCTTAGAATACACGAATCAATAGCAATCACCCATTTATAAATGATCTATGCTCTAGAGACGTTGGGCCCGTGGGGTCCGGAAACCAAAATTTTTATCAATGAGCTCTCAAAGCGTCTCATCGAGGCAACACAAGATCCAAGAGCTGGCAGCTACTTCTGTCAAAGAGTTTGCATAGCCGTCCAAAGGGGCAATGCTGCCAGCTGTTTTTGTATTTTTATTGTATTTTTAATGATATCGTAGTTAAATGTTAAATGATCTTAAGACACAAACATACACATGCATTCAAACATCCTTAAAATAGACGAATCATTTACAAACGGGTTCCTTACGTCATATATAATGTCACGACAGAAAAAGCTCTACATCGATTGGTTGCTGCGTCTACGGTACTCTCTACATCTATAGAAAGTCAAGGCATCGGTTGGTTGTTATATCATGCACGTGTCACAAAACACTTTGTGTTTAAATAACAATTTATATGAGTGTGTATGTGTTACGTTAATAGTCTTAAGACTTACACATTTTTAAAATACCTACACTAATTCTTCACAAACACTTATTTATACACGATCTTAAGACACACATACACGAATACACGCACACATATTATTATACTTAAGGATGGGTCACATACCACAATCTGTTATATTTATTCGTCTTATTCTTATTGAAATTCTCCTTAACAAATAATAAAATAAAACTAAAAGTAAGGGGGTCCGTACACCGTATACAAAAACGTGTTTTTTTCAATGTTTATTAAGTTTTTTTTTCATTTAATCAGTATTTTCAACTTTAAGCGAAATCAACTTGATGGTCCGAAAGGTATCCTTCAGGTAGGTAGTTGTCTGTCAAAGTATCAGCCTAGCTTTTTAGACAGGGAATGCGGCCAGACTTCTGGGCACTGTCCCACATTTTAGTTGTTAATATTGTAAATAATTTTTTTTCAGATTCAGTCGGATCGTTAAGGAGAACTACTTCGTATATACTTAAAGAGCCACGAGAGCAACCCAAAAAACATGTGCAAATTGTAGCCTAAGCCAACATTTATACATTATTGATAAAACCCTTGACTGATAGGACATGAGTACCTAATGTTGTATGCCGGGGTACACTCGACACAGCCATTTAGAATGAATCCAAGCGATTTTTGATAAAACGATAACTAAAGGGGTAAAAACATTTTACTATGGCGCCTGGCCTACCTATTAATAATAATAATCTTTATTTCGCTTGAAATGTGGTACAGTAAGATGGTGAGTAAAATGATATTTCACACAATTTCACCAGAATCTGGCGTGTTTACTGTCCGCCATTTAGTTTATATCTCAAAATGCCGGCCACTTATTAAACCTTTATGAATCGATAGCTGGCATCAATACAAACCTAAATTATGGATTAGTAAAAATCTCCTAAAATGTCACGTTTTTGAGATACGAGCTATCAAAGTTATACTGATGGCACCACCTGCAGGTAGACTTAGAACTGAATTTAAACGTATGAATTTGTTCTAAATATCGTTTTATGCCTTTTATGGTTACCGAAGTCCAGAAAATGCGTCAGCACCAACAATTGGCAAGGGTTGGACTCTAACCGCGGAAACCAGAAGGAAAAAAAACTCATTAGTTTTATTTTAATACTAAATTCATTAACTTTTAGATTGTTGTATTAATTTATAACTTGCTAAAATCTGCGTCATGAGAGGTATAAATTTTTGTAAACAAACATTATTTTATACAAATAATTTTATTTTACAATGGCAGACCCAATTTTCAACTTTAATTCAATTCAACCCAAAAATTTAATTTTAATAACATCTTTTGCCAAAAAACTAATTTAGGCTAATGATATTATACAAAGAAAACTGTGTTCTATTAGGATATTGTATAAAACGCTAACATACGTATGATATTTAGGTTGTCTGTATATTTATACAATTTTGACATGATGAACATTTATGCTGTTAGGTGCCAAGCAATTAATATTTCCTTGCATGTATATTGTATCTATCTTATATACGTATGCAACATAGAAATACTGCAACGTAGTCACTCGCTTTTTCCGCGTTCTGAGATAAAAATTTACCTATGTCCTTTCTCAAGATGTAATCTATCTTCATGCCAAATACATCGATAACAATTCAGCGGCTAAAAAGACAAAGTTACTTACATACCTTCATATTATTAACTTGCTCAACTTAGAAGGGAAACATAATAAGGAAACCTGCAGGTCTGGGGAGCCTTTTGGTT
The DNA here is from genome assembly GCA_963855545.1 of Ethmia dodecea. NCBI lineage: Eukaryota > Metazoa > Arthropoda > Insecta > Lepidoptera > Depressariidae > Ethmia > Ethmia dodecea. The sequence continues at coordinate 13,216,102 of OY979454.1, forward strand.
CTTAGACAAGTGTAACAAGCACCCTGATGGATATTGGACTTATTGTCACGATTACGGGTTCAAAAACACAAAAATTTCCAAAGGTATTTTGAAACGACCCGAAGTGAAAACGAAGCCACCTAACTCGCCATTTGAAAAAGAAAAGCAGAATTACTTTCGATTGATTTTCTTGGCACAATGCCATTTTTGATCGCAGCTCTAATTGGTCATGTCGAAAATGTATAAAGAAATAAATGTTATATTATATATTGCATCAGAATGTCTGAATATTAATATTATTGTATAAGAAAGTAAAGTTTTTTAAATGTGTTAAAACGCTAGATATTGTACTGTAGATTTTGTGACATTTTATATACATGTACATACTACGATAAATTATTATTATAAACAATGATATATTTTAAATATAGCTTACCCTGTCCATACGTTGATACGCGATTTTTTTGATGACGTAAATGAATGATGAAAATTCTAATAACATGTCAAACATTCTATTTCTCAGATACTGCAGGCCAGTATGATATCTATAGCATAGTTGCACACCTAGGGAAATAAAATAAGAAATATCTCAGATCACATGTAATTGTCTACCGAGGCGAAGCTGAGGTCTACAAACATGTGATATGAGGCTTTCTTATTTACTTCCCAGGTGTGTATACTTTTTTTTCTTTTCGATGGAGGCGGAAAGCGGCAACTTCGTTTAGCGCAGCGAGTCGAAATTTGCCGCTTTCCGCCCGGAGAGATGAAAATATAATATCATTGATTATAAATGATTACATGAGAGTATTTGGGTATAAGAATGAGTATTTAATATTGTATAATATTACTGATCATGAATCTCATCACGATTTTATTTAAAAATAAAAAATAAATAAATAATCTTACGCCTTATATCCCCGAGGGGGTAGGCAGAGGTATTCCATTTCTGGATATACCCACTTTACACCAGATATTCTTACCCCTAAACGTGATAGGTGGTGAGCCCATTGCCTGACCGGGTCTGTTTACACATGTCTCAGAATTAATTCTGGGACCTGCAGGTTTCCTCACGATGTTTTCCTTCACCGTCGAGCTAGTGATATTTTATAATACGTACGTTAGTTTTGAAAAACTCATTGGTACATGCCAGAATTCGAACCCGAGCCTCACTGATTTTCATCATTTGAAGCAGGCTCTTTAACCGTAACGATATCACTGCTCTTCATTCGTCTTCTTATTTAGTTTTGTATAAATTAGTAATTATTATTGTGTGTTATTTTATACCTTGTATATTATATATAAATGTGTATGTGTGTATGACACAATTGTTTATTGCACTGTTATGTTAAAAAATAATAGATTCTAATACTAATCTATTAAGCAAAGAGATTTAAATATAATAGGACGTAGAGGGGGCATTGGGAGTATTTTCATACAAAACTTTGAAGCTCAAGCGTCATGGCAGTTAGTATGAACGCGAGCTGTCATTCGGTCGAAATTGTACTAGATTTATTCCACTTGTAATAACTTTTGGGGATCAAATTTTCCTCGTTTTGTCCCCTCGGACTCGATTCTGCAAACCACCTAAAATTCCTAATTTTAAGTTAGCTAATCTTTTCCACCGCCTTGGAACGGAAAGGGACAGAAATAAGCGCCATATTTATTTACAACTTCACAAATGTCAAAAAAACAAAATTGAACCTTGTGGACGCATTCAAATACACGTTTTTAGCAATTTTAGCAACGATGTAAGGAGTTCATGGATAAAAGTGACAGATAAGACATCAAATTAGTCGGTTTTTACATGTTTGACATTACTGTATAATCTATGGTTTGTTTCTGTCCTTTTTCTTCCGTATTCTAGAAGGATAGGCTAACTTAAAATTAGGAATTTTAGGTGGTTTGCATAATCGAGTCCTATGCCTTATTATATTTTAATTTCTTTGATATTAAGTATATTTTTATGTAATGTTTTATTTCCAATTGTTCTTCGTTAAACTAACTAGGTTATACCTGACAATTTGTAACAGATGCATGTTGATAATAATTATAAAAAAAAAATGCATTAGCGTTGATGTCTTTTATATGAAAAGACATTAAAATGCATGCATGTTTTCTTAGTTTTCATAAATTATATTGAACAAACGTAAAATTTAACGTTTAATGGTAATTAAATGCAATTTCACGCCCTCAGATATTCAAAATTTCTCCTTTGTTTACGTCGCTATCTATACTACAATAATTTTACAAAATAAATAAATTATTACACTTTTAAAAACTATTATAAATAAAAAAATTCATCCAAAGCACCGCATCGGGGCAATGTTCCCAGAACACTGGCAGCATTCCCCCTCTGAACAGCTATACTGATTCTTTGGGAGAAATAGCTGCCAGCCCTCGGGTCGCCACTTGCCTCGATCAGACCCGCGTATATGTCATTTAAAAACATCTTGGCCTCAGGTCCCCAAGGACCCATCGTCTCTATTGCAATTGGAAAATTTCTCTTAGATAGTAGGCATCTCTGCTGAATTTTCTAAGTTAAATACTTATTTTGTGTTCAATACTGCCAATATTATAAAGTTATATAAGTTTTATTTTAAGTGTTTTTAATATCTATAGTAAAAATTGTTTTAGGAAATTGTGAATGTATAAAGAAACGAAACTTTATATAATAAAAACAAGAATGTTGTACATATGTCATGTTTTATTTAATTTAGGGTTGATTGTTCAATAGTCAGTTAGTTATAAGTTTAAATAATAAACATCACCTGTCACTTTTGCTTTCTATAGTGTCAGACAGTGACAGCATCAATATATTCTCCAGATTAGTTTTATCTGACGATTGAACAATCAGCCCTTAGTGGAAATCAAAGAGATTAAAATAATATAATAGGACATAGAGGGGGGCATTGGAAGTATTTTCATACAAAACTTTGAAGCTCAAGCGTCATGTCAGTTAGTATGAACGCGAGCTGTCATTCTGTCGAAATTGTACTAGACTTATTCCACTTGGAATAACTTTTAGGCTTAAAATTTTCCTCGCTTTTTCCCCTCTATGCCCTATTATATTTTAATCTCTTTGATTGAAATATATTATGGCGTATTACTATAGGTAAGTACTGCGGCGTTGCGGCCCACTCTTTGGCCGCAAGTGCTAGCTCGTAGGGATGATGATGAGGAGACGAAGAGATGAGGAGACGTAGAGATGAGAAGACGTAGAGATCAGGAGACATAGAGATGAGGACACATAGACATGAGGACACATAGAGATGAGGAGACGTAGAGATGAGGACACGTAGAGATGAGGAGACGAAGAGATGAGGAGACGTAGAGATGAGGAGACGTAGAGATGAGGAGACGTAGAGATGAGGACACGTAGACATGAGGACACATAGAGATGAGGAGACGTAGAGATGAGGACACGTAGAGATGAGGAGACGAAGAGATGAGGAGACGTAGAGATGAGGACACGTAGAGATGGGGAGACGGAGTGAAGGTCAAGGGTTCGTATAGGGTTGGAGGACGATTAATGTAAACGAGTGTATCAGCATCCGAAATGTTTATTAACACTGTTTTTAGGTTTACTATTATGGTTTTATCGGGTTACTTAATACAGCACAATAATAGAAATATAGTTTATATGATATTTAGAACATGCAAAGCTTTTAGATATATGAAAGCTTATTTAAAATACTGATTTTAGTTCAGAGACCGTCTAGTTCGAGCTTTGGGTAAGTACTGATTTTCTGGTAGAAGAAAAATAGAAGAGAGAGCTGTAATTCTAATTTCAAAATTTAGAATGTATGGCCAGGTAAAGAAGTTAAAAGGGCAAAAAGTTTATAAAAGGGGAATAAAGGAGGTCCGATAACGAGTACCTCGTTACAGTGTACTAGTGCCCTCCTGTCTTAACTGTTAATAATAAATTTTAGGAAACAGATGCTTTAAATACGTTTTCTTGTTGCTGTTATTCTTCTTGGGTACATTTTTATACTTTAATGGCCGCGACGTTATGTACTGAAACAAAACAATTTACATATTTAATATGCAAAGATACTTCAAACATTAGCCTATTTCTGGAGCAGTCGGGTAAAAATACGCAGTGTTAGCCTTACGGTTAAAGAGCCTGCTTCACATGATGATAATCAGTGAGGCTCGGATTCGAATCCTGGCATGTAGGTACCAATGAGTTTTTCAAAACTTACGTACATATTTATCACTAGATCGACAGTGAAGGAAAACATCGTGAGGAAACCCGCAGGTCCCAATATAAATTCTGAGGCATGTGTAACAGACCCGGTGCGGCGATAGGCCCACCACCTATCACGTTTATGGATCCAAAGAATATCTTGTGAAATGTGGGAATATTCAGAAATGGTATACCTTGCCTACTACTTAGTTTAATGTTGGTATCCATATTGTGTTGTTTTTGGTGTACAATAAAGAGTTGTTGTATTGTATTGTAAGGGCCCAATATTAAATCTCCTACCTCAAACTCTTTGAGAACTGGTACTCTCTGGTCATATCTGTTTTTGTGCGAGGGTTCCTTCTCCTGGGGTTTCCTGTACTCCTCATCACCGCCATCGTCCTCCGAACTGTCCCCGTGGGTCCCCGATTGTTTCTGGACCACTATGCACCTGTAATCATCATCATCATTCAACCCGACGATCTCCATCGGGACGGGTTTGAACTCTTTGGTACACGCCAGGAATCGAACCCGAGCATCACGAATGAGAAGCGGGCTATCTCTGCACTAATTATATAAAGTAAGCTTATTTAGAGAATGTTAAAGTGAATGTGTGGAGTATCTAGATGTAGTCAACATTGGACAGAATCAGGAATTAGTACAGTCAACAAAGTTGTTAGTGTTACATGACCAGAAACTAAGATTTAGTTTTCTCTTAAAGCCTTAAATGTATTTATAGTTTTTTTTGTAAATTATAGGTATCAAAGATACCTTTTGAAATAGACATTATTGAATAAGATTTAGTTATGACTACCCCAGAAAAATGAGTTCTTAGTTACTGGCCAGGTTACCCTAACAACTTTGTTGACTGTACCTACAAGAGAGGAAGTCTAAAAGAAGTATCCGTTTAGGAGAAGTTGAGAGGTAATCGTCTGTCTTGGTATGGACATACGAGGGGTGGCTGATAAGTTATCTACCTAAGTACGAAAGAAAAGACATAGATGGGTGATTTATATTTTATTTTTCTATGTAGTCTTCTGCAACTAAAATACATTTGTGTCATTTTTCAATTAGTGACATCATACCATTAAAACATTTTTTTTGTCTTGGTCGTCAAAATGGTCGTTCACAGCGTCCTTCATCTCTTCATCCGTTGAAAATCTGCGACCTCTCAAATTTTTCTTTAAATTTTTGAATAGGTAATAGTCACAGGGGACTAAATCTGGACTATAGGGTGGGTGGTTGATCTCTACAAACCCGTGTATCTGTAGAGAAGACCGTGACGTAAAGGCCGTGTGTACAGGCGCATTGTCTTGCAATATTAAAACTCCTTTACGGAGTTTGCCTCTTCTTTTTTCCTTTATTTCTTTACGAAGCTGGTAAATTTCTCTTGCATAGTATTCATTATTTATTGTAGTATTTACAGGTAGGTAATCTATCATTAAAACTCCTACGACATCCCAAAATATGGTTGTCATTAATTTGCCTGCTGACGGCCGGACCTTGAATTTTCTTGGTGGCTTTTCCTCTTTGAATTTTCATCGCATTGACTCTTGCTTACTTTCGGGATCCCACTGGCGAATCCAAGTTTCACCACAGATCACTATTTGCGATAGCATTACTTCTTCCTTGTCCTTCACTATAAGTCTGAAAATGCTTTACAACATTGCTAACGCCTTTGCTTATTAAACGGGATCAACATTCTAGGCACCCAGCGCGCGCTCACCTTGGACATCCCCAAATGTTCACGAATTATTTTGACCTCGTTCTTTACTGATGCCCAACATCTCGAGCTATCTCCCACTGCTTGATTCGCCGCTCAGCCATGATCAGTTCCTTCACATTTCCGACTTTATCTGCAGTAACTGCAGAAATCGGCCGCCCGCTACGGGGATCGTCTTCTAAGCTCTCACGGCCATGTTTACACTACTTCGACCAAAACTTTATCACGAATTCTGAAGGACATGAATCTCCGAACACCTTTAACATGCTCTCACGAACTGGAGTAGGTGTATTTCCTTTTCAACTGAGGAACTTAGTCACCACGCGATGTTCAATTTTGATCAATTTTCAATTTTCTTCCGACATGTTGAACACAAAGACGCGCCAAAAAAAATTTAAGCATTAAAAAAAATATATGTTACGATTTTAAAAAAAGGAATAAACAAGGAATGTGGAAATATTGAGGACAGTTCTATTTTAGAATTTTTCTTTAACAAAGTAGATATCTTATCAGCCACCCCTCGTATAATGAGGAGGGATGAGAGTAATGTTGTAAGGCGAGTGCTTGATGTGAATGTGTAAGGTTATAGGAAAAGGGGTAGACCAAAGAAAATATGGATAGATTGTGTGAAGGATGATATGTGCAACAAGAAAGTAAATGTAGATATGATAGATCTAAGAGACTCTATATATGCGAGGAGAGATAGAAAATAAAAGGTTTGCGAGAAGCAATTAATAATTTGTTGTCTCACCTTTTTTGTCTATTTGCAGAACTGGCGCACAATATTCCTGAAAAGACCCCAAATGGATTTTTGTTATTACAATAAAAAATACTTTTATGAATTCGCAATAATATTTAGAAAATGAGTTTTTCTGAAAATATGTATTGTTATTTATAAAATGATTGGACAAAATCTATAAGTAGTCTACACTAATATTATAAAGATGAAATATTTTTTTGGGTATCTGTTTGTCATAATTATGATATTCAATAAGATATTCAATAGGCTTAGCTTACATTTCTGGGAGTCAAATAGGATATAATTCCCACGGGAACGGATAATAAACGGGTTGAGATTGCGGGGAACACGTCACTGTCACTACAAGTACAAAAAAAAGTATGCTTAGACCTTTAAAACTAAACGGATTTTGATGCGGTTTTTTAATAGATAGAGTGATTCAAGAGGAAGGTTTTTATATACCACTAGCGGTTCTATACTGTTTCACCTGCCAATATAGCCTATGTTACTCAGGGATCTTTTAGCTTTCCAATGGTGAAAGAATTTTTAAAATCGGTCCATAAGTTTTTGAGTTTATATGTAACTAACATACTTATTTACGGGTTACTTAGTCCCGTATAAGAGCTGGGTGACTGGTTATGAATGAATACGCAGGTTTATGGTTAAACTATGTCCTTTAATCTTTTACGTTATAAGTTCACGGTATAGACGAGTGGAGAGAGCGCGGTATAGGGAACAACTGGCGCGTCTCTACATGTACTGCCAACTCAGCGGCGTCGCATACGCGCTGACTTTGCATGTGTCCCTACATCACTCCCCCTCCATCTCCAAAAATTACAAAATTTTTCAAAACTATTACAATACCAAATTACAAAACACTTAAGTCACAACCCTACTAGTTACATAAGAATTTGCTGACGCGCGCGGCGACGCAGCGCCCCAGCGCGACTACTTGGTAACTGAAACTCGACACCTACGATAAGCGCGTCCACCCATCGTACGTATACGAGTCCACGATTTAAAGAGGACTTTACATTTACAATTTTAACACATAAGTATGTAATTTTTTACACAAACCAAAACTTTCTTAACAGACTTATATCATAGATGGTGTACCCTTTTGAACTTAATTCTATAGGAAGTGAGTAGGTGTGAGAACTTTGTAAAACATGGGAATACACTGGCATTACATTCTTCTGGCAATACAACTACTGCACGGACTTCCAAACTATATTTTACCTAATCGTGACACGAACCCACTATATAAAGAACTTAACTTAACAGTCAGCATTGCAAAAACTCGGCTGTCCGATTTACCTACTAATAAAAATAATTGCAAAAAGAAAAAAAAATATTGCCCAATGTCGCTGTTACCTATTCACTTTGCTTACGCTTAACTCGTGTGACCTACTGTATGTTCAACTACATAGACCAACAAATATTATAAAGGACCGTACACAACTAATTACTCATACTTCGGCTTACAATCCAATCTACTTAAAATGCCTATTATACAAGGGTCTTTATACTTAGTTCTACTATGAATGTTACGATATAATACTATTCTTACATAGTTCAAGCTACCTTAAATCTAACACAGCTGTGTTTTACCTAAAATACTTAAACTTCTAAAAACATATAACTTCGCATGTATCAGCAAAACGTACTGATGGTTTAATTACCCTGCCACTTCTAGACGTCCGCACAGGCTGGTCTACTTTTTTGGAACTTATTTTGGTCATACCATTTTTCTGAGGAGTACATTGGTCTAATTTCGATAACGGCGTTGCCGGCTTGCTATTCTCGAAATTAGTCGTATGTTCCTCCAACGATACCGTGTATAATACGCTGGTTTCAACCGGTCCACCGACACGCGTACCTGCCGACTCGGCAGTTGCAACAAATAAACTTTGGGGCCTCTATGTAACACGCGATAAGGCCCGTCGTACGTAGGCTGTAAGGGCTTACGTACGGCGTCGTTTCTGAGAAAAACGAACTCGGATTTACCAAGATCGGGATGAACAAAAAGAGTCCGTTTGTTATGATGCGACTTAACTACTGGCTTATAACTATTAATTGTTTCCCTTATTTTCTCTTTAACTAAATACGCGTCACTTCTCGCACTGTTCATATCATAAAAGTCTGCTGGCAATCGTAAAACGGAACCGTAAGTCATTTCTGCGGCACTGACACTGTTATCACTTCGCACTGCGGCCCGCAGGCCTAATAACACCGTCGGTAACTCGGTAACCCACGAACTCTCACTAGCGTTCAGTCTCGCGGTTAATGCAACTTTCAACGACCGATGCCATCGTTCTATAGCACCGTTTGCCTGCGGATGATAAGGTGTCGTACGTAGCTTGTAGATCCCCAACAACTTCATCAGCTCTCCAAAAAGCTGGCTTTCAAACTGGCGTCCCTGGTCCGAAGTTAGTCGGACCGGACACCCAAATCTTACTATCCATCCTTCATACACTAACCTAGCTATGGTCTCTGCCGTGATGTCCTTTGTCGGGAACGCCTCCGGCCAACGAGCGACTCTATCGATCATGGTTAGTAGGTATCTGTATCCTTCTGACGTGGTAGGCAATGGGCCTACAATATCTATATGTAAATGCTCAAATCTTTTACATTCTGGGAACGACCCTAGTTCCGACGTGGTATGCCTATTCACCTTAGACCTCTGACAATGAACACAAGCCTTAGCCCACATACCAATCTCCTTTTTCATGCCAGGCCAAAAAAACTTGTCCGTCATCAACCGTTTCGTTGCTCTAATTCCGGGATGACTGAGATTATGTACGGATTCAAAAGCGAGTTTGCGAAATTCTTTTGGTAAATATGGTCGAGCTGTTTTAGTTGCCATATCACAAATAATAGTTTTCCCACATAATGGTACATCTATCTTTCTCAGAATCACGTGACTACCATAATTCTTTCCGTTCAAGTACTCATCTTTCGCTTGAGCTTCTGCTAACTTCGCATAATCTATAGCCGTAGGACAGTATATTGTTTCTACGCGCGATAACGCGTCAGCTACAGTGTTGTCGCAACCTATATCGACCGATATCCGTCATATTAAATGACGGATATCGGTCGTGTACTCACTGATGACAGTTAGGTACCTAGTGCGTCTCGGAGATTCTTTCTCAGGATTTACCTTCGTAAATGCATACATTAAAGGCTTGTAATCGCTATACACAGTTATCGGGCGACCTTCTATCATATTCCGAAAATGTTGGATCGCCATGTAGATAGCTAGTAGCTCTCTGTCATAAGTAGAGTACTTCCTTTGAGCATCTGTTAACTTTTTAGAAAAATAACCTAACGGTTGCCAATTCCCCTTATTCCGCTGTTGTAATACTGCCCCTACGCTGGTATTTGACGCGTCGGTCATAAGTGCTAACGTAGCTTCTAGGCACGGGTAAGCTAACGTGACGGCGCGACCTAAACTTGTTTTGCAATCCGCGAATGCTTGCTCAGCATCCGGTGTCCACTGCACGGGCGTCTTATCTTTTTTCTTAGCTCCGTGTAGGTAAATGTTTAGGACTGCCTGACTTCTTATCGCTTCTGGAATGTGTGACCGGTAAAAGTTAACCATTCCTAAAAATCTCCTTAACTCTTCAACCGTTTCCGGCTTCGGAAAATTCTGAATAGCGCTAATTTTCTCATCCAAAGGTCGTATACCAGCTGTAGAAACCTCGTGTCCCAAAAATTCCACTTTCTCTTGGCCAAATGCACATTTTGCGATGTTGACCGTTATCCCGTACTCAGCGAATCTTTCAAAAACCTGTCGTAGATGATCTTTATGTTGTTCCATATTCGTACTCGCTATTATTACGTCATCTATATACGAAAATAAGAATTCTAGGCCTGTAAGAACAGTGTGATTCATAAATCTCTGAAATGTTTGTGCAGCATTTCTTAGGCCAAAACACATACGGGGAAATTCAAATAGCATGAAGGGTGTTATAATAGCGGTTTTTTCCACGTCCTCCGGAGCCACGGGGATGTAGTGGTAAGCCCTATTAACATCTAGTCGAGAAAAAACTGTCTTACCGGACAGGAGGTACTAGGTGAAGTCATGTAGGCGTGGTATGGGATACCTGTCTGGCTTGGTGATTGCATTCAGCCGCCTGTAGTCACCACAAGGTCTAATAGCACCATTCTTCTTTGGTACTACGTGGAGCGGACTAGCCCAGGCGCTCTTGGACGGTCTGCATATCCCCATCTCCTGCATGGTCTCGAACTCCGCCTTTACTTTTTTGTAACGGTCAGGCGGCAGTGGTCGTGCACGGGCATACACTGGAGGCCCTTGCGTTTCTATATGGTGAAAAACTGTGTGACGAGCACTTTCCCGAAATGATATCGGCTTAGTAATTTCTGGGTACTGTGATAAAAGTTCACTAAAAGGATGATTATCATCAACTGTCTTGTCATCACTTCGCTACTCTGCACTATAGATGCCACAATGTCTAAGTTGGTCACTCTATCTACTAAATTTTTTGCACGCATGTCCACTAGCAGCCCAAAATTAATTAAAAAGTCTGCACCTAAGATTGGCTGGTTCACTGACGCTACCACAAATGTCCACTTAAATCTTCTACGTAATCCTAACCAATGTCTTAACACCAAAAGTTTTTATCTCTGAACCATTGGCTGCGTATAACTTATAGTTTGACACACTAGTATCGCACTTGAAAGTTTTAGGAAGCACCGATATGTTAGCTCCCCTGTCTACCAAAAAACGTATCTTTCCTCGCCGGTCTATTACACAAAGGCGGGGAGAAGGCTGATTGGTACAGACATCTGCCTCTGTCTGCACTCCGTCTAGTTTTTTTGCTTCTTCCATGCACACGGCTCTTCGCACTTGGTGGCGCGTTCCCCGAAGCGGTAATGGAAATGACAGAGCCAATCTGGACTGTCCCTCGTACTGCGAGAACTGTTTGCCCTACTTGAGCTACTCCTTCCCCTGGACGATGACCGTTTCCTGTTTCCATCGCTCCTGTGCCGCGGGCGGGACCTCTCCAGCTCCATCATCCTGACGTTCAGCTTCGCGATTTCTGCCACTATCATCGCAGCGTCTGTGGAAATAGCGGGTGTCGTTGACGTCCCCCCGGCTACGGCAGAGGTGGACGCCTTCACTACGTCAACCTGCGCGCTCCGACTGTTCTCTAAGATATTGTCGGCCACTTGTGCTAAAGTACTTAAATCCTTTTGGTCGACCACCGTCAACACGCCTCGGACCCAGGTTGGCAATAAATTTTGCCACAAAATATTTAATGTGACATCTGGCACCTTCCCTCTTGCCAATTCCTGCATACGCCTTAATAGTTGACTAGGCTTCTGCTCACCCAGCTCCATCTCTCCTATCAATTTCTGGATCTGGCGGTTCTCCGACTCCTCGTACAGCTGTAGCAGTCTGGTTTTCAGCGCTGAATATTTCCCAGTCTCTGGTGGCTCGGTAACAAGGTCTGTTATTTGCATAATGGTTTCTTTTCCCAACTTGGACAATATAATATTGTAATTAACTTCATCGCTAGCCTTTTGCGGTAATAGAGTAGCTTCGGCGTGCACAAACCAAGCCCTTGGCTGATCCGTCCAAAACTCACCTATGCGACTCCCAATCGATATAGCTGCCAACATCGTTTGTGGTGGTGGTTGAGCCATATTCACAGATAACTACACTGTACTAAAACTAACGTTAACGGCCACTTAAAAGTCGCGTGGCGCTCTCTCCCTTGCTCTAGCCACGCGGAACACACGCGGGATTCCGCGGGCGAGTTGTTCCCGGAATAAAAAAGAGTTCAAAAATGCACTTGCGGTCACCAGTTTACGGGTTACTTAGTCCCGTATAAGAGCTGGGTGACTGGTTATGAATGAATACGCAGGTTTATGGTTAAACTATGTCCTTTAATCTTTTACGTTATAAGTTCACGGTATAGCCGAGTGGAGAGAGCGCGGTATAGGGAACAACTGGCGCGTCTCTACATGTACTGCCAACTCAGCGGCGTCGCATACGCGCTGACTTTGCATGTGTCCCTACACTTACAAAAATACAAATCTTTCCTCTTTATAATATTAGTATAGAGTATATAAGTCTAAGTAAAGAAGTATAAATATAGATTTTGTTACCTTTATCAAGTAAGAATAGCACCATTCCGAAGCACAGCAACTTATGCACAGCCATTATTATTAAACACTGAATTGTGGGTATTGTTTACACAATATTTTATAGACACGGTAATGATTTACCCATATGTGTTTAAAATAATGTTTTTTTTATCTATAATGGGTATGCGGGTGTTAAGTGCTTATAATGCAACAAATTGCAACTCAGCAAAATTTTTTAGGGATAATCGAAAACGTGTGGGAACGAAAGTGGGAGTGGGCAGGCCACGTTTGTCGTATGCAGTCTGACAGATGGACACAAATCTGCACCAACTGGGTCCCAACAACTGGTCGTCGACACCGAGGCAGGCCCCGAAGGAGATGGCGGGATGAACTGGACGCCTTCTCGAGGACATGGTAGGAGGAGGCACAGGATGGGGATAAATGGAGGGAGGAAGGAGAGGCCTTTGCTCAGCAGTGGGACAATACATAGGCTAATAAAAAAAAAAAAAATCAAAAGCGATTTTCAACCGACTTCAATAAAGGAGGCGGTTATCAATTCGACTATGTTTTTTTATGTTTGTTACCCCAGAACTTTCTGGATGAACCGATTTTGATGACTCTTTTTTATTTGAAAGCTGTTTCTTCCCGTCTGGTCCCATTTTAATTTCGTCCAGTTCTGATAAGTGCATCCATGAGAAAACCCTATAGTCTTAAATTTGCATTAAGTAGGAGCGCGAAAAATGGTCGAATAAATCACGCCAACCGATTCCGAGGATTCTGTTTTTTAACCGTCTTCAAAAAAGGAAATGGTACTCAATTCGACTGTATTTTTTAATATTATTCGTTGAAGTCGGTTGTTTACTATACATTTTCAGTGTATGTAGGTAGGTATGTAAGACCCTCGAAAGTCCTGAAGGCCTGATCAATCAACAATCACTCACTCACTTACTGGTGGAAGGGGAGATGAGACCCGATTCTAAATTTCTAATGGGTGCTAGAACGGCCTAAACCCTCCCTCACCAAAACAGTATGCGATACCTAGGGTTAAACAGTATGCGATACCTAGGGTTAACTAGACGGGCCTGTTGGCTCAGTTGGTAGTGACCCTGCCTTCTAAGTCGGAGTTTGCGGGTTCGATCCCCGCGCGGGGCCAACCTTTGTGTGCATGAACATGTCTGTTGGCTTCGTGTCTGGTCGTTTAATATTTATTTAAGTATGTGTATCAGTTGTTTAGTACCCATAGTGCAGGCCCTACCTAGTTTGGGACTAAATAACCCTGTGTGACTTGTCCCAAAATTATTATTATTAACTAGAACAAAGCATCCAAAACTGTCAATGTTAAACTAAAAAGGTAAAATGTTGCGAATAAAATATTATATTACACTCATCATCATTATCAGCCTATCTTAGTTCACAGCTGGACATAGGCCTCCCCTAATAACCTATCTTAGTTCACTGCTGGACATAGGCCTCCCCTGATGCGCCATAGCGCCCTGTCTTCGGCTTGATAAAATTACACAAAATAAATAAAATATTCAGGCAATGTAAAATACGAAGTATATATTTCCAACTAAATAAGTACAACTAAAACATGTTATTTATCCTAAATCCATTATCTTCTACTATATAAAAATAAGTCGGGTTTTCCTTCCTGACGATTTAACTCCAGAACTGACGAACCGATTTCCATGGTTTTGCATTCGTTGGAAAGGTCTCGGGCTCCGCAAGGTTTATAGCAAAGAAAATTCAGCATTGCACCCGTGCGAAGCCGGGGCGGGTCGCTAGTCTACTATATAAAAATAAGTCGGGTTTTCCTTCCTGACGCTATAACTCCAGAACGGCCGGACCGATTTTGATGAAACTTTTTGTGTGGGTTCGAGTGGGTCCAGGGATGGTTTATACGGTGGCAAAACCACGTTTGCCCGGGGCCACTAGAAGTTTATATAAAAATAAGTCGAGTTTTCCTTCCTGACGCTATAACTCCAGAACGGCTGGACCGATTTTGATGAAACTTTTTGTGTGGGTTCGAGTGGGTCCAGGGATGGTTTATACAGTGGCAGAACGACGTCTGCCCGGGCCACTAGTAGTTTATAAAATATATATTATTTTATCATAAATAGGAAGTAGTTTACAGAATAACAAAACTATTGTTCCAACCACACCGTCTGCAAATAATAATTGGCTACTATTTTCTCTGAGTCTCTGAAATGTTCGCTTGGCTGCTGCAGCCAGACTGCTCAATCACGTTCAAGCGGCTGCCAGGCGGTAAATTCGTGGCTGTCTAGTGCACAGACTACATACCTAGACGTCATCGCATTGCGATGCTAAGTCCGTATACTGTTGGAAAATGTGTGAATGTAAGGAAACAATATAAAATAATTGTTAATGAGGTGTTGTACGTGGGAGAGCCATGCTTCGGCACGCTTGGGCCGGTTCGACCGGAGTGATACCACGGCCTCACAGAAAACCAGCGTAAAGCGTTTCGTTGAGTGAGTGAGGTAACCGGAGGCCCCAATCCCTCCTCCCCTCCCCTCCCCTCCCCTCCCCTCCCCCTACTCCCACCTCAAAGGTCGGCAACGCAGTTGTGACTCTTGAGTTGCAGGTGATGTCCATGGGTGACGGACGTCACTTACCATCAGGTGACCCGTCTGCTCGTTTGCCCCCTTTTTCTTATAAAAAAAAAGTTGGGAAATTGCACATTGATTTTGGCTGCAGTGACCGCTGGTTAATTTGAAGTATCGAGGCAACGGTGATTTGCCCTATCATCTGCCCTAACTCCCCTAAGAAGGCTGCATAGCCAATATTATTGGTAAACGTGCAAGAACTGGAGACACGTGAAGACACATCGTGCTTTTAATCCAGATCAGATTCCTTTTCTCTTCGAAATCATTCACTTTTCCCTGTATAATATGCTTCTACTAAAGGTGACGGCTTGCAGTCTCTTCCCACTTTAGTGTATCAATGTTGCATCGCTTCATACGTCTTTTCCGAACAACCTTGACACGTAGAAATTGGCTACTAATTATCCGCTTGCCATTTTGCAGTTCAGAAAAGAAAGTCACCCTGACGTGACATGTCGTCACCATCGCAACAGTCGCCTCATCAAGTACGCTTTCGCACGTCGAAGTACTTCGCTACTACAGGATGAGACCATTTGACATTGAGATCATGATAATTAGTATACCAGCCGGCGACGAGGGCTGCAGCGCAAGACAAGCTTCGTTGCAGTAACTGCCACTACAAACACAAGAGCGGTACCGCGCGTACAGTGAGATCCCACGGGCGAAGGGTGTGAGGGACGCGTACGGGCTCTCCAAGCAGCCATCTCTCTTACTCTGGAGTGTCCTCTCTAGAAAAGCGAGCCTCCGGGAGGCAAAGCTGAGTCCCCGGTCCGGCGGCCACGCCCGGCACCCCCGTTCATCGTAAGTTTCGCCGATATCCAGCGACCGGTAGAAGCAGCCGCCGACGTACGTGGGCCCGTATATATTGCGATTCTGCTGCCACTTCTTCGAGCTGTAATGGCAATGCATTCTGTGGAACATCCTCAGGCCTGCATATCTGATGTCGGCGCTGTTGTACACTCGGTAGCAGGTCTGGTCAGGAATGCCGGTTTCGTTTAAGCCACACACGTAGCACTTGGATATGCAAGCGGGCAGCATCTTCTTCGTGGCGTTCGCCAGATCCTCGGTCTTCCGTCTCCTGTCTCTTGTCCTTGTGGGTACCGTGGAACGTGTTTTACTAGACCACCAGTACTTATCCCAAGTAGTGCCATTAGCCAAAAGTCTGTCCCTTGAGTCCACTGTAGTCCTGGCAGTCCTGCTGCGTCTAGTCCTATTTGGATCCCTCGTGATTGATTTTCTACTCCCAGTCGTCTTTGTCCGTCTTTGGTAGCTGGTAGTCGTAGTGGTGGTTGTTGTAGTCGTGGTGGTAGTAGGTGTGGTGGTCGTTGTTGTTGTGGTCGTTGTTGTGGTAGTGGTAGTCGTGGTAGTGGTAGTGGTAGTCGTGGTAGTGGTTGTCGTGGTAGTGGTAGGTGTAGTCGTAGTCGTTGGGGTGGTAGTTGTTGTAGTCGTAGTGGTGGTCGGGGTAGTGGTCGTTGGTGGAGCCCACTCGGGTTGTGATTGCGTTAACAACTCATATTCAACACTCATGACACGTCCTTTTTTTACTTTAGCTAGTATTTTTGTAGTACCAAAATATCGTGACAGAACAGTGTGTTGAGGATTCCAAGGAATAAATTCACTCCAATCTTTTTGCTTAATCATAGAATTCACAAGCGCTCTATAATATACATTTTCATCCCAGGCGTCGAAGGGAGCATAATGTGTCTTATTAAATACCCTTTCATTTCTAATAGGGTGCTCCCAGCCTTCAGTTGAGCCGACGGTAGTTCGGGGAGAGGGTGGTTGTGGCTATGTAAATATTTTATATGTAGATTTACCAGAAACACTCCCAGATTTACCAAGAAAATACACTGTGAAGTAAAACAATATTTTTGTAGTACCAAAGTAGTTTTTTAACTCTGTAAACTCCCATCGCCACTTCATAGATTCACTGCAAAAATACCGAATATAGTTCCCAGTTTTATCAGACATCTTACAAATCCGTGCTGGGTTATCTGCAAACGACTCATAGAAATCGGGGCGAAACCATTTCGGTTTCGTTTTACCTCGACGTGGAAGACCCACTCGATAGTCCATTGTGCTATGACTCCACCCTTCAGTCTGTTGACGGAGATAAAGTTTGTTTTTCCCTTCAATCTTCCTTGGACTCTTGATCTCCTGATCAAGTTCGATTTTCCCTTTAGTTCTTACTCTACGTAGATTAAATTTATGTTTTCTTTCAGTCTTCCATAGAAGGAAATCAAGTTTGTTAATCTCTTCAGTCATCCTTCGACGAAGATGAAGTTTATTTTCCCGTTCAGTCGTCGCTTGACGGAGATCAGGTTTGTTTTTCTCGTCAGTCATTCTTTGCCAGAGATGAAGTTTGATTTTCTCTTTAGTTTCCCCTTGACGGAAAACCATTTTGTTTCTTACTTCTTTAATTTCTTGACGGTGGAGAGGTTTTGTTTGTCTGAAGTATATAGTCTGCCACCGACCAACTGTGAAATGATCTCTATAGGTTAGACGGCTAGACGTTTCAGCAGAGCGAAGCGTGGTTGATTCAGTAGACAGATCCGGCTCTGGCCACTCCTGAGGCACCGGGCACGGAGTCGAGACCACGGTTGACGCACGTTCATTAGACCTATGTGGCCAATTGAAACAGTTTACTAGCGGTTGCAAGTGTTCTATGAGCAGACAGAGGTACATGATGTTCATTCTGGCAATGTTTAGTTCCTATACCTGAAAGAGAAGTTTTGTGTAAGTAATTCAGTTGTCGTGTCTACTTTGTAATCGTAGACTTTAAAACTCTTTAAACTGTCTATCTTTTTTCTATGTTAACTATTTTGTGTTCTTAATTAATGAAATTTTCAAAGCAAATAAATAATTGATTTGACCCATGCCTATTTTGTATGACTAAAAATTTATTTTACTCAAAATTCTTGAATATTACCTTTCGATTTCAAGTTTTACTTCTTCTATTGTTGACTTTTCCCAGTATTATACAAATACTTTCACTATTTTAGCCTAAGAAAAGAAAATTTTCAAAACACATCACATGGCCAATGACTTTCATGACTTTGACGGTTGAAATTACAAACTCTCTTTGGTTGGTATTCTCTGTGCAAAACAAAGAGTTTTAATATAAAGAAAAAACAGATCAAGTTCGAATGGGATAAGAACAAGGGTTCCGTACTTTGAGAACAAACGAACTGTCGCTGGGTATATAGAAAGAAAAGTGCTCACCCTGTGACATTGTAAAAAAATTCTCTTCTTTCAAACCAAACTACCAATCCGCACTACTGGTAGTACCTACATATGAGGGGTTTTTCTTTTTTTTTGTTTACTCTTCCCTGTTCTCTGGATAGATGGCGCTGAACTTGCTAAGTTACTGCTAGGAACGGAACGTCACATCATTTTTTTGATATCGTAAAACGAAACGTATATAAAAGTAAATGTCACTGTCACACACATCACACATTACAATGACATTTTGTTTTTGAAAGTAAATAAATCTCAGTTATCTCAGCTAAAGAGCAAATAAATAAAAACAAGAAATAAAGCAGCAAACGAAAGTGTCGTAATCACAGATTATAAAGATTAGGTCGTTCGCGAGTAATATAAGTTTACAGAATAAGGAAGTCGCGGTTATAAGTTACTCTATGGTGACGTGCCGCATTTAGTAGTAACGTAGTCAGTTCAACGCCATCTACAGAGTTCTTGCAAACTTTGTTTTTTTTTAATTCTCAAAAAAAAACCTCTCATTATAAATAGGTAGAGGGGACTTTTCTTCGAAGCAAAGATATTTTAGATCTTGAAGTACCTACTTATTGGCAATGCCACTCTGCACCTTTAGTACGTATAATTTTAAATAACAAAAAAATACTTTACAAATGTAATTTAATTATATAATTGCAACAAAAAATAAGTACATCTAAAATGTATAAAACTTATCTTAAATCCATTTTAGCTTATAAAAATTGATAAATATGTTAGATTAATACCTTAAATTATCATAAATAGGTACCTAGTAGTGTACAGAATTACAAAATTATTTTGGAACTACGTCGCCTGCAAAAAGTAATTTACAAAGTCAGCAAAAAAATGATACTAATTTCTCTGGGTCTCTGTTTTAATGTTACTCTGGGTTGCTGCAGACACACTACCCAATCACGTGCAAGCGGCTGCCAGCGTTAAATCATGGCTATCTCGTGCACAGGCTACGTAGATATAGATATGGTACATTATCGAATTGAGCCGTGAGCCTACGCGGGGTTCATACGTCGTGTATACTAACTGGAACTTAGTTCACTGTCCGTTCGAAACGTGAATGTAAAGAACAGAAATCAGAAAAGTTTTTTGAGTTGAATTGCATAAAATAAGATGACATCATAAGTAAACCCACCAGAAACGATGACGAGGGCAGAGCCCCACAAGCTTCGTTGCAGTAACTGCCACTACAAACACAAGAACGGTACCGCGCGTACAGTGAGATCCCACGGGCGAAGGGTGTGAGGGACGCGTACGGGCTCTCCAAGCAGCCATCTCTCTTACTCTGGAGTGTCCTCTCTAGAAAAGCGAGCCTCCGAGAGGCGAAGCTGAGTCCCCGGTCCGGCGGCCACGCCCGGCACCCCCGTTCATCGTAAGTTTCGCCGATATCCAGCGACCGGTAGAAGCAGCCGCCAACGTACGAGGGCCCGTATACATTGCGGTTGTACTGCCACTTCTTCGAGCTGTAATGGCAATGCATTCTGTGGAACATCCTCAGACCTGCATACCGGATGTCGGCGCTGTTGTACACTCGGTAGCAGGTCGGGTCAGGAATGCCGGTTTCGTTTAAGCCACACATGTAGCACTTCGATATGCAAGCGGGCAGCATCTTCTTCGTGGCGTTCGCCAGATCCTCGGTCTTCCGTCTCCTGTCTCTTGTCCTTGTGGGTACCGTGGATCGTGTTTTACTAGACCACCAGTACTTATCCCAAGTAGTGCCATTAGCCAAAAGTTTGTCCCTAGAGTCCACTGTAGTCCTAGCAGTCCTGCTGCGTCTGGTCCTATTTGGATCCCTCGTGATTGATTTTCTACTCCCAGTCGTCTTTGTCCGTCTTTGGTAGCTGGTAGTAGTAGTGGTGGTGGTAGTAGGTGTGGTAGTCGTTGTTGTTGTGGTCGTTGTTGTTGTGGTCGTTGTTGTGGTAGTAGTAGTTGTGGTAGTGGTAGTCGTGGTAGTGGTAGTGGTAGTCGTGGTAGGTGTAGTCGTAGTCGTAGTTGTTGGGGTGGTAGTTGTTGTAGTCGTAGTGGTGGTCGGAGTAGTCGGGGTAGTCGACTTTGGTTCTGGTTGCGTTAATAACACATATTGAAGACTCAATTTTCCAGCCTTTCTTACTACTAGTATCTTTGTTGTTCCAAAATATTTTGACAGTATAGTGTGTCCTGGATTCCAAGGAATAAATTCACTCCAATCGCGTGAGCGTTGTATACCATTCACAAACAATCGTGCATACAAATTTTCGTCTAAATATGTATAGGGATCTCTGTGAAAATAAGTGTCTCGTGTCGTATATATTGATAAATTTTTTGTCGAGTGGTCCCAACCTTCAGTTGGGCCGACGGTAGTGGATGGCAGATCTGGTTGCGACTGCGTCAACATCTTGTACGAAAATTTGTAGTGGTCAATCTCCTGACGGTACCCATGATATGTAAAGTAATACATGATTTTAGTGGTTCCATAATAACTTCTTAGTTCATCAACCCCTATACGCCATGTTATGAAGACGCTGCAATTGTTATATTGGATACCCTTGTTCGGAATTTCATTGTTATATTTTTGAATTTTTGCGGGATCCCTACACATCTGTTTGGGACTATAGAATAGTGAAAAATAATATTCTTGTGGAAGTTCTGTAACGCGATCTGTACGGTAACCTCTATAGTCCATTGTTTCGTGACTCCATCCTTCATCCCCTTGACGGAGAAAATTTTCATCTTCAGTTATCCTTTGCTTACGTTTTTTTTGCCTTAAGTACATAGTCTGCCACTGTCCAACTGTGAAATGATCTCTGAAGGTTCGACGGATAGACGTTTTCGTTGGGTGAAGGATGGTTATTTCAGTATCAGGTTCTGGCTGCCACTCCTGCGACGGGACCATGGCTAACGTGTGTTCATTCCACCTATGTGGCCAATCGAAACAGACTAGTGGTAGAAAGTGCATTGTTAGAAGACAGAGGAACACGGTATTGTCTATTCTGGCAATGTTTAGTATCATTACCTGAAATATAAGTATTTTGTCATTTATTTTTATTAACTTGGAGTAAAAGAAATGTCCAATTTGTAATGATGTTTCAATATGAAAATGACTAAAAAAATATGGTTTGTCTGCAAAGTCGATTTAGGGACGATAATTTTAAGTGATACCTAACGTCCTATGAAAACATTGATGAGAAAAGGCATACTGGGGTGCAATTTTTGAATCTCACTGGTGATATCAAAATCACCTGTGACTAAAATTATCACCGATGACTTTTATGTCACCATTTTCCAAAAGCCGTATTTTTGAAAGTCACACGCTGTTTTCAATAAATCGTCGCAATCACAAAATATCACAATCGAGCCCCGCTGCTAATTCTTCCGAAAAACATACTTTGGCACTTTTGGCAGATGTCACATACATCAACTGTCAAAAACAATCGCATGGTGATTTCAATCACGAGTGGGTGGGGGCACTCGTAAATCGATATCATAGGTATGACAAATGTAAGTCACCGAAGAGTTTCAAAAATACGAACTTTCGGAAATCACTCACATCGGTGAGAATTAGTCACTTGGGAGATTCAAAAATCAATCCCCTGGAGTGGAAGAGAGAACATATTCATATTCATTTATTTATTGCACATTGTAACACAACAAGAGTATGTACAGACCCTGTCAGGGTGTAGCAATCTAATCTAAGTGTAAATAATTATCATCAGCTGGCTTTTATCTATTTAAAAGACGTTATCACGTGAAAAACTTTTTTTCAAATTTTCATTTATCATCCTGAAATGAAACATACCAATTGTGGGACACAACTCACACAGTTATTTAGTGCCAAACGGTTTCAACGGTTACACTCTATAACACATTCCGAAGCGGAAGTAGCGGCGACGAATTGAAATTAACTTTAAATTTTTTGTTCAAAATAAATTCTTACCTTTATCGATCAAGTTAGAACCTTTCTTTGTTTAGGTAGACTTTTGAAGTATTATCACTCTTTCAAAGGAAGATTTATCCAAATAATGTTCTCAAGGAAATTTAGCGTAGAAAATAATCTCCTCCGCTAGGAGTAAAAGTGTTCTGTGATAATCTCCGCTAGGAGTAAAAGTGTTCTGTGATAATAATCAAAATCAACGTACTTACGTTTTATGTTATGACTGTTATTTGACAGAACTCTTTGGTTTTTTATTGTGTAAATTGACTTTTATCCATCTTGAAAGTTATGCAAAGAGTTTTTACACTAAGTTGCCGCAAGCTCAAGAAAACTTCAAGAAAACAATCTCGCAGAAATGTTGGATTAATATATAATATACCGTCTCATCGATTTAATATACTTAGAAAAAAAAATGTGAAATGCTACTACCAAAGAGGTTGGAAGAAAATCATTATCGAGAGAAACTTTTGACGTGACAATGTCTTAGATGATGGAGCCGGCGGCATTCCCGAAAAAGTGTGACGTATGCGTCGTTCCAGTGCAAGCGAGAGCGCGCAACGAGCGACAAAGAGGCACAATCCATTCCATCAGTATTTTCTTATGCCGTTGTCACGTTCAACTATCGTCAGTAAACCGACTTTACAGACAACCGTTCTTTTCTTTAAACGTCTTTGGCTACTACAGATTCTGATATCGTATGGGAACGTCGTCGTGTCGAAAAAATGTGCAAGAGTCATAGACATATTAATATGTCTATGGCAAGGAGTTTTTTATTAGGGTTTCTAATATTGTTCCTTAGCTTACAAAGAGATTAAAATATAATAGGGCATAGAGGGGACAAAGCGAAGAAAATTTGAAGCCAGAAGTTATTTCAAATGGAATAAGTCTAGTACAATTTCGACCGAATGACAGCTCGCGTTCATACTAACTGACATGACGCTTGAGATTTAAACATGCTTCAAAGTTTTGTATGAAAATATTCCCAATGCCCCCTCTATGTCCTATTACAATATTTTAATCTCTTTGTTAGCTTACAAAACTGCTAACGTCAAAAATTTGCATTTTTCACATCATTTTAATGTCCTTAGATGGAGCTGCTCATTTCGCGTCTAACCATTGGTCACATGATATAGGTAGGTACCTGCGGCAAATAATGCCCGCCTAAATTAAGAATGCCATAAATCCACCGGTATTTATTTTACAATGCTAGAACAAGTCTAATTTGAATAAGCTTTTATTAAAATTTCCATTAAATTAATAAGAAAGTTAAAACTGTTTAATTTTTTGAAACTATTACATGTTTTTTAAAACACTTCCTGTGGGCCTTATTTTAATGCGGCAGTATAATAAGGCCTTCAAGTTTTTTGTCTTATTTTTCTCGTGTGACAAGTTCAATATAAAGTTTAAATACTAAATAATCAAATACAATAAAAATAAAAATTTATTCTTTATAATTTTACCAAAAATCGGAACCTGGACCTTATTAAACATTGGTATAAATGCTTGTCACCGAATGAGCCTGAGAATTAGATCCATACCGAGGTTAGCGAACCTTATAATTCTCTGGACCAAATCTTGTTAATGTTCTTCGTTCATCATAGAACTTCTCCCTAGACGTTTCAATAAGTTCCCAGTTTTCAAATGATTCATTAACGTACGACGTGGGATTCCGTGTCAGTCGGCTGCAGCGCGTTGAAGTTGCAAGTTTTGTTCCGTCCATTTGGCACGCTTTGGAGACAGTATATTAAGGCCCATGTAAAATTTTTGGGGGCCTTGTTATCCCTAAGATATCGTCGCAAAAAAGTCAAAATAATCGATTAAACACACTACTTATTAGCATGATTGATTTGTAATCACAGACTAGATAATATATATATTTATCTAAGTCATTACCTTAATACTTAAATAGTAAATAAACATCAAAAATTACGATTTCTTAACGGTGATTTTTATAATTTGACACACAAACACCTCTCCGACGAAAAATGGCCGATTACTGCTTAGACGGAACACACGACAGTTGCCAAATCGTGAAAGTTGTGACTTATTGCATGTGTGCGTGAGCCGAAACCGTGACAATAATAAATTTGACGCGAAATATGAAAAGCGGGCCTTTTTACCCCTCGGGCCTTATTTACCCTTAGATTTCAGCCAATCAGAAGCCGTAATTCGAAAAGTAGTGACAGCGCGCAAGTCGGTTTACCTCTCAACACCGCACAGTTTTTTTCTTCTCCTGTAAAGTTGGTAAAAATGACTTATGCGGTGTTGCTAGCTAAGGGACCAATGTAGGTAGATACATAATAAGGTTAAAAAATTCCGTTCATGAAATGAGGTTTACAATATCTCTTGTTCGGCTTAAAGAGCTGGCCGAAAATCAGTGAGGCTCGGGTTCGAATCCTGGCATGTACGAATGAGTTTTTCAAAAACTTACGTACATATTTATCACTAGCTTGACGGTGAAGGAAAACGTCGTGAGAAAACCCGCAGGTCTCAGAATAAATTCTGAGACGTGTGTAAATAGACCCGGTCCGGCGCTGGGCTCACCACCTATCACGATTAGAGGTCCAATATATCTCGTGAAATGTGGGTCATATCCAGTAGTGGAATACCTCCGCCTCGGGGATCAAAGGCGTGAGGTTATTTTTATTTTTAATTTTTATTTCTTGTTCCTATTCTAAGAAAATCCTGACACTGCTACCTTTTCTTAAAATACTTTATTTCATTAAATTACTAGTACGTTTCAAAGTAATAAAAGCAACGGTTATTGAATAAAAGATTTATTGTGCATCACACAGTATCGTTATAGTACGTTTGGGATGCGCAGGCGCCGCACGCTGTGCGCATGTACGCGTGCGGGATAAGGATGACTGTCTCGTTGAGGGTGTGACGGACTCGAACACCTGTTAGTTGCGACCGGATCATACGGTCATTGGTCGCTTTGCTTGTTACCCTGAAAATAATAATAAACAATAAAATAAAAAATTAAATTTGAATGCACTTACATCTAAAGAGATTGTATTTGAAAGGCTATAGTGCCCGATTCCTATATTATTTAACGGATCGTTTGTCAACTACGAGTAACGAACCGTTATTTAACGCGTAATAGAATAAGCGCAATTCCTCATTTTTTTTTTTTTTTTATGATAAAAAAGGGGGCAAACGAGCAGACGGGTCACCTGATGTTAAGTGACGTCCGTCGCCCATGGACACCTGCAACTCAAGAGTCACAACTGCGTTGCCGACCTTTGAGGTGGGAGTAGCGGGAGGGGAGGGGAGGGGAGGGGAGAGGAGGGGAGAGGGAGGGAGGATTGGGGCCTCCGGTTACCTCACTCACTCAACGAAACGCAATGCATTGCTTTACGCTGGTTTTCTGTGAGGCCGTGGTATCACTCCGGTCGAGCC
This sequence comes from Ethmia dodecea, assembly GCA_963855545.1. Classification (NCBI taxonomy): domain Eukaryota; kingdom Metazoa; phylum Arthropoda; class Insecta; order Lepidoptera; family Depressariidae; genus Ethmia; species Ethmia dodecea. The sequence goes on from OY979454.1 coordinate 13,242,019, forward strand.
GGCCCAAGCGTGCCGAAGCATGGCTCTCCCACGCTCATACACCCCAATTGGGGTACTAATTAGTATATTAATTTAAAAAAATATATGATGTCTTCGTGATTTAGTTGTGTCTAACCAATTTTCTTAAATAAAGAACAATAACATTACGGTTTCCATACTTAGCACTAAATTCAGCTGCTAATTAATTTTTTGGACAAATTTAACACATTAAAAGTAGCTGAAATCGATTAAGTAGTCGATACAGAACAAACTAATTTCAGGAATTGCGCTTATTCTGTTACATATTGGGCTCGATTCTGCATTACAGCCACTAAACTTATTTTAGTTTAGTCCTGTCATTTTCTTTCTCCTAGAAAAGAAAAGAGACGAGAGATATTTAGTCCTGTCAAATTAAAATTAGTCCTGTCAACTAAGGCATGTCTAGCAATTTTAGCGACGATGTAAAAAGGTGATGGATGAAAGTGACAGATGAGCACGTTCATAAGGTTCAAATTAGTTGGTTTTTACATGTTTGAAATTACTCTTCAATCTGTGGTTTGTTTCTGTCCTTTTTCTTCCGTATTCTATAAAGAAGGATAGGCTAACTTAAAATTTGGAATTTTAGGTGGTTTGCAGAATCGAGTCCATTGTAGACGTTCCTATACGTTTTCACTTCATCTACCTCCGACGAACGGTTGTGGGTAACCAATCGAAGCCCTCCGTAGGTGATCATGTGATTATTTTGAGCAGTTCATACTATTCGGTCTCACCTAAAATCACTGATGTGTTGAGGTCGTCTGTCCCCAGAGCTTCTCATGACCGGCGTCGATCCGTTCGGCGAATAATATGTGAGATGGTCACCTCCAGTGTACACCGTCACTCCTCTGTCGTAGTGGGATAGTATTACTGCGAATCTGGAAGAAATAAAAGTCTAGTGTAAAACGTGATGGCTCGACGGTAAAGGAAATGTCTTGAGGCAAACCGCAGGCCTATGAAATGATTCTGAGCTTATTTACCACCTGTCTATAAGACATATTAAAATATATCTTGGAATTTTATTTATTAAGCTATTGCATAGCTTCTATCGCGGGCCTTGAGCGTTGGGACCGAATCCAGAAATTCCGTAACGAAAAAAACCTCACGCTCCCCACTCCGACGGGCACGGAGGTCCGAGTCCGAGTCCGAGTCCGAGTCCGAGTCCGAGTCCGAGTCCGAGTCCCAGTCCGAGTCTCAGTCCCAGTCTCAGTCCCACTCTGACTCCCACTCCCAGTTATAATTACAGCCATCCAGAATGAGATAGAATGCTGATAGGTTTTGTAATGTTTGCTGGCCATGAGTTGCTGACCAATTAGCTATTTCTGCTTACAGATTATATTTTTCTGCTTACAAAAATACGAATACTCTGCTAACCATTTAAATAACACCCGTGTGGCTTGAAGGCCGTGCATTGTCTAACGTCGTTTCTTTTCGGCAGTCTTGTTGATAAAAAATGCTATGCAATAGCTTTACCGCGGCAGTCCCCGAGTGCCACACGTCTTTTTTATTTTATTTATTGATTTTTGGAAGACTAACAGCTAAATTTTACACTAAATGAACATATTGGATTCGATTCTGCAGACCAGCTGAAATTCCTAATTTTAAGTTAGCCTATTCTTCTACATAGAATACGGAAGAAAAAGGACAGAAACAAACCATAGATTGAAGAGTAATGTCAAACATGTAAAAACCAACTAATTTGAGCCTTATGAACGTGCTTATCTGTCACTTTTATCCATGACCTTTTATATCAATTAAACACGCCTTAGTTGACAGGACAAATTTTAATTTGACAGGACTAAATATCTTTCGTCTCTTTTCTTTTCTAGGCGAAAGAAAATGACAGGGCTAAACTAAAATAAGTTTAGTCGCTGTAATGCAGAATCTAGCCCATTAATAAACTAATGCTAACAATTTAGCATACAGGACTAAGATGGGATTTAATAAAAGAGGATAAATTTTTACATTTGTCATGGATGTTATATAAAAAAAGTTATGTTTAGTCTGTGGCAAGCTTTACTTCCTCTCTCTCGATTTGTAGATGGAATACTAGTTTAGTCTTAATAATTTAAATAAAAGTTTAATTTGAATTTTTATTATACGCATAATCCACAAACTAACAATAATATAAGTAGTGATTGTGAGTAGTGTATCGGAGGTATAGGCAGAATTGGTGGTATCGGTTACTTTCATACAAAATACAACAATTATAATTATGCAAAAAATTTGGTTCGCAACTAACAGTACTTTTTCCAAGATGGCCGCTGCTGGCGACCTATCAGCGCTCTCCTCTCCAAAACAAGAGGGGTGACTATTAGTGCGGTCCGTTTTGGTAAATACGTTCGTGAGCACGGACACGACTGTTCATAATGATTACGATTGTTAGCATGCAAACAATTTGAACAGGTTTTCGTTTGTCAAAAATGACAGTTCTTTTAATATTATAATATTATTATGTAGTTTTCAAATAAAGTAGTTTTTACATTCTAATAGGTATTTTAAATGTTAGTACAAACCAATTGCTACTCGTTGATATTGTTCTGAAGTTAAATTCAGTCATATAGAATCCCCCGAAGCTTCGCAATGTACTTCTGTTAATATCAATGACGGACGACATACCTAATTTTAATTAATACTTAATCAAAAGTAAAAGTTCGCGGGGCGGGAAAAAACAGAACAATCAAAAAACGAAAAAACACCATGCACATTGAAGTTTGACAACTGTTTGACAGTTCCGGAGACATTGCACTACCTCCTCGGTGTTGGCACTGTTCGCACCAATCGATGACGTCATCGATGAAGTCACAATGCTCATGTCAGCGTACCACAGCGCAATTTGAACAGTTGTTTGCATGAATATAGCGCACAAGAGCGCAGAAAGTGCAATTTGCACCATATGTGTATTCTTTACACAGAAATAAATGATTTTAAATTTGAATAAAGAGAAGAAGTACCTTAATTAACCAAGTACTCTAGTGCACCGTCTACCCTAGTTCTAATCTCTCAGTTTCATCCATCCTAAGGTTGTCTGGAAGACATCGCTAAAAGCGATAAGATCGCCCGTTGTACTTAAGTTAATGTTGGTATCCATATTGTGTTGTTTTTGGTGTACAATAAAGAGTTGTGGTGTTGTATTGTATTGTATTGTATTGTATTGTATTGTATTGTATTGTATTGTATTGTATTGTACCTTGGAGAATCGGTGCAGTCGCCGACAGCCAGAGCCTCATGATACCAGCTCGGCAGCTTAGTGGTCGTGCCAGCGAACGTGGTGACCTTAGATCCGTGGATGCGGCATTCGTCTGAAAATTTTAATACATACCTACTTGTAAATACTACGAACGCATATTATGTCCCATCAAGGGTGGACAATGATAAATAATTATTCAAGGAAATTAATATACCTACTATACTGGCACTGGCGTCAGAGTATATTTTCGAAGACATATAGTATTTAAAAAATAATATATCACTTTTTTTTAAAAGTGGCAGACATTGTATAAACACAAGAAATAAGAATGTTAGTCGATTATCTAAAGTATCAAAATCATAAAAGGATCAATCGCCAAATAATTTATTTTACTTTATTTATTAGCCACGCTATTTTACTTTATTTTTATATTAGGCAGTCTATAGCACTACCTACTTAACGTAGTTTTTAATTGTGGAGACTTATAATTATTGATGTAAAGTGCTGTAAGTCTTAAAGTAAATAAAAAAACATTGAATAACAACATTTGCCTCTCTTTCCTACGGGAACGGCACTGACGCGAGTGATATTGTGGTAACAGCTAGTAATTGATATTTGTTAAAGCTTACGATAGAACCCAAGTTTTCTTAACGCCTGCATCGTCGTCCAGGAGTCTGGAAGCCAGGAGAAGAGGTCGGACTTAAATTCCAGCTGTGAGTCGTTCACTTTTACCGTAGCTGTGCCTTTTTTTTCCTGAATTAAAAGATCACAAAGAATTAACAAAAAAAAGAAATGCATAAGAGGACCGCGTGATTAAATCATTGATAGAAGATAGAATTTTTGTCTGTCCGTCTGAAAATGTGTCTCGAATATCGTTCAATATAATGATATTATATGATACTACTAGCGACCCGCCCCGGCTTCGCACGGGTGCAATGCTAAATCCTAAAACCTTCCTCTTGCATCACTCTATCTATTAAAAAAACCGCATCAAAATCCGTTGTGTAGTTTTAAAGATTTAAGCATACATAGGGACAATGGATATAGGGATATAGGAAATGAGAAAGCGACTTTGTTTTATACTATGTAGTGATGTTCGCCGCCCCGGCTTCGCACGGGTGCAATGCTGAATTTTCTTTGCTATAAACTTTGCGGAGCCCGAGACCTTTCCAACGAATGCAAAACCATGGAAATCGGTTCGTCAGTTCTGGAGTTAAATCGTCAGGAAGGAAAACCCGACTTATTTTTATATAGTAAGATAAAGATATTATGTAAGTACCTTTATGTCTGCATATGTGAAGTATTTAAATTCTGGTGATTGGTTGTGAAGACTCTTCAGAACTTCCGCCCAGTCTGACTCTTCAAGCATGTTCGTGCTCAAATCTAGCTCTGGTAACTGCAACAATAGTTTTTTTTAAATATACTTAAATAAATACATTTTAACCACAGACATACAGAATTTTGGACTGCTTGAATCATAATAACATAGAACTTACTAACTAAAAACCGACTTCAACTTATACGGTTTTCTATTGGATGCCATTGTCAGAACTGGACCAAATTGAAATGGGGCCACACGGAATAAAAATTAAATGACGTAAGACGGTATTCTAGGAAATTCCCACTGGAACGAGAATTAACACTCTTTCCAACTTTGATACTGTACTTACATTCTTGCCTCCAACTTTGAGTTGCACATTCCTTTCTGGATACCCCAAATGGTGTGTTGGCGTGCTGTTATATTGTATCACTAGTTTGGAAGAAGGTTCTTTCGAGAAACAAGCAAAATCGTTTTGCGATGAATAGTTCACTCCTATTTCTCCTCTGTAGGATGCTGGCTCCAATGAAAAGTCTATGTCAAACGTGGCTTCGCTTATGTTGTGCTTTTCTTGGAGGCAAATCTGAAAGTGATACATACAATAAAATAAATAAAAATCTCACGCCTTTTATCCCCGAGGGGGTAGGCAGAGATATTCCATTTCTGGAAATACTAACTTTTCACGAGAATATTGGACCCCTAAACGCGATAGGTGGTTAGCGGCTAACCACCTATCGCGTTTAGGGGTCGACTAACCGTTAGCCCATCGCTGGACCGGGTCTGTTACAGCCTCAGAATTTATTTTGGGGCAATATGACAAAATAAATAATAGGTACCATAAAACTAAAAAAAATATCTCACACCTTCTATCGCTGCCACACGGGAAGCATCAGCTTTCAAATTAAAAATAATCATCAAAATCGGTTCAGCCAGTCAAAAGTTCTGAGGTAACAAACAAAAAAAATATACAGTCGCATTTATAACCTCCTCCTTTTTTGAAGTCGGTTGAAAATATTCCCAATGGCCCCTCTATGCCCTATTGTATTCAAATCTATTTTGCAAGTTATGTTTTTTCATATATTAATACATTATCCAGCTACCTACATATCATTAATTTTATTTCCTTTTTCTTTATTGTGGCACACAAGTCCTACTGATTTATTTAGTCCCAAACTAGGCAGGGCCTGTACTATGGGTACCTACTAAACAACTGATACTCACATACCCTACCCTACCATACCCTACCATACCCTACCATACCCTACCATACCCTACCATACCCTACCATACCCTACCATACCCTACCATACACTACCATACCCTACCATACCCTAACCTACCCTACCCTACCCTACCTTACCCTACCTTACCTTACCCTACCATACCCTGCCTTACCCTAACCTAACCTACCATATTATATTCTATTCTTTTCTTACCGTCCAGTTCCTCAGATCAGAGTCTGCAAGAAGCAGCTGGCTGTTCAGCTCAGTCATAAACGCGCCGTTCCTCCCGTCGCTCTCGAGTTTGGAGTACCCTCTCACAGTCAAGTAGTTGGCTGTTTTATTGTCACTTGATTCCCTGGAATTTAAAAAAAAAATTACGCCTTTTATCCCCGAGGAGGCAGAGGTATTTCATTTCTGTAGATACCCACTTCTCACCAGAATATTCGACCCCTAAACGTGATAGGTGAGCCTATCGCCGGACCGAGTCCGTTACACATGCCTCAGAATTAATGAGACCTGCGGGTTTCCTCACGATGTTTTCCTTCACCGTCGAGCTAGTCATAAATATGTACGTAAGTTTTTGAAAAACTCATTGGTACATGCCAGGATTCGAACCCGAGCCTCACTGATTATCATCATGTGAAGCAGGCTCTTTAACCGTAAGGCTATCACTGCTCTTAATCCCTTACAAAGTAGGTAGTTTTGTCGTTGCTTCCGGTGCGGTGTCTTCTATAGGGTCTTGTGAGTCACTGAGTTAACTTCGAAATTAAACTGCTATACTTCTAACAATGAATTGGATAGATTCCATTCTCACCCGGTTTCACCTGCGTGTTCCCGTTCCCGTGGGAATACGGAAATAAAATATAGCCTACGTTACCTACTCAGGGATATTCTAGCTTTCCTTTGGCGAAAGAATTCTTAAAACCGGTCCAGCAGTTTTTGAGTTTATTAGTTACAAACATACAAAAATACAAATCTTTCCTCTTTATAATATTTGTGTAGAAAAAAGCAATAGGTTTGTGTCCTACCTAGTCAAATCAGTTACTTTTTACGATCTGTCAAAACGAAATTTTACTATGGAAAATGTACTGAATTAGCAAACCGTGACGTCATAGTTTGTAGTACTCAATTGCAGCACTTTTTTTGATTGTTTTATTATTTTTAAATTGGCTATAATTGTAAATTGAAAATCGAAATACATATTTTGAGGTGTTTTGGGATAATCTTTTTAATGTATGACTACTCGCAATTTAATTTTGATGCTGTCAACTACCCAATTGTCAAAAATCCAATTAATTCATCTGATTATTACCTGTAATATCCCAAACCATAAGACACCCTAATCCTCATCACGCTCTCGTAATCCTTCGGCGTGGTAACCTCATCGTCATCATCATCCCAGACCAGCTCATCAATCCTCAGTGTCAAGCTCACGATGTTGCCAGCCTGGAGCTGACGCGGTGGAAGTATCAGACCGCAAGACCCTGAAGTCGGGGATGTGAAAAGCCGGATACCGTTGAGGATGATGAGAGATGGTTGAAGAGTATGGAGGATACTGAAATGAGATAAAGTACGAGTTCATTACTTCCCCTTTTTACAATCGGACTTCCAGACGCACGTCTGGGGCTTAGGCACAGAACGTCCCATTCGCAAAACGTCCCACCAAAAAAAATGTCCTATTCGCGAAACGTCCCATTCGCAGAATGTCCCATTCTCAAAAGGTCCCATTCGCAAAAAGTCCTATTCGCATATTGTCCCATTCGAAAATGTCCCATTCGCATAAAGTCCCATTCGCAAAAAGTCCTATTCGCATATTGTCCCATTCGCATAAAGTCCTATTCGCACAATGTCCCATTTCGCATAATACCAGTAAACTGTAGGAGAAATAAAAATGTTATTCTAAAATTATTGCAAAAAGTCGTTTTTATTAGCTCAGCAGTGGGCTGTTACGGGTTGTTGTTGATGAACAGGCATCTTCTGGGCAAGCTCGTCCCGAAGGCCCCGTTTTTGCTCTCGGGCTAGTCTGGGGTCAAGAGTTAGCCCATCATTAATGAAAAAAAAAGGTAGTCAAATTTACATTGCATTTCGTTACCATTTAACGACCAATTTGACATTTGCGATTTGAATTGCGTCCGCGCATTGAGACTGTAGCGACATCTATTGCTTCTACATATAAGCACGCAAAGCGTCTGACGTCACACGTTCTAGTAAATTTACTTTTAATGTCTAAAAACAACTAAAGAAACTTACTTGTAATGTCTAGAGGTGAGCAGCTGTGATATTTGAGGACCACTCATCGGATGTTCGCAATCGAAAAATATGCCACCCTCATCCTAAAACAGATGAAGACATTACAGAATAATCCTGAATCTCGCTATCAAAGTTTCCATAACATTTTATGTGCGTAACATAATCCAAATCATAGATCTAGCTAGATAAACTAGCGGATGCCCGGCGACGTGCCCGAGCGGATCCTGTTTATTCCCGTTCCCGTGGGAATCTCTCAAAATCAATTCGTACGGAAAATCAATTGGTTACGCTTTTGTTCCTTTCACATTTAGGGCTCCAAGGGTCTCCGAGGGGTTAGGCAGAGGTATTCCATTTCTGGATATACCACTTTTCACTAGAATATTCGACCCCTACGTGATAGGTGGTGAGCCCATCGCCGGACTGGGTCTGTTACACATGCCTCAGAATTAATTATGGGACCTGCGGGTTTCCTCACGATGTTTTCCTTCACCGTCAAGCTAGTGATGAATATGTACGTAAGTTTTGAAGAACTTTCCCGGATTTGAACACGAGCCTTACTGATTATCTTTATGAGAAGCGGGATCTTTAACTGTAAGGCTATCACTGCTCTTGGATGGAGTACCCCTCTGGAGTATAAAGATTAGGGTCCATACTTCCTCATGGATGAAGAAAGATCCTTTGATACACGATGGTGATGACTCCAATTAATTTATCTGTAGATCTCACCTGGTGTTTATTTGTCGTCGTGACTGTGTGTATGTCTGTCCGATCTTTCAATTTAGCTTCAATTTGAGTCCGAGAGTGCATTGCTATGCCGCCATTTTGAACTGGATTTTTCCATTTTAATCTAAAAAATATTATTAATTTCATGTGAGTTTCAAGAGCATGTCCAGCTTGACACATTGGACTTTGTAACGTTCTTATTACAATCGACTTCGAGGTCAGACTCGCAGTACAAGTGTAAAGCTTCGTGTGCTCTTGACTGTAGTACCTATCATCATCAGCCTATATTTGTCCACTGCTAGACGTAGACCTCCCCCAATGAGCGCCATAGCGCCCTGCCTTCAGCTTGCCGCATCCAGCTTCTGCCTGCAGCCTTTCGCAGATCGTCATCCCATCTGGCCTGAAGGCGTCCTATACTACGTTTGCCAAGTCGCGGTCTCCACTCAAGAACACGTTTACCCCAACGGTTGTCGGTTCGGTTGACTGTACCTATGCTGTTTCTTTATCGATTTCGAAATACTTACTCTAATGATCTTGCGATAGGTGACAGACTTATGTCGAACTTTATTGGAAGATGCACAACCATTGACTGCTGGATATGAACGGTGTGCTCTGAAGGCTGTAGAGGCCCGTCAGTGGACAGCGAAGTGACCGATGTTCCTTGGTACCTAGAAAATGAAGAAAACATAAAGCTGCCAGTCAGCTTTGGCAAGCTGGTGACACCACAGAACTAAAATTCTACATATTGTTTAACAAACAAAAAAAAACAACTTCCAAGAGGAAACTAAAAAAAGTAGTAGTCGCCACTACGATTCTCGAAGGTTCCCCTCGATTTCTTTCTCTGAGATGCCATCATCAGATCCTGGTTTCCTTATCATGGTACCAACGTTGGGATATCACCTTTCCAACAAAAAAAGAATCATCAAAATCGGTTCATAAACGACGAAGTTATTCGTGAACTCGAATTGAGAAAGGCTTTTTGAAGTCGGTTTTTAAAAAGAATAATGTGTTGAGGAGTTTCTTGCCCCGCTTCTTCTCCTCAACCATACATGCTGAAGCGGTGAGTTGAAATGACTTTCAATAAGTGAACTTATAATTCCCTATTGTGAATAAAACATTTTGACTTTGATTTACATTTTTGGTTTCTGCGATTTCGCGATGAGACCGTATTCAACGATCATTTCTTAGCTAATGCTTACATAGTAGGTAGGTACTTTACCTGATATGAAAGTCGTTTCTCCACGTCAGATCCTCAGTGGAAGATGGTGCCGTCAGATTTCCCCTCAAAGACGTGAACGATACTACTGTAGATTGCATTCTTACTGGTGTCCCTGTAAAATATAACATGTGGCGATTTAAATTGTAAGTGGCAGTGACCGGAAGAGTGAGTGGCAACACCGCTCACACACACACGCCTACTCACAGGAGCGTAATGGCGGCTAGCTCGATTCCTTTACATTGTATCGTTCATGTAGATAGGTACGGGTAGATTTAGGAATTCCATTATAACGTAATCTAGTATGTGAACTTAACACTTTTATTTTTATTTTTCACACATACAAACCTATGTTATGTACATAGCTGTTTGTTTTCCCAAATAAATAAAATGTAAATATCCAAATAAATCTGTACAATTTGTATACAATAAAAGTTTCATAAGGTCACAGGGAATGTTATTTCTCCTTGCCCCTCAAGGACCTTATAAAAACATCTAAAATAATTAACAATATACAGAACAATGTCCAGAAGGATCGAAGCATTTGACAGAGATCGCTGCGAACACTGAGAAACCTTGACCAAACACAGAGACAGATGATGCTACCGCACTGGACTCAAAACAGTGTCCTCCATTTTATTCCTAAAATTTTTCACAACTCGTTTTGACTGTTGAAATTATAGTTATTTTATTAATTAAAATGTCTACAAGTACTAGTTACTTATGCAGAAAATGATTTTTTAGTATCATTTTCTTCACAAATGTGTTGAAAAACGTCGTATGATACAACTGTGTATTTATTATTACCGTCCTCGGCAAAGGTTCGGGTCAAATGGCGCCTAAAGCGCGCTCTACACTCTCACAAAATTCTTGCGAGAACGCGAGAAAGCCGCGAGAAAAGAACCCGAAAATCGGCTCCACACTCTTACTTCTCGCGGCTTTGTGGCGTTCTCGCAAGAATTTCGTCAACAACATTACACACTTGTACCATAATGTACTATTATATGTATCTCTTTATATTCGTCTCCACTCTTCTCTTGGAATTCAATATAATTTCGTTAAATTCTCTTGGAATTTAATATAATTTCGTTAAATTCTGGTCACTCACCAATCTCTGTAGGAAAGTGCATGGCCATTTGAATAGGATAGTATACTATCTGCTGATTGATATGACTTCCGAACCTTACAAAGTCTTCCAAAGATTTTGTCCCTGCAATAAAATAAAAAAATATCCAACCAATTGTCAAGATGTCAGTTGATGATGAATTGATTGATGTCAAGAAGGCAATATTGTTATGGTGCTGCTTGTTTTACCTCGTACACCCAAAAATCGCCTGTGAAATTACTTTAAACTTACATTCTTCTATATTCCAACTGTCGAATCGTTCTTGATCAATATGAGTAGCGTAGATAGTTTTGTCATACACCTTTACGATTATATCGATGTGGACCTGTTACATACAAAATGTGTGTTACCAACAGACAAGGTATAAACCAGTGGCTTACAACTCTTATTTACACAAATAAAAATTTGTAGTGGTTTAAAAAAAGCGGGACAATGGTGACTCCAGCAGTGTCGAGAACAATTGCATAAAGAGCTTACATAATAACATTACATTAAATTGTTGGTCTCGGTTTTCGTTGTGGTTACGCACATTTGAAGTCGTTAAGTCATTAAGTCAATGTCAGAACCCTTGGATGGTATGAAAAACTCTGACTGTTAGGTGGCTACTAGCTTAACACCATCTCCCAGTACGCGGTGGGCTCGCATGGGAGATTATGGCCCATACTTCCCCATGTGTGAGGAAAGACCTACATACTTTAAGCTACATACTTTAAAACATCTCTTCTAGTCCCAGATTTTTTCTAAGACTAAGAATTCTGACTCACCTTTTCTGGTTCTAGAATCTCCACTTTCATATTCTGGAATTCTTTCAAGAGCTGTTCCGAAAACCTCTCGGTGGCGTTGAAATTCTGGAATCTCTTGAAAATGTTCGATGACACTCCTTCTGCTATGATGTATATCTGAAATATTATCATCAGCTTTTAATTTATTGCCTATAATTTAAGCGTTGTGGCTTAAAGAGGAAGTAGTGACTAAGATTGAGAAAGGAATGCTAAGGTGGTTTGGACATGTCGAGCGGATGGATGAAAGGCCTCTAACGAAACAAATATTTTATTTTTATTTTATTTATTCTGGCAACAGACACTCATGCAATAACAATACTTACAGATTCTGAAAGATAGACCTGGAGTGCCGAATTTTAACCTTATTTTAAAAATATTCTAAGTAGGAGATACAACAAGAAAACTTTAAATAGGTAGGTAATTGATTTTAAACCATATAACAATATGTGTAGATACAGATTTTGTGGAAATATAATAGTTTATTAGGTATAATTTATTTATTTGTTTAACCAAAATTGATATGATTAGTTCTACGTAGAATCGCTAGATGTCGCCACCTGTTGTTGCCAGTATTAGTTAACCATAATTTGATGAATGATAAGTAAACTCACAGCAGCGTTAAAAGACTGGTCGCCTCCAGTTGAAAACTCTATGAGCACCATCTCTGGTGGTCCGCTCCACATTCCACCAGCAGTGAGCAGCTGGAGTGTGGGGCCCTGGACGTCAAGACTTGGCTCCTGGCTGATGATGTAGTTGTTCGTCGCCCAGTGGTTCAAGCCAGGGTCGGAGAGCTGGTTTGCAATGAACGGTATGTAAAAGGATCTGGAATCAAATTAAAATTTGAATTAAGATTCAATAATGCCCAATTAGGTATGAGGTTATATTCCTGTGTAGCGCTACACAGAACGCGCCAATAGATGGCCGAGTTCTAAACCGCGATATCGAAGTTTTCTAATGAGTTTGTATAAATACAACTGTCCAAACATCAACCGTTGGACAACGGTCCCCAGTCACCATCACCTCGCCTGACGGAAGATCTTTTCTTACAAAACAACAAACAACGTGTACAAAAAGTACACTTAAAAATGTCAATAGTCTAATAACAAGGCACTCTAAACTCGTTCATGAAGATTGGCTAAATGTGACAGCAGCCTATCTCCACCGAAGAGTTGCTGGTTCCAAATGCCCCTAGAAAAACCAACAAGAAACTCAAGGGAATGCAGAAATAAACCAAGTCAAGTTTTTTTACCAACGAAAATCTTTTGACTTTGATGTGAAGCTAGTGCGGTATCTTCGTTTTTTCCGTTTAACTAAGTCAATGTATACAATTTATAAAAAAAAAATAAAGTTTAAAAAAAACCACTCGACCAATTTCTACTAAATTCAAATGGAATCACCTCTGAAGTATGATAAGATAAATCATACTTGGTAGACCAACCAAACAAAAAGACGTGTGGCACTCGGGGACTGCCGCGGTAAAGCTATTGCATAGCATTTTTTATCAACAAGACTGCCGAAAACAAACGACGTTAGACAATGCACGCCCTCGATAGAAGCTATGCAATATCCATCCATCCATCCGTCCGTCCGTCCGTCGGTCCGTCGGTCGGTCGGTCGGTCGGTCCGTCGGTCCGTCGGTCGGTCGGTCGGTCGGTCCGTCGGTCGGTCGGTCGGTCGGTCGGTTGGTCGGTCGTTTGGTCGGTCGGTTGGTCGGTCGGTCGGTCGGTCGGTCCGTCCGTCGGTCCGTCGGTCGGTCGGTCGGTCGGTCGGTCGGTCCGTCGGTCAGTCGGTCGGTCGGTCGGTCGGTCGGTCGGTCGGTCGGTCGGTCCGTCCGTCCGTCGGTCGGTCGGTCGGTCGGTCGGTCGGTCGGTCCGTCCGTCGGTCGGTCGGTCGGTCCGTCCGTCGGTCCGTCCGTCCGTCGGTCTGTCGGTCGGTCGGGTTGGTCCGTCCGTCCGTCGGTCGGTCGGTCGGTCGGTCGGTCGGTCGGTCCGTCCGTCCGTCCGTCCGTCCGTCCGTCCGTCCGTCCATCCATCTACTATCATAACTTGGGTTTGGATTATGCCCAATAAACAAGCCACGCCTCCGTGCCCGTCGGAGTGGGGAGCGTGAGGTTTTTTCGTTACGGAATTTCTGGATTCGGTCCCCGCGCTCAAGGCCCGCGATAGAAGCTATGCAATAGCTTAAAAAGAAATATCGAAATTTGCGAGAATACAGTCAATTCAGATCTTACTGCTATATCAATATATCAGACTGAGTATTTGACATTAATTTAGCAGATATTGTCATAAATTCATCATACTCACGCAGACTTGTAGCGGTTATAAAACTGGTTATTCACCAAACTCTTCACGGTGGAATACCAGAATTTCTTTATCTGATCGTTATTGCAACTCTTTATGTAGTTGTGGACGTTCAAAAAGTCTCTGGCGCCAAGTGGGGAGCTCAAGAAGGCGTGCAGAGCCAGAATCCGAAGTTGTATGTGTTCGGTGTCGTTCATTAGAATCGGTAATGTACTATCCAGAGTCTGAAAATTGAAATATGTTATCATTCTCCTGCTGTTTACTCAATATTTGAGGTTGGAGGTAGGTACTCCTTAACCAAAAGATGGTTCTTATTACAAAAATTGCATTTATTTACATTTGTATACAGATAGGTACCTAAAGTTTTTAATTTCAACTGCATACCTAGTTTTATTTCCTGTAAAAAAAATGCTATCTACTATATAAAAATAAGTCGGGTTTTCCTTCCTGACGATTTAACTTCAGAACTGACGAACCGGTTTCCATGGTTTTGCATTCGTTGGAAAGGTCTAGGGCTCCGCAAGGTTAATAGCAAAGAAAATTCAGCATTGCACCCGTGCGAAGCCGGGGCGGGTCGCTAGTTTTATATAAAAAAACTTTTACCTGACCTGGGGCCTTACTGTTTATTTATAATTGTAATCTAAATCTTCATTTTGACGTACGTTGCTTCTTCCGTATATCTGTCAATACAGCCAGTGAAAGAAGAGCAAGCACTGATCGACTGATCGCGTAACAAATGTCAAATAAAGAAGATTTCGATTGCAGTTACAAAATAGACAATAAGATCGACTTGGCGGGGGCACTGCCGTGCCCCCAGATGAGTTTGGTGGGTTTGGTCCAAGATGTGTGACCCAAGAAAAAAGTTAACTTACAGAGCTCTTCCAAATGTTGAGAGCGCCCAAAGCTGCCCAGACCCTCTCATGGCGTTCCTTCTTAAGGTCTGTATGTATCTCACCAAGGTAATTGACGACACTTTTACCGATGTTGGTCAGACCCTGAAGCCAGACCATGCGATCCAGATATTGGGGACAGTCTGAAAATTTACTTTTTTAATCTATCATCATCTGCGATCAATAGAGCAGACGGATCACCTGATGGTAAGAAAGAAACCTGGACCGAAATTGCAAGATATTTTAGTTTTTCCTTGATTTATACACTAATCACTAATTGTATTCTAAATTTGAAGCTTCTACATCTGCTAGAAGTGCCTTAGAGTTTTGATGATCAGTCAGTCAGTCAGTGACAAAATTAGGAAACTTTGACTAGTTATAATTCTTCAACTACTAGTTCAAATTACATGACATTTGAAACATACTTGTTTATACAATGCCTGCTTGTTTACTAAAAATTCAGGTTTCTAGTTTTATCCACAACGAAGTTATAGGTGGTCGAAAATGGCCTGAATTGCTTCGAGAAAAGGATGGTACGGCCGTGCCGCTTTTTGCTCGACTTGGCTGGGGCACTGCGTACCTCCAGATATTGCATCAATGACTCACAGTTGTACATCCTCAGGTATTTATCGTAGATATCGTCAAAGTACTGTTGGTCGTATTCAGCTTCCAAGGTCTTGTGGACTAATGTGGCGAAGCTCAGGATTCCAGCGTGTCTAATCTCTTTAGGGTATTCAGGTCCAAGCTTGGTGAAGACCTCTAACTCTTGGACCAGACTCCTGCTGTACTTGACCACGTTGAAAGGGAGCTTCCTGATGAGAGTCACGAGAACTGCGTCCTCTATTTTCGACTGGAAATATTATGAGTAAAAATTTATAGTTAATCAAGGACTTCAAAAAGGGGGAGGTTCTTAATCCGGCTGTATATTTGTTTACCAATTTTGAACCGATTTTGATAATTATTTTTTTGTTTGGTCTACCCAGTATGATTTATCTTATCATACTTCAGAGGTGATTCCATTTAAATTTAGTAGAAATTGGTCGAGTGGTTTTTTTTTAAACTTTATTTTTTATATAAATTGTATACATTGACTAAGTTAAACGGAAAAAACGAAGATACCGCACTAGCTTCACATCAAAGTCAAAAGATTTTCGTTGGTAAAAAAACTTGACTTGGATGTGATGACAAACCTTTTGATCAGTAACGAGGTAGCGTATCAGCTTTGCGCATGCGTCGTTCCTGACATACGGCAATATTTCTATGTAGATATTTCTGGAGGTTTCCAGTTCGTAACTCGTTCCTAAGACATCTATGAAAAGTTTATGCAGCGATGTGTAATTTAGTTGAGACATTGTACTGAAAATAAAATGATAAAATAAAAACAAAATCTCACGCCTACACAAAACTTACGTACATATTCATCACTAGCTCGACGGTGAAGGAAAACATCCTGAGGAAACCCGCAGGTCTCAGAATTAATTCTGAGACATGCGTAAATAGACCCGGTCCGGCGATGGGCTCACCACCTATCACGTTTAGGGGTCCAAAGAATATCTCGTGGAAAGTAGGTATATGTAGAAATGGAATACCTCTGCCTACCCCGTTGGGGATAAAAGCCGTCTGCCGAAAAGTCTAAATGTTTGTTATTCAATATAGAGGTTATTAATCCACTTATTGAAAGTCGTTGCAACTCCGCCGTTTTGTCATTTACAGTTGAGGATAAGAAGCGGGGCAAGAAATTCCAACACTAAACACTAAATCATTATTCTTGTAAACAATCAATTACGCTACTTACGTCAAAAGTTCAATGAAGTCTGTACTGTGTATGAACGATGCGTTCCTGACTATGTTATCAGCGTCTATACCTTTTCTTGCAATCTGGAGAAGCATCTGAAATGAAATAAAGCGATTAATATAATATTAATAATTTGAGTTCTTCAAAAACTTACGTACCTACATATTTATCACTAGCTCGACGGTGAAAGAAAACATCGTGAGGAAACCAGCAGGTCTCAGAATTAATTCTGAGACATGTGTAAACAGACCCGGTCCGGCGATGGGCTCACCACCTATCACTTTTAGGGGTCCAATATACCTCGTGAAATGTGGGTATATCCAGCTTATATTAATATATTATTAATAATTTCAAAACTCGATTGCATGTCTATTTAAAACTTTCTTACAAAAAATAATGAAAATAAATAATCTCACTCCTTTTTATCCCCGAAGGGACGAGGTATTCTATTACTGGATATACCCACCTGCGGGTTTCCTCACTATGTTTTCCTTCACCGTCGAGCTAGTGATAAATGTACTTAAGGTTTCTAAGTCATTGGTACCTACATGCCACGATTCGAACTCGAACCGAACTGATTTTTATCATGTGAAGCAGGCCCATTAACCGTAAGGCTATTACTGCTCAGTTATTTTTTAATTACCTACAGAAAATAAAAACATTTCATTTTTCATTATTGACCAGATCTCTACAAAATGTATATAATGGAACCAACTCTTTCAACACTTCTTTAAAAGTCTGTTTAAAACTTTCTTACATTCAAAGTTTTATTCTTCAGTTGCTCCTGTGAGTTCTCCCAGATGCCATTGGTAGGGTTGCTGTAGTTGTGATGCGAATACTGCATGCTGGTTTCCGAGAGGTTGAGCTTCTGAGTGCTTTGGACCACTCTTGCACTTTCGAAATGGAGGGAGAGGCTAGAAAAAATACAAGAGAGATGTCTATATCATTATTAAGCTTTATCTCAAAGATGGGATTTCCAGGATAGAATACATTCTTGGTAGTAGGTGCCCACTTTTATTATGAACTACTTATAGCTGACCCGACAGACGCTGTCCTGTAAAAATGAAGACGTTTTACCTAAAAATAAAACGTGTATTAAACATACTTACCTTATTCGAAGCCTAATAACTTATGAGATATGCCTTCGCTTCCGTTTCCGTCCTTTGTCCTTTTCTCTCCTACTATATCCGTCTCTTTCTTTCCGTCCACCACCACTGGCAGTGTGCGCCATGTTTGGGAGCGCACAACTTTTCGTCATTACGTCAATTGGCCACCAGGCAGGGTTAAATTTATTAGGCTTCGAATAAGGTAAGTATGTTTAATACACGTTTTATTTTTAGGTAAAACGTCTTCATTAAACAACTTGACCGTTATTCGAAGCCTAATAACTTATGAGAGACGTGTTTGTTATCGCCTGGTGGTGGTGGACGACGTCAATGTGACTAAGGAACTGATTAGGGACACATTAACACCCTGTCGAATCTATGCTATGACAATGACAGAATATTACTTTCACTAATATTATAACGAGGAAAGATTTGTATGTTAGTAACGAATAATCTCAAAAACGGGAATTACGCAGGTGAAACCGCGCAGAACTGCTAGTGTTAGGTATATAAAATAAAACATTTCCAGTTGGTAAATAACATTTATTTGTTTTGACAGTAGAAACATAATAATTGTGAGTTTTACAAAATGTTTTCTAAATAATGGATGATTGTACTTAACAAACATGAATAATAATAATGTCATTATTTCTTGACTGAACCAAATCAACTAAAAATATAATCATAAGTGCTAATCCACTGCACTAAATAATTGAGTAATATTATTAGGATTATTCACACTCGAAATTTGGCGACAATAGAAACGTTTTAATGTTTTTGCTGACCTCCAATTACCCCTACTAAGAATCTCTTCAAGTGGGGAATTCTCAATCCAACTTTTCGATGCAACTGCAGCTCGGAAACTACCAGCCGATGCTTCAACTCCGGACTCTTTTAACATATTCTTTACCCACCCGGCAATAACACATCTTGTTGCAAGTTTTGCTTGACCACAAGTTGACACAAATAAATGATCGCAATTTGCATCTTGTCTTCTTTGTTGGCCAGCGTCGATTAAACGTTTGATCCAATGTACTGGGCTTAGACTTTTATTACATGGATTTTGTTTTAATTTCCAATTTGATTGACGATAGTCAGCGGAGTCAGTTTTTGAACCGAAAGCTGGCACTAAAATAATGTGATCATTGGATATTACACAATTAGATGGATTCGTTCGTAGCAATGTCAAATCGTGTACACGTCGGCCAGAGCACAATAAAAGGATCGATGCTGTACACTTAGATATTTCATATAATCTATTAGTGTCGGGATTTAGTCGTGATAAATAAGTAATAACCAAATCGACATCCCACACTGGCGGTTTCGATATTTTAGGCTTTGTTATAGCAATAGATTTTAATATCCTTTTAACAAGGGGATGACTGCTAAGCGGTTCAGTAGCCTCAGGGTTACACAAGGTGGATACAGCAGATTTATAAGACAAAATCGTGCTATAAGATAATCCTTCCTGGTTATGTAGATCAGCTAAAAATCTTGCTAGATCAGAGCCGCTCGGTTTATACTCAGGAATTTTATTCATACGCGCCCAGGATATCCATCGGCTCCAAGCGGGTTTATAAGCTATTAAGGTGGAGGGCCGCCAACTAGTCATGAGTAGGGCCTTTTGTTGATCTGACCAATTATTTAGGCTTTCATCCCACCCCCACATCTCCACACTTCGAGAGTCATTTCGGACACTTTTTGAGGTGGTAGGGCAGTTGATACGTCTATCAACACTTGTGAGAGATTGTTGATTGTCCAGGGAGGAGCAGTTGCCCTGTTCTTCATGTCTGGTCGCCAAAAAACTTGGTCCCACCTTGGCGCCACAATAAGGTATGTTCCTCGACATTGGTTCAGGTGTTGCAGAACTTTGGGTATCAGGAATGGTGGAGGAAATACCCACGCTAGAGAATAATTCCAGACACGAGACAGAGCGTCGTGAAAATCTGCTTGAATGTCTTGGCAGTCCATTGTGCAATTTACTCTCGAAGCGAATAAGTCGATAACAGGAGTCCCCCATTTGGCAAATATCATGCTCGTGGCTTGTGGTAACAGGTGCCACTCTGGAGCTACCCGAAGCCTTGATAATCGATCTGCATCCGCATTGTAAGTGCCTGGAATGTAATATACGGCCAGATGGATCTGGAGCAAGTCTACTAAGTCTAGGATTTTGTAGGTTAAGTCTTGGAGAGTCTGGGACTTCGTGCCACCTTCGTGCCGTAGATACGACACAGCCGTTTTGTTGTCGCATTGCAAGTGCACGGATCCACAGCGTAGGCTCTGACTTTGCTCTTCTAAGGCTCTCAGTATAGCTAACAACTCCTTGTGATTGGAGTGTAACCTCCTCTCCGCGTCTGACCACATTCCTGATAGGAGCACATTGTTGACTCGTGCGCCCCATGCTTGATCTGCAGCGTCGGTCACCACATAATGAGTTGGATGAGGTACATGGATAAGAGAAGAATCTGTTTGATGAAAGGTCCACCATTTCAACTCTGCCATTACAGACTCGGGCAGAAGAAGGTCCTGAGGTTTCTGCTTCAAATTGCTTATGCACAGCCTTTGAAGCTGTCGATAATTCAGTCTCCCTCGCGGGACAGCATAGCTGGCAAAATTCAACATGCCTATTAAGCTCTGTAACTCTTTTATGGTAGCAATTCTCCTGTCTAAAAGATGGGTAATTATGGTCCTCAACTTCTTGCATTTCGGCTCTGGGAGCGACTTCTGATTCGACCAGGGATTCCATAATATTCCGAGATATTCTATTGACCGACATGGGGACAATATTGATTTCTCGTAATTGACTTTCCAGCCCAGATGTTCTAACAGTTTCAATGTGGTGTTCACCTGGTATCTCAACTTGCAAGCATCTTGGTTGGCAAGTAAGTAATCGTCGAGATACACTAGGATCCTTATGCCCCGCTGTCGAAGTAGCTGAGCAATCCAGTTGCTTACTGACGCAAAGGTTTTGGGGGCTGAACTCAGCCCGAAAGGCAGACAATTCATCTGAAGCAGTTCTTCTTTGTACAAAAGCCGTAGAAAGCGCCGGTGTGGTCGTGATATTGGGAGATGAAAGTACGCTTGAGCTAAATCTATTTTTGCCAGAAAATCCTGTGGTTGCAAAAAATCGGGAATTTTGTAATGGTTTATCAGTCTGAATGGTGCTGTGTGAACGTAATAATTCAGTGGTTTCTGGTTGAAAATTGGCCTCATTGATCCGTCTCCTTTTGGTACCAAGAACATTGTCGAGATGAAGCTCGGGGATAAAGGTACTGCTGTTAGCACGCCTTCTGATTTCATTTTCTTTATGACCAGAGTCATTTCGTCTGAAACTAACGTTGTTTGTCGACTTTTGTACAAATTGGGTAAGTGTAGTGGTGGCTTTTCCAAAAATGGGATACGGTATCCGGAAATAATTTTGAGTATATAGTCTGGTGCTCCAAGCGCTTTCCATCTCCGATAATGTAAGGCCAGCTGACCGGCTGTGAAGTGACTCGGTGAGTCAGTACCTTCGGGCCTTGCCTCTCCTATCCCGGTGGGATGAGGGAGAGTGTTTGCGAGTTTGACCGTAGGTCTCGTTATCTCGTCGGCTGTTTGCTTGCTTACCTCCTCTACCCCGAAAGGATCTGGGGTTATTAGCGCTAGCTTTGGAATTGTAAGGTTGAGCTTTGTAGCTAACCTTCTTCGAAACCTGCATGGGATTTCGTTGAGTGGGTGCAGAAGTACCCGGATCGGCCTGCGTTGCAGGTGTGCGATCTTTTTCACGAGGCCAGAACACCTTCCGTACGCCGCCCGCCTTTTCAAGGGTGGATGTAAATTTATCGGAATCAAACAAGTTCTGATTTGTTGGGGGTATTTTGCGCAACATACTCTTGTGCAGAGGGTCTCTTACCGATGCAAGAACGGTCTCTCGCCGCTGTTGAATAACTTCAGCCCTATGGCCGCAGACTAATTGCAGGGCGTCATTGGATATTTTGGAAAAATCCCCGGTTACAAAAATGTCCTGGATCTTAGCGTTTACATCATTAAAAGTGAGGGTAGGTGTATCCTTAGCCCACGCCAAAAAACTCCGAATCTCTTTTTCAAGTTGATCCCGTTGCTTAACTAGCGCGAAGGACAGAGCAGCGAACGCTTTTTCAGTATTAACGATGTTTCGCGAAGCATCGAATCGCTTAACTTCGTCATTAACCTCTAGCTCTGTAAAGCCGTATGTAAAGGGGGTATGACGGTAATTTTTCTGTACATCAGAATATCTTACATTGCGCCAATCGGGATCCCCTAAGCGTTGAATGTTGCTTAAAATTTCTAAATATGACGCAGGTGTTTTGGGAATATCAGGATCTTTAAGCTTAGTGCCGATGGTTAAAGAAAATTGCGGTTCCGATTCAGTCACCTCCGCGTGATCACTTTCATACAGTTGACGACTCACATTGTCATCGATCCAAACGTCTTCATCGGTCGGCCGACAGGTCTCACTAGCAGCGCAATTTTCAGCAAGCTGCTTTTTAATATTGGTGATTTCAAAAAATAATTTGTCTAATCTTTTATCTTTGCCACGATGAGTACGTTTCGATTTCCGGGAACGCTTGTAGCGTTTACGAGGTGGACTCGAATTACTGCTGCTAGAACTTGAGCCAGTAGAACTTGAAGACGTAGAATCAGAGCTCACACTGTTTTCACGAGTTCTTTTACGCTTATTGTTACTATTTTCTTCCGGGGCAATAGTCTTGCTCGGCCCGGGATTATTTTGTTCAATATCACTCATTGTTAGATATTCCAACTAAAAATTAAACTATAATCACTAAAACCACTCAAAAAATGTAAAATAAATTCAATTTCAGTCGAACGGTATCACCGTTAATATTAAAAGTTACTAAAATAATAATCTACCTACTTCAAATTAGATTCGATTGTCGTAAGTCAGTTACGAATGATTCACGAGTGGAAAATTATATACTTTTTAAGATAGTTGTAATGTTCTTGTAATTTAAAATATAACTGTTATAAAATTTGTACTGTACATACCTGATTCCATATATCACAAAACACAATTTTATTATAATATAATAAAAAGAGACTAAGTAAAGGTATAATAAAAATTTCTTGGACAGAACTTTCGCACTGCTGGCAGTGCATGTGTTGACGGAACGGAAACAACGACGTCAATGACGAAAAGTTGTGCGCTCCCAAACATGGCGCACACTGCCAGTGGTGGTGGACGGAAAGAAAGAGACGGATATAGTAGGAGAGAAAAGGACAAAGGACGGAAACGGAAGCGAAGGCATATCTCATAAGTTATTAGGCTTCGAATAACGGTCAAGTTGTTTAATGTGATAAATGAAAAACCACTCGACAGATTTTAAGTAAACTTCACATAAACCATCTAAATAGTTCAAATAAAGCCTAAAAATTTGGTTTGGTTATGTGAGCCCGTTCTTGAGTTATAAAATAACAACGAAAAGTGGCATTGATTTTTATACAGGGTGACTTTTTTTACCGTCTGGAAAAAAATGTGGTGTGATAGGTAAGTGTAATAGATTCATTTGGCAATGTTACATAAAAAATTTTTTTTTTTTTTTTCAAAAATTTTTTTCCTTGCTTAAACTACTTAATATAAATTACTCAATAATTGTAGTCAATAATACACACTGAAATATTTGAAATAGTATTTTAAAAAGAAACAGGCTCGTAGCTTCTATTTATGCGCAATCTACCTACAACCGCCAGCTGCGCGTAATACTGTGCGTAGTTTTCTAGATTTACTAAATTGCACTAAACATGACTATATTTAACAATTAATCTCGTGTATAACTTCGGCTCTAGATACCTTATACGTCATTTTTTTTTCAAAACGGTAAAAAAAATCACCAGTATACAGGATGTCCCAGAAGTCAACGATAAGCCAGAAACCAGCGATAGGCCTAGTCGTGAGGGTTATCAGAAAAATATAAAAAAAAATCTATGTTCTTTTTTCAAAATGTTATGAAGGTTTAAAAAAATCCTAAAAAACGGACACCCTGTAATGAACTTTCTTTTACCGTGACTGTAAATATTTACTTTTTGAATATTTTTTTTCTGTAATGCTATAACGAATAGCCGTGCTACAATTTATATAAAAAAAAATGACATAACTGCCTCATTTTTAAGTAAAAAGTTAAATTTGTTTCCAACATTGAATTCTAAATAATTTCATCAACCAACTTAAACCAGCTGTACTGTAAAAAAATGTATGGCTACTATTTTGAAACCTTCATAACATTTTGAAAAAAGAACATAGATTTTTTTTTATATTTTTCTGATTACCCTCATGACTAGGCTTATCACTGGTTTTCGGCTTATCGTTGACTTCTGGGACATCCTGTATATATGTCGCAGTAAGATAGATGAAGCCCTAATATAGTTATATCCCTAGGGATATAATTATATACCGTAACATAGTTATACGAAAGTGATTCATTACTATCTCACTAGGAATATAGTTATAAAACGGTCCAAGTTTAGTGATATACTTATATTACTAGATTAAGTTTAGTGAAATAGCTTTCGGAGTGTGCGGCGAGGCGGCGCGCCGCCTTGCCTGTCGCGTCTGTTTACTTGCAACAACCGTCATCTTCATCAGCAGCGCCAGCGCCTATTAAAACCTGCGACCGTGACTTGACTGCGTTGCGTGAAAATATGATCGTTTTAATTATAACTAGCGGACCCGCCCCGGCTTCGCACGGGTGCAATGCTAATTTAGGGGCTAGGCAGAGGTATTCCATTACTGGATATACCCACATTTCATGAGATACATTGGACCCCTAAACGTGATAGGTGGTGAGCCCATCGCCGGACCGGGTGTATTTACACATGTCTCAGAATTAATTCTGAGACCTGCGGGTTTTCTCACGATGTTTTCCTTCACCTTCGAACTAGTGATAAATATATAACTACGTAAGTTTTTGAAAAACTCATTGGTACATGCCAGGATTCGAACCCGAGCCTCACTGATTTTCGGCCGGCTCTTTAACCGTAAGGGCTATATCACTGCTCAAATCTTAGTTTTAATATACTACAATATGATACAATATGACTTTTTTGAGACAAAGCCTAATATATTTATAACACTGAACTTAATCTAGTAATATAAGTATATCACTAAACTTGGACCGTTTTATAACTATATTCCTAGTGAGATAGTAATGAATTGCTTTCGTATAACTATGTTACGGTATATAATTATATCCCTAGGGGTATAACTATATTACGGCTTTATCTATCTTACTGCGACATATAGATTAAAGCATTGACTACCTAAATATGAATCAGTTTATTAATATTTAACATTTTCATTAACTTTGCCGTATGTCATTTCTTGCCAGAATTTGATCCTCATTAGCGACACTATCGAATGGTGTCATAATGTAACACATGATGTGTTTTTTTCAAAATCAAGCTTTCGATTTGCGGCTAGGAATATTGATTTTTCAAAAATCAAAAGATGCAGTTATGCAATTTAGCTATCCACGCCCACTTGAAAAATCATCCTGTATATTTCGGACTCTTAAGTGTAAACGGTGAAACATCGCCAGAATGTGGTGCTGTAACAAATACCTTAGAACTAATTCTGAGAGTTTCTGATTTAGTTATAGACAAGTACAATAATTTTACAAAACACCTTTACTAATTCAAACCCTCGCTTATATTTAAGAGACGCACAACAAGTTATAGAAGGAAAAAACTAAAACCCGACTACGTAGAAAAATAAACAGAAGGTAGCATCCGAAATATTGAACGACATTGTTCATATTCTGAACAAATCAAAACAATTTACTGAAATCGGTGCAGTAATAATTTTGGTGTCTTTCTTTACTAACTACACAAAACCATTAACGAAATTGCCTCAGCGTAGATCTATCACAGTTGACTATTCTTCATGGTGTTATTAATAATGATAGTTCAGTCACACATTGTCATTATATTGCCTGAGAGATTGAAAGTTTGAAAGGCTATACCATAATTTAGTTGTCAGTGCATAGTATTTACATTTTTAAAACTCGACTGAAGGCTCACTATCTTGCAAGCATTGTGAGGTGAATTAGTTTTCTGTTTATGTTATAATCATTATTATTATTTATTTTTATCCTCAAGTATGTGTGAATGTGCGTAAATATTTTCTATCCTATAATATAAATAATATAATATTAAATATATTAAACATAATTTATTTAATATAATATTATTTATATATTTATACTTATATATTTCTTTATGTAATAGTATGTAAGAGTATGTTCAATAATATTATATAGTGCACCGTCTACCCTAGTTCTAATTTCTCAGTCTCATCCATCCTACGGTTCGCCATCCGCCATCCCAGCATTGTACTTTAATTAATGTTGGTATCCATACTGTGTTGTTTTTGGTGTACAATAAAGAGTTATTGTATTGTATTATTGGTATTGTATTTAGTTCCAGAATTTATTAGTCTATGATCCATCGTGGTGAACGGTAGTTTTTAGTTTTTTTTTTTCGTAGTTTTAGTTTTTCTTTTTATTTGACTTACTCGGTAGAAACAGACAGGATGTGGTCATGTGACTTGTATTGGAAGTCACTGCTTAGCACCATGCTCCGTAATCCCATTTTACCCAGTTCGTACACTCGCTCTGCGGTCATCACGTAATTCAGCTAGGAAATAAAAAAGTACAGCTATACAAAATAAACAAAGGAAACTTAAAAATAAAAAAATTATAATAAATAATCTCAAGCCTTTTATCTCCGAGGGGGTAGGCAGAGGTATTCTATTACTGGATATACCCACATTGCACGATACATCAGACCTCTAAACGTGATAGGTGGTGAGCCCATAGCCGGATCGGGTCTATTTACACATGTCTCAGAATTAATTACGTAAGTTTTTGAAAAACTTGAATACCTGACTTTTCAAGGACCGCCGAAACAGCTGACCATGACGTCCGATAAGAAATTATTTTAAAATATTCCCAAGGGAACGGGAAAAATACGGGATTAACGCGGACAACGCTGCTAGTTGCCGTCTTGTTCAAATAAAAAATAATTATAACATTCACGCACTAAATCGATTTAAATAATCTATAAAATAAAAATGTACCAATGGAAAGCAACATTATCAGGGAGTAACATATTATAGGTTACTAGCGACCCGCCCCGGCTTCGCGATGCTAATACTAAAACCTTCCTCTTGAATCACTCTATCTATTAAAAAACCGCATCAAAATCCGTTGCATAGTTTTAAAGATTTAAGCATCATAGGGATATAGGGACAGAGAAAGCGACTTTGTTTTATAATACGTAGTGATAGTGATATTTTGTGAGGTGCTGCCAGTTATGATAAATTTCAACTAGCTTACAGTCGTGGCTTTCCTCGCTTTGTATCTACTCACATCTTCAGCATAAGTCGGTCTGTACCAAGGGTCCGAGGCTCTATTGGGCAGGCATTTCTGTTCATACGAGGAGAGCCGGGTGCGTCGCTTGTCTATCAGACTGTTGTACTTTCTAATCTGGTTGCCGACCCTCGAGTATACCACCACGCAGTTGCCGTAGAGGCAGGGCTGGAAATAGTAATTGGGTTTGCAACTTATGTTGTTGTAGTATGTCAATAAATAACATTATGATCTCACGAAGGCACTAACTTACTCATGCATTCCTTCCGTCATTTGGTCAAGTAAAACACATTCCTTACTCACGCACTCACTGACAACTTGCACGCACGCCTAACAAGTCGCACGCACTTACACCACGTACGCACTAACAACTCTCACGCACTCATCACGCATCCACTAACAACTCACAAGGACTCACATAAGGCACCCACTAACAACTCTCACGCACTCACATCACACTCACTAACAACTCTCACGCACTCATCACGCACGCACTAACAACTCGCACGCACTCACATCAGACACGACTGAACTCACTCCCCACACAATCAGATCGCACACTAATCAACTCTGTCACCTGCTCTCACATAAGCACGCTCAAGATTTTATTCTCTTTAGCGATTACGTCACCCACGCACTCTCTCTCTTTCTTGTAATTGAATACTATAGCAATACCTCTTCACTAGAAGATGGGGTTCCATTTGATTCTGCTAGTAAGAAGTTATATGACACACCCCTTTTAATATTAGTCACCCAAACTGGCTCTTTGTCTACATAAATCGCCGAAAAACATATATCCTGAAACATAAATAATTAAATTCGTTAACAAAATTATTTGTGTTCGAAACTCATCAACTAGATTAATATAGGTATTGATGGTATAATAACAGACTACTGTGTATTTCTTATTTGTAGGTAAAATAATAAACTTGGGAGTTAATCATTTATTTAACTAATAAACTAGATAACTTTATAAATTACTCAATTATAGTCCAAATCTAAAATAATTTAAAAATAATTACATTATTATTATTATCATAATATTATGTTTATTATTATTATACACACTTTTTTTTACACTCTCTTTGATTTTGTACAAATTTTATTTTTATGTTTCTTTTCTAACTTTGTTATATAGTCTTTTTGGGAGGGAACTGGCCACTAGAATACAGTACCTACCTACGCTCCTAGAGTCTCACTCTGTTTGTATGAATGGGCTTTTTGGCGGGAATCCCAAGAGGGAGGTCATGTTTTTTGTATAATATTCATTTTGCTGTATATTTCGGGGTTCGACTCATAAATTAGTGATTATTATGTGGCAAGTGTCCGAGAAAGTGTGAAGTGAATGGGAAATTCGATAAAATGCTAGGGACGGACATTTTTGGATTGCCTCAAGAAGTCACAATGAAGTCTTCAGTAATAAAATTTTACTGTTGATAACCAAAAGGTTACCTATAAAAAGTGTTGAAGACATTATATTTTTGTGACCAAGCTCTGTAAACTGGATTTTGGCGAAATCAAAAAGGACCCCCATTATAAAAGAAATTGAATTGAATTGTATGAATGTTCTAATAACAATAAAGATTATTAACATGCCAAGGGTCTATAGCAAATAGGCATTGTACGAATGGAATGATCTTATAATGATGATAATGTATGGGATTGACATAAGCACTCACCAACGAGCGCTAATAGTTAGGGAGGCGAATAGGGGAATTTTCGGTAATACTCGAGCGTGGCAGTTTAAGATATGAGAGATACCTTAGACCTAATAGAACAACCTTGTCGAGTATTTAGCTCTATAAGTAGTGACGCGCGCCTAGGATAGACGATCAGATTAGTAAAAAAAAATCGATAGTCTGAAATACTCAAGCGCGTTAGATTAAGATATTGGGGGTTGATTTTAGTGTTTTAAGACTAAATTTAACTAATCTGACGATAATTCCTTGACGCCGCCAAGTTATAGGGTCGCAAACTTGTAAAAAAAAAACGTTAATCCGGCATTCTCGAGCGCGATTTTTTTATTTTTTATTTTGAAGAATATAATCTAAAACTTACTAAAAATACAAAATCTGCCGGTTTCCGCATGACCGGAAGTGTGGAGGAGCCATTTCGTCTTCCGAAAAACGCGTTGCGGCATATAAGTCGCGAATGACACATTTTACACAAAAAAAGTTTAAATAAACAAAAAAGGTAATTTTATTTTACACAAAAAATGTCTCTTTACATTTTTGTCCAAAGTTAAAACTTTTTGACTTGAAGCATCATAAAAACTCAAACTCTAGGTTTTTTGAGTATATTATCTCGAAAACTGAGGTTTTTAAAATAAATTGATATGAAATAACGATGATTAAATTATTGAACTTTTATTATATCTCAAAATTTTTTTTTCTAAAGCTTCTCGACAATTTTCGTGGACTCGGAAAAAGTTACGCGTATCTGTATACAAAAGTCTTATTAACATGTACAGTTCCGTGTATGTATATTATTCAATAGCCTGTTGATCCTCAAATTGTTTTTTGGACGTACCGTAACTCGTAAGCAAAACGAAGTGAAGAATTGAAGCAAAAAAGAGGAATTTGCCATAAACATGTAATACAGACTGAGCGCTTCGCGGAAATATGCCGTCCCACCAGTATTTTTCCTTTATTTCGCAACATTGATGGTGGGGAAAAAAGCGGTAGAAGGGAATTTTCGGTACACCTTAATATATATATAATTCCCCGTTTTATCAAGGAGAAAGAAAGGAAAAAAATAAACCAAAAAACCTTTTTCGGTCAGATTAAGAGAACCCACCACCATTTTTGTCAGATTAAGAAAATGTGCTTTCAGGATACCAAGATAAACCTCCCCTATGAAAATCTGACGCGCTCGAGTATTGCAAAAGAACTATTTTTTTTTGCATTTTCAAACATTCATCGTAACTTATCGTCACGCCCAAATCGTCAGTTTTTTTAAAGGGAGCTTCCTTGGGGCCTACTTAACACCCCTTCCGAAAATCTGACGAGCTCGAGTAATTGTTTTTTTTTTTGCATTTTTGACTACTTTTTATGCCTACCCCCACCACGCAAACCGGCAGATTAGTATACCGTTGTTATCAGAGGCACTTGGGGCATACGTAGTATGAATATCTGACGCGCTCGAGAATGCCCAAGTAACTGTTTTTTTTTTACATTTTTGAAAAACCGTACACGCCAAACCCACCGCTCAAATGGTTTTTACTATATTAGCTTTTCTTTTCGAAATTATTTTATCTTTCGATTTTGATAGGTCTCGAAGGCGCCGTTGAATTACGCCATTTAGCTACCTCACCTCCCTAACTATAACATTTTCGAGTCTAGATATGTTACTAGACCGCGGAAAATCAAGGCGACAAATATAGATAATTAGAAAGAAAGAAAGAAAGAAAAATATTTATTAGGAACACATAGGAGATAAAGAATCTTAAAGATAAAAATTAGAGACCCGCCCCGACTTCACACGGGTGCAATGCATAGACTAAAACCTTCCTCTTCAATCACTCTATCTATAAAAAAAACGCATCAAAATCCGTTGCGTACCTAGTTTTAAAGATTTAAGCATACATAGGGATATAGGGACAGAGAAAGCGACTTTGTTTTATACTATGTAGTGATTGAACTAGTTTTAATCATGTAACAGCCATTTTGAGGTCAAAGAGTCTTTCTTTCTCCTTCGCTTTAGGGCACAATTTTTTTTGTATATTTTGAAACTTCATATTTCCACGGACTAAAAAATTTGACATTATCTTACCACTTCCCAAGGTGTTCTCAAGTCGTTCTCCGCTTCAGTCGAATGGTGATGTGCAGTCTTGTTTTCACTATGGACTTGAATCTGAAAGTAAAACAAAATAAAAAAAATCTCACGCCTTTCATCCCCGAAGAGGTAGGAGAGGTATTCCATTACTGGATATACCCACATTTAACGAGATATATTGGACCCCTAAACGTGATAGGTGATAAGCCCATCGCCGGACAGGGTCTATTTACAAATGTCTCGGAATTAATTCTGAGACCTGCGGGTTTCCTCACGATGTTTTCCTTCACCGCCGAGCAAGTGATAAATATGTACGTAAGTTTTTGAAAAACTCATTGGTACATGCCAGGATTCGAACCCGAATCTGAAAGTAATTTATTTAATGACAATTTGAAGTCATTTGCCTTATTAAGCTACTGGGTCGGTAACGTACAATCAAGAACACTTGGAGCTTGACACATTGGACTTTGTAACGTTCTTATTAAAATCGCCTTAGAGGTCAGACTCGCACTACAAGTGAGCTTCATGTAATCTTGACTGTACTATCTACAAATTCTAAGCCTGATACATTTGGAAGAAATAATCAGAAGCAAGTGACACCGTCTTTCTTCTAGTCCGATCCATTCATCGACACTAAATGGTCATAAACATGAAAGAAACACTTTTTTGTGATTGTCATTATCACTATAAATGAGGTCTTTGTCGCCACGGGGTGGGAAAAGGTAGCTCGCAAAAGTGATACTTAGGTGTATCGGGTAGAACTTTTGCGGATAGTACAAGAAAAAACAATATGACGGACCCACCTTCTACTAGTGTTATTAAACCAACAGGTGATGAGCCCATCGCCGGACTTAGGTGATATTTGAACATGCCTCAATAAATTAAGGGGCCTACGGGTTTCACGTTAAGTCAAAACAGTCAAACATCATTTATTTTCTGTAGGTACAAAAAGTACACTTAAAAAGGTTAGTAGTCAAATAACAAGGCACTCTAAACTCGTCCATGGAGATTGACTGAATTAAACAGCAACCCATTTCCACATCTCGTCGGCTTCCAAATGCAGTACCGTAGGGAAGATCCAGTAAGAAACTCAAGGGCAGCTCTTTTTAATCTCGACATATTGGGTACGAATTTAAATAGCAAACTTCAATTCGAAATTTAAATGGCAACCAAATGCAAACAACATCGGACATTCAAACGGTGTCTTAGATAGCTTCAGGCATCCTAAGGTTGTCTGGAAGAGATCGCTAAAAGCGATAAGACCGCCCATTGTACCTTCTTTAGTAAATGTTGGTACCTATATGGATAGGGTTGTTTTTGGTGTACAATAAAGAGTTGTTGTATTTTATTGTATGGTATTGTATTGTATTGAATTGTATTGCATTGCATTGTATTGTATTGTATTGTAGGCCTGCACAATTTATTTAATTTACCTTTAGATCATCCAGTAGTAGTCTAGCACGACTATACTCGTCGTACACCTGCACATACAGCACCCCATTCAATGTCCAGGTGGACCCATCGGTGATTGGAGCGACCACCCCAGTGGTCACATTAACAGCCAGGGCATAAGTATATAGCTTGTTCTGATCTGGAAAGAGAGTCTGGAAGGCGTTTGACGCTTGAGACGTGTACAGGAGCCCTGGAAAGGATTCGAAAATACGATTTTAAAAGATTGATTGTGAAAAGATAGAGTGTGAAAAAATAGTGTGTAAAAAGATAGAGTGTGAAAAGATAGAGTATGAAAAGATAGAGTGTAAAAAGGTAGAGTGTTGAAAAGATAGAGTGTGAAAAGATAGTGTGAAAAGATAGTGTGTGAAAAGATAGAGCGTTACAAACATAGAATTTTACATTTGTCTAAAAACAATCAACAAAATTAGTTGCATCCATCATAAGGTTGTCTGGAAGAAGTCGCTTGAAGCGATAAGACCACCCGGTGTACTTTTTTAAATCATTGTGTCATTTATTGCAAATTTTTGTTGGTGTTATAAAGACTTTGTTACGAGTATTTATACTTAATTTGCAGGGTCTCGTTTAACCTTTGGATACGAAACCCTAAAATGTCCACCAAAGAGAACCCATGTGTAACATTACCCAAAAGATTGACTGCATATTCTGTTTTCAATTCAAAGTACTATTTTACTATATCCATGGCTTAATACTCAAACAGGATGATATTGGATACATACCCAAAAACACAAAACAATACAAGAACATATTTTGATTCTTCCACTAAAATGCACAATATTATTTGAGACTCAATAAACTGTCTTTATGTGTTATCTAAACTTGGCTTGACACGCTAGAGCGTCTCACACGACACACACACACACACAAAAAGAAAAAGTTATATTGCGAAAACATTACACATTTCTACATATCACACGGTTATTAATATTATGGTAAAGTTTAGTTTAATATAACGTTGCTAATTCACGAATTTATGTAACTATTTTTGACCAGCTATTCCAGTGTATTTGGTTAGCGAGAGAAGAGATACTAAAATTGTCAATTACTGATTTGAATCCACAGACAACCAACAGCAATAGACCCTGCATTTAGACAGAGGCAATCATCGAGCTTCATTAGCACAATCCTTACATATATAACACGCGGGAGCTCATGATGTACTGATGCCTAAATAATAGTTATAATAATAATTCATTGTCTCATAAAACTTAAAGACATAACATAATAATAAACACTGTTTGCTGTAAGTAGCAAACACATAAAGGTGACAACTGACTCTCAAGCTAGGATAACCTGTGTTTTGAGAGTCAGTGTTCCTCCGTAGTATACTGAGAAGGGTCACAGTGACCTATCACTTATAATTACAATTAAAGTTTGAATGAGATAATTATTTGAGTTTGGGGGGGGGGGGCGTGTATGTGCATGTGTGGGAAAATGTAGGTCTATTTATAGACATGTAATGATGGTATTTCTATCGGAATGGAAATTTGTAGTTTTTATTCCGAATTTTAGAGAGGTGAAGTTGTTTGAATGTTTTTAAGAGAAGTCCTTGGGACTACAGCAGGCGTATTCACGGAGGTTCGATATTCGACTCGGAATCTGAAAATATGTCGTAGATGGGCTATTCAGAGATGTCGGTATCGAAAACGAATGTCATATTTGACATAAGGATTCGGAAAATTTTCCTTGGCTGTTAGAAACGTATTGAATACAGTTTCCAAAGTCGATAGACTCGACTTCGGAAAATTTTTCACTCGATCTGGATCGAACGGAAACGGTGTCGAGCCTCCGTGAATACGCCTGATGATCCCATTAAAAAATATATAATATATCACTGACGAAGTGTTACATTATTTTGACACATGCTTTTACGGATGCAGGTGAAACCATGGCGTGTAACTATTAAGTAATTTATGAATACGCTCTTAGTAATATAAAATTGAGAGCGTTTACGGATAACTCAATAAACGTACGAGCCCCATTAAGTTACGATTCAATTTAAATAAAAATTTACGTTTGCGGTGTCTACGTAGTTCTTGTTGTCTGTGTCTGAGTCGTACTTAAATTATCTATCTTTTTGATCATTAGAGTGTTTGTCTGTCAATTATGTTCGAGTTATTAAATTATCTTATATTTATTTGTAAGATTATAGGACTGAAGATAAAATAAATGTTTGGGACTATCGATTCCACGCGGTTTCATCCGGGTTGTTCCCGTTCCCGTGGGAATAAAGGAATAAATACAGCCTATGTTACTCAGGGATATTGTAGCATTCTTATGGTGAAAGAATTTTTGAAATTAGTAAAGTCGTTTTTGAGTTTATTCGTTACAAACATACACAAATACAAATATTTCCTCCTTCGTTAGATAAGTAGTAAGTTTTAGATTACGATTTTGTTCATATTGACCAATACCTTTACATACATCATGTACCCAAGTATAATTAAATCTCTTAAAAAATAATCTACAAGAAAAGCCGGGACAGTCAAGGAGTATGATTACATCTGTTGTAAGAATGTACGTATTTTTATATTATACTTATTGATAAAGAAAAACATTATTTTATTATTAATGGTAGTATTAGGCACTGCTCACCATTCTATGACAAAAAAAGTAAGTAACAATTTTAGTTTT
Organism: Ethmia dodecea; assembly: GCA_963855545.1. Lineage (NCBI taxonomy): Eukaryota > Metazoa > Arthropoda > Insecta > Lepidoptera > Depressariidae > Ethmia > Ethmia dodecea. Next base: position 13,277,232 of record OY979454.1, read on the forward strand.
TACGATTTATATAATGTTTGAACCAAAATGATTTAAATATTTCTTACTGTACGCTAGAAAGGAAACAAAACCTTGATTAATTAAACATACTTAGACCTTTTATTACCGAGGTGGTCGGCAGTAGTATTCCATTACTGGATGTACAGTCAACAAAATTGTTAGGGTAACAAGGCCAGAAACTAAGATTCAGTTTTCTCTTAAAGCCATAAATGTATTAGTAGTTTTTTTTGTTTAATTATAGGGATCAAATATACCTTTTGAAATAAACATTAATCGATAACATTAATTTATGACTACCCCAGAAAATTAGTTCTTAGTTACTGGCCATGTAACCCTAACAACTTTGTTGACTGTACCTACTTTACACCAGTAGCTATATTTTTTGGACCTCTAAACGTGATAGGTGGTGAGCCCATCGCCGGACCGGGTTCCTACTACACATGAGCCAGAATCAATTCTGGTATCTGCGGGTTTCCTCACGATGAATTTTTGACGTGATCACCAAGTGATAACGTCTTTTGGAGACTTTTCATCAGCAATGTTGATATTCACAGTATCTTTATATTTATAAATGTAATTACCTACTTAGTTCTGTAAGCTTTCCTAAAAATATATAAATAAAATAAATTATAAGTCTATGAACGCCGGCTGCACGCACGAAAAAGCAGGTCTCAGAATTAATTCTGAGACATTGTGTAAATAGACCAGGTCCGGCGATGGGCTCACCACCTATCACGTTTAGGGGTCCAATATATCTCGTGAAATGTGAGTAGGTATATCCAGTAATCGAATACCTCTGCGTAGGCAGATAAATAATAAATAAATATAAATAATAAATAATCTATCTATTATATAAAAATAAGTCGGGTTTTCCTTCCTGACGATTTAACTCCAGAACTGACGAGCCGATTTCCATGGTTTTGCATTCGTTGGAAAGGTCTAGGGTTCCGCAAGGTTTATAGCAAAGAAAATTCAGCATTGCACTCGTGCGAAGCCGGGGCGGGTCGCTAGTAATATATATAATATAAATAATGAATAAATAATCTCACGCTTTTTATCCCGAGGGGGTAGCCCCTCGGGTATAAAAGGCGTGAGATTATTTATTTAATTTTTATTTAATATAAACCCCCCTTCGTGTGCGACCGCGACTCGCACTTGGCCGGTTTTATAAAAGACAGGTTTCTTAAAACCTTAAGTTATAACGTTTCTTTACCGGGCATCCATTATCACCAGTTGTTGATAACACAGTTGACTTCTAACCTTTACAATTTAAGTCTTGTTAGCGCATTGAAGTCATCGCCGTGTATTCCAAGTTATATAACCATGTGCCCTGACTTTTGCCATATTTTCAACCGACTTCAAATAACATAAAACCCTAAAGAGTAAAAAACCAAAGAGATTAAAATATAATAGGACATAGAGGGGACAAAGCGAGGAAAATTTGAAGCCAAAAGTTATTCTAAGTGGAATAAGTCTAGTACAATTTCGACCGAATGACAGCTCGCGTTCATACTAACTGACATGACGCCTAAGCTTCAAACACGCTTCAAAGTTTTGTATGAAAATATTCCCAATGCCCCCTCTATGTCCTAGTATAAGTATAATAATAAGTATAATCTCACGCCTTTTTTATCCCCGAGGGGGTAGGCAGAGGTATTCCATTACTGGAAATACCCACATTTCACGAGATATATTTGGACCCCTAAACGTGATAGGTGGTGAGCCTATCGCCGGACCGGGTCTATTTACACATGTCTCAGAATTAATTCTGAGACCTGCGGGTTTCCTCACGATGTTTTCCTTCACCGTCGAGCTAGTGATAAATATGTACGTATGTTTTTGAAAAACTCATTGGTACATGCCAGGATTCGAACCCGAGCCTCACTGATTTTAGGCAGGCTCTTTAACCGTCCGGGCTATCACCGCTCTATGTCCTATTATACTTTAATATCTTTGTAAAAAACCAACTTCAACATATTATGAGTTTCTTATAGATACCATTGTCAGAACTGGACCAAATTAAAATGGGACCACACGGGAGTGCTTCCCGTGTGGTCCCAACTTTCAAATTAAAAAATTATCATAAAAATCGACTCACCTAGTCGAAAGTTCTGAGGTAACAAACATAAAAAAATAAAAACCAAAACATACGCTACGAATTCAGAGCCTCCATCTTTTTTGAAGTCCGAAAGGAGGAGGTTGTCAATTCGACAGTTTTTTTGTCTGTTACCTCAGAACATTCGACTGGGTAAACCGATTTTGATGATTCTATTTTTATTTGAAAGTTGGTGCTTTCAGATTGGTCCCATTTTAATTTAGTCCAGTTCTGACAACGGCATCCATAAGACAACCATGTAAGTTGAAGATTGAAGTCGGTTTTTTACTTTTTAAAGTGGTTAGGTTATAATTTGGTCCCGTTCTGACAATGGTAGGTATCCATTACTCTTTATAGTTGCATGTTAGGTATATTTTTATTATTTATTTATTTATTAAACAAATTTTGTTCTTAAATACTAATACAGTTCCCTGAGAGTTTCTCTGCAGGTATGAGTCTCTGGTATAATATTATTTTTTATATTTTAATTTATTCTGTGAGTGTCCCCAAAAGATATTTTTTAAGTAAAATTTTAAACTGATTTTTGTTTGGCTCAAGGCGGATAACTTCGGGTAAACTGTTTAGCAGATATGGGATTCGTTTTTTTACCTCTCAAGTCAATAAAATAAAACACAATTGATTTTTAATTGTTACGGTGCCTATTGGAATCGAGCAGTGCTCGACGAATTAAAGTCATATCACCAAAGTAGTTACCAACTCTGGGTACATTAAATTTACTCGTGGACACCGACTTTGTACCATTACTTGCAAATTAGTTGCGATACCTAGATACAATCATATACCGTATGATATAGGACCCTTTATTAAAAGAAGATTTTCATTGATATAGTAACAGAATAAGCGCAATTCCTGAAATTAGTTTGTTCAGTATCGACCACTTAATTTCAACTATTTTTAATTCGTGTTAAATTTTTCCGAAAAATGATTAAACATCTGAATTTAGTGCTACATAAGTAGTACTATCATTGCTCTTTATTTAAGAAAATTGGTTAAAAAACTGAAGTACGAAGGCATCGTTTTTTTATATTAATGTACTAATTGGGGTGTATGAGGAATTGAGCTTATTCTGGACGCGTTGTATTGATGGAATTACGTGAAACATTCACCCCACCCTAGCGAGGCTAATGTGCGTTAAGGCCTGCCACACACGACGTGATGCTCACTGAACTGCCTCTTCATCAAAGGGCTTTGATCGTTAAAGGATTAGAGCACGCAACCGGTGGAGGCATGAGGCGCTCTGTAAACAGCTTAGGCCTCGCGTAAAATAGTTAGTAGAGTAATTAAAAAAAAAGCATTTTTCATTTCTCCAGGCGGAAAGCGGCAAATTTCGACCCGCTGCGCTAAACGAAGTTGCCGCTTTCCGCCTCCGTCGAAAAGAAAAAGGTTTACACACCTCTGGAAGAAAATAAGAAAGCCTCAGATCACATGTTTGTAGCTGCAATTACCTAGGTACATGTAATATGAGACATTTCTTATTTTACTTCCCTAGGTGTGTAATTTACTATACGAAGCCTGTAGGTATACATTATTCGAAAGTAAAAAATAAGCATGATACAACGGAACGTACAGTAAAATAGGTAGGTACATATGTAACTATTTTACTGCACGTTTGTAGCGCCGTGCGCAAAGACGTTTAAAGAAATAGTTTCTCGAGAATGATTTTCTTCTAACCTCTTTGGCCGTGCGTATCCTTTACGTTTTTTTAATTTCTAATAAAAATAAGTATATGAGATTTCCTCCAAGGAGTTTTACATTACTAGAATAAATAAACTGAATGATCTCCTTGATGAATGAACCTTCTTGGTAGCTCTTTTGCCCAATACATTTGTCTCACATTAATACTAAAGAGAAAATTAGTCAAAAGATTAAGTTTTAATTTTCATCACGCGCACGTATAATCTTAACTAAATTCTCAAATAAAAAATATTATCCCAGGGACAGTACTTTCTGTGATTAGGCTATGCCGCTTTATGCAGGCGTCAGGATTGAGGGCCCAAGTTATTTGACCATAAATGTTTTGTTTCACGTTTAAGAAATTTAAGAATCTTTGCTTTAAGTTTTACCAAATTTTAATTGAATGCCCTGTATCATTTCGTTTCGTAATAATTTGAAAAATAGGCCCTCAATCCAGATGCACATCCATTTGCTCATTCGCGCCATTTTTATATTAGACACGTTAAAAAATTACGATAGATTAAAAAAATATGTGACGTTAAAAAATTAAATTAGGATAAAATAATAGTAGATAGGTATATATTATGGTACATGTTATATATATGGTACATATTAATACTGATACTATAAAGAGGAAAAATTTGAATGTTTGTACGTTTGTTACGAATAGATAAACTCAAAAACTACTGGAACGATTTTAAAAATTCTTTCACCAATGGAAATCTAGAAGATCCCTGAGTAACATAGGCTATATTTTATTCCCATATTTCCACGGTAACTGGAACTACGCGAGTGAAACCGCTCAGAGCCGCTAATGGGTAATAATAATAATATGTATAGTTTGTAAGTACGAAACTTACTAGTGCCATTAAATTGATTTTACACCACTAATTTCGTAATGTAATCTGACATTAGCGAATGCCGTGCGTAAAATGAGCCTGCCTACCAAATTTCAAGTTTCTGTGTTTTCGTAATGTATTCGTGGGTATGTTAATGGTATTTTGGTTTAGTACAGTATAGATAAAAACGCCCTGGTTTGTACTTTATTTTGATATTTATTGTATCTGTTTTGTATAGTTTTTGGTGTACTAAGTATAAAGAGTCATTGTGTAAGATTTATGGGACTTATAGAAGCTCCAGTTTCGAACTAAAAAACCGTAAGAGTACTTATTTAGAGTCCGTTAACAGTTTAAAAATAACACCCCAAACAATTAGACCGAAAAATCAACCCGCATTAACTTAAAAACCATTTTTAAATTTTTAGAGCGAAAACATTCTATGATCAAAAGACGTGCTCACTCAACGGGAGGCGACGCTCAACTGACCACTTTACCGCCACAATTTTAAATAAAGAACGCGCCGCTCCGTGATTGGTCAGCCCGGCCATAGACTAATCAGCTCATCTCCTCAATAGAGCATGAAGTCCGATCTCTTTGATCGCTGTCTCGGATGAGTTACTTTTTAATGTGACAAAGGAGGGCGTATACCTTAGGCTGAGCTAATCCTTTATAGTGAGTTGTCGTGTTATGGAGGAAATGTAGCAGAAAATAATACTAATAAATATGTATATACCTACTTGTACTTTTTGCTGAAATGGCAGTTTTGACCAGACTGAGAGCTGTAGTTCTAATTAGATACTAGCTTTTACCCACCGCTTCACTCGCGCACGTTTATTCCACCCCCTTAGGGATTGAATTTTCCAAAATCCTGTCTTAGTGGATGCCTACACTGCAAAATTTCAAGTCTCTAGACTCAGCGGTTTGGGCTGTGCGTTGATATCACCAATCAGTCAGTTTATCATTTTATATATACAACTAGATGTCCCCGCGCGGTTTCACCCGCGTTCCCGTTCTCGTTCCCGTTCCCGCGTAGGACCCGTTCCCGTTCCCGTGGGAATATCGGAATAAAAAGGATCCTATGTCCGTATCCTGGTTCTAAGCTACCTCGCCCACCAACTTTCAGCCAAATCGGTTCAGCCGGTCTTGAGTTATAAATAGTGTTACAAACACGACTTTCTTTTATTTATAAAAGAAGATATGTAACAGAATAAGCGCAATTCCTGAAATTAGTTTTTTCAGTATCGACTACTTAATCGATTTCAGCTATTTTTAATGTGTGTAAAATTTTACCGAAAAATGAATTAGCGTGGCTGAATTTAGTGCTTTCTATGGAAATCGTGCTATTATTAATCGATATTTAAGAAAATTGGTTAGAAAAGACAAGACTAAAGTTTGATCGCATCATATATTTTTTATATTCATATACTAATTGGGGTGTATGAGGAATTGCGCTTTTTCTGTTACGCGTTGTATAACATTACCATTTGTAGGTACTTTAGTTAATGTTGGTATCCATATTGTGTTGTTTTTGGTGTACAACAAAGAGTTATTGTATTGTATTGTAGGTATATATAGACAAAGGTAATATCGTAGGTGGCTTGACGTTGTTGCTGTATATGCCCGTTCCCATGGGAATTATGAACAATCCCTTCTTGTCCCCTTACGTCATAAGCAACTTTTGCGCCAAATACGTTTTTGAGCGCGTTTCGGCTATTCTTGATCAACCAGTCGGTTAAAAAAAAGAGGAGTTTCTCAAATCGACTGTATGTTTTTTGTATGTATGTCAGGGGATTCTTCCGCCACGTTATGAAACGATTTTGATGATTTTGTTTGTTTGTTAGATCATACTTCAGAGGTGCTCCCATAGAAATTTTGTCAAAATCTGTCGAGCGGTTTTAAAAAATATATAAATGTCTAAAAATTTTATACATCGATGATATTTTAGTGCATTAACTCGTTGGAGTTCTTTGTTATATTAAGGGCTGATTTTTCAATAGTCAGATAAAAGTTATCTGAGGAATAAACATCACCTGTCACTTTTCTTTTCTATTGTGTTAGACAGTGACAGCATCAATATATTCTCCAGATAATATTTATCTGACGATTGAAAAATCAGCCCTTATACAAATTAATTTATGAGATATATCTGAAAGTAATCCATAAAATAAATAAATAAACTAATGCGTAATCCGCAAAAGAGTCAGCAGTGATTCAATTCCTATAGAAATATTCACTTTTAACTACGGTATTTTTTCTGATTCGACGATATCCTCGTTATGTTCTCTTTACCGTCGAGCTAGTGATAAATATGTACCTACGTAAGTTTTTACAAGTCTGCAGAGAGTATTGTGTTTATAGGCATATATCTACAACGCGTCACAGAATATGCGCAATTCCTCTTATACCCCAATTAGTATGTAAATATAAAAAAATATATGAAGATTTTGTACTTTAGTTTTGTCTTACCACTATAGTACGGTTTCCAAAGGTAGCCCTAAAATCAGATATGGAAATTCATTTTTGGGAAAAATAAAAATCTCTCGGATTTTATCCTAAGGGGGTAGAGGTATACCATGTTTGAATATACCCACTTTTCACGAGATTTTCATTGGACCCCTAAACGTGATAGGTGGTGAGCCCATCGCCGGACCAGGGGGGCAATTCTACTAAATTTCTACGGTTACAGTTGGATGACAATGACAATGACATGGTCAGTCGATGGTGTTATTTGCTTTGAATAGTGTCAAAATAACACCATTGTCTGACCATTGATATGTCATAGTCATCCAATTAAGACCGTTGACATTTAGTAGAATTGGCCCCCGGGTCCTTTTACACATGTCTCAGAATTAATTCTGGGACCTGCGGGTTTCCTCACGATGTTTTCCTTCACCGTCGAGCAAGTGATAAAATATGTAGAAGCGGTGATAGCCCGGACGGTTAAAGAGCCTGCCTAAAATCAGTGAGGCTCGGGTTCGAATCCTGGCATGTACCAATGAGTTTTTCAAAAACTTACGTACATATTTATCACTAGCTCGACGGTGAAGGAAAACATCGTGAGGAAACCCGCAGGTCTCAGAATTAATTCTGAGACATGTGTAAATAGACCCGGTCCGGCGATAGGCTCACCACCTATCACGTTTATGAGTCCAATATATCTCGTGAAATGTGGGTATTTCCAGTAATGGAATACCTCTGCCTACCCCCTCGGGGATAAAAAAAGGCGTGAGATTATACTTATACTGTAACTTTTCGTAAGGCAATCACTGCTTCAAATTTAACTCATATTAAAAATATCTGAAATCGATTAAGTAGTCGATACTAAACAAACTAATTTCAGGAATTGCTCTTATCCTGTTACATATTGTATGACGTAAGTGTGTTTGTTTATGCCATACAACAGGTGCTGCACTGACTAAGGGTTATGGTACTCCAGAGACCAAATATAGGGCTAGATTTTGATGATTCTAAGGTTAATCGAGTCGTCCTAATGTAGCTAGTGTCACAAAATATATGACAGTAATCAAATTGCAATATGGCTACCACCAGACATTGTGAAAAAGAATAAGTAACCACGTAGTTCACGAAAACTAAAAAAAAGGACTAGCGCACGAAGGATTCCGTACCATTATCTATGAGTACCTACGGCAAAAAAAATCACGATTGGTAGATGGGAGTCCCCTAAAATATTTATTTTATTCTGTTTGTTGTTATAGCGGCAACAGAAATAGGTACATCATCTGTGAATTTTTTTTACTTTCTAAATATCACGGTTCATAATATGCAGCCTGGTGACAAACGGACAGATAGATGGACAGACAGACGGACGGACAGACGTTTTACCCTTTTGGTACGGAACCCCAAAAACAAGCTTTTGTATGAATGGCACATTACCTATGTCATAAAAATCAAATGAAACTTATATGGTTTTCTCATGTACTTATGCCATTGTCAGAACTGGACCAAACTAAAATGGAACCACACGGAAATCACTAGCTTTTAAATAAAAGTTCATCCAAATCGGTTTACCCAGTCGAAAGTTCTAAGGTAACAAGCATAAAAAAAAATACCTATACAGTCAAATTGATATAATCTCCTAATTTTTTGATGTCGGTTAAAAATAAAAGAAAACATGCGTGCAGCTGTGGTATTATACTAGTGTAAAGGATCCTTATTAAAAGATCAGATCTGCATCTTTCGCGCCGATGAGCAAAGGCCTTATATAACAGGATTTGGAGCAATCTGCCCAGTTGGAACATTGAATATGAATGGCGGGGCAGAATAAGGTTGCCCTCAACATATGATGACTAGGTAGCGTCTTGGTTAGGCATCTTCTTAATCTACATATACATCTACAACAATAATAATATTAATAATCTGCATCTACACTGTCTATTTATTTATTTATATACATTTTATATTTAACAGCAGTTAGCTAAAGCACTATAAACTTAGTTGTTAATGCAAAATTAAGACTATCATAAAATCTATCATACAATTTCCTAAAAGTTTTAGACTTAGATCCATATAGGTCATCATCTGGAATAGTCTACATCTACACTATCTACAATATACTAATATTATAAAGAGGAAAGATTTGTATGTTTGTAGAGAGTAAACTCAAAAACTACTGGACCGATTTAAAAAAACTCTTTCTCCATTAAAAAGCTACATTATCTAGGGGTAATTTAGGCTATACTTGATCCCCGTATTCCCACGGGATCGTGAACTACGCCAGTATTTGTTTATATCGAATAAAATCAAGACCTACTGGACCGATTTCAATAATTCTTCCAGCATTAGAATGCTACAATATTTCTGAGTAGCATTTTCTATATTTTATCCCCGTATTCCCAAGGGAACTGCGCGTGTGAAACTGCGCGGAACAGCTAGTAATATTATAAAAAGGGAGAATGTGTAGTTTTTTGTTTGTAACGAATAAACTAAAAAACTACTAGACCGAATAGGATCACACTGGTTAAAAAAATTATCAGGAGCGCGTCCATATATTAGTAGGAGTATGAGTTTTTCAAATACTTACGTAGGTATATATTTACGTATGTATACGAAAACATCGTGAGAAAACCAGCAGGTCCCAGAGTTAATTCTGAGGCATGTGTAGCAGACCCGGTCCGGGTCTGGGCTCACCACCTCACGTAAGTAACTATTCTCTAATCTGTGTCTAGGGGTCCAAAGAATATACTGGTGAAATGTGGGTGTTTTGCGGAAATGGAATACCTCTGCCTACCCCCTCGGGGATAAAAGGCGTGAGATTATTATTTCACAAGGCACGTTAAGCCGTTTGTCAAGGTTTCGTTGTGTTAACGCACAATTTAAGTCGCTAAGCCATAATATCAGATAACTTGGGGTGGCTTAAAAAATTCTAACAGTTAGGTGGGCACTAGCCTAAAACCATCTTCCAATCGGCGATGGGCTTGCTTGGGAGATTATGACCCATACTTCCTCATGTGTGAGCAAAGACCCTTAGTCCAGCAATGGGCTGTTACGGGTTGATGATCACGATGTGTCACGATGTGATGCTTGGAACAGATTTCCTCCAGTCCAGCGCAATACGTAACAATTGATTAAGAATATTGTGTTGAGGAGTTTCTTGCCCAGCTTTTTCTCCTCAACCATACTGCTGAAGCGGTGGAGTTGAAATGACGTTCAATAAGTGGACTTGTAAGTTCCTATTTTGAATAAAACATTTTGACTTTGACTTTGACTTTGTCAAGATATATAGGGTACCCCATTATAAAAAAACAAGGCATAGGTACGTATAACCGAATTTTGTAACGAACAGACGTACCTATCTATATGTTAAACTTGTATATATCTAAAACATAGCTACGTTGCTTCAGCATGTGGGCGCGGAAGGACTGATGAAAAGTTGTAAGTCGGAAAAAAATTATTCCAAGGAGTTTTTTTTTCGTAATGGTTTCAAAATTTGATTATTAAATGAATGACAATGACGTTTACCATACATTTTCTTTTCACTTATCTCTATCAACCTTCATATTCATACACAATACAAAATCAATAAGTCCATTCTTTGGTCTTACCCTCTTGCATTTCAAAAAAAAACTTCTTGCCGCGATGCCATTACCTCTTCTAAATCATCTTTTAATTCTTGACAATTTTGACGGTATAGTGAATGATTTCAGTTAGATTAACAGATAATTAATGTGTACAAAAAACACGACCGTGATGATATAATTTCTTTATACCCAGGACAACCAAATTTCACCAAAATTTCATCTAAATTTCACCAAAATCTGTACAATATTTTATAGCTAAACTATGTCGTTGGTTAGAAAAACGCAAGTCACAACCATTTTAGTGAACCAAAGACTTGCTCACTTTTGTCTGACGTACAGTTATTGTACACTGTTTATATTGAACTTTAATTATTTACATGATAATTCTCAGTTTAATTAGACACCACTGTAGACTAGAATAAATAAATAATAAAGAAATTGTGGGACACAATTTACACACGGTTATTCAGTCCCAAACTAGGCAGAGCCTGTACTATGGGTACTAAACAACTCATAAACATACTTAAATAAATACTAAACACCCAGACACGAAGCCAACAGACATGTTCATGCACACAAATGTTGGCCCCGAGCGGGGATCGAACCCGCGACCTCCGACTCAGAAGGCAGGGTCACTACCAACTGAGCCAACAGGCCCGTCAGAAGCTACACTACTTCCGTTACATCTGCTATGTTTTACTGACGTGGCTGAAACCGTGGGGTGCAATCTCCGCCAACCTTTTCCATTCGTATCTTTTTTATGGCACTCTGTTCCACATCACTCCTGACACAGAAGAAAGACAAAGGTAATGGATATAGTATTCAAAATCAGAAGGCTTAAATGGCAATGGTTAGGGCACATGATGAGAGCACAAGACAAATGAAGTGAAATTGTGACACGGTGGTAAAGTCAAGAGCACATGAAGCTTTACACTTGTAGTGCGAGTCTGAACTCTAAGGCGATCGTAATAAGAACTTTATAAAATTCAATGTGTCAAGCTCCACGTGCTTTTGACTGTACCATACAGAAGGCAAAAGGAAAAGAGGTAGACCACAGAAAAGAAGCTCAGTGAGCTAATTGTAAATTACTATCAGCTGATACCTAAACGGATTAAGACGGACGAGCTCGACGGTGAAGGAAAACATTGCGAGGACAGACCCGGTCCGGCGATGGGCTCACCACCTCACGCTTAGAGGTCCAAAGAATATACTGGTGAAACGTAAAACTGGGTATTTTCAGAAATAGAATATATCTGCCTAACCCTTCGGGGATAAAAGGTGTAAGATTATGTATTTATTTATTAAGCAATACTTTATGACAACAATAAATTCTTAGTTACTTCCAATTATAGCGATGACTCATTTCTATATTACAATATCCACAACGCTGTTCATTGATTCAAATATGCATCCGTGAATTGCTCAACAATTGAACTCGACACAAAAGATTGAAACAAAAAAATAAACTGAAAATCAATAGTTCCACAGTTATCCCATTTCACTGCCGCCCTGAACGTAAGCTATACTAGAGCTCTACTTATAAGGGTGTATCGCTGAAGCCTTCAGTCGAGGTCTCCGCTTCGTGGCGAGCGGACGCGGGAATTTGCGCGAAAAATTTAAATTTCGAGTTACAGCAGTTTTTACAGTGGCCTCTGTGGTGTTGCGTTTTGTGCTGTCGCTATGGTAAGTTTATTTAATTGTCTTTTTAGATTTTTAAATCGTTTTTACAGCGTTTTCATTACAACTGTTAGTTTTTAGTTTGATGTTAATGTTTTGTGACAAAGAGTTTGTTTAACATAAGGTTTTATGGGATAAAACATTGGTAAAAAGATTATGGAGCTGTAAAAAACGTATTTTTAAAATTAGAATCTAGATCTTCATAATATTAATAACAACTGACGAGTTATAAAGCCTTAATTTGGCTTGACGTTTAATTAAAAAGAAGATTTATATATTTAATTACAAACAAGAATTTAATTTAGCGTAATGAAAAAAGAAAAAGTTGTTTCTGAGGCAAGTGTAACTGCATCCGGTCCTCTTTAGCTTAGCTGTCACATCTAGGAGTCCGAAAAATTACACGAATGGAATACAATTTCCGATCCCCTTGGGTACAAGATGTAAGCTTATTCCTACTTCACTACATAGTATAAATAGAGTCGCTTTCTCTATATCCCTATGTATGCTTAAATCTTTAAAACTACGCAACGGATTTTGATGCGTTTTTAGGGTTCCGTACCTCAAAAGGAAAAAACGGAACCCTTATAGGATCACTTTGTTGTCCGTCTGTCCGTCCGTCCGTCTGTCAAGACCCTTTTTCTCAGGAACGCGTGGAGGTATGAAGCTAAAATTTATATCAATTACTCAGGTCTACTGTCCCTTGAAGCTGTGAAAAAATCAAACTTCTAAGCCAACGCAATCAAAAGATACAGCCGTTTATGCCGCAAATTTTCGACACTTGCAAGGGAATCAAAACCTACAGGGTGCTTCCCGTGAACTCATAATCTTGAAATTTGGTACGAAGCAACGTCTTATAGCATAGATAAAGGAAAAATTACGAAAACCATAAATTTGCAAGGTTGTACGGAACCCTCGGTGCGCGAGTCCGACTCGCACTTGGCCGGTTTTTTTTAATAGATAGAGTGATTCAAGCGGAAGGTTTTAGTATCATCATTGCACCCGTGCGAAGCCGGGGCGGGTCGCTAGTTAATATTATAAATGCGAAAGTAGCTTTATCTTTGCCTCTTCATGGCTAAACTACTCAACCGTCCCTGATGAAATTTGACATAGAAATAGCTTGAGTGTTGAGTAAAGTACATATACTACTCTAATCTGTGAAAACGAGTGATATTGCAGGAAAAGCTAGTATTGTTATTGTATGTTTAGTTCGTCCAGTAACCAAGCGTATACGTTAACGTAGCGTTTATTCGTCTCTTATTTAATTAGATTACATCACAACGCATATTCATTAACTCGTAACTGCTGGGGTCTTTCCTCACTTTCAATTGGCAATAATTTCCCATGCGAGCCCATAAGGGATTATAAGATTGTGCTGTATGCTACCACCTATCAGAATCTTTCAACCACCCAAGGATTGTGACTAAATAAAAATAAATAATCTCACGCCTTTTATCCCCGAGGGGGTAGGCAGAGGTATTCCATTACTGGATATACCCACATTTCACGAGATATATTGGACCCCTAAACGTGATAGGTGGTGCCCATCGCCGAATCGGGTCTATTTACATATGTCTCAGAATTAATTCTGAGACCTGCGGGTTTCCTCACGATGTTTTCCTTCATCGTCGAGCTAGTGATAAATATGTACGTAAGTTTTTGAAAAACATTCTGACTTTTACGTAAATATAATTAAAACCACGTACCGCCGGTTTAATGTTCCTTCCGAAACGATTACTGAATACTTAAAATATTGACGTGTCTGTACTTTGACATACATATATAACCTCACGCCTATTTCCCATTAGGGTAGGCAGAGACAATACACTGCTTGCTACGAACCTGGCAGATCTCTCGTGCTTCCTCCACATCCATCAAACGACTCATGCGTGCTCGTCGGTTTCGGGTACTGTTTATCTGACTTTTCTTGTCTTCTACCGACTCGCCCATTCACAACACCCTTGTATATTAGTCTCGTTTAACGACGAATATTTATGGGTATATAGAAGGTAATTAACAAAATCACTCTACAAAATCCCTTGAAACAGATTCTCAAAGTGTTAGTACCATTTCATTAATTGAATAACTTAATTTTAATAAGTTCCAAATATTTTTTTTTCTTTCTTCCTTCCTTCTTTCTTGAATACGCTAAAGCTTTGTCACCGAGAGTTCGCCTGAAGTATTTGATTCCTAGAAATATGATTTTTTTTACCTGTGTATTCCTCGGGACATGAACCTATAGCATTTACTAACAAAGACTTTACAATATTTACAAATAAACAATCCTCCTAAGAGGAACTATGTAGAACAGTGCCCAGAAGACAGACCGCATTCCTTCTCGGGATAGCTAGGCTGATCCCTTGACAGAGGAAACTATAAATAATAATTATAATAAATTGTGAGACACAATTCACACACGCTTATTTAGTTCCAAACTAGGCAGGGCCTGTACTATGGGGACTAAACAACTAACAAACATACTTAAATAAATATTAAACGACCAGACACGAAGCCAACATACATGATCATGCACACAAATGTTGACCCGAGTGGCTATTTATATTTATTTATTTAACTTCATGTAGGTACCAAGAAAATGTTCACATGGCTATCAAAACTCAGAAGGCAGGGTCACTACCAAACTGAGCTAACAGGCCCGTCAAACTGCCAGAACTGTCAACTGGAGCCACGACCAAACGCGTTGACAGCTTGATAAGCTGCCGCGCTTTACCCAACAGTCCCCCGGTCTCCACTCTAAACGGCACAAACATATGTAGCCCCTATGGCGGAGCAGAGGTGGAATGCTCCTCCATCGTGAAAAGGGAAGATCTTCCGCCAGGCGAGGTGATCGTGCCTGACCGCGGTCCAACGGTTGATGCTGGACAGTTGTATTTATACAAACATATTGGAAAACTTCGATAGCGCGGCTTAGAACTCAGCCGTCTATTGGTGCGTTCTATTTAGTGTCGCTACGTCCTCATCGAGGTAGGTATATTGGCGTCGCTCCCGGCTCTCAGCAGCCACATCAAGGTATTATGGAGGATGTAAGGTGGAATGCTCCTCCATCGTGAAAAGGAAGATCTGGTGAAGTGATCGTGCCTGGGGAAGGCACTCCATTTTTGTTGGATAGTAGCATTTATACAAACTCTTTACCTCCTTGCAGTCTATGGCGCTTTGGTTAGTTCTATTTAGTACCGCTAGGTGTCGCTACAGTGTTTTGTGTAGGTGTAGTAAAGTTTGAGAAACAGTGCAGAGATTAAATCGAGAGTTTATTACAACAAAGTTTTAATTACAAATAGAATTGTTATTGTTTCGCTATCAGACTAATCTTTCTGTTATTTTATTAGCTTTCTAATAATGTTATCAAGAGGAAAGGTTTGTATTTTTATAACGAATAAATTAAAAAAATACTGGGCCGATTTTAAAAATTCTTTCTCCAATTTAAATCTACAATATCCCTGAGTAACAGGCCATATTTTATCCCCGTGTTCCCACGGGAACGGGAACTACGCGGGTGAAACCGCGCAGAACCGCTAGTATATAATATAATAAAGCAGTGAAGGGAACCATCGCGAGACCCAGTTCATCCAGTTTTTTTAGTATTTGTTGTTGTAGCGGCAACAGAAATACATTATTTGTGAAAATTTCAACTGTCTAACTATCACGGTTCATGAGATATACAGTGAGTGTTAGTCATAGGGTCCCGTTTTACCCTTTGGGTACGGAACCTTAAAGCTTTTACAATAGTGAAACGTAAAACATAGAAAATTATTTCATTTAGTTTAACCATTGAGGCATTTTTGGTCGCTATTACTTATTTCAAATAAAATTACACGCATATATACTTTGTAGTTATAGTGGTAGTAATAAACCTATTTTACAACTGGTTTCCTAATTCCGAGAACGAAATACCTCTCAATCTGTTATTATTATTACTAGCGGGTGTCGGATCTAGTTTATTCCCCTTCCCTTGGGAATTTCCAAAAATCTCTTCATAGTGGCTATCTACGACATTAAGACCCTTACAATTACCATATTTAAAGTTTCTTGGTGTTATCGTTTCGGAGTGGAACGTATTTATCTCAGTTTTTTGTTTTCCTTGGGAATGAGGTATTTTCCCCCGGTGAAAAGTACCCTAGATGTTGACCCGGCTACTCAGTTATCTCGACACCGAGGGGGTAGGCAGAGGTATTCAATTTCTGGATATACCCACTTTTCACCAGATATTCTTTGGACCCCTAAACGTGACAGGTGGTGAGCCCATCACCGGATCGGGTCTGTTTACACATGTCTCAGAATTCATTCTGGAACCTGCGGGTTTCCTCACGATGTTTTTCCTCACCGTCGGGCTAGTGATAAATATGTACGTAAGTTTTTGAAAAACTCATTGGTACATGCCAGGATTCAAACCCGAGCCTCACTGTTTTGATATCTACATCAATAACTATCTACACTACCGCAAAACTAGATTAACTAGGAACCGGACTGTTATTTCGCTTGGCTTCGATTTAATTAATGAAACATTATCTTTGAACCCTGCGGGATATTGAAATACACGGTTTAAGTGAAATTCCGCTTTTAATCCCTATTATTATTGAAATCCATTAAGATGTTCGTAGCTTATTGGAGATAATAAGCATTCAGACAACAAACTGCAATAGTTTTATTTTACACTAAAAAATTAACAAAATAAAAACTGTAAAAAAACCTTCAGAGGTGTCAAGTACATCCGGGTGTCACTGGCTTGCTTTCTATATGAGAGAGAGAGAGAGAGAGAGGGAGATAGAGATAGAGATTTGTATTTTAAAATTTTTGGATGTTTGTATGTTTGATACGAATAAACTCAAAAACTACTCTACTGATTTTAAAAATTCTTTCATCAATAGAAAGGTAGAAGATCCTTGAGTAATATATGCTATTACTATTTTATTCCCGTATTCCCACGGGAAAGGGAACTACGCGTGGAACCGCGCAGAACCGCTAGTTTATTTATCTAAACAGTAATTTATATTATCAGGCACTTATATTTTTTGACACACTGAAAGATTTACAATACTAGTCACCTTGTCAGCCAAAAGCTTAATTTTATTATACATACATACATACAGCTCACGCCATTATCCCACAGGGGTAGGCAGAGACGATGGATCACCACTTTGCTCAATCTCTGCTTACTTCTTTCGCTTCCTTTATCCTCCTCCATAAGCCTTTTGCACGCTGCATGTTTTCTTTATTGACGGGCCTGTTGGCTCAGTTGGTAGTGACCCTGCCTTCTGCGTCGGAGGTCGCGGGTTCGATCCCCGCTCGGGCCAACATTTGTGTTTAATATTTATTTAAGTATGTTTATCAGTTGTTAAGTACCCATAGTACAGGCTCTACCCAGTTTTGGGACTAAATAACCGTGTGTAAATTGTCTCCCACAATTTATTATCAATAAACTTCTTGGTATATTATTATATAGCAGCGCCCCGTGGTTTCACCCGCGTAGTTCCCGTTCACGTGGGACTACGGGGATAAAATTATAGCCAATGTGTTATTCTGATGTATAAGCTATATAACTGTAAAGTTTCATCAAAATCCGTTCAGTAGTTTTTGCGTGAAAGAGGAACAAACATCCATCCAAACATCCATCCATAGAAACTTTTGCATTTATAATATTAGTAGGATTAGTAGGATAGTGTATAAAGTGAATTAGGATTCACACACGTTACCTACTGAACAGATGATGAACATTACTTTATCCAGCAACAGATTCCAGACACAAAAGACATTTCTGCTTGACAAGATGTCACCCAAGCAATCATATTCACGCCCAAAATGTTAGATTCGGAAATCGAACCCGCGACCTCAGACTCAAGACTGGAGCCAAAAGCCCTGACCATGATTACGGAACCCTAAACAAATACCAATAAAGCTTGGAACAAGAAAGATTAGATAGCTTTCTTATTGAAGTAACTTGGATGCTACCAACTTATGTAATTTAGCCTTAACAAGTCTTGCGTACGGAAAGCGGTAAGTGTGAGTCGCGTTCCCGGCGCGTGGGATCTGTACCACTACAAATTATTTTTCACTTCTCATGCTCTAAAAGTATCCCAATATAGCCCTACGAAGCGGGACTAAAGTGACCACTTTGGTCCCTAGGGAGTAAAAAGTAATTAGTGTTTTAATTTCCTTAATGAGATGTAGAAACTCAAACAGCCAGTAAATATCTGTGGAGTGTGGACCATCTTCGTTGCTAAAACGTTGAGAGTTTTAGTTCCTTGGTGTTTCCGCATCGAAGGTAGCGCCATGTGTTTTAAAAGAGAATTAAATCTCTCTGTTAATCTGTGACAGGTTTAGAAGAAAAAACTGAAGAATAAATTTTTGTCGAGTGTATTTGTTCGGTTTTAAATAAATTTGTACTAAATTGTCGATTTTTCTCGCACTCAAAGTGAAAAGTACAATTTGCACCTCGAGACTAAACGCCAACTTAATGTACCCTCGTTCACCGTCCAATAAAAAAAAAAACACAAAAAATCTTTTCTTGTCTTAAGGTCTCTAATTAAACATTTATTTTATTCTAATTATAGCAGCAATAAATACAAATTCTATAAAAATTTCTACTATCTTATTACGGTTTATGAGACAAAACCGAATTTACTACGAATCGGGTGAATCTTTGGTCAGGAAACCCTAAAAAGGTGAAGTGCGTGGGATTTAGGCCCTGCGGGTTCCGTACCATTACTCGTTAACATGTTTCGAAATAATCCCACAGCGATCCGGATTTATTTCTTCATTTGCGCTACCTATGTTTTTCTATACCGTCGAATTAGTGATAATATAATAATAATATACTTTTATTGAGAGGAAGGAAAACTGACTCAAAAGGTTCAGTAATCACTACATAATATTAAACAGTCGCTAACCGCTGTCGGTCTGTTTGTATATATCTTTAAAACTAAGCATCGTATTTTTTTTAAATCATTTATTTAAACGGGCTTTTAAAGAAAAACCTTTATGTCAGCCCTATTGGGCAAAACTAGAAATGAAATACACACAAAAAAAAAACAAATATCTTCTACACTCCCTAACTACCTAATCTTGAGACAGTTTACAACATATTTTATAAACAATCAAGGACTCGGAACAAACAGGTCTCGACAAGATGTCGTGGAACATCCCAATGTCGAGCCTGTTGATTTCGAGGTCACTCATCAGGGTCGTCCTAATCTGAGCATACCGGCCACATTCCACTAACAAACGTATTTTAATGGGTATTTTTAAGAGATAGAGTGATTCGAGAGGAAAGTTTTAGTATCAGCATTACACTCGTGCGAAGCCGGGGCCGACCCGCTTGTAATAATAAAAATTCAAGTCTCTTTGATGGGGACTCCCTTTTTTTTAGATTTTATTTCTTGTTGTTATAGCGATCCTGGTAATACACACTCTTGTCCGTCCGTCAGTTGTCGTCGTCATCTGTTGAACAGTAATAGGAAGGTAGACAAAAAATATAAAAGTATTTTTTTGTGGAGCGGAACTCCGAAAATGCGACCCGTACTTGGCCGTTTTTTTACATTTATAAAAAAATATGCACATGGTTACATTAAAAAAAGGATGAGTGTGTGATTTCTATACTTATATTGTAAAGAGGAAAAAATTTGTATTTTTGTATGTTTGTTACGAATAAACTCAAGAACTTTTTATCGATTTAAAAAATTCTTTCACCAATGGAAAGCTAGAAGATCCCTGAGTAACATATATTTCATTCTCGTAGTCCCATGGGAACGGGAACTACGCTAGTGAAACCGCGCCGAACCTATAGTCTATACATATAATAAAACTCTAACGGGGCCGTGTCTGTACATTAAATATTTTTTGAAAATTTTAACTGTAGTGTCGGTATCTATATAGTTATCGATATAGATACCGAAACACCAATTTTTGGAATTTTTGTCTGTCTGTCTGTCTGTCTGGTTGTGCACGCATCACTCAAAAACTACTAGATGGATTTTCGTGAAATTTGGTATGGAGATAACTGAGTGCCCGGGTCAACATCTAGGGTACTTTTTATTCCAGGAAAATATCTCATTCGCACGGGAAAATATAAAAACTGGGTAAAAAGAGAAATACGTACTATTCCGAAACGATAACACATAGAAACTTGAAATACGGTGTATAGGTGGCTTATATGTCGTAGGCAACCACTATAAAGGAATTTTTGGAAATTCCCACGGGAATGGGAATAAACTGGATCCGCGCGGGCAACGCCGCTGGGCACCCGCTAGTGTTTAATAAACTCCTAGCAGAATCCACATAAAATACGCGCTGTTTTCCTACCACGTTCTCGACAAAGCTTTTCTTTGTAAAAAAGTCGCCAAGTCCTCGAGTTTGTACGTGACCTCGTTACGGAACTTGGCCTTGTTTTCCGTACATTCTTTGCCTGTAAAAGAACGCGTTCCAAACTTATTTTTTTCGAGTGCAGCAGAAGTATTAGAACTATCCCAATAAAATGGCTAAATAATGTGATGACGTATTTAGGCCAGAACGAGGAATTTTCAATGACATTAATAATATTTCTTAAAATTGAACTAGATGGCACTGATCAACATTGGGAATTAGAAATTGGCAACACTGATGTGTCGCTTTACGTGACACATCCGTCCGTCATGTCATGTGCCGTTGTTGTATTGTGTGTGAGTGAGTGTAACGCGTCAGCAGGCAACGCAATAAAACAGATCTTGTTTTAGGTACCTAAATTCCTAGTGCGTCGAGTCGAGCTTCGGTTCCTCCGTATTTTAGTTGAAATTTTGTATATATCAAAAACGTGTTGTAGGCACCGTTTCAGAGACAGGACTCTTTAAATTGTGTTGTCCACTGAGTCTTCATTGTTTGCTCTTTTGGTATCTGGTGAACTCCATCATTGTGACACCCATACATTATACATGGTCCCTGAGTTTTTGTTTATCGTGGATTCGGATCTTTTGTTGAACACAAACCACTCGTAAACAATGTACAAACAGAACAATAAATAAAATACAAGGCAATGAATACGTAACCTTATTTTGATATTGATATTTATTTATAATATATAAAGCTCGACTACCACTCACTCACTCACTCACTGACTGACTCATTGACATAATTGTTCTCCCAGAAGGAGTCGTTTTGGAGTCAAGTCATATATAAAAAAAGTGTTCAAGATGGCGGGGTGACCCCGGGAAAATTCCGACTTTTCAAAAAAACAAAATGGCGGCCAGGCTTGCCTATCGTATCTCTTTTGTTTTCCGGCCGATCCGGTTAAAATTTTTGGAATCTGTAGAAATGTTTAAATAATTTACGAAAATAGTTAAAAAAGTTGAAAAAACAAAATGGCGGCCGCGTAGTAGTGTTTCAAAGTTGGAGTGGTTTTAGACCCCACTTGACCCGAATTGATCTCCCAGATGCCAATATGCTACAGGGATGTGTTTGGTGTCATCACATAGCTCATATCCTGTTGTTTACCAGAAAATCCCGAAAATCTGAAAAACCAAGATGGCCGACCGGTGATTTGCTCCCAAAGAAAAGTATTAATTTTACCACATTTTGATTGTCGATTTTCGGCGAGATGGCGACACCTGAGCGAGTTGGCTTGTATAGCGGGGTTAGAGGTCTTGATACGGCGTGTTGCCATGTTTAACAATTTTTCCAAAATTTTGGGTATTTTTTTACTTTTAATGCAAAAAGTCAAAACTCGAAATTTTACCATTTTGCAAAAACGAGTAATAGTCAACGGTACATTTTATCTCTCCGTATGACTTTTTGTAGGTTTTTTGATTTTTGCCTGGCAACACTGAAAGTTATGGTTGATTTAATTTTTAGGGTAGACCTCAAAAGACCCGAATTGATCTCCCAGATGCCGATATGCTACAGGGATGTGTTTGGTGTCATCACATAGCTTATATCCTGTTGTTTACCAGAAAATCCCGAAAATCTGAAAAACCAAGATGGCCGACCGGTGATTTGCTCTCAAAGAAAGGGATGGATTTTGCCAGATTTTGATTGTCGATTTTCGGCAAGATGGCAACACCTGAGCGAGTTGGTCTGTATAGCGGGGTTGGAGGTCTTGCTACGTAGTGTTGCCGTGTTGAAGAATTTTCCCGGAATTTTTCGTATTTTTTTACTTTTAACGCAAAATGTCAAAAGTCTAAATTTTACCATTTTGCAAAAACAAGTGACAGTCAGTGAAACATTTTATCCCTCCCTATGACCTTTTGTAGGTTTTTTGAATTTCACCTGGCAACACTGAAAGTTATGGCCGATAAAATTTTTAGGGTAGACCTCGAAAGACACGAATTGATCTCCCAGATGCCGATATGCTACAGGGATGTGTTTGGTGTCACCGCATAGGGTATATCCTGTAGTTTACCAGAAAATCCCGAAAATCTGAAAAAAACAAGATGGCCGACCGGTGATTTGCTCCAAAAGAAAAGAATTAATTTTACCACATTTTGAATGTCCATTTTCGGCAAGATGGCAACACCTGAGCGAGTTGGTCTGTATAGCACGGTTGAAGGTCTTGCTACGTAGTGTTGCCGTGTTTAAGAATTTTCCCGGAATTTGGAGTATTTTTTTACTTTTAACCCAAAATGTCAAAACTCTAAATTTAACCATTTTGCGAAAACGAGTGACAGTCAATGGAACATTTTATCTCTCCCTATGACCTTCTGTAGGTTTTTTGATTTTCGCCTGGCAACACTGACAGTTATGGCGGAAAAAATTTTTAGGGTAGACCTCGAAAGACACGAATTGATCTCCCAGATGCCGATATGCTACAGGGATGTGTTTGGTGTCATCGCATAGGGTATATCCTGTAGTTTACTAAAAAATCCCGAAAAATTGAAAAAACAAGATGGCCGCCCCGTTATTTTTGTTTTACTGAAAAATTTCAATTTTCTTAATCTTAATCGGCATTTTTTAGCCAGTTGGCAACACTTTGGAAAGTTGGCTTGTATGGAGCGATTGTGGGTCTTAGTAAACAGTGTTGCCATGAAAAGTAATATTTAACAAAATTTTATTATTTTTCGATTTAAAATGGCTAAAACAAGATGGGCGCCCAAAATTTGACTCTATCTTTCTGTCAAAATAAGACCCCACAGAGACACGCGTGGACGCTTGCGGCCTCGCGCACCGCGCGACATCTAGTTTATAATATATAAAGCTGGACTACCACTCACTCACTCACTCACTCACTGACTGACTGATTGACATAATTGTTCTCCCAGAAGGAGTCGTTTTGGAGTCAAGTCATATATGAAAAAAGTGTTCAAGATGGCGGGGTGACCCCGGAAAAATTCCGACTTTTCAAAAAAACAAAATGGCGGCCAGGCTTGCCTATCGTATCTCTTTTGTTTTCCGGCCGATCCGGCTGAAATTTTTGGAATCTGTAGAAATGTTTAAATGATTTACGAAAATAGTTAAAAAAGTTGAAAAAACAAAATGGCGGCCGCGTAGTAGTGTTTCAAAGTTGGAGTGGTTTTAGACCCCACTTGACCCGAATTGATCTCCCAGATGCCAATATGCTAAAGGGATGTGTTTGGTGTCATCGCACAGGGCATATCCTGTAGTTTACCAGAAAATCCCGAAAATTTGAAAAACCAAGATGGCCGACCGGTGATTTGCTCCCAAAGAAAAGTATTAATTTTACCACATTTTGATTGTCGATTTTCGGCAAGATGGCAACACCTGAGCGAGTTGGTCTATATAGCGGGGTTGGAGGTCTTGCTACGTAGTGTGGCCGTGTTGAAGAATTTTCCCGGAATTTTTCGTATTTTTTTACTTTTAACGCAAAATGTCAAAAGTCTAAATTTTACCATTTTGCAAAAACAAGTGACAGTCAGTGAAACATTTTATTCCTCCCTATGACCTTTTGTAGGTTTTTTGAATTTCACCTGGCAACACTGAAAGTTATGGCCGATTGAATTTTTAGGGTAGACCTCAAAAAACCCGAATTGATCTCCCAGATGCCGATATCCTACAGGGATGTGTTTGATGTCATCACATAGGTCATATCCTGTAGTTTACCAAAAAATCCCGAAAATCTGAAAAAACAAGATGGCCGCCCCGTTATTTTTGTTTTACTGAAAAAAATCAATTTTCTTAATCTTAATCGGCATTTTTTACACTGTTGGCAACACTTAGGAAAGTTGACTTGTATGGAGCGATTGTGGGTCTCAGTAAACAGTGTTGCCATGAAAAGAAATATTTAAGAAAATGGTATTATTTTTTGACTTAAAATGGCTAAAACAAGATGGCCGCCCAAAATTAGACTTTATTTGTCTGTCAAAATACGACCCCACAGAGACACGCGTGGCCGCTTGCGGCCTCGCGCACCGCGCGACATCTAGTTGATATAATATATAAAGCTCGACTACCACTGACTCACTCACTCACTGATTGACATAATTGTTCTCCCAGAAGGAGACGTTTTGGAGGCAAGTCATATATGAAAAAAGTGTTCAAGATGGCGGGGTGACCCCGGGAAAATTCCGACTTTTCAAAAAAACAAAATGGCGGCCAGGCTTGCCTATCGTATCTCTTTTGTTTTCCAGCCGATTGGGTTCAAATTTTAGGAATCTGTAGTATTGCTTAGATAATTTACGAATATTATTTAAAAAGTTGAAAAAACAAAATGGCGGCCGCGTAGTAGTGTTTCAAAGTTGGAGTGGTTTTAGACCCCACTTGACCCGAATTGATCTCCCAGATGCCAATATGCTACAGGGATGTGTTTGGTGTCATCACATAGCTCATATCCTGTTGTTTACCAGAAAATCCCGAAAATCTGAAAAACCAAGATGGCCGACCGGTGATTTGCTCCCAAAGAAAAGTATTAATTTTACCACATTTTGATTGTCGATTTTCGGCGAGATGGCGACATCTGAGCGAGTTGGCTTGTATAGCGGGGTTACGGCCGTTCCCAATATTCAATCTATCTCTTGTTTTGCCATAACGGGGGTTGGAAAAGCTATCTATCTTTAATTTTTCTGTCCCAATAAATCTATCGTTGATAGGCAATCCTATCTAACGTTTCTATCTATCGATGGGAGGGCATACAGCTTACTAGGGATAGATATTTGTATGCAACTGACAGTTGGCGCGTCCCTATAACATTATTATCTGTCAGTGTCATTAAAGTTGGCTATCTCTAGTAACCTAAAATCCGATCCTTGGTTTTTCGAAGATAAGCAGACAGAAGGAAGATATAATAGGTAGAATACGTTGAATTTTCATAAAATAAGTTAGTTTCCCGTTGCAAAGAATGTCGGACTCAAGTTCAAGCGATGATCTTGCTCTTTTGGAACAATTAAGTGATTGGGAGTCGGAAACCGAAGAAAATGTTGCATCCCGATCGTATGAAGAACGCATAAATTACTTATATAAATATAACGATTATGAGTTTGATTACCGATTTAGATTAAGTAAAACTGCGGTAAATGATTTACTCAAAGAAATATACCCATTTCTAAAAGTAACTTCAAAAAGGTAAGTACTTAACTAGAATTTTAGTAGGTATTTTTTTTCATGTTACTATTGTGTACAAGAGTTACTGATATGCTACAGATCATACAGTCTGTGATATGCTACAGATGTATCTATGTTCTACTTCGTTTACTTTCTTCAGGAACCACGGAATTTCACCTCTACATCAACTGCTGTTGACATTGCGGTTTTATGCATTGGGTACAATGTTAGTGGCAGTAGGTGACTACATAGGAGTCTCAAAATCAGCTGATACCTATACTATACCTCGCGTATAGTGAAAGACATATCTCGGGCTATTGCCAGATTGTATCCGAAATATATATATGTGCATAACAATACAACGGAAGACTTTTATAATATTGCAGGGTTTCCTCGTGTATTAGGTGCAGTTGATGGCACACATATTCTGATGCAATCACCAAGTAAGTACTTATTTGATGTAATTAATTACCTCTAGAAGTCTTCATGAATTTCCTGTCATTGCTAACAAAAAATTATTTTGAACAGATTCAAATATTGGAGAAGAATTTAGAAATAGAAAATCTGTTTTTTCGATGAATGTGCAAGGTGTCTGTGATGCAAATTTGTTCTTTATGAATATTGTGTCCCGATGGCCTGGATCAACTCATGATGCTACAATTTTTAGTAATAGTGAGTTACGAGGTATGTTATATTACATTATGGTAGGCTCTCACTATACAAAACTACACTATTTTGGTCTAACAGTTATGAGGATGATTGTAGGGTTTTATTCAATGGAATCACTGTCTGTAACTTACCATGGTAAAAAAGTTATTAAACAGTTATTTAATTTTCTAGCTCAGTGTGAAAACGGTGTTTATGGCAATAGATGGTTAATTGGTGATAGTGCATACCCTTGCAAAGCCTACCTGTTGACACCATTACTCAATCCAGAATCGGGAAACGAAATAAACTACAACAGAGCACACATCAAAACTAGAAATACTATAGAAAGGTAAATCATCAAAACTTCTAATTCTACTAGTGTAGCTAGTATTGTTATAAGTGGAAAAAGATATTTTTTTTTACGAATAAATTTCTTTTCAGGTGTTTTGGTGTCTGGAAAAGGCGATTCCCGGTTCTTTCACTAAAAATTAGGCTTTGTTTGGAAACTATCCAGGCTGTAGTCGTTGCAACATCCGTGTTGCACAATATTTGCAGGAAAATGAATTTGGAGGAGCAGGAGCCCGAAATAGAAATTCCAAATCATAACATTAATATAACATCTGAGAATATTTCAGAAAATAATGCCATTAATCAAATTGAAGAGCGTCAAGCATTAATCAACAATTATTTTATGTAAATAGTTAATAAAACTAAAAGTATAAGTACACAAATTTTTTGCATTTATTTATTATCAATATTAATTATCACAAAAGTTTGTAACGAGACCACTGTGCACTGATTTTGTCTGTTTTTGCGATCTGTCAATGCCGCGCAAAGCGACGTTCTCTCACTTTGGAGGCGCGTGGCCGACTGAATTCCGCGAGCGTTCGCATTCGTATTTGAATTTGCGCGCCGCTTCATAGTAATTTGTATGAAGATTTTGAGCGAAAAAATTGGTCAAGTTTGTAATTTTTTTACACAAATTCGAAATATAACATGTACCAATGAGTTTTTTAAAAACTTACGTACACATTTATCACTAGCTCGACGGTGAAGGAAAACATCGTGAGGAAATCCGCAGGTCCCAGTATTAATTCTGAGACATGTGTAAATAGACCCGGTCCGGCGATGGGCTCACCACCTATCACGTTTAGGGGTCCCAAGAACATCTCGTGTAAAGTGGGTAGGTATATCCAGTAATGGAATACCTCTGCCTACCCCCTCGGGGATGCAAGGCGTGAGATTATACTATATTATTTTTTTTTTCCAGCTCCATTATTTCTAATTCTAATTTCTTTTTTTTGATGGCAGCTATCACTTCTTCTTGTTTTTTCTTCGCTTCATAATAGCTCGCAATTGCCAGATTCCTTGCTGTTATCGATTTTTTCACATTATCAGCAACTTTTTGACGCTCCAATTTAACTTTGCTGTTTGATGCAGAAAAAAAGAACTTTTTATTCTGTGGAGTTCGCAAAGACGAACCAGGAGTATATTCAGTGTCCACAGCAGTTTGCAAAAGGGACGAAGATGAAGGGTTTTCCACGAACGGTACAGCAATTATCAAAGGATCCTCCACCTCCACATTTTCTGTGACCTCCACCTCTGCATCACCTCCAAAAGAAACGCTGTAGCCGTCACAAGTTGGGCCTAAAATTGCAGCAACTTTTTCCAGTGCATCATCTGGTGGAATATACTCTGGTTTTCCACCACCAGTCTTAAGATTATTCATTCTTATTTTGGTACTCCTTTTACGGGCAGTTTTTTTTAAATTCTCCCATTTAAGCCTGAGCTGCTCCGGTTTTCTGGGGTTACTTGCCACTACTGAGTTAAATGTGTTAGTTATTTTTGACCAAGCAGCTTCCTTGAGCTGGTTGTTGCTGGCATTTGTGGCTTTACTAAAAAGCACAGGATTTGCCTCAACTAAGTTGACCAGTTGCATCACTTCTTCTTTTGTCAGTGGAGTGCTTTTTTGCTGAAATATAAGAACAACAATGTAATTGCTTTCCTACACAATATCGAATCAATTCTGTCACATAAACGTAGTAGAATATAACTGAGATACTTACTGCCGACATTTTTGTAATGGTAAATAACCGTATTAATAAAACACAAAGCAATACAATGAACATAGAGCGAGCGTCGTCTGAGAGAGCATGAGCATCACAGATGAGCATAGCATGTCAATAAAATAATGTAACAAACAAAAGGTCTGTCAGTATCAAAGAGATTAAAATATAATAAGGCCCTATTAAATTTAAATCTCTTTGGTCAGTATAGAACGTTCCATTTCATTATTGTGCTTATTATAAATTCAAACGTTTTCAAGTATTAATTTCCACTTTAAAATTAATCTTAGTAATTAAATAATCTCGACATATTATGTAATATAATATAACAAATATCATTTTATTTATTATGAATCAAAATTCCATTTATACTTCATTGTAAATTCACTGAGAGTGCTAGTGCCACTGCGTGTTTTGGAACGCAAGAGAGGGCTCAGATATGCGGCTTATCTACTGTCAACTGGAGATAGCAAACACCTATCTGCACCTATTGGGACCACTCCTAAAGATAGATAGCTGATTACTAAGGATCGAGGATAGCTATCTATCTTGAACCGTAGATTGAATATTGGGAACGGCCGTTAGAGGTCTTGATACGGCGTGTTGCCATGTTTAACAATTTTTCCAAAATTTTGGGTATTTTTTTACTTTTAATGCAAAAAGTCAAAACTCGAAATTTTACCATTTTGCAAAAACGAGTAATAGTCAAGGGTACATTTTATCTCTCCGTATGACTTTTTGTAGGTTTTTTGATTTTTGCCTGGCAACACTGAAAGTTATGGTTGATTTAATTTTTAGGGTAGACCTCAAAAGACCCGAATTGATCTCCCAGATGCCGATATGCTACAGGGATGTGTTTGGTGTCATCACATAGCTCATATCCTGTTGTTTACCAGAAAATCCCGAAAATCTGAAAAACCAAGATGGCCGACCGGTGATTT
This sequence comes from Ethmia dodecea, assembly GCA_963855545.1. Lineage (NCBI taxonomy): Eukaryota > Metazoa > Arthropoda > Insecta > Lepidoptera > Depressariidae > Ethmia > Ethmia dodecea. The sequence goes on from OY979454.1 coordinate 13,306,704, forward strand.
GCTCCCAAAGAAAAGTATTAATTTTACCACATTTTGATTGTCGATTTTCGGCGAGATGGCGACACCTGAGCGAGTTGGCTTGTATAGCGGGGTTAGAGGTCTTGATACGGCGTGTTGCCATGTTTAACAATTTTTCCAAAATTTTGGGTATTTTTTTACTTTTAATGCAAAAAGTCAAAACTCGAAATTTTACCATTTTGCAAAAACGAGTAACAGTCAACGGTACATTTTATCTCTCCGTATGACTTTTTGTAGGTTTTTTGATTTTTGCCTGGCAACACTGAAAGTTATGGTTGATTTAATTTTTAGGGTAGACCTCAAAAGACCCGAATTGATCTCCCAGATGCCGATATGCTACAGGGATGTGTTTGGTGTCATCGCATAGGGTATATCCTGTAGTTTACTAGAAAATCCCGAAAAATAGAAAAAACAAGATGGCCGCACCGTTATTTTTGTTTTACTGAAAAATTACTATTTTCTTAATAATAATCGGCATTTTTTAGCCAGTTGGCAACACTTTGGAGAGTTGGCTTGTATGGTGCGATTGTAAGTCTCAGTAAGCAGTGTTGCCATGAAAAGAAATGTTTAAGAAAATTTTATTATTTTTCGACTTAAAATGGCTAAAACAAGATGGCCGCCCAAAATTAGACTTTATTTTCTATCACAATCGAACCACACAGAGACACGCGTGGCCGCTTGCGGCCTCGCGCACCGCGCGACATCTAGTTTTGATATAAAGTCAGATTGTTTTTTTTTTGTTTGACAAATTCTTGCGACCATAGATTAGGTAAAAAAAAAAACACAAGGCTTATAGGCTTATGGGCCTCTGTTTACGTTATTTAAGATCTATGAATGTAAATATTGCCTGAAATAAAAATTTATTATTATTATTATTATTATTATCAGCACCATCTATTGACACCTTTGAATACTCAAGTGACAGCTGTCACCGAAAACGCCTCATTGACAGTTTCCAGTCATTAGTTTGGAAGAGTTTGGAGTCCAGGCCAATCATAATTTGTTACTAACGTAGTTTCAAGATCTTTACTAACAAATTGATTATTATTTTTTTCTAAAAAAAAATATGTATCACTGAGAACGTGTGCAGAGGTGTTCCATTTCCGAAAATACCGACGTTTAACCAGTATTTTATTTGGACTTATAAGCGTGATAGGTGGTGAGCCCCGGACTGGCTCTTTTACACATCCAGCTTATTCCCGTTCCCGTGGGAATTTTCAAAAATCCCTTCATATCGGTTGCCTACGACCCATCTCCACCGACGAGTTGCTGGTTCCAAATGCAGTACCCCGAGAAGAACCAGCAAGAAACTCAAGGGCAGCTCTTTTTAATCTCATGTCTTACTAGTAAATATGGTATGGTATACAAGCCAGTAACAGAAAGTTAAACTAAATTGTTAGTGTTCTACTCTACAGTCATCATCAACCCGTAACAGCCCACTGCTGAGCTAAGGGTCTTTCCTCACACATGAGGAAGTATGGGCTTTAATCTGCCACGCGAGCCCACCGCGGATTGGGAGATGGTGTTAAGCTAGTGGCCACTTAACAGTCAGAATTTTTCAAGCCATCCAAGAGTATCTGACATGGCTTAACGACTTCCATTGTGCTTAAAAACAACGAAAACCAACAATTTAACGTGCCTTCCGAAACACGGAAGCGCTCGTAACATAAATGCCATTAGGCTGTCACCCATCCACTGACTGACCGCATCCAACTTTGCTTAACCAGTGTGATCGTTACAAACACACTGCCACCGCAGGGCTACGAGCGCTTCTACAGTAAGTATGGTATATTATGTATATTATTGTAGACGTGACATATCACTTAGGTCAGTCTGCGGAGGTTTTATATGTTTTACGTTCCACTACTTTTGACTAGGAAAACCTTTTAGTGAGAGTGTGCAATGTAGAATGTACATATAGTGGCACTGCTATTTTTCCCAATTACTTTTGACTTGTCACGTCAGCGTTTAAGAGCCCACAGCTGGGGTATTGTAGGGTATTCACAGTGATTTAGTCCCAAACTAGGTTATATCTGCTCTGTATATTACATTACACTCAGTACAGAGACAGTACTTAACTATGCATTTGTGTGCATGAACATGTCTGTTGGTTGTCATGGCTTCGTGTCTGGGTGTTTAGCATTTATTTAAGTATGTTTATCAGTTGTTCAGTACCCATAGTACAGGCCCTGCCTAGTTTCGGAGAAAATTACAGTGTGTAAATTGGGTCCCACAATTTATTATTATATTAGGTATATCAAATACCAAAAGGTCGATGACGGGGGCGAAGTGATTAAAAAATTAAACATAAAAAAATAAAATAAAAGAAATAATAAATAATCTCAGCCCTTATATCCCTGAGGGGGTAGCAGAGGTATTCCATTTCTGGATATACCCACTTTTCACCAGATATTCTTTGGACCCCTAAACGTGATAGGTGGTGAGCCCGTCGCCGGACCGGGTCTTTTTACACATGTCTCAGAATTAATTCTGGGACCTGTGGTTTTCCTCACGATGTTTTTCCTTCACCGTCGAGCTAGTGATAAATATGTACGTAAGTTTTAAGAAACTCATTGGTACATGCCAGGATTCGAACCCGAGCCTCACTTACTTACTTACATATTATGGAATTTTCAGACATATGAAAGGTAGAAGTGAGGAGTTAACTATAGAGCCACGAATCAATCGGAAGAAGTATTTGATTAGGGCAATTTGAGGCCTGGTTTCTAGGCTTTGGCAAGACACTATTCCTAGGACAAAAGTGTAGAAAAAAAATGTTTTAAGTTTTCATAACTGAATTTAGGGCTACCTATTCAAACCGTACTATTATTGCTCGTTATTTAAGAAAGGTTAGATAAAGCTAGAGTACGAATACATAATTTTTAAAATTAATATCCTGATTAGGGTGTTTGAGGAATGGCGCTTATTCCGTGATACCTTTTATAATTATTTGTATTTTTTTTGTATGATTCAAGTCAAATACGAGTATGCTATCATAATCTTTCCTAACTAAATATTATGAATGCGAAAATGAGTTTCTTTGTTTTTTACGCTTTCGCGCCTATACCTACCACTAAACCTATTTATAAAAAATCTTCTTTTACCAATGTAAAGCAGCATTATGACGGAGTAACATAGGCTATATTTTATCGCTCTATTCCCACGGGAATGGGAACCACGAGTGAATCCGCGGTGCGCTGCTAGTAGTCTGATAAATTGAAAAGATGTCTGCTTTCAGAGCGATTCATTGTCCAGTAATTACTTTGAACGATAAACTAAAATCAATAAGTCATTCATCCCAATATCGATTATACCAAACCATAGTTGGATGATTTTCCTCTTTTTTAACCGACTTCAAAAAGGAGGAGGTTATCAATTAGTCAGTATTTTTTTTTATGTTTGTTTCCTCAGAACTTTTGACTGGTTGAACCGATTTGGATGATTCTTTTTTATTTGAAAGCTGGTGCTTCCAGATTGGTCCCATTTTAATTTCGTCCAGTTTTGACAACGGCATCCATGAGAAAACCATATAAATTAAAGATTGAAGTCTTTTTTTTTACTCTTTAGAGTGGTTATTAGTCCGTATATTTGGAGTCCTTATGTAATATTCTTGGCACTGGCTGATAGGAATAAATGAAAAAATATATACTGCGACGACTACCATTAATGTAAAAGAAAAAATCTGTGAAAATGATTTATTCCTTGGTTAAGTCCCGATTCCGCAGAAAAATTTAGCTCATGATAATATCAGAAAAGTAAGCGAATTGGTGAAAGGATATTAAAATCGATCCAGTAATTTCGGAGCATATCTACCTCCACTAATATTGTGAAGAGAAATGTTAGGTATCTCATACTTTTGTGTGTTTGTAAACCCCGGATAAACTCAAAAACTACTCTACCGCTTTTAAAAGTGATTTGACCGATTTCTTTGAGCAGTGATAGCCCGGACGGTTATAAGAGCCGGCCGAAAATCAGTGAGGTTCTGGTTCAAATCCTGGCATGTACCAATGAGTTTTTCAAAAACTTACGTACATATTTATCACTAGCTCGACGGTGAAGGAAAACATCGTGAGGAAACCCGCAGGTCTCAGAATTAATTCTGAGACATGTGTAAACAGACCCGGTCCGGCGATGGGCTCACCACCTATCACGTTTAGGGGTCCAATATATCTCGTGAAATGTGGGTATATCCAGTAATGGAATACCTCTGCCTACCCCCTCGGGGATAAAAAGGCGTGAGATTATATTATTATTATTAAAGATTACTTTTCTGGGAGTAACATGGGCTATAATTTTGTAATGGAAACAGGACTTAGGTGCGCGGGTGAAATCGCAGGTAAAACCCTAAGAAAATAAGTATGAACTCTAAAGAGTAAAAAACCGACTTAAACTTTTATCGTCTTATTACAAAAACATACGAAAGTCTGTGTTTAAACCAGGACTTAATAGTCTAGGCTTATTACGGTTTTAAAGTTTATGACAGTACTAAAATTTGGTCTTATTACAAATCGTAGACTAACCAAGGACCACATAGTACTGAAGATAGTCCCTGGTTTAAATCAGATCCACAGATTAAAAGCAACAAATGTGAGTTTTCATTCACTCATTCGTTCACCGGTAGATGCACCGTTCCCTTTTACGAAATTTTGCTAAGTGGTTTACAGAAATTATAATTACTAATCGTTACTTTTTAGAGTAAAATCCGTACAATTTTGTAATTTATAGTTGTTTTAATACCAGACACCTTTAATTTTGGTCCTATTTTCAATATTAAGTAATTAAAGGTAGGTACTTATGATCAACTATCTAGCTAACGTAAAACGAAACGAATATCGGCGCGCATAATTTGAGTATGTAGTTAAAGAAATGTTTATGCTACCTACTACATTTCATGTAAAATGAATATAGACGCTTTTAATTAATAAGGAATTTTCAATGACATTCTTAAAATTGAACTAGATGGCGCTGATCTACATTGGGAATTAGAAATTGGCAACACTGATGTGTCGCTTTACGTGACACATCCGTCCGTCATGTCATGTGCCGTTGTTGTGTTGTGTGTGAGTGAGTGTAACGCGTCAGCAGGCAACGCAATAAAACAGATCTTGTTTTAGGTACCTAAATTCCTAGTGCGTCGAGTCGAGCTTCGGTTCCCCCGTATTTTACACCCATACACTATACATGGTCCACGCATTTTCGCAGATGAAGAAGACTGAGTTTTTGTTTATCGTGGATTCGGATCTTTTGTTGTAACACAAACCACTCGTAAACAATGTACAAACAGAACAATAAATAAAATACAAGGCAATGAGTACGTAACCTTATTTTGATAAAAAGTCAGATTGTTTTTTTTTTGTTTGACAAATTCTTGCGACCATAGATTAGGTAAAAAAAAACCAAGGCTTATCAGCACCATCTATTGACACCTTTGAATACTCAAGTGACAGCTGTCACCGAAAACTCCCCATTGAATAGGTCCACTATTTTTAGCCCAAGCCTTTTGGTGAACCTATATTTGTAACGAAATTCTTCGTCATCCAAATCAAACAAAGCGTTTGAACGATTTCGTTGTCTAATAGAATGTCTGTCCGGTGCGTTTCCAGATCTTCTATATCATCAAAATCCATCAAATCAATATCCATTTTTGACGATGTACAAAAACGATAAAAATGCTAACACAGATTACAGAGAATATGTCCAAAATGCTCTTTGATTTGACGTTTTGAGGTTAGTACCATAGATAAACTAGGGGTCATGGCGGTTTAACTTTAATACCACAGACGATTCTCGGACTAACGTTAATCTTCGCTTTGTAATAACGTTTTTTTTAGACCATGGATTAAACCTAGTAATAAACTCGGTACTATGTTTAGTCTTGGTTTTGTAATAAGAGGGTTATGGTTTTCTCATGCCTTTGTCAGAACTGGACTCAATAGTACCACACGGGAAGCATCAGATTTCAAATGAAAAAAGAATCATCAAAATCGTTTCACTCAGTCGAAAGTTCTGTGTACCTCTACGCAGCGGGACCCTCGGCCCTAGAGAGATATGGTTGGTATATATCTATAGTACCCTCGCCCAAACTTACTGAACGTGTATTGAAATAATTTGCACCCCAATGGTTTTAGAGTAAATTTAAAAATAAGAAAGTCTCTATCCAGCGGGGCCCTCCGTAAGTATGCATTCAATGGTTTTTTCAATTGCATTTAAGTATAGTAGGTACCCCAAGACCCCTTTTCAAAATAACAATTACTTTTCATCTAAGAGATATAGTTTTTACATAAAATCAAGTGGAAGTTCTAATCGATCCAGCGGGGCCCTCCCTGGATTGGCATTGAACAGCCGTTTTGTATTTTTTTTCGTTTAGTACCCTTAGTAAAAATGAGGTAACAAACATAACAAAAAAAACAGTCGGATTGAGAACATCCTCCTTTTTTAAAGTCGGCCGATAAAACAAACGCTACCCAGACACCTCTCGCTCTGTCTCCAATCCTGAAAATGTCTAACGCTCTCTCGGCATGAAAATGTCAATGACCTAAAACATTTTCAACGCACCGAAATCGATAGTGTGCCACCTGGAGGTATTTCTATAACTGTTGCACTATCGTCATTTAGATCTAATGGGTCACCGATTTTCAACCGGCTTCAAAAAAGGAGGATGTTATTGTAGCGACACTACATAGGACGCGCCAATAGAAGGCCGAGTTACATAGAACGCGCCAATAGACGGCCGAGTTCTAAACCGCGCTATCGGAGTTTTCTAATGAGTTTGTATAAATACAACTGTCCAACATCAACCGTTGGACCGCGGTCCCCAGGCACGATCACCTCGCCTGGCGGAAGATCTTCCCTTTTCACGATGGAGGAGCATTCCACCTCCGCTCCTCCATACTGGTGACCCTCGACACCTGGACATCAGCGCAACCTTCTGGAACACCTGGACTTCAGAAGCATCATCGCCATCACACATCACTCCCACAACAACCTTCACTCAAGGTCAGCAGCAGCAGTCGCACAGCAAGCCAGACTCCGCCCAATCAGGTCCATACGCAGCCGACGCACCGTGCTACCTGGTCCTGCAGGCTCATCACTCACAGCGACAGCACTCGGCCCACGCACAGTTCACCGCAGCCCACGTCCGGATCTACAGCGGCTGGTCACCCTCGCCGGCGTGGCGGTCTCTGCACACTGAACTACGGGCACTTCAACAGTCGCAGCAACCCGCTCAGTCTCGACTCACCGCAGACTTGGAGCAGCACTGGCACTTGCAAGCTATCTACGAAACAACGACGCAGCACAAGAAATCGAATCGACCTCCGGTCTTGGAGGGGGAGTGATGTAGCGACACTACATAGGACGCGCCAATAGAAGGCCGAGTTACATAGAACGCGCCAATAGACGGCCGAGTTCTAAACCGCGCTATCGGAGTTTTCTAATGAGTTTGTATAAATACAACTGTCCAACATCAACCGTTGGACCGCGGTCCCCAGGCACGAAAACCTCGCCTGGCGGAAGATCTTCCTTTTCACGATGGAGGAGCATCCCACCTCCGCTCCTCCATATTATCAATTCGAATGTATTGTTACGAACGCGGGGGTTATAAAAATGCCGGTGGTGAGGTTTTAGTTGCACTTTATTAAGCGCACTTACAAAATGTACAATAATAAACACTACAGTAACTACTACAGTCACAGTACTCAAACACAGTCCGCAGAATTGCACTCGAATCGCTTCAGAGATTCTAATCGCTGTCGCTTCGAATAAACAATTGACGAACGCCGCGGTTTATATAGCTGAGGGCAGGTATCGACGGAATTATCTAGACCTTCCAGAAATCCGGAGTACGTACCGTGTGAGAACAAATAGGCGAGATGTAAACAACTCCAAGTCGAAAAAAGGGGGAAATAATAATCGTTCACTCACTACAGGCAAAATTCAACCTAAAACACTTACACACAAGGTCTAATGTTATCCGATACTTCATTTTGTTTGTGCGCTGCTTGTTTGTTTGCTTTTATCCAGATGATTCGGAACTATTCTCACACAATGTAGGTGTATTCGAGATAGTCTGGCGGGTACGTACTCCGTGCGTAACAGTATGTTTTTTTATGTTTGTAGAAGCCGGTGCTTCCTGTGTGGATCCATTTCAATTTGGTTCAGTTCTGACAATGGCGTCCTTGAGAAAACCATTTAAGTTGAAGACGGTTTTTTACTCTATGTTCTATGTTATTATGATACAACAATTGTATACGTTCATTCTTCAACCACGTGGAGTTTGTCAGTGTTATTACGTTCCTGAAAGTACCCACTTTGCTCTATTTTATGACATCTATTACCGATAGACTTACGGTTAAAGAGCCAGCTTCACAAGATGATTAGTGAGACTCGGAGTTCGAATCCTGGCCTGTACCAATAAGTTTTACAAAAAAACTTACGTACATATTTATTACTAGCTCGACGGTGAAGGAAAACATCATGAGGAAACCCGGAGGTTCCAGAATTAATTCTGAGACATGTGTAAACGGCGCACAACCTATCACGTTTAGGGGTCCAATGTATCTCGTGAAAAGTAGGTACATCCAGTAATGGAATACCTCTGCTACCCCCTCAGGGATATAAGGGCTGAGATTATTTATTAGTTTGTTACGCTTTCGTGTTTGTTTGTTGCTGTTACTTCACGTTTAGGGGTCGTCCATTAATCACGTGAGGTTTTTAGCAGCTTTTTGACACCTCCCCCTCCTTGGTTAAAAAATTAAGCATTCATCAAAAGTCACGTGGTACTTCTTAGTTTACAAATCGCACGTTCAATAAAAATTAATACTCGTAATATCTCATTACATTACACTCCTCGTCTCCATGTGAAATTTCGTGATTTTTCCCCCCTCCCTTTGAGCATCACGTGATATGGACGACCCCTTAGGGGTCAAACACACGAAACGTGGGTTCTTCAAGGATTTTTTACTTATTTGGATCTAATACAAACTCGATGCGGCTGCTTCATTCATAAAAACCAGAAGGGAATCAACAGAAGAAATTACAAAAGTTAGAAGCGTCTGTACGGATTGTTTGTTTATTGGTTAACTTTGGAAGGTAGGTAATTTGACTTGAGGCAGGCGTAGAAAACTCGTCGCTGCTCCGACTGCCTCTGCGAATAAAATCAAAATGATTTTTCTGAAACATGCTTGAAAATTTGAGCATTATTTTGATGACGAGCATTTGTTAAAGAGCCTTCTTCACATGATGAAAATAAGTGAGGCTCGGGTTCGAATCCTGGCATGCATCAATGAGTTTTTCTAAAACTTACGTACATGTTTATCTTAACATAATGTGAGGAAACTCCCAGGTTCAATCAATGGAACCAGATGGCATTCTATTAACTCGTCCGAGCACGCTAGTACCTACTGTTAGGGGTCGTTCATTTATCACGTGATGTTTCTTTAGCAAATTTTTGACCCCCCTCGCCCCCTTGGTGATGTATGGTGAGGTTTTAGATTACCCCCCCCCCCCCCATACCGAAATCACGTGGATTTTTTTGGTAGACAGTATATTGAAATTGGTTGTAACAAAATGATAAAATTTTGTAAAATCAAGCACCAATAAAAAGTCACGTGCTATTTATTGTTTGGTTTAGAAATCGCGCGGTCAATGAAAAATAAATACACGTGATATCTTATTACACCCTCCTTGTGATATGTCGTGATTTTTTCCAAACCCCTCCCCTCCCCCCCTTTCGAACGTCTCGTCGTTTCGAACTTTCACGTGATTAATGGACGACCCCTTATAACCCGAGTCTGAAATAAAACAAAAAATCTAGGTAAAACGTTCCACCCATCAGAAGGTCAGTGACTTCGTTCTTCGTTTGTTAAAGGAGTAAAAGCCACATCAAATGGAATGTTCCTCATTAGAGGGACTTTGTTAAAGCTTTTTTATCTGACTGCGCTAGAAGCACGGTAATGGTTTACAAGAGTAGGTACTCTACCTATGTAAATACGTGAGTTGATTGAGAGAAAACTATTTGCCATTCTCATTGCTAAGGTTTATTATTGTATAGAAGATTTCTATGATGATTCTCTTTAAAAAGTGTATGTTTTGTTATTTTGTATTTAAAAATATAATATACTAGCGACCCGCCACGGCTTCGCACGGGTGCAATGCTATTACTAAAACCTTCCTCTTGAATCACTCTATCTATTAAAAAAACCGTACAAAATCCGTTGCGTAGTTTTAAAGATTTAAGCATACAAAAGGAAATAGGGACATAAGGACATAGGGATATAAGGACAGAGAAAGCAACTTTGTTTTATACTATGTAGTGACTAGCTGACCCGACAGACGCTGTTCTGTATAATGTGGTAAATGAAGAACGACTCGACAGGTTTTTAGCAAACTTCACAATACATAAACTATCTGCTAAATAGTCCGAATAAAGCCTAAAAATTTGGTTTGGATAGGTGAGCCCGTTCATGTTCTTTTATATGAATCGAATGATGATCGAATAAATCGGGACCTTACAGCTATCACGAAATGGTCCACGTCACATGGCCTTTTGCTTAACGCTACAAAAAGCGCTTATATTATTTTGGGTAGGTACTAAACACTAGGTAAGTTCTATAAAAGCACTAAATCCTTCTATCTCAATTTGTGGCACGATGATTCCCCGTAAGGACTGTGTACGTAACCTTGGACTCACCATGGATGAAAATCTTAAATACGAACTTCATGTCAATCAAAAAATTGGTAAGTATTTCGGCTCCCTCAAAACGCTATATAGACTACGCCCTTTCCTAACCAGCGATGTCAGACTCCATCTCTGCCAAAGTCTAGTTCTCTCGCACATACAGTACTGCGATATAGTTTACGGTCCCTGTTTATATATGAAAACTGTAAAAAGCATACAAAGGGTTCAGACAGAACGCTTGTACGCGCTATTGTTTCAACATACCCCGGAGGGAACATATCTCACCACATCTTAATAATATGGGTATCTTAAATATGGTAAACACGCGTACACTAAAATATGCTTGCTTCTTGCATTCTCTTTGTAATACCCATACCTACTCCCCAATATCTTTATCAAAAGCTAAACCGTAAATTTCAAATGACTAGACTAAGACCCAGAGGAATCTTATTTGATTTACCTGTACACTCACTTACGAGCACTTCATGTTGTTTTAAGTACGCCGCATCAAAAATCTGGAATGACCTGCCCCCACCAATTCGTGAAGCACTTTGCATGACTCTCCCAACTTTTAGATGCAAATGTTCTGTGTGGTTAACCAAACAACAGTCGGTGGCGGCCGGTCTTGGCATTTAATATATTATGTATTATGTATGTATACTTAGGCACTATTAATTATTATCTTTTTTATTTTTCTATTGCTTTCCAGAAAACATTTTATGTTCCGTGTATATTGTTTCGAATTGCATTCTTAAGTTAAGTTTTAGATTAAGTTCTCTTATAGGCTATGACAGAATAACAGCGGTTGCTGGACCCCAGTGACCATTCAGCTGAGTCATAGACCTTTTTGTCACCGAGTACCTATACTGTTTTTACCTATGTTTTTGTACCTACTGTTGTTGTTCCTGTAGCAAATAAATACTTTATTATTATTATTATTATTATATACAAATCTTTACATAGAAGACAAATAAAAACATACAAAATACAAAACTTCCGTAACAACATTAGAGTAAAAATTAAACTTTGTTGGAGACGTCACAAAAACAATATGGCGGACGTTTGCTAAATAGAATAAGTATAAATTTAAAATTTACTCTGCCTTACAGGTAGTCGGGTTATGTCTGGGTGGGTGGGTTTCCAAATCACTTAAAAACATTAGAACAAAATTGAAATTATTCAAAACTAGCTGTTTCACCCGCGTAGTTCCCGTGCGAATACGGTTATAAAATATAGCCTATGTTACTCAGGGATATGCTAGATTGCCACTGTGAAAGAATTTTTAAAATCGGTCCAGTAGTTACAATACATTACAATAACTCTTTATTGTACACCAAAAACAACACAATCTGGATACCAACATTAACTAAAGTACAATGGGTTGTCTTATCGATTTTAGCGATCTCTTCCAGACAACCTTAGGATGGATGAAACTGAGAGATTAGAACTAGGGTAGACGGTGCACTATAGCTATATAGTAGTTCTTGAGTTTATTCGTAAGAAAGATACAAACATGCAAATCTTTCCTCTTTTAGAATCTATATATTACTAGTGGCCCGGGCAGACGTCGTTCTGCCACCGTATAAACCATCCCTGGACCCACTCTAACCCACACAAAAAGTTTCATCAAAATCTGTCCAGCCGTTCTGGAGTTTTAATCAGACTAACGAACATCAATTCATTTTTATTTATATAGATATATAAAAAATGATAAACTGACTGACTGATTGGTGATGCATATCAACGCACAGCCTAAACCACTGGGTCTAGAGACTTGAAATTTTGCACAAAGATAGCTTATACAGTGTAGGCATCTAGTAAGAAAGGATTTTGCAAAATTCAACCCCTAAGGATGTGAAATAAACGTGTGCGAGTGAAGCCGCAGGTATAAGCTAGTTTAGATTGTTATTAGTATAGATTGTTTTTTTTCATAACACAACACTATTTATGCCTCCGTCCTAGTGGTTACTGAATCCGGCACTGGATGCTTTCCAATTAAAATGTAAATTCCATGTAATTACTCGTCTATTCTTGCTCTATTTAGGCTATGAACTCATCAATACTTTATTAGCTGATCGATTATATGTAACGCGTGTAGAACACATGAATACGCATGTGATCGCAGAATGAGTAAAGGAGACGTTCGATCTTGGGCCTGCACATTGTACGTACACCATCATCCATCATCAGCCGGAAGACGTCCACTGTTGAACAAAGGCCTCCCCCATAGAACGCCATAACGAACGGCAACTTGCCGCTTGCATCCACCGGTTACCCGCGACCTTGACGATGTCGTCGGTCCACCTGGTGGGAGGCCTACCAACGCTGCGTCTTCCGGTTCGTGGTCGCCACTCGAGAACCTTTCTTCCCCATCGGTTATCGGTTCTTCGAGCGATGTGGCCTGCCCATTGCCACTTAAGCTTGCAGATTCTGAGAGCTATGTCGGTGACCTTAGTTCTTCGGCGGATTTCCTCGTTCCGGATTCTATCGCGCAAAGAAACTCCGAGCATAGCTCTCTCCATAGCTCGTTGGGTGACTCTGAGCTTATCTAGGAGGCCAGCAGTTAGGGACCACGTTTCTGTGCCATAGGTCATCACTGGCAACACACATTGGTTATAAACCCTCGTCTTCAGGCACTGTGGAATTTTGGACGAAAATATATCGCGTAGTTTCCCGAACGCTGCCCAACCGAGTTGGATTCTTCGGGCGACCTCTTTGTCGAAGTTGGACTTACCTAGTTGAACAGTTTGTCCAAGGTAAACGTACTGGTCGACAACTTCGATAGCAACGTTTCCAACAAATACCGGCATGGGTGGAACATGTACATTCGACATAATTTTCGTCTTGTCCATATTCATTTTAAGACCCACCTGTTGAGAAACGTTGTTGAGGTCTCCAAGCATAGTGTTCATATCCTCCAGCGATTCAGCCATGATGACTATATCATCGGCGAAACGAAGGTGGGTGATGTATTCGCCATTGATGTTGATGCCAAATCCGTCCCAATCCAAGAGCTTGAAAACGTCCTCCAATGCGTTCGCGAACAGTTTAGGAGAGATGACGTCTCCCTGTCTGTACGTACACCATCAGAAAAATATTAAGAAAAATAATTTCCATGTATTTAACTTGCTATCTATTGAAATAATACCATTTCTAACTCCTAAAACCCAATTTCCATGTTATTGTAAATTAGTCCGACAAATGTCAATTGTCATTTTACCGATCAGTTAACACAAACGCATTTTTTGACAAAACAATTAAACACTAGCTTGAACTAGATGCACACAAATACATTCACCAATCCGAGCTCTCTGGGAACTCAAAAAAACTAGTTTTATCGTTGACCGACACTTTTTTTTTACAGAGGGGAACGCCTGTCAGTGGCGTCTCCGGTTGGTTTAAAACTCAAAATTTGAGTAAGGTCCGAACCGGAGCGGCGTTACAATTCGTTCACTTTGATAATATCTTTCGGGGTTTAGAAGATATACCTATTTCACTGTGAAAAAACGAAATGAAGGCTTATAGTATTTAACTAACTTCTCCACTTTCATTTTCTATTTTCTTGGAAATACGTTAAAAGAAAATGCGTGGGCTTAAAATTCGTTATTATCTTAGATCATTTTAAACAAATATTTTAAGGTTATGTACAAATATTAAGATCAGTTAGTTTTTTTCTTGTTCTTTTGTAACAAAAAAAATATTATTTTGTAAACATGCTTTGCTTTGGAGCGGTAATGAGGGTTTATCCTCATTACCGCTCCAAAACGCCACTTTTGTAACATTTATTTATTTATTTTTATAATTTTGTTGGGTTGCATTTTGTAAAATCCTTTCTTAGTGGATACATATACAAAGCTATCTACGAGTACGCAAGCGGCCACGCGTGTCTCAGTGGGGTCTTATTTTGACAGAAAAATTTAGTCTTATTTTGGGCGGCCATCTTGTTTTAGCCGTTTTAAGTCGAAAAATAATAAAATTTTGTAAAATATTACTTTTCATGGCAACACTGTTTACCACAAGCGCTCCATACAAGTCAACTTTCCAAAGTGTTGCCAACTGGCTAAAAAATACCGTTTAAGATTAAGAAAATTGAAATTTTTCAGTAAAACAAAAATAACGGGGCGGCCATCTTGTTTTTTCTATTTTTCGGGATTTTCTAGTAAATTACAGGATATAGGTACCCTATGCGATGACACCAAACACATCTCTGTAGCATATCGGCGTCTGGGAGATCAATTCGGGTCTTTTGAGGTCTACCCTAAAATTAAATCAACCATAACTTTCAGTGTTGCCAGGCGAAAATCAAAAAACCTACAAAGGGTCATAACATCACAGATGCCAAAAATTTTAACCGAATCGGCCGGAAAACAAAAGAGATACGGTAAGCAAGTCTGGCCGCCATTTTGTTTTTTTGAAAAGTCGGAATTTTCCCTAGGTCACCCCGCCATCTTGAACACTTTTCTCATATATGACTTTTCTCCAAAACGACTCCTTCTGGGAGAACAATTATGTCAATCAGTCAGTCAGTGAGTCAATGAGTGGTAGTCGAGCTTTATATAATATAAACTAGATATCGCGCGGTGCGCGAGGCCGCAAGCGGCCACGCGTGTCTCTGTGGGGTATTCTTTTGACAGAAAAATAGAGTCTAATTTTGGGAGCCCATCTTGTTTTAGCCAGTTTTGATAATTTTCTATGTGAATTTTGTCTTTTTTTAGTATAAGTCGAAAAATAATAAAATTTTGTAAAATATTTCTTTTCGTGGCAACACTGCTTACTGAGACCCACAATCGCTCCATACAACCCAACTTTCCAAAGTGTTGCCAACTTGCCTAAAAATACCAATAAAAATTATAAAAACCCAATTTTTTCAGTAAAGCGAGAATACCGGAGCGGCCATCTTGTTTTTCAGGTTTTTCGGATTTTTCTGGTAAACCACAGGATATGCCCTATGCAATGACACCAATCACGTCTCTGTAGCATATTGGCATCTGGGAGATCGATTCGGGTCTTTCGAAGTCTACCCTAAAAATTCAATCGGCCATAACTTTCAGTGTTGCCAGGCAAAAATCAAAAAACCTACAAAAGGTCATAGGCAGGGGTAAAATGTACCGTTGAATGTTACTCGTTTTTGCAAAATGGTAAAATTTCGTGTTTTGACTTTTTGCATTAAAAGTAAAAAAATACCCCAAATTTTGGGAAACTCGTTAAACATGGCAGCACTCCGTAATAAGACCTCTAACTCTGCCATACAAGCCAACTCGCTCAGGTGTCGCCATCTTGCCGAAAATCGACATTCAAAATCTTGTAAAATTCATCCTTTTCTTTAAAAGCCAATCACAGGGCGGCCATCTTGGATTTTCAGTTTTTCGGATTTTTCTGGTAAACTACGGGATATGCCTAAAAAGATGACGTGCCGCTTGTAACTGTACAATGTCGGCAACCATGCGTCTAATTCGGGTCAAGTGGGGTCTAAAACCACTCAAACTTTGAAACACTATTACGCAGCCGCCATTTTGTTTTTTCAACTTTTTAAATAATATTCGTAAATCATCTTAAAAATTTAACCGATTCAAAAAATTTGAACCAAATCGGCCCAAAAACAAAAGAGATACGATAGGCAAGCCTGGCCGCCATTTTGTTTTTTTGAAAAGTCGGAATTTTCCCTAGGTCACCTCGCCATCTTGGACACTTTTTCCTTACAAGACTTTTCTCCAAAACTACTCCTTCTGGGAGAACAATTATGTCAATCAGTCAGTGAGTGAGTCAGTCAGTGGTAGTCGAGCTTTATATATTATAAACTAGATGTCGCGCGGTGCGCGAGGCCGCAAGCGGCCCCGCGTGTCTCTGTGGGGTCGTATTTTGACAGGAAAATAAAGTCTAACTTTGGGCGCCCATCTTGTTTTAGCCATTTTCGATAATTTTCTATGTGAATATAGTAAATTTTTAGTATAAGTCGAAAAATAATAAAATTTTGTAAAATATTTCTTTTCATGGCAACACTGCTTACTGAGACCCACAAACGCTCCATACAACCCAACTTTCCAAAGTGTTGCCAACTTGCCTAAAAATACCGATAAAAATTATAAAAACCCAATTTTTTCAGTAAAGAGAGAATACCGGAGCGGCCATCTTGTTTTTCCAGTTTTTTGATTTTTCTGAAAAACTAAAGGATATGCCCTGTGGAATGACACCAATCACGTCTCTATAGCATATTGGCATCTGGGAGATCAATTCGGGTCTTTTGAGGTCTACCCTAAAAATTCAATCAGCCATATCTTTCAGTGTTGCCAGACGAAAATCAAAAAACCTACAAAAAGTCATAGGGAAAGACAAAATGTACCGTTGACTGTTACTCGTTTTTGCAAAATGGTAAAATTTCGAGTTTTGACTTTTTGCATTAAATGTAAAAAAATACCCCAAATTTTGGGAAAATTGTTAAACATGGCAATACTCCGTAATGAGACCTCTAACCCCGCCATACAAGTCAACTCGCTCAGGTGTCGCCATCTTGCCGAAAATCGACACACAAAATCTGGTAAAATCCATATTTTTCTTTGGGAGCAGAACACAGGGCGGCCATGTTGGATTTTCAGTTTTTCGGATTTTTCCGGTAAACTACAGGACATATCCTACGTGATGACACTAAAAACATCTCTGTAGCATATTAGCATCTGGGATATCAATTAGGGTCAACTGGGGTCTAAAACCACTCCAACTTTGAAACACTATTACGCGGCCGCCATTTTGTTTTTTCAATTTTTTTAAATATTTTTGTAAATCATCTAAGCAATCCTACAGATGCCAAAAATTTGAACCGAATCGGCTGGAAAACAAAAGAGATACGATAGGCAAGCCTGGCCGCCATTTTGTTTTTTTGAAAAGTCGGAATTTTCCCTGGGTCACCCCGCCATTTTGCACACTTTTCTCATATATGACTTTTCTCCAAACGACTCCTTCTGGGAGAACAATTGTGTCAATCAGTCAGTGAGTGAGTGAGTCAGTGAGTGAGTGGTAGTCGAGCTTTATATATTATATTATAAATGTATTGTTTATGTACTGCGTGTTAGTGTTTTATTAAACTAGCGACCCGCCCCGGCTTCGCACGGGTGCAATGCTAATACTAAAACATTCCTCTTGAATCAATCTATCTATTAAAAAAAAAACGCATCAAAATCTGTTGCGTAGTTTTAAAGATCTAAGCATACATAGGGATATAGGGACAGAGTAAGCGACTTTGTTTTATACTATGTATTGATTTATGCAATAATTAATTTTATCTATTAGTGTAGCATATAAAAAAAATAGTTTCTTATTCACTAGTGATCTACTCTTAAAATATTTTTGCACTTAATTTAAGAGGACCATAATATATAACATGTAACAGAATAAGCGCAAATCCTGAAATTAGTTTGTTCAGTATCGATACTTATTCGATTTCAGCTATTTTTAATATGTGTAAAATAAAAAAAATATGAATTATCGTAGCTGAATTTAGTATGGAAATCGTGCTATTATTAATCGACTAGCGGCCCGCCCCGGCTTCGCACGGGTGGACATTTATTTTTTCAACATAGTAAATTATCAAAAAAAATTAGACTTTGTATGGAGACTTTTAAAGAATATTTGTGCCAAGTTTCAAGTTGATAGACGCAAAAAATCCCTCTTCTCTATACCTACTTCAACCCCTAATTTCACCCTTTTAGGGAATGATGATGGGCTCACCACCTATCACGTTTAGGGGTCCAATATATCTCGTGAAATGTGGGTATATCCAGTAATGGAATACCTCTGCCTACCCCCTCGGGGATAAAAGGCGTGAGATTATACTATACTATACTATACTAGGGAATGATTTAAAATAATACAAAAATACGTTTCTCATCATTTATTTTTAAGAGTATTTGTGATAAGTTTCAAGTTGATAGACGTAAAAAAACCACACGTTTCCATACAATCTCCAACCCCGTTTCACCCGTGAGTTGTGAAAAATCGAGATATACCTACTTGTCTTGTTGTTTGTTTTGAGGAGTATTTTTACAAAATTTCGAATTGATACATCCAAAAATGAAGGTATTCATGCAAACTTCAACCCTCAAGGGGATGAAACCCCTTGGAGGATGGTTTTCGATAAATCCTAGAACTAATATTATCAAGTTTATTTTCAAGAATATTTGTAAAAAGTTTAAAGTTGATACACGCAGAAATCACACTATCCCATACAAACTTTATCCCCCTCTTTCACCCCTTTAAGAGATGATTTTCAAAAAATCCAAAAACACGTGTCTCATCATTTATTTCTAAATGTATTTGTGCCCAGTTTCAAGTTGATAAGACGTAAAAAGCAACACGTCTCCATACAAACTCCAAACGCTACTTTCACCCCCTTAGGGGATGATTTTCGAAAATTCCTAAAACACGGGTCTCATGATTTATTTTTAAAAGTATTTGTGCCAAGTTTGAAGTTGATAGACGTAAAAATCAAACACGTCTCCATACAAACTCCAAGCCCCTGTTTCACCCCCTTAAGGGGTGATTTTCGAAAAACCAGAAATACGTATCTTGTTATTTGTTTTGAGGAGTATTTTTACAGAGTTTCGAATCGATACACCCAAAAATGTAGGTTTTCCATACAAACTTCAACCCCCACTTTCACCCCCTTGGAGGAAGATTTTTGAAAAATCCTAGAACTAATATCTCATAGTTTGTTTTCAGAAGCATTTGTACCAAGTTTCAAGTTGATGGACGCCAAAAATAAACTTGTTCGTATCAACTTCAACCCCTACTTTCATCCATTTAGGGGATGATTTTCGGAAAATCCAAAAATATGTGTCTCATAATTTATTTCTAAGAGTATTTATGTAAAGTTTGAAGTTGATAGACGTAAAAAACAACACGTCTCCATGCAAACTCCACTCTCCTGTTTCACCCCCTTAGGGGATGGTTTTTGAAAAATCCGGAAATACGTGTCTTGTTGTTTGTTTTGAGGAGTATTTTTACAAAGTATCGAATTGATACACCTAAAAATGAAGGTTTTCCATACAAACTTCATCCCCTACTTTCACCCCCTTGGAGGATGATTTTCAAAAAATCCTAGAACTAATATTTCATAGTGTGTTTTAAAGAGTATTTGTGCCAAGTTTAAAGTTGATACACGCAGAAATCACACTATCCCATACAAACTTCAACCCCCTCTTTCACCCCCCTAAGGGTTGAATTTCGTAAAATCCTTTCTTAGCGAGCATCTACACTATAAACGTAACCTACACACAAAATTTCATGTTTCTATGTTCAGCGGTTTGGGCTGGGCCTTGATTTTTAGATTTAGCTTCTCCTTTTATATATATAGATATTTAAGAAAATTGGTTAGACACAACTAAAGTTCGATTGCATCATATTTTTTTTATATTAATATACTAATTGGGGTGTATGAGGAATTGCGCTTTTTCTGTTACGCGTTGTATAATCTCAAATCATATCTATGATTCACAACCTCTTTACTCCGCAGTCGTGTAAAAAGCTCCTGAAAATCATAAAATGTTATACTTATTCCGTCCAATCTTTTAACAATACGACTTTAATAAATGCAGGATTAGCATAATTGGATAAGCGGGTACCGTCATTATGAATTTATTATCTGAGAAGAAAGCTTTTTGACATTAGATTAGATTAATATACGTGTGGGCAACGCCGCTCGACAACAGGCCACTGCTGGGCTTCTTATTAAGAGAACTTAATATGAAGACTAAAGTCCTGATTGGAGGATCCCAAAATATTTAAAATAATGATAATAAGTATATGTACCAACAATTAAAGCTATGTTTTAGTAAATATCAATCATTGAAAAAAATATTGAGTAAGTTGTGTTAATGATTGGTATGTATAAATTTTGGACAGCGATAATCGAACCAGCGACCTCCGTCAACATGTCTCCAGAACTTTAAATTAAACTTCAAATAAAAAGAAATGAAGGAATTAATATCTTAAGGTCAATAAAAGATTTCCAAAGTGGTTTGGAGCGTTCATTCTCAGTATTGTCAAAAGTTGAAGCCGTTCAAAGTTTTAATGGCAGTTAGTCGTCTGCCAATATTTTCAGAATGAAGTCTTCAAATTCGTATCGATTGAAACAGGGCTGTGGCAAACCAAGGACTCGATAAAATAGGGTCAGATCACACCGAGACGCGAGCTACCGCGGCAATACAATAGAATACAATATCTCTTTATTGTACACCAAAAACAATAAGGATACCAACATTACCTAAAGTGCAATGGGCGGTCTTATCGCTTTTAGAATGACGAAATTTGAAGTAAGTTCACTAACAAAGTTTGTTAGAAGAATAAAGAATGTCAAAAAAGTATAATTTTTCATACTAATCGGAATTATTGCCTGTAATCGATGTCTAAAAAATCGATTAGTTATTATAAAAAAAGGCAGATTTTTAAATAATCGTTTTTTTTAACAATGTCATATCTCTAATTTTTAGTAGCGTGTGCCCAGCGGCGTTGCCCGCTCGTACCAGTTTATTCTTGTTCCCATGGGTATTTCTAGAAATCCCTTCATAGCGGTTGCCTACAGACACCTAAATACCATACCTATTTCAAGATTCTAGGTGTTATATTTATATTTCCCGTGGAAAGGAGATATTTCCCTTTAGTAAAAAGTACCCTAGTTGACCCAGTAATTCAGTTATCTCCATACCAAATTTCATAACAATCCGTCCAGTAGTTTTTGCGTGATGCGTGCACAGACGGACCGACAGACCACAATGTTAAACATTTGTGTTTTGATATCTAAATCGTTTATCTATCTACACTACCACTAACATTTAAAAAAAAATTTTCATGTACAGACACGGTCCCATTAGAGTTTTATTATAAGTATATTATAAAAAAAACTAGTGGCCCGGTACGTGCTTCGCAACGTATAGATGAAGAACCACTCGACAGATTATAAGCAAACTTCACTTATACCATCTGCTAAATAGTCCGAATAAAGCATGAAAATTTGGTTTGGATAGATGAGCCCGTTTTTGAGTTATAAAATAACAACGAAAAGTGGCATTGATTTTTATTACATTTATAGATACTACATACACAGTCTGGTTTCTAGGTATAGCCAGACAATCCTACTAATATTATAAATGCGAAAGTTTGTGTATGTTTGGATGTTTGTTTCTCTTTCACGCAAAAACTACTGAACGGGTTTTGATGAAACTTTACAGTTATATAGCATATATATATCAGAATAATACAGAGGCTATATTTTATCCCCGTATTCCCACAGGAACGGGAAATCGCGGGGCGCTGCTAGTGTACCTATAATCTTATTGCGTCTGCATCTTGGTACTTGACGGGATTACTCGAGTACTTTTATGAAAAGCTTTTATTTTTACTATTATTTATTAAATACTATCAGCGCAAAGAGGAACAAACATCCATAAATACAAAGTTTCGCGTTTATAATATTAGTAGGATCTTATTTGTGGATATTAATTTCCGGACCGTCTTGTCAAGAGTACCGATATTAAATTTTCTTCGATATTATCTCGTAAAATTTTATTTCTCAATATTTTGTAATGAACAAAATTTAATGTCGTCAAAGAGCTCTGCCGCCTTCATTTGCAGCTTCTAGTGGCCAAGCTGAAATAGTAGATTGTTATACAAGGGTCGGAAGGAATCAATTCCTATACAAGGTGTTTAGACGCCAGAGCGCAGCGAGGGCGGATATAGTCCGAGTAGGAATTGATAACTTCCACCCGCGTTAAACACTCTACTTTTCATATCGAATACAAGGAAAGTAAACAAAAAAATTTCAACAATACAACATTGCAAAAATTAAAAAATGCAAAAAATCAATAATACCTACAAAAAAACAAAAATGTTAACAAGACAACCAAAGAGGTTGGAAGAGAAGAGATTTTTCTTTGCCACACCTTTTTTTTGTTAATCGATGTAAAAAGTTTAGTATTCGACCACCTAAGCAAATGTACTACTATTTTTTTTTAATTCATTCCCGCCCTAAGGCCGGAAGCAATTACTATGAGTCTTTCCCGACCGAGGGAGGGAATCTCAGCCCTGAATCTCTCTGTGGTGAGAATCATTGCTTCCGACCCGGTACTCAGATCAAACATACACTACTTTCCGAGTATGAGATATGAAAAGTATCTTTTTATCTCTCCGGGAGGAAAGCGGCAAATTTAGGCTCGCTGTTAACGAAGTTGCCGCTTTCCGGTCGAAAAGAAAAAAGTATCATGTACACACCTCGGGAACTAAATAAGAAAGCCTCAGATCACATGTTTGTAGAGAGATTACACGTGATCCGAGACATTTCTTATTTTGCTTCCCTAGGTGTGTAATCTACTATTTTACTTATTTAAAAAAAGGTAATGCCAGATGGCCAGTGTCGCGTGTCGTTCCAATAGCAATAGCATTCCATCCATTCAAAACGGAATCCTAAAAAGTTAGTAAATAAAAGAAAGTTAAATAATTAAACAACTCAAACAAATAAACGAGATAACTTTAAATTAAATTAAATTAAATTAGCCCTCTGTTATGTGTCTTGGGCTTGTTTTCACAATGAATTTCGCGATAACCACACCACCCACGTAAAAACCAAGCGTGCCAGGGCCGCATTTAGGTAAGGGAATTTGTGATTTAATTGTAAAACTACATCCATGTAAAATTTCGATTACTGGGTCCTTAATTTTCTTCTATCTTATAATTTAAATTTGTCAGGTCGACAGTTTACATCCTTAAGGAGGATATGGGTAACTTTTCATATCTGAAAAATATATAGTTCACTAGCTTTTAGGCTTCGCTCGCGCACGTTTATTTCAACCTCTTAGGGTTAAATTTTGCAAAATCCTTTCTTAGTGGATCCCTACACAGTATTTATAAGCTATCTATGTGCAGTCTCTAGACCCAGTGGACCATGGTTATATCGTCGAGTACAATAACTCGACGACATAGCCATGGGGCGCTGAAAGGAATGTTAACGGGGCGCATAAATTCCATATTTGGACCTGCTTATTTCGTAAGGATTTGAATAAAAAATATATAAGCGCCCTAGGGCGCAATTAGAGCCAGATCCAATTCAGTCTCCAGACCATTGTAGCTGTAAAATGTTTAGAATAAGCCTAAAATCGGCTTCAAGAATTATAATTTCTGTGAATTGTTAATGTGGCTGCTGGGTAGGGTTGGCTATGTTAGACTTTAATTAGGGGTCTGACCTTAGCGAAATGGGCAATGACCTGGACAGAGGTTGCGGGTTTGATTCCCGCTTGGGATCAAAATTTGTCTAAGAACATGATACATGTACTTTGCAAAATCTATCACTAGCTCGACGGTGAAGGACAACATCTTGAGGAAACACGCAGGTCTCAGAATTAATTCTGAGACAAGTGTCAATAGACCCAGTCCGGCGATGGGCTCACCACCTATCACGTTTAGGGGTCCAATATATCTCGTGAAATGTGGGTATTTCCAGTAATGGAATACCTCTGCCTACCCCCTCAGGGATAAAAGGCGTGAGATTATTACTATTTATTTACTTTGGAAAATGGCGTATTACAAACTATATGACTATATATATGACAATGATGCTCGAAACAGAATCCAGCACAGCGCAATACGACAGCGAAAAATAACCAAAAATATGGAGGCGATCGATTCTGCTTTACACCGACTAAACTTATTTTGGTTTAGTCCTGTCTTTGTCTTGCCTCAAAAAAAGAAAAGGGAAAGAAGATAACCTACCAAATTTAGTAATGCCAGAAACTTTATTTTAGTTGCCATTTCTTTACTGCACTAAACACGTTATGAAATTCCTTAGTTTACAGGACTAATTATAATTTGACAGGACTAAATATCTCTCGTCTCTTTTATATTCTAGGAGAAAGAAAATGACAGGAGTAAACTAAAATAAGTTTAGTCGCTGTAAAGCAGAATCAGCATATAATATGAGTAATGTTGAGGAGTTTCTTGCCCCGCTCAACCATAGATGTTGGAGCGGTGAAGTTGAAATGTCTTTCATGTGGATTATATTAAGTCCCTACTTTGAATAAAACATTGTTACTTTGACCTTGACTTGATTTCTCATTTTGGTATTAAATTACAAGACAAGTTGGGAACGAATGTTTAACAACAAAAAAAACTCGTAGGCAGAGGTATTCCATTTCTAGAAATACCCACTTTTCACGATAATTTGCTACCCCTAAACGTGATAGGTGGTGAGCCCATCGCCGGACCGGGTCTGTTTACACATGTCTCAGAATTAATTCTGGACCTGCGGGTTTCCTCACAATGTTTTCCTTCACCGCCGAGCTAGTGATAAATATGTACGTAAGTTTTAAAACCGCACTGCACATGCCAGGATTCGAACCTGAGCCTCAATGATTATGATCATGTGAAGCAGGCTCTTTAACCGTAAGGCTATCACTGCTATTTGTTTTTGACGTGACAACGTCTTATAATTCGATGGAGCCGGCTGCATGCACGAAAAAGTATGACGTATGCGGCGTTCCAGTGCAAGCGAGAGCGCGCAACGAGCGACAAAGAGGCACAATCCATTCCATCAGTATTTTCTTATGACGCGTGACGTTGTCACGTTCAACTATCGTCAGTAAACCGACTTTATAGACAATCGACTTTTTTTTGTATAAAATATAAATTAATACAGGAAGACTGGCCACATTCCCTCTCTAGATATTTAGGCTGTTTATGTGTGTAATTATTTTAATTGCCAGTATCAGCGACCATCGCCAAGCTAAAGTAATTCATTCAACATTCAGTCATCAGTAAGCTAATCAATAAATGGGTTGACTCTATTATAATAATTTGCCATAATTCACGCATTAATATTAATAGGCGGTTTCCTACAAAGACCGCTCGAATGCTAGTCCATAGATGGATGCTAAGCAATTAAATAATTTAATAAATACGGCGCCGTTAAATTTTCCATAATATAATCTATACCTACTAATATTATAAAGAGGAAAGATTTGTATTTTTGTATGTTTGTTACGAGTAAACTCAAAAACTACTGGACCGATTTTTAAAATTTTTTCACTAATGGAAAGCTGGAATATTCCTAAGTAACATAAGCTAATTTTATTCCCGTACTCCCACGGGAACGGGAACTATGCGGGTGAAACCACGCAGAACCGCTAGATATAATATAAAGAGGAAAAATTTGTATTTTTGCATGTTTGTATCTTTGTTACGCATAAACTCAAAAACTACTGGACCAATTTAAAAATTCTTTCACCAATAGAAAGCTGGAATATCAGTGAGTAACATGACATAACATACTACAAAATTTTATTCCCGTACTCCTTCAGAGACAGGAACTACGTGGGCTAAACCGCGCAGAACCGCTATAGTATTATTATACTAAGGTTTGGCGGAGCGGAATCTTTTTATTTCCATTTTCGTGGGAATTATCACTAGCTTGACGGTGAAGGAAAACATTGGGGGAAACCCGCAGGTCCCAGAATTAACTGAGACGTGTGTAAAAGACCCGTTCGGCGATGGGCTCACCACCTACCTATCACGTATAGAGGTCGAATATATTCTCGTGAAAAGTGGGTATATCCAGTAAAGGAATACTTCGGGGATAAAAGGTGAGAGATTATTATCTTATAATATTTAGATCATAAACAAATCACATAAAAATTTATTCGATATACAGGGTGACTTTTTTTACCGTCTGGAAAAAAATGTGGTGTGATAGGTAGATTCATTTGGCAATGTAACTTAAAAAAAAAATTTTTGTCTAAAATTTTTTTAAAAATTTTTTCTCAAAAACTAACATACATTACTCAATTGTAGTCAATAATACACACTGAGATATTTGAAATAGTATTTTAAAAAGAAACAGGCTCGTAGCTTCCATTTATGCGCAATTTACCTACAACCGCCAGCTGCGCGTAGTACTGTGCGTAATTTTCTAGGTTTTGTAAATTGCACTAAATTGCATATTTAACCATTAATCTCGTGTATAACTTCGACTCTAGATACCTTATACGTCATATTTTTTTCCAGACGGTAAAAAAAAACATCCAGTATATAATTTCACTTAATACTCGTATACGAAGTACTTCGGTGAAATAGATATATGTTATCTTATCGGTGGGTTATCGATTTGTTAATGAAACGGTCAATATTGGACAAATGACGTCCTAACCATAGTATATTGTATTATAGTAGGTCGGCTAATGACCGCTTTGTTGCTGGCAGCCTGGTAAGTGTGGGTTCAGTTCCCAATATGTCAATGAGTTTCCAAAACCTATTATTACGACCCTAACTACGAAATTACTGTTTTGTTTAGGGATGTTGTAAACTGCTAGCCTGATTAATTTCAAATACAAAAAGCGACACCATCATTCAATGGGTGGGATGGGTCAAAAAAGCAGCTATTCTGAAAGTTGAGTATAGGTGCAGTCAAGAGCACGCTAAGCTTGACACTTTGGACTTTGACCCGGCCCTGTATTCTATGGCACGCAGTATAATTCAGAGCTCAGCTTAAACTGGTAGTGTAAAGCTTGACTTGCTCTTGACTGTACTATCAGTAAAAGTTCTGCCTGATAGGTACACCTAAGTGTCATTTTTGCGATCAGATACCTTTTCCAACCCCGTGGCTACTACCATTATTATAGAAATATTATAGATGACATCAGTAAGAAATGTATGACGAAGCTTTGCGGATGATAGAATAATATGTAAGATAACATGACGAAGCTAGCGCTGAAAACGTGACGATGCACTCTGCTGATCTGTTAGTGTAAGAAAGAAAGGAAAAAAAAAAAAAAAAACTGAAGACATATTAATAGAAAAAAAAAAAAAAAAGCAAACAAAAAAAAAAAGGCAGAAGACAGGAAGAGAGAGGAGAACTATACCTATTTATTTAAATTGCATTATATTTATTTGTCTATATTATATATTTATGTGTCTACCTATTTTTTTTAGTCGATACATAGAACGGAAGCGAAAATCTTTCTTTCTTTGTTACACTAACAGAATAAAAAACCGACCATAAAAAGGACCCTGACCACCATGTCAGGGGACAAATATGTGCGGAACATATAAAAAAAAAACCCCGTGGCTACATAGCCCTCTCTCAAAGTAACAATGAATATCACAAAAAGGGTTTCTTTCATGTTTATGACCATTTCGGGTCGATAAATGGATCGGAATAGAAAAAACACGGTGATACTGGCTTCTGATTGTTTAACTGTAATTACGGTCGGGGGAATAAAAACATAAGCTTTCAAGCAACAATTCTTCCAAATTTATCAGGCTTAGCTTGAGTCGATAGTACATAAGTTCACGCCCCAGCGTTAAAACATGAGTTTATATCAACTAGTGACGACTGCAACAACTACCATATCTAAGGATTTCAAAATTAAACCGAATAATTTACGCGCCTCCCAAGGCACAAAGCAAAATTCCTAAGACGAAAGACGAAACTCAACAAGAATTAATTAAAAAACAAGTCGTTGTCCAAAGAAAGTATCAAAGTACAGTCAACAGAAGACTCGTCTTTCCATTCAGAAAGTCGTGTTTGCAAACTTTGTATGCTGACCGTACCATCTATGTACCGAGGCACTGAGCAAACACAATTAACTGGCGCACTGTGACGCACCAAGTGAAATTATTCCGTCAGCAAAACAGGTTAACTTTATTTCTAACCGGTTGGTTTCCTATTAGTACTGAAAGCGTTTCATACGAGCGGGTTAGCACAATTGAATTGGTCAAGAGTGCTGTAGGTATATGTCGTGGCCAGGAATATTTTAGAGGCATGACTTTCTGTCAGAAAATATTGATGGCTTTTGTTAAAAAAAATCGGTTGTTTGTAAAGTCGGTTTACTGACGATAGTTGAACGTGACAACGTCATACTTTTTCGTAAATACTGATGGAGTGGATTGTGCCTCTTTGTCGCTCGTTGCGCGCTCTCGCTTGCACTGGAACGCCGCATGCGTCATACTTTTTCGTGCATGCAGCCGGCTCCATCGAAATATATAAGACGTTATCACGTCAATAAATAATTCAAAAAATCAAAAACCCGTTCGCAAAACACACAATCAAAAGTGATGTACCAATGAGTTCCTCAAAACTCACGATATTTTTCACTAGCTCGACGGTAAAGGAAAACATAGTAAGGAAACCCGCAGGTCCCAGAATTAATTCTGAGATATGTGTAAACAGACCCGGTCCGGCGACGGGCTCACCAACTATCACGATTAGGGATCGAATATTCTCGTGAAAAGTGAGTATATCCAGAAGAGGTATACCTCTGCCTACCCCCGTGGGGGTAAAAGGTGTGAATTTTGTTTTTATTATTTTGTTAAAATCAAGGACCTGTCTGCATAAAAGACCGCATCAACATTGATAATAGAACACAAAGTTAAAACTTTAAACAAAGTAACTTCCACTTTGGTTTCACATACGATATTATGGGGAAAAGCCTAAGTTATAGAACTGCATTAAGTTTAGTCAGCAAGTGGGAATCCGACTCGCACTTGGCCGTTTTTTTTTTATCCGAATAAAGTCGCGGTCATAAGTGAGTATCATTACAAAGTCACTTTCTCTGTCCCTATGTCCCTTTGTTTGCTTAAATCTTTAAAACTACGCAACGGATTTTGATGCGGTTTTTTTAATAGATGATTCAAGAGGAAGGTTTTAGTTTGCATAGCATTGCACTCGTGCGAAGCCGGGGCGGGTCGCTAGTCTTAAAATATAGCAAAGGATATACGTGTGTTTATTTTCCATCATTTGGGAACGTTCCAAATTACTTTTGCTATTTTCTTAGTCTCGTCTATGTTTATATGATGTTACTCAGAAAATCTTGCATTGGGCTAGGTCGAACTACCCATAAAATATTTGAACTTGAATCAAAATTACCTTATTAGATACATACATATACGACGCTTTTAAATTACAATAAGATTCCCATTGTATTACAAAATTTGCCTCTTGACAAATGAGATGTTTCATGAATGTATGGAGACTGGGCCTGCACCATGTCAAGCAGTTTTTTAGATAAATATAAATCAAATAACTATAGTTTTATTCATGATTTTGCTCATATTTCTCTAGTTTCGTTGTACAATAAACTTTAATTTTCATTAAACTAGCATCTTTGCGACCAAAAAAAAAATTGCGACCTGACCGGTAAAATGACAATTGACATTATTTTGATGTTTGTCGGACTAATTCACAATAACATGGAAATTGGGCTATAAAAGTTAGAAATAGTATTATTTCAATATAATTTCATGCGGATCTATAATTACTTTTGTGCAAGTTAAATAGATGGAAATGATCTTTTTAAATATTTTTCTGATAATCACTAGATTTTTATCTATATTTCACGCTGGTGTACAATGTGCAGGCCACAAAATGGAACGTCTCCTTGAAAACATAGTTAGGCAAAAATTACATAAAAAAGGCTACTACGAGTATAAAATTACAGACTACTTAGTAGACCAACAATACAATACAATAACTCTTTATTGTACATTAAAAACAACACAATATGGATACCACACACTTATGATTTTATGAAAGTACTAGCGGATGCCCAGCGGCGTTGCCCGCGCGGATTCCGTTTATTCCCGTTCCCGTGGGAATTTCCAAAAATCCCTTCATATTGGTTGCCTACGACATATTTAAAACATTGGCTGCGGGCATTGCCTTCTGCTACCGTTGGTACTCTATTGGATAGACAGACACTTTCCCTCGCTGTCTGTCTTCGATTGGGCGTC
This sequence comes from Ethmia dodecea, assembly GCA_963855545.1. Lineage (NCBI taxonomy): Eukaryota > Metazoa > Arthropoda > Insecta > Lepidoptera > Depressariidae > Ethmia > Ethmia dodecea. The sequence goes on from OY979454.1 coordinate 13,337,161, forward strand.
AGGGCAAACCACCCCCATAGATGCCAGTGTGGGGAGCCTGTCGATCGACTCGGACACCACGGCCTCTCTTGCGCACGTAGCGCCGGCCGCCTGTCGCGCCATGCATGCCTCAACGACATCATCCGCAGGGCTCTCACCACTGCTGGTATCCCAGCTATTCTTGAGCCTAACGGCATCACACGAATAGGTGGCGGGAGGCCTGATGGTATGACTGTCGGGCCATGGAGACATGGCAGGTCGCTGGTGTGGGATGCCACATGTGCCGACACATTGGCCCCATCCCACATCGATGCCACCTCTGTGGGCGCTGGCGCGGCGGCTGCGGCCGCTGAACGCCTGAAGCGGCGCAAATATGCCGACCTCAATGAGGGCTACATATTTGTGCCGTTTGGGGTGGAGACCATGGGACCGTGGGGTCCGGGGGCGCGGCAGCTCCTCAAAGAGCTGTCAGTGCGTTTGGTCGAGGCTTCAGGTGACCAGAGGGCTGGCAGCTATCTCTGTCAAAGGATCAGCCTAGCTATCCAGAGAGGGAATGCTGCCAGTCTTCTGGGCACTGTCCCACATGGTTCCTCTTTGGAGGACATTTTTTATCTGTAATTATTGTAAATCAATGTATATTTTCTTTGTAAATAAATGTATATTTTTAAAACACCTACATATCATATTTCAAATATCGGGTGCACACCGGCGTTTTCCCGCTTGGATTTAGTTTATTCCCGTTCCCGTGGGAATTTCCAAAAATCCCTTTATACCGATTTTCTATGACATATCAGACACCTTCATACCATTTTTCAAGTTTCTAGGTGTTATCGTTTCGGAGTAGTACGTATTTCTCTTTTTGACCAGTTTTTATATTTTCCCGTGGGAATGAGATATTTTCCTGGAATAAAAAGTACCCTAGATGTTGACCCGGGTACTCAGTTATCTCCATACCAAATTTCATCAAAATCCGTCCAGTAGTTTTTGAGTGATGCGTGCACAACCAGACAGACAGACAGACAGACAGACAGACAGACAAAAATTCCAAAAATTGGCGTTTCGGTATCTATATCGATAACTATATACACTACCGTTAAAATTTTAAAAAAATATTTAATGTACAGACACGGCCCCGTTAGAGTTTTATTAAATGTATAGATATAGATTTCGACGGGTCTGTTGGGTCAGTAGGTAGTCACCACATAGTCACCCTGCTCTCTCAATCGGAAGTTCGGTTCGATTCCCGCTAGACCAAAATCTGTGTGCATGATCAATGAACAAATATATATCGTCGTCGCACAACGCCGCTGGGACACACTTTTACTTTTACTGCCTTGTGTTCCGAAAATTACATTACATATTTCAAAAATACCTTTTCAAAAGATTCTCATAGCGCCATAAATAATTCTGTACGACTGTAGATAACGAAAAACAAAGCCCTGCGGTTTTTAGGGTTCCGTGCGCAAAGGGTTTTGGAAACGGTCACCGTTGGTCAGACGCTTTTGTCTCATTCGTATAAGCTAGCCTAACGGTTAAAGAGCCTGCTTCACATGATGAAAATCAGTGAGGCTCGGGTTCGAGTCCTGGCATGTACCAATGAGTTTTTCAAAAACTTACTTACACTTTTATCACCAGCTCGGCGGTGAAGGAAAACATCGTGAGGAAACCCGCAGGTCCCATAATGGATTCTGAGGCATGTGTAAACAGACCAGGTCCGGCGATGGGCTCACCACCTATCACGTTTAGGGGTCCAAAGAATATCTGGTGAAAAGTGGGTATATCCAGAAATGGAATACCTCTGCCTACCCCCTCGGGGAAATAAGGCGTTATAGATTATTTAATTTTTTATTTTTAAACAGGATTAGTATTTATCATAAGACAAATATTATGTTCCATTGAATATTTTATTATTTGTGGCCAACTCCTCCAAATTATTTCTGCTTAGCCTGATGGTTGACTGGTAGATATCTAATGCCTTTAGTTTATTAACTTCGGCATGAGCTCACTTTCTTTGTAGGTACATGAAATTAAATAAATAAATAAAAATGCAGGAAACATGGCAGGTCGCTGGTGTGGGATGCCACATGTGCCGACACATTGGCCCCATCCCACATAGATGCCACCTCTGTGGGCACTGGCGCGGCGGTTGCGGACGCGGAGCGCCTAAAGCAGCGCAAATATGCCGACCTCAATGAGGGCTACATATTTGTGCCGTTTGGGGTGGAGACCATGGGACCGTGGGGCCGGAGGCGCGGCAGCTCCTAAAAGAACTGTCAGTGCGTTTGGTCGAGGCTTCAGGTGACCAGAGGGCTGGCTGCTATCTCTGTCAAGGGATCAGCCTAGCTATCCAGAGAGGGAATGCGGCCAGTCTTCTGGGCAGTGTCCCACATGGTTCCTCTTTGGAGGACATTTTTTATCTGTAATTATTGTAAATGAATGTATATTTTCTTTGTAAATAAATATTATTGGCTAATAAAAATTAAATTGATTACTCAAAATGTATAACAGTAACCAGCGAATTTCATTGATATGCATTTGTAGCTAATTGTTCTCTCAATAACTCCATTATATATTGCTCAATTATTCGACGTCTAGTATGGATAGGTATATTAAATCACAGGTGGGGGCAAACATCCCCCCACTGGATCTTTATGGTCTAGCCGAGACCAAGCTCAATAGTTTTTTAAATTTTCATTGGTTTTCAATCTTATTTCAATTGAATAGAGTTCAATTTAAAATGGCATCCATTCGTCCATTACCTGGCTAAGGGTTAATGAATGGGAAAACTACCAAGGAAAAGCGTCCATTAAATTCTTTTGTTTTAATGAAGTTGGTATCGAATTTCGATATCGATATTATAGTGTTGTAGTTCGCCATTCAACTTTACCTAACTACTCTTTTCTAAACTCTGCTTCTATCTCAGTGGCAAACTAAGGTTTTAGTTATATCTCAGTGGCAAACTAAGGTTTTAGTTATATAATTTAAATAAAAATATTGTAGAAATACCCATTTTTCACTATGTTCTTTGAACTCCTGAACGTGGTAGGTGGTGAGCCCATCGCCCGACCGGGTCTTTTTACACATGTCTCAAAATTATAGGTTGACCTGAGGGCTTCTCACGATGTTTTCCTTCACCGTCGAGCCGTTGATAAATATGTACGTAAATTTTGAAAAAATCATTTATACAGCATGATTTTTTTGCAGTCTGGAAAAATATGGTGTGATAGGTAAGTGTAGGTAATAGATTAATTTTTCATTGTTACTTAAAAAAAATATTTTTTTTCATAAGCTAATATAATATACATTGCTTAATTGTAGTCAATATTACACACTGGAATATTTGAAATAGCATTTTAAAAAGAAACGGGCTCGTAACTTCCATTCTACGCAATCTATTACAACCGCCAGCTGCTACGTAGTAGTGTGCGTAGTTTTCTAGATTTTGTAAATTGCATTAAACATGACTATATTTAACAATTAATCTCGTGTATAGGTTCGGCTCTTGATACCTTATACGTCATATTTTTTTCCAGACTGTAACAAAAATCATCCAGTAGGTATATGCGACGATTCGAAACCGACTTTCACGAAAGATGAGCGGGCTTATGAGCATGAGAAACGACCATGAACAATTTAACATGTCTGTTTGTTTTGCTAATCTGACATTTTGCGAATCCGTCATTTTGCTTATCTGACATTTTGCGATGGTTCCGTTTCGTGTCTGTTATCTAGTACCCAAAGTAGGTAAAGTTGTAACGAGGTACTCGTTATCGGACCTCCTTTCTTTCTAATTTTATCAACTTGCCCATTTAACTTCTTTATCTAGCCACATATTTTAAATTTGAAATTAGAATTAAATCTTTCTCGTCTATTTTTTTAACAGCAACGTCAGTACTTACCTGAAGTAGTACTTCCACGGAAACAGGACTTACGCAATTGAAATGAAACAGGTCTAAATAACAGTTTATTGTGTCCTATAATTTGTATCATCATCATCATCAGCCTGCATTTGTCCACTGCTGGACATAGGCCTCCCCTAATGAGCGCTAAAGCGCCCTAGCCGGAGGGCGTCCTACACTACGCTTGCCGAATCGCGGTCTCCACTCCAGAACACTTTTACCCCAACGGTTGTCGGTTCTTCGCGAGATATGGCCTTTAATTTGTATATTTACACAAAAGTTGGATGTTTTGAAAATCAGACGATGCGGTTTCCTCCTCCATAACTTTGAGAGCAACTCCCAAACACTTGTGACCATTATTTGACTTTGAGTATTCGATGTGGTGTTTTTAAGCTTATAACAAAGTAGGTGTCAAAGTTTTCATTGTGAAAATCACTATCATCACTACATAGTATAAAACGGGTGTTATTTAAATGGTTAGCAGAGTATTCGTATTTTTGTAAGCAGAAAAATATAATCTGTAAGCAGAAATAGCTAATTAGTCAGCAACTCATGGCCAGCAAACATTACAAAACCTATCAGCAATTTATGTCATTCTGGATGGCTGTAATTATTTTTGAGCTGTAATGAGCTGCTACTGTTTAATAAAATTTTGGTAAGCACTCAGAGGGGAAGCCAAAAAATATTTTTGAGCCTCATATAAAAGTAGCAAAAATAATCTCAGCAAACTTGTCATGCGCAAAATGGGCGCATTCCTTACATACTCGTAGATTAGGAAGGACTTTGGATTATGCAACTTTTATGATTATGATTATTATTACGATTACAAGTGGTGGTGGTGGTGGTGGTGTTAGTGGTAGTGGCAGTGGCGGTGGTGGTGGTTGTGGTGGCTGTGGTGGTTGTGCTGGTTGTGGTAGTGGTAGTGGGAGTGGGCGTGGGAGTTGGGGGTAGGAATGGGGTGTAGGAGTTCGGTTTAGGAAGGTGTAGGAGGTAGTGGGAGGTAGTAGAAGGTAGTAGGAGGTAGTGGGAGGTAGCAGGAGGTAGTAGGAGGTAGTAGGAGGGTGTAGGAGGTAGTAGGTGGTAGGAGGTAGGAGGATGTAGGAGAATGTAGGAGGAGGTAGGAGGACGTAGGAGGAGGTAGGAGGAGTTAGGAGTATGTAGGAGGATGTAGGAGGATGTAGGAGGATGTAGGAGGATGTAGGAGGTAGTAGGATGTAGTAGTAGCTTCTACCTCTTACCTCCTACTACCGCCTACTACCTCCTACTACATCCTACTAAATCCTCCTACCTCCTCCTACCCCCACTTACCTCCTCCTACCTCCTCCTACCCCCTCCTACATCCTCCTACCTCCTCCTACCCCCACTTACCTCCTCCTACCTCCTCCTACCCCCTCCTACATCCTCCTCCCACCTCCTCCAGGTGGTAGGAAGAGGTAGGAGGACTAGGAGGAGATAGGAGGAAGTAGGAGGAGGTAGGAGGAGGTAGGAGGATTTAGTAGGATGTAGTAGGAGGTAGTAGGCGGTAGTAAGAGGTAGGAGGAGGTAGGAGGAGGTAGAAGCTACTACCTCCTACTACATCCTACTACCTGCTACATCCTCCTGCATCCTCCTACCTGATCCTACATCCTCCTACCTCCTCCTACTACATCCTTCTACCTCCTACATCCTCCTACCACCTCCTACCACCTCTTCCCACCTCCTACCACCTCCTCCCACCTCCTACCACCTCCTCCCACCTCCTCCTACTTCCCACTACATCCTCCTACCTCCTCCTACCACCTGGAGGAGGTATGAGAGGGTAGGAGCGGGTAGGTGGGAATGAGAGTGGCTATAGTATAATTTTTTACGACATGTTTTCTCTGCTGTTCAATCATGAAGTCTTGCTGACCAAGTAGTTATTTTGCGGACCAAGTAACTATTTTGCGGACTGAATGTTTATTATGCAAACCCATGTTATTGTAAGCTGCCTATTTCTGATTTAATTTTTGACCATTATCAAAATTATTTGCCGAACAAGGATTGCTGCCTGATTTTTTTATTTGCGAACAAAATCTTTGTATGCCGACCAAATGATTTAAATGCTGATTTTTTGTGGCTAACCAAATTTTATTAAATTACTTCTCGTATAAAACAAAGTCGCTTTCTCTGTCCCCTATATCCCTATGTCCCTATGTATGCTTAAATATTCAAAACTACGCAACGGATTGTGATGCGTTTTTTTTAAATAGATAGAGTGATTCAAGAGGAAGGTTTTAGTATTAGCATTGTATCCGTGCGAAGCCGGGGCGGGTCGCTAGTTATCAATAAACAAAACAACATATTTTTATTCAATGTAGGGGCTTTATTGAAAGTCATTGCAACTCCACTCCGTAGGTATCGAGGAGCAGAAGCGGGGCAAGAAACTCCTTTACACACAATAACATTATTCTTTTTTCACACCACATGCTCGACAAAGTCGGATTATATATCATATAAACGTCACCGAAAGCAAGACATTATATCCCTTGTCTTTAGCCGGGTTATAATGTTGTATGGAATTTCATTATAACCCTAGGTCAATAATGTAATTTCCACTTTTCAAATTATTGCTATGAAGATAAAGTCTAATTTCGTTAAACAAAATGTGGTGCAACCGCCTGCGACCACTGTCGTGGCCATCTCGATTTTCGAAAACCGAAGCCGAGACCAACTAGATTCGCACGATCTTTATTTGTTAAATCAAGTAGGTCACGCCGGCGGAAACAAGTTGCTGTATCCATTTTATAGCTTTAACATTTCAAAAAGAATATCGAAAATGTCGAGTGATGAAAGTACTTTGACTCCAGAGTCTATTAAACTAGATGCCATAGGCATTGTCAATAATCTACTACCATGCAACTGCATTTTATTGTCTCGCATAAGGTGAGAAAAGTAGAGTATATAACTCGGGAATAAAACTGTTTTTGTCTTGGGCGCTTAAATCCCTCACTAAACTCAGGACTCAGTCTTAATCATAAAATCATAACTCTCTCGCTGCGCTTGGGAGTAAAACCGGGAGTCCTTCGTTACGTTCAGGATTCAATGTCGCGCCCGTGACATAAAACAGTGCTTTATTCCCTTGTTGTATAATCTACTATAATCAATTCTTACTTTACTAAATTGGGTTATTTTTCGTAGTCGTATTTGCTCAGAAAAGAAAATCTGTTCCAAGAATCATTCAAGTCAAAAGTAAAAAATAATTTAGTTTCTGTAGGTACTAAAAGTACACTTAGAAACGTCGATAGTCTAAAACAAAGCACTCTAAACTAGTTCACAAAGATTGGCTAAATGTTAACAGCAGCCCATCTCCACCGACGAGTTGCTGGTTCCTCATTCATCCATCATTTAGTTTGTAATACGCCATTTTGCATTCATTTATCCAGTAAATAAACGAATAATAACTGTTTATTTGTTAAAGTGGCCTTCCATGGTCCACCCACCTTACTTATGGAATAGGCGGCGTCCATCAAAGAATCCGCCATCTTGCTTACAATCAAAGAGTGATGATTATACAACAGTTTCGAAAACAATTAGTTATAACATTCATTTGACTTCCAGACGTTTTGTGGCATTGAAAAGGTTTTATTTCTATAAATAAACATTGTGTCGGGAATTTTAAGCGTTGTTGTGAGACGAGTGGGTAGATACTAGCTATAATACGCCAAAGTACCAATCTCGTAACAATCAACTCGTAACAGCTCACTTTTCAGCTAAAGGTAGACGACAAAGACACACAGTTGCGTGTGACGCATGCGTCTGTCGCAGACTTCGGAAATGGTGCCATACATTTTCATACGGCCTCACAGAAAACCAGCGTAAAGCAATGCATTGCGTTTCGTTGAGTGAGTGAGGTAACCGGAGGCCCCAATACCCCCTTCCCTCCCCTCCCCCTACTCCCACCTCAAAGGTCGGCAACGCAGTTGTGACTCTTGAGTTGCAGGTGTCCATGAGCGACGGACGTCACTTACCATCAGGTTACCCGTCTGCTCGTTTGTCCCCTTTTTTATCATAAAAAAAAAATACATTGACTAAAATAAAAAATTAAATAAACAAATAATCTCACGCCTTTCATCCCCGAGGGGGTAGGCAGTGGTTTTCAACTACTGGATATACCCACATTTCACGAGATACATTGGACTCCTAAACGTGATAGGTGGTGAGCCCATCGCCGGTCTATTTACACATGTCTCAGAATCAATTCTAAAACCTGCGGGTTTCCTCACGATGCTTTCCTTCACCGTCGAGCTAGTGATAAATATGTATGTAAGTTTTGAAAAACTCATTGGTACATGCCAGGATTCGGACCCGAGCCTCACTGATTTTCGGTCGGCTCTTAGCCTTTGTCAGTGGGCCCACCGTTTCCGGGAGGGTCAATCATTAGCGCTACTACTGACATGCAACAGGTGCTGCACTGACTAAGGGTACCGTAAAGGCTATCACTGCTCATTGACTACATTGTCACATCAGTCGCGGGCGTCAGTTGCAGGCGGTCGATCGCACGCGGCAATAGACGACCGATTTCTAAACCGCGCTATCGAAGTTTTCTAATGTGTTTGTATAAATACAACTGTCCAACATCAACTGTTGGACCGCGGTCCCCAGGCACGATCACCTCGTCTAAAGAAGATCTTCCCTTTTCACGATGGAGGAGCTATTTACCTCCGCTCTTCCCTCATCTCCCAGGGGAGCTCACCGCGGACTGCAAGATGGTGTTACGCCGTGCCCTGACTGTCAGAATTTTTCGAGATATGAAAAGGGTAACATGACATGGCTTAACGACTTCCATTGTGCGTAAACACAATGATAACTGTGACCGGCACTTTTACGTGCCCTCCGAAACATGAAAGTGCTCGTGTTCATAGATGTAGGAAAACATTCTAAATCTATGTTCGAGATACACTTATAAATACACTTGCAGCGCCCCGCAGTTTCACCCGCGTAGTTCCCGTTCCCGTGGGAATACGGGGATAAAAAATAGCCTATGTGTTATTCTGACGTATAAGCTATATAACTGTACAGTTTCATCAAAATCCGTTCAGTAGTTTTTGCGGAAAGAGGAACAAACATCCATACATACATACATCCACATATCCATACATCCATCCATACAAACTTTCGCATTTATAATATTCAGTAGGATCTTGTCCTGTATGTACAACTGACACATGTCAAATGCCAGCCAATAAAATGAAACACAATTGATTTTTAATTGTTACGGTGCCCATTGGAACTGGGCGGTGCTCGACGAATTCAATTTTGTAATGTTTCACGCAACTTTCTTATTTTTTTCTTCAATAAGAACTAAACCTTCTGACTATAACAAACACAACAAAAAAAGAATTAGCGAAATTGGTTAAGTGACCAAGGAAAATATTGTAAAAATGTTATACATACTTACCTACATATTATAAGAAATTTAGTGACATATTTTAGAGAATACAAATTTTAAAAATAAAAAAAAATCTCTCGATTTTTATCCCCGAGGCGGTTCCGGCAGATTTCACGAGAATAGTGGTGATCCCATCGCCGGACCGGGTCTGTTACACATGCCTCAGAATTAATTCTAGGACCTGCGGGTTTCCCTTACGATAATGATTTAACGAATTTTCATAAAAAATCCTACACTTAGGTATATCATTTTAGTTCGGTGTTGCAACATTGTACACTCAGGACCACAGGGCTTTATACTCTATAGGTCACTTTTCAAGTAACTAAGTTACCGGTTGCTGACAGTGCCAGCTTAACTATATAAGTGACTTGTTGTACTATGCAAATTAAATCAAGACGTGGTTATAATAATAGAGGCCACCTCAAAGATATTATATATAGAAAGACGTAGATATTTATTTATTTATTTATTTAACTTCATGTACCAAGAAAATGTACACATGGCGAACTTAATGCCTAAAGGCATTATCTACCAGTCAACCATCAGGCTAAGCAGAAATAATTTGGCGGAATAGATATGTTACTAGAGCACGGAAAATGAGGCCGACAAATGTAGCTAATTAACCACATTTTATTTAGTCGCATTGTATTTCAAGTCGTATTTTAAGCGCAACCCTTAACAGATAGCTCTCTTTTTCTTTATTATTCGTTCCGTATCATCTTTCCCCGTCATTGTTGTATCCTATAAATACGCTAAGAAGTAAGTATGTACATGTTGTAGCACAGTCGTAGGGGATCAATTTTCAAACGCAAGCAGTATGAATATAACTCATCCTTACTTTAATATCTTTGGGCCACCTGTGGTTTCTATCGTGCAGGGCCACACAGAGGAAATTTAAGTTTACTTTTATTCTAAGCGGTTTCGTAGTTACCGTTCCCGATCAATTCCCGATGAAATAAGGGAATAAAATATAGCCTTTATTACTCAGGAATATTCTGGCTTTCCATTGGTGAAAGAATTTTCAAAATAGATCATGTAGTTTGTGAGTTTATCGATAGATAGATAAAAGATTTATTTATTGATGATTTTTCTAACATCGTGAAATCGTTCACAGTGATGACGTTTTTTCGGCAGTTACAGAAAAACAAATGAAAGTAATGCCTCCCAGTGGAGTTTCAGTCAATAGAAGTATCTTTTGTAGAAGAAAAGATGACACCATCATTTGTCGCCATGGCGCTAGCATCGCTATTCGTTCGAAATACAAATCGAAATAAAACAATTATAATGTAAATCTGTCAATTCATTTCGAATTCCGTTGTATTTCGTAAATGTGCTATTTCTGTGATTTTCTGTATTTTAATTTGACCCTGGACTGCTTTTTGGACCCCGAAGAACCCTCTGCTGACCTTAGACCTTCGTTTACACACTTGGACACCGTTTGAGTTTGCTGATCCCATGTCATACTACACTACAAAGCATCAAGTGCATTGTGTTTTACTATTAGTGTCTTTGATGTTCAATAAATAAATGTTTTCGTATCATAATACTTGTTTTATTTCTGAATACTAGTTAGGAAATAAAATAAATGTTAAAATCCGACCCTATTTAAAAAAGAAAACAATAGTTGTCACCACAGACTTCAGATGCCGCCACACGCTAAGGATTCAGTTTACTGATACCTACCTCTATTTCCGTATATTTAATTTACTCTATGATGCCTCCATATCTACTTTTTTAAACACAGTTAGTGACACTTGCTGGCCAGTAATACAATGTTTACTAAAAGAGGTTGTAACATATCGGTACCGTGAACATATTGAACAAAGATATTGAACGCCTCTCATACAACTGTCCAAGATCAACTCGCCTAAAGGAAGATCTTCGCTTTTCACGATGGAGGAGCATTCCACTTCCGATCTACCGTACTAGTACAGTCAAGAGCGCATGAAGATTTACACTTGTAGTGCGAGTCTGACTTCTAAGGCGATTGAAATAAGAACGTTACAAAGTTCAATGTGATCCACGACCCTCTTAACGGACACTGCGTCTTGATACATAGTTTATGCAGTTTCATATCCCTTATCCCCTACGGGATGCTTAACTTAGTCAAAGTACTACATATTAGGGATGGCGATGTCCAAAAATATAATCTATACATCTATGTTAAACTAATATTATAAAGAGGAAAGATTTGTATCTTTGTTACGAATAAACTCAACAAATACATGACTGATTTTAAAAATTCTTTCAACAATGAAAAGCTAGAATATCCCTGAGTAACATAGACTATATTTTATTCCCGTATTCCCACGGGAACGGACACTACGCAGAACCTCTAGTTTTAAATAAAAAAATTTTTTTGCAACAGTTTTTGTTTATCATTATGTCTTGGATGTCCAGAAACTACAAAATAATTTTATTGTTGCATTCTTCAGCAGAAACCTAATGGATTTACTGCTTTTATTTTTTTATTTTATTTTTCATCTTAGAACGCCACCCCTAGCCCTGTTATTAACTTATAAGTCTCGTAACTTACAACTTAGAAGATGTCAAAAGTTATTACTACAGAATTGGTTCTTAGTCAGGCACGTGCAAACTGGGTTTGGAATAGGGATGTGAAAAAATAATCGATTCTAAGATTAATCGATTACCTACAATAATTTACCTACACATTTTTATAGTATAAAACAAAGTCGCTTCCCGTCTATCCGACCCTATGTATGCTTAGATATTTGAAACCATGTTGGATTTTAATGCGTTTTTTTTTAATAGATTGATAAGAGGAAGATTTTTATATACCATATAAACCGAAGCGAAGCTTGGTCGGATCGCTAGTTAACTATATAAAAGAAACAGAGCTGCCAAAATTACATATTTTAAGTTATTCTTTGTAAACGTAGTAAGTTCACTAGGTAACATAAAATTTCAATGTGAAGAGGCTAAAGCATGTAAAATGTTATTTTTAAACGATTATTATTTCCGTAGGAGCGATTTTTAATAATCGATGATTTTTACTCAATGTCACACCCCTAGTTTGGACCTACCGTCACGTTTAGGGATCCACGAAATAAAACCGGCGAAAATTGGATACTTCAAGAAATGGAATGGTTCTGTGACCCCCATGTAAACGTGAGGGTATAATGTTATTATTTCATAACGTGACGAGAGACCCGTTATGTCAGACCCGCCCTTATCTTCCGCGCCCGCCCTTGAGTTTCTTGCTAGTTCTTCTCGTACTGCATTTGGAGCAACTCGTCGGTGGAGATGGGCTGCTGTTTACACTTATAGATTATGATCCGGCTGCAAATTTGTGTAGGGATCGAGTATATTTTATTATTTTCTATTCTTGTTAATTTATTTAATATATATTATGTATATATTTATACCAATATATATATATCTATGTAAGAGTATGTTCAATAATATATAGTGCACCGTCTACCCTAGTTCTAATCTCTCAGTTTCATCCACCCTTAGGTTGTCTGGAAGAGATCGCTAAAAGCGATAAGGCCGCCATTGTACTTTAGTTAATGTTGGTATCCATATTGTGTTGTTATTGGTGTACAATAAAGAGTTATTGTATTGTATTGTTTATGCTGCAAACTGCTACTACTAACTACATAAAGACTGAAAAATCAGCTGATTTTTCATGATTTTTCAGAGTTTTTATGTATATTGCCGTGAAGTAAAAGATATTTTATGTAAAAAAACAAGTTAATGAAAATTTGTCCCAAAAATCAATATTTTTTTTTATTAAAAATACTAGCGGCCATATTTCGATAGGGCACCCTGGTAGATATATATTTTCCTAATCATAAATATTCGTAAAAATTTGGTTTGCACAAAGAGATTTAAATATAATAGGGCATAGAGGGGGCATTGGGAATATTTTCATACAAAACTTTGAAGCCTAAGCGTTATGTCCTTGTCATGTCAGTTAGTATGAACGCGAGCTGTCATTCGGTCGAAATTGTACTAGACTTATTCCACTTGGAATAACTTTTGACTTCAAATTTTCCTCGCTTTGTCCCCTCAATGCCTTATTATATTTTAATCTCTTTGTTTTGTACCTACCGAAAATATATGATTTTTTAACTTTGATTTTGATCGGTGTCAGAAAGTGACACCGCCGTTATGAAAAGTGAGACAAAATTACATTCCCGTAGTGAATTTCCAATGTCTATTTTATTAATTCATGCATTTCTTTTTTTTTCAGAAAAACACGATGGCTGTAAATGGTAAGTACTTAAATATAATTACCGACATTCATGAGGACAATTACTACACAACCTACTTAAAAACTATAGAAATACTAAAGAGATTAAAATTGACAAATACAATACAGGGTGAATTTTTCAAGTGGGCGTGGATGGCTAAATCAGAAACTGTAATATCGTGAGGAGACCCGCAGGTCCCAGGATTATTTCTGAGGCATGTTTGACTCGATCCGGTCCATAGAATACTATATAATAGAAATGGAAAAACTCTGCCTACCCTTCTCGGGAGTAAAATGCGTGATATTATTTATTTTTAAATCCTACTAATATTATAAACGCAAAAGATTGTGAGACAATATGTATGGATGTTTGTTGCTCTTTCACGCAAAAAATACAGAACGGATTTTGATGAAACTTTACAGATACATAGCTTATACATCAGAATAATACATAGGCTATATTTTATCTACGTATTCCTACGGGATCGGGAACTACGCGGGGAAAACCACGGGGCGGTTTAGTAAAATATAATTGCCTTTAAGCCTACGATCGCTTTTAAAATAAAACATGGGAACAGCTAATTAACTTTCGCATTCAAAGTCTGCAGGCAATCTCAGGAACAATGAGTATTAATCTAGGATACCTGCATTGAGACCTAGATAGCCTATTGTTAACCTGAAGTCTAGGGAACTAGGTCTTGAAGTCAATTGGTAAGCCTTTTTCATTTGTGAAGAGTTAAGCCTATTGTACTGAGTTGTCTGTAGGTACATCTCTATCGTCTCGTAGGAGGTTTGAATAGTTATTTATTTATTTACAACTAGCGACCCGCCTTACCCGCTTATACTATAACCTTCCCATTGAATCACTCTATCTGTAAAAAAAAACTGCATTAAAATCCGTCTCGTAGTTTTAAAGATTTAAGCATATCTAGATAGGGACATAGGGATATAAGGGACAGAGAAAGCGACTTTGTTTTATACTATGTAGTGATGTATAGCACACAAACAGATGTATGAGTATGTTTAATATATATATGGCCATTTTAAATTAAGTGCAAATATTTAAAGGATAGATAAAAAAAATAACAAGAAAATATTTTCGGCATTGATATTTATTTTTCATACGCCACATTACGAGATAACATCGATTTTACATAAAAAACGCTAATTTGACAAAATTAACAAATAATGTATCCATGGTCAGCTTTTGTTAAGATAATCAGGTGTCATGATTCCCTAAAAAAACTGTTCAAGGAAATTAATATTTAACAATGCCTTGTCAGTACATTTATGAAAACATTATGTGTACGGAAAAACACATCACTTTTTACCAAAAACTGTGACAGGCATAATTGTAATCTTAGGAATAAAAATAAATTAGAGCGACCTCAGAATAATTCCTTTGTGGGGCTTTGCATACTCTTTTATAATGAAATACCAGAAGAAATTTTGAAACTGTGTTCAAAACTCATGTAGGTACTTTGTAAAATGGCGTATTACAAACTAGACGACTATTTAAAAATGACAATGATGCTTGGAACAGATTTCCTCCAGCACAGCGCAATACAACAGCGAAAAACGAAATTATGTAACCCAATTAAGTAATAGGTAACAATTGAATAAAAGAATACTGTGTTGAGGAGTTTCTTGCCCCGCTTCTTCTCCTCAACCATAGATACATGCTGAAGCGGTGGAGTTGAAATGACGTTCAATAAGTGGACTTGGAAGTTCCTACTTTGAATAAAACATTTTGTCTTTGACTTTGACTTTGAGCACCTAATAAATAATGTATCCTTGGTCAGCTTTTGTTAATATAACCATGATTACCTAACAATTAATGTATACTTGGTCAGCTTTTGTTAATATAACCACGGACACCTAACAGATAATGTATTCTTGGTCAGACCAATGCAATTCTAATAATAAAATGCAATCTCCTTTTGACCTTTGTATACTCCTATAAAAGATAGTGGCAGGCAAAAGGAATACATCGTTATCTCTAGTTCTTCCAATCAATTTCCTTGTAATAGATTGCTTTGGAATGCTTTTTCCTGTTTGTGAAGATATTATTTTCCTCAGCTATTACAGGACGGGTAGCATGAACTTCAGTAGATTTATTAACCGACTTCAAAAAAGAGGAGGTTATCCGATCCGAGTCCGAGTCCGAGTCCGAGTCCGAGTCCGAGTCCGAGTCCGAGTCCGAGTCCGAGTCCGACTCCGAGTCCGAGTCCGAGTCCGAGTCCGAGTCCGAGTCCCAGTCCCAGTCCGAGTCCGAGTCCGAGTCCGGGTCCCGGTCTCAGTCCCACTCCCACTCCCACTCCCACCCCACCCCCAACCCCACTTCCATCTCACACCCACCTCCCACACCCACCCTCACTACAACCACCACCACTCACACTACCACTACCACCACTACGAATACTCTGCTAACCATTTAAATAACACCCGTGTGGCTTGAAGGCCGTGCATTGTCTAACGTCGTTTCTTTTCGGCAGTATTGTTGATACAAATTGCTATGCAATAGCTTTACCGCGGCAGTCCCCGAGTGCCACACGTCTTTTTATTTTATTTGAAAGCTAGTGCTTTCAGATTGGTCCCATTATTATTTCATCTAGTTCTGACAATGGCATCCATGAGAAAACCATATAAGTTGAAGATATAAGTCGTTTTTAGGGTTCCGTACCTCAAAAGGAAAAAACGGAACCCTTATAGGATCACTTTGTTGTCCGTCTGTCCGTCCGTCCGTCCGTCTGTCAAGACCCTTTTTCTCAGGAACGCGTGGAGGTATGAAGCTGAAATTTATATCAATTACTCAGGTCTACTGTCCCTTGAAGCTGTGAAAAAATCAAACTTCTAAGCCAACGCAATCAAAAGATACAGCCGTTTATGCCGCAAATTTTCGACACTTGCAAGGGAATCAAAACCTACAGGGTGCTTCCCGTGAACTCAGAATCTTGAAATTTGGTACGAAGCAACGTCTTATAGCATAGATAAAGGAAAAATTACGAAAACCATAAATTTGCAAGGTTGTACGGAACCCTCGGTGCGCGAGTCCGACTCGCACTTGGCCGGTTTTATTTTTACTCTTTATAGTTCTATATTATTGCTTAAGAGCAGTGATATCCCAGTGGTTAAAGAGCTCGCTTCTCATTCGTGTGCCTCGGGTTTGAATCCTGGCATGTACCTATGAGTTTTTAAAAAAGCTTACGTAGGTACACATTTACCTATCACTATCTAGACGGTAAAGGAAAACATCGTAAGGAAATCCGTAGGTCCCAGAATTAATTCTGGGACATGTGTAACAGAACCTGTCAGGCGATGGGCTCACCACCTATCACGTTTAGGGGTCCAATGTATCTCGTGAAATGTGGGTATATCCAGTAATGGAATACCTCTGCCTACCCCTTCGGGGATGAAACGCGTGAGATTTTTTTTTATTATTTTAATTCGTTGAAGTTATGTTTTTACTCATTACGACTTCTATGTTATTTGAAGTCAAACTTATTGATGCATTCCCTCGTCAGGTCCCGAACCCGAGCCTCACGCACGAGAGGCGGGCTAAACATAGCTATCGTGTTCATAGCCCCATAAAATTTTAATAATAATGTTATACCTACATTACGACCGGACGGAAACCGGTTGCGTGATTATGCGAGTCCTTTATTTTTCACTAGCTTCACGTTCCCGTTCCCGTGGGAATACGGAGATAAAATATAGCCCATGTTACTCAGGGATATTGTAGCTGTCCATTAGTAAAAGAATTTTTTAAATCGGTCCACTAGTTTTAAGTTGATTTGTTACAAACATTAAAAAATACAAATCTTTCCTCACTTTAATATTAGTGTAGATTTGTTTTTATAGCGACTTAGGTACCTACTATAGTCGCT
The DNA here is from genome assembly GCA_963855545.1 of Ethmia dodecea. Lineage (NCBI taxonomy): Eukaryota > Metazoa > Arthropoda > Insecta > Lepidoptera > Depressariidae > Ethmia > Ethmia dodecea. The sequence goes on from OY979454.1 coordinate 13,354,549, forward strand.
ATAAAACCTATCTGCGAACACCTGTAAATGGTTTGTTAATTTATTTTTATGTGTTAGTTATTAAATGTCATATTGCATATATATAAAAAAAAAAAAAAAAAAGGCTCAGATCAAATAAAAATTAAAGATGGTGCGCTGCGAAGGATAAACTGAAGCCAGAAAAACTACTCCACGCTCTGTGCATTTACGCTCACAGGCACATTTCCCGATGACATAATTAATTTTTTTTCGTACGTATTGCTTCAATTGACGAACTAGTTCTAATTGATCGGTGTGGGTTGAGTAGTTTGCTTGTAAATGTGTGCGTGCGAACGTGTATTTTATTTCTGGCTTCAGTTTATCCTTTGCAGCGCTCCATCTTTACTTTTATTTTATCTGAGGCCGTAGGTAGGGGTTCCGAATAAAATAAAATAAAAAATTGTGTAGGTACCTATTACTACCTACACACTTTTTGAACATATCAAGCGTCTGTGCCTACTGTCTTTATTATCATAAAATCAAGCAGAAAACGCTAAAAAACACGTCTCTTGTATGAGAGCGCCCTTTAATGTTTCATTTTAATTCATTTTTGTTATTTGTTGTTTTTTTTTCACATAATGTGTATTTCATGCCGCTACATGAAATACACATTATGCGAATAAAATTCTACTCTACCTATTACGATTAATGAGATACAGGCCCGGAGGCGCAAATATGCCAACCTCAAAGAGGGCTACATGTTTTTGCGGTTTCGGGTGGAGACCAGGGGACTGTTGGGTACGGCGCGGCAGCTTATCAAAGAGCTGTCAGTGCGTTTGGTCGAGGCTTCAGGTTGAGAAGGCTGGCAGCTATCTCTGTCAAAGAACCCAGACCAGAGAGAGAATGGGGTCAGTCTTCTGGGTACTGTCATACATGATTCCTCGTTGGAAGTAATTTTTAACCGACTTCAAATAATATAGAACTCCAAAGAGTAAAAAACCCTTCTCTCCCCTCTTCCCCTACTCCCGCCTCAAAGGCAACTTGTGCCTCTCGAGTTGCAGGTGTCCATGGGCGACGATAGTCACTTACCATCAGGTAAAAAAATCATTCAAATCGGTTCACCCAGTCGAAAGTTCTGAGGTAAAAAAAAAACACGCTAGGAATTGAAAACCTAAAAAGGAAAAGGTTTCCAATTCGTCACTTATGTTTTTATTTATTTAGAGCCGGCCGAAAATCAGTGAGGCTCGGGTTCGAATCCTGGCATTTACCAATGAGTTTTTCAAAAAACTTACGTACATATTTATCACTAGCTCGACGGTGAAGGAAAACATCGTGAGGAAACCCGCAGGTCTCAGAATTAATTCTGAGACATGTGTAAACAGACCCGGTCCGGCGATAGGCTCACCACCTATCACGTTTAGATTAGAGCAGTGATAGCCCGGACGGTTAAAGAGCCGGCCGAAAATCAGTGAGGCTCGGGTTCAAATCCTGGCATGTACCAATGAGTTTTTCAAAAACTTACGTACATATTTATCACTAGCTCGACGGTGAAGGAAAACATCGTGAGGAAACCCGCAGGTCTCAGAATTAATTCTGAGACATGTGTAAACAGACCCGGTCCGGCGATAGGCTCACCACCTATCACGTTTAGGGGTCCAATATATCTCGTGAAATGTGGGTATATCCAGTAATGGAATACCTCTGCCTACCCCCTCGGGGATAAAAAGGCGTGAGATTATATTATTATTATTATTATATTTATCACTAGCTCGACGGTGAAGGAAAACATCGTGAGGAAACCCGCAGGTCTCGGAATTAATTCTGAGACATGTGTAAACAGACCCGGTCTGGCGATGGGCTCACCACCTATCACGTTTAGGGGTCCAATATATCTCGTGAAATGTGGGTATATCCAGTAATGGAATACCTCTGCCTACCCCTTCGGAGATAAAAGGCGTGAGATTATTTATATATATATATTATTTATTTAGCTTCACGTACAAAGAAAATGTAGGTAATGCCTAAACGCATTATGTACCAGTCAACCATCAGGCTAAGCACAAATAATTTGGCGGAATTGGCCGCAAATAATAAAAATAAGGTGGGCTCGCGTGGGAGATTAAAGCCCATACTTCCTCGTGTATGAGGAAATATGCCAGGATTCGAACCCGAGCCTCACTGATTTTCGGCCGGCTCTTTAACCGTCCGGGCTATCACTGCTCTTACTTAATTATCTATACATCTATATCTATATCTATACATATAATAAAACTCTAACGGGGCCGTGTCTGTACATTAAATATTTTTTGAAAATTTTAACGGTAGTGTATATAGTTATCGATATAGATACCGAAACACCAATTTTTGGAATTTTTGTCTGTCTGTCTGTCTGTCTGTCTGTCTGGTTGTGCACGCATCACTCAAAAACTACTGGACGGATTTTGATGAAATTTGGTATGGAGATAACTGAGTACCCGGGTCAACATCTAGGGTACTTTTTATTCCAGGAAAATATCTCATTCCCACGGGAAAATATAAAAACTGGTTAAAAAGAGAAATACGTACTACTCCGAAACGATAACACCTAGAAACTTGAAAAATGGTATGTAGGTGTTATATGTCGTAGGAAACCAGTATGAAAGGATTTTTGGAAATTCCCACAGGAACGGGAATAAACTGAATCCATGCAGGAAAACGCTGCTGGGCACCCGCTATTTGAAATATGGTATGTAGGTATCTTAAATATGTCGTAGGCAACCACTATGAAGGGATTTTCGGAAATTCCCACGGGAACGGGAATAAACGGAATCCGCGCGGGCAACGCCGCTGGGCACCCGCTAGTGCTTAATAAAATTTTCAAAGATAAAAAAAAAGTATGCTATGTGACAGACAGATCGATACACGTATTAAACTTATTATAACATCCTTCTGTAGTCGTAGAAAAGTTAGTATTTATACGTACTCGTATTTCTCTCATTTCGCATCAAATATGAATTCTTTGTATTCAAATATTCCTTTCTTTGAAAAACAATCGGTGGGCGAGCCCTTCAAGTTGAAATATTTCAGCAAGCAATATTATAGCCAGGGCCGCATCAGGGTTTTAAGCGCCCTGTAGCAATTTTTTTTGTGGGACACAAATTCACAGGGTTTTACAGAACTATCAACTGCACAAAAATGGCAGCAAGTATTTAATAAGAGTGATGATATTTTTTTAAACTTGTTTAAAGTAATTTCATTTTTATTGTCTATTCCTGCCACATCAGCATTCACAGAAAGAGTTTTTTCTGTGATGAACAGCAAATGGCGAGACGAAAGAAACAAAGCGTCTCTGAATTTGATAAAAAATAAATTACTTATTTACTTTAATTTAAGTATAGACTGTAAAGATGCTGTGCAATGTTTTAGTAGAGATACTTATTTGATACAAAGTGCAAAAAACAATAAAAAACATGTTTTTAAATATAAAATTAAAGAAAAATAAATTGTACATTATCTTGATACTATGTACTTTTTTTTTCTTACCTATAATAACCAATGTACTTTAACTGCAGAAAAAAAAGGTGGCAACCCTAGACACAATTCACACACCGTTATTGAGACCCAAACTAGGCAGAGCCTGTACTATGGGTACTAAACAACTGATAAGCATACTTAAATACATATTAAACAAACAGACACGAAGTTAACATATTTACATGTTCAGGCACACAAATGTAAGTCCCCTCCTCCGACTCAGAAGGCAGAATAAAACAATATAACTAATTCAAAAACAAGAATGTTACAGCTTCTACAACTTTTTTTTTAGTATAAATATTATAAACTAGCAGGTGCCCAGCGGCATTGCCCAAGCGGATCCTGTTTATTACCATTCCCGTGGGAATTTCCAAAAATCCTTCCATAGTGGTTGCCTACGCCATATAAGACACCTACATACCATATTTCAAGTTTCTAGGTGTTATCGTTTCGGAGTAGTACGTATTTCTCTTTAACCAGTTTTTAAATGTTATAATACAGTAGATGAATATATCAATGATAAAAATGTAATAGGTATGGTATATAATTAGCACGTTCCCTCTCACGTATTGCAGTGCCTAAACTAGGTCCTTATTGATACCAAATATGTAATTATACTTGTGGCCGATGCACTGGCCGCTTTGTGTATTGTTTTAATGTTTTAAATTCAAAATTAGTTTGACGTGGTTTTGGCTTGCTTTTGGTTTTTTTCTAGTTTATCTTTGCTTTTTTTGTTTTTCTGATTTGTGAACGGATATTGTACCATAATAAATAAATAAAATTGTTTTGCGTAATAAAAAGCCTTTCAATGAGGTCGCAGAGTTCACAATACAATGTCACAGTAAACAAATTACTCCATGTTCTACGAGATGATATAACACTAGACCTAACTAATAATAGAACAGCAAATTTCAGCCTAAACGAAAGAAAACAAACAGAAAAAGAAAATGACAATATTATTTTGAATGCACAGATGCAGCCACTTCATAACCAAATAACGGTTGGCCATTTTTTGGAACTATTACGTTAAAATTTTCGACATTTCTTAAAAATAAATAATATTTTTCTTCTACACAATTATCTATTATTTCACTCCACTAGAAGTGTGACCACGAGTCCTGTGTTTTGTCATTTACTATTGGTCACACCAAGCAGGGTGTCCACGAGTAAGTGAAATTACTCGTTGTCACCCTGGGGTGACCAAACGGGGTAACCACGGAGTCCGTCGCGGTAAAACATAGGGATTGCAATAAACGATCTGCTTTCTCTTCTATACCTCAATGTACCAAATAAACCCCTACGTTTTAACCCTGTGATCTCTCTTCCTAGAGTTAGAACTAATTATAGACAGAATACGTATATAGTGCGAGCGAGTAGTAAAATGAATACGTTATCTAAAACGGTTAATCTAGATTTGTTCAATACTAGTGTTGCGGCAGCAAGGCGGCTTCTCACACAGGCATTTTTTAGAATTAGTACCTATGTAAATAACTTAGATTAATTATGATACTTGACCTTAACGTTACAAGGATAAAGTGGGGGAAGGGGGGGCATGATGGGGTATCGAGGTAAGATGGGGTACCGCACATATACAAGAAACTAGACGTTTGTGAATTGAAAGCAATAAGCCAATAGGAAGCCTCAGTCGACCAACAGTCAATGCGAGAGAAACTGTGAGTTGGGGTTCACGCGTCTTTTGTTTACAAACGGAAAACTGTTAATAACGTTTCGTCGATCAAATTTTGTGTAAGGTCAAACGTCATTATTTTAAACTAACTATGATCACTCCATTTATGACTTTTTGATCTTAGTTTACTAGTGTTGTTTATTTTGATATTGTATGTTGTTTGTATAAATGCGTTTAACATTTTATTAAAAAAAATTTTTTTTGCTCAAAGTTACCCAAGTTAGGCAAGATGGGGTTTTGGGTGTGGGGTAACCTTGGGTAGCCTGCCAGCTCTATGAATGTTGGGCTGACAATGCTTGTGCTGGCGTGGATAATGATGACCTGGAGGAAATACACATTTGTTTGTTTGTGAGAATAATTAGCCTTCCTAATCATGCCCCAACTTCATAACCCCATCATACCCCATAGTATGGGGCAAGATGGTTTTTTCGGAATGGTCCTATTCAATGATTTATTATTAAAAAATGTGATAAGTTGATTTTTCAAAAACTACCAAATCATAGTTACATTAATGCCATAACGTGCCATAAATTAATAAGAGTAATAAATATAGCAATTATGCTGTATTTTTTTTATTTTTCCTTAGCTACCCTATCATGCCCCCCCCTTCCCCTACATGATTTGTAAGTAGTAGTAGGTATATTGCACATCATTTATATATTATTTCTTACCTGTGAAGACCTATAATTGGCTTTCTGTTTTGTATTTATTTTAAGTATCCTGTATTGTTTAGCTGTTGGTCTTCCAAATAAATATAAAATAAAAAATAAAATAAAACCATTTTCGTTTAATTTAAATGTTACCTAAGTCCATCCCTGTCTTGATGCTTGTACAACGGTACCGCTCCAAGCATTATCAGATTGGCACTGAAGTCTGACTCGTAACATGGCTCGACATGGCTGACAGCTCGTGACGTGTTGACGTCTATACGTACCCTTTGAAGTACGGCTGTAAGCATGTGCATGAGAATGGGGTCTAACGGAGTCAAATTTAAATTCATTTATTTTCAGTACGTAAGTATATAAAAAGCGTAACAGAAAAAGCGCAATACCTCATTCAACCCAATTAGTATATTAATATAAAAAAAATATGATGTCATCGAACTTTAGTTGTTTCTAACCAATTTTCATAAATATCGATTAATAATAGCACGATTTCCATAGAAAGCTACGCTAATTCATTTTACGGAAAAAATTTACACATTAAAAATAGCTGAAATCGAATAAGTAGTCGATACTGAACAAACTAATTTCAGGAATTGCGCTTATTCTGTTACATGTTGTAAAATACTTTTTGAAAAGTTAATAGTCTAATAACAAGGCACTCTAAACTTTGGCTAAATGTAAACAGCAGTCCATCTCCATCGACGAGTTGCTGGTTCCAAATGCAGGAGTAGTTACCTATGTTCAAAGTCAAAGTCAAAATGTTTTATTTAAAGTAGAGACTTATGTTCACTTGTTGAAAATCATTTCAACTCTATGATATCTATAAACTTAATAATTTATGCAAATGTCTGTAATAGACTGTGTTGAGACTTAACGTTCAAGACGGGCCTATTGGCTCAGTTGGTAGTGACCCTGCCTTCTGAGCTGAAGGTCGCGGGTTCGATCCCCGCTCGGAGCCAACATTTGTGTGTTTGTTGGCTTCGTGTCTGGTCGTTTAATATTTATTTATGTTTGTCAGTTGTTTAGTACCCATAGTACAGGCTCTGCCTAGTTTGGTACTGAAAATTTCTTGCTGGTTCTTCTCGGGCTACTGCATTTGGAACCAGCAACTCTCCGGTGGAGATGGGCTGCTGTTTACATTTAGCTAATCTTCATGGACGAGTTTAGAGCGCCTTGTTATTAGACTATTGACATTTCTAAGTGTACTTTTTGTACATACAGAAAATAAATGATTTTTTTACTTTTAATAACCGTATGTAAATAGTGTATCACAATTTATTATTTATTATTAATATTTTTTATTGAAACACGATTATTGACATTTACGACATTTAATTTTATGTAACATTTTTGCGAAATGTTATATTACTTGTTGATCCAGTGGTTTCAGTGGTACTAGATCTGTGCCCATTGCTAGTAATTCTCTTAATACACCCCTGTGCTTAACACTTACGACATTTAATTTAATGTAACATTTTTGCGAAATGTTATACTTGCTGACCCAGTGGTTTCAGTGGTACTAGATCTGTACCCATTGCTCTTAATACGTCCCTGTGCTCATTTCCCCAAGGGTCTGTGAATGATACTAAGTTATTTAGCAGCCCATCCAACTCTCTAACTTAGATTGCTAAACTCAACTTAGTGAGTGAGGGTTGCGGAGTAACAACGTTAAATACTGTCAAAATAGATGTACTTAGAATGGTATGTGCAATGGTAGTACTTAAATGGCTTCTGCACTCGCTTCGGTTGTGTTTTCCACATCTACACTTCTACACTACCTAATATTATAAAGAGGATTATATGTATAAAAGAAAGATTTGTATTTTTGGGTATTTGTCTGTACCTACTAATATTATATATATTTATCACAAGCTCAGCGGTGAAGGAAAACATCGTGAGGATACCCGCAGGTCTTAGAATTAATTCTGAGACATGTATAAATAAACACGGTCCGGCGATGGGCTCCCCACCTATCACGTTTAGGGGTCCAATATATCTCGTGAAATGTGGGTATGTCAAGTAATGGAATACCTCTGTCTACCGCCTCGGGAATAAAAAGCGTGAAATGTTTTTTTTTTTTTGTTTTGTATTTTTTTAAACCATTATCACTATCTATATATCAGTTAGGTACGGCATATTTTATTGACGTACAATAAAGAGTTGATACTTACTTACAAGAATCCCCTGTCAATACCAGGCAACGGCTACACAACGGGTTATTTCCCTTAAATATTTGCGTCTCCCCTACGGGATTAATTCCCATCGAAATCCCGTTCGACAGGCTTTGATGTAAAGCCGGAGAACTCAACTGCCGGACGAAGTGAGCGGAAGTTCCGCCACGCCCGGATGTAGGCGGATCGGATTTCAGCGGGAAATAAAATTTAAAAAAAACTTGGATATTCAATAAACCCTATGATACAATACCTATACAAAGTAAATTTAAAAAAACTTGCACTCGAAGGGTTCCGTACCATCCTACTAATATTATAAACGCGAAAGTTTTTAAAGATGGATGTTTGTTTCTCTTTCACGCAAAATCTACTGAACGGATTTTGATGAAACTTTACAGTCAAACTCAAACTCAAACTCAAAATTGTTTTATTTCAGTAGGTATAAAAATACACTTTGAAATGTCAATATAAACAAGGCACACTAAACTCGTTCATGAGGATTGGCTAAATGTAATCAGCAGCCCATCTCCACCGACGAGTTGCTGGTTCCAAATGCAGTACCCCGAGAAGAGCCAGCAAGAAACTCAAGGGCAGCTCTTTATAGTAGTTATATAGCTTATACATCAGAGTAACACATAAGATTTATTTTATGCCCGTTTTTCCATGGAAACGGGAACTACGCGGGTGAAACGAAACCGCGGGGCAAGATTATGTAGGTAACCCAATTAAGAATTGATTTAAGAGAATAATGTGTTGAGGAGTTTCTTGCCCCGCTTCTGCTCAGCCATACATGCTGAGCAGAACTAAACGAAATTGAAATTGAATTGATAACCTCCTCCTTTTTTGAAGTAGGTTAAAATTTTAAAAAAATCCTCTTTTTAATACAAATAAATGTATTATGTAGTTTATGCCAGTACCTATACTGTCAGCCGTAATATAATGTCGTATCGTATAACTTTATCTATCTATAAATACAACGCGTAACAGAAAAAGCGCAATTTCTCATAGACCCCAAGGAGTATATTAATATAAAAAAATATGATGCAATCGAACTTTAGTTGCGTGAATTCAGCTACGCTAATTCATTATTTTGAAAAATTTAACACATTAAAAATAGCTGAAATCGAATAAGTAGTCGATACTGAACAAACTAATTTCAGGAATTGCGCTTATTCTGTTAATTGTTGTATAAAAATCAATGCCACTTTTCGTTGTTATTTTATAACTATTCAAGCCAAATCGCCTATCCAAACCAAATTTTTAGGCTTTATTCGGACTATTTAGCAGATGCTTTATGTGAAGTTTGCTTAAAATCTGTCGAGTGGTTCTTCATTTAGGTTTTAGTATAAGCATTGCACCCGTGCGAAGTCGGGGCGGGTAGCTAGTATTAGTATAGATATAGATTAGTGTAGGTAAAAACATACCTACCCTCCGGGTAAAAACAGATTCGCGAGGGCAACGACCTAAAATTCTGTGTAGTATTATTCTTATAAAACTCGCAGTTTTATCAAGAAGAAGCGTAGATAATAATTAGAAAGCGTGCCTGGGACCTAGAGTAAACGATTTATGAAAATGAAGGGTGGACTATAAGATAAGAAAATAGCTTAAAAAGCTTAATCATCTTGGGATTATTAGTTTAAAATGTTTAAACTGTAGTCAAAATTGGTTTACGAAGTCGGGGTTTTAGCAATTAAGGAGTAGCAAGTATGGTTTTAAGAAAATACTTGTAAGTATACATTAGAAAATCATAAAAATAAAAATTGTAGCAGTGCAGCGATAACCCTGCGTTCTCATTCGTGAGGCTCGAGTTCGAATCCTGGCATGTACCAATAAGTTTTCAACAACTTACCCTACATACTCATCACTTTCTCGACGGTGAAGGAAAACATCGTGAGGAAACCCGCAGGTCCCAGAATTAATTCTGAGGCATGTGTAACAGACCCGGTCAGGCGATGGGCTCACCACCTATCACGTTTAGGTGTCCAAAGAATATCTCGTGAAAAGTGGGTAGGTATATCCATAAATGGAATACCTCTGCCTACCCTAGCGAGGATAAAAGGCGCGAGATTTTTTTTATTAGTCTCCATTCCTGTCGAGACAACCCTTGTAAATGTCAGGTGTATATCTAATGGGGGTATAAATGTCACGTGTGAACAGTTTGGGTCACCTAAAATACTTTAGTATGCGCATATAAGTGTTAGAGCCACCAACCCACAGCGAGTAAAAGGATTTATTTATTTATTTATAGGATTGCTCGTGTGGGGACACCATTTTAACCGACTTCAAAAAAGAGGAGGTTATCAATTCGTCTGTATTTTTAAGATAGCTTCTATCGCGGGCCTTGAGCGTGGAGACCGAATCAAGAAATTCCGTAACGAAAATTAACCTAACACCCCCCCACTTCGACCGGCACAACGGTGATACTTTCGACGTCTTATAATTTGATGTCGTGTCGTGCCGTGTCGTGTCGTGACGTGTCGTGTCGTGTCGTGTCGTGACGTGTCGTGTCGTGACGTGTGCTATGCAATAGCTTTACCGCGGCAGTCCCCGAGTGCCACACGTCTTTTTTTTATGTTTGTTACCTCAGAACTTTTGACTGGGTGAACCAATTTGAATGATTTTTTTTTATTTGAAAGCTGGTGCTTACAGATTGGTCCCATTTTAATTTCGTCTAGTTCTGACAACGGCATCCCTGAGAAAACATATGAGTTGAAGTCGGTTTTTTTACTGTTTAGAGTTGTTATTTCTACAAACATCAGAAAAAAAGGAGGTTATCAATTCGACTGTTTTTTTTTATGTTTGTTACCTCAGAACTTTCGACCTGGTGAACCGATTTTGATGTTATTTTTTTATACAGTTTGAGCTTTCCGTGTGGACCTATTTCAATTTGGTTCAATTCTGACAATGGAATCTATGAGAAAAACCAAGTTGAAGTCAGATTTTTACTCTTTCGAGTTCTATGTTATAAACGATTTAAAATAAACCGGTCAAGTGTGAATCGCACACGAAGGATTCTGTGACACCATAGAGTAAAAAATACGTCTCTGGTTCTTTCATTTTGACGTGATAACGTCTTATACAAAGAGGTTGGAAGAAAATCATTCTGAGAGAGAAACTTTTTCTTTAAACGTCTTTGGTCTTATAATTCGATGGAGCCGGCTGCTTGCACGAAAAAGTGTGACGTATGCGGCGTTACAGTGCAAGCGAGAGTGCGCAACGAGGGACAAAGAGGCACAATCCATTCCATCAGTATTTTCTTATGACGATTTTCGTTTCGTGTCGTGTCGTGTCGTGTCGTGTCGTGTCCTGACGTATCGCGCAGTGCGCGAGGCCGCAAGCGGCCACGCGTGTCTCTGTGGGGTCTTATTTTGACAGAAAAATAGAGTCAAATTTTGGGCGCCCATCTTGTTTTAGCCATTTTAAATCGAAAAATAATAAAATTTTGTTAAATATTTTTTTTCATAGCAACACTGTTTACTGAGACCCACAATCGCTCCATACAAGTCAACTTTCCTAAGTGTTGCCAACTGGCTAAAAAAGCCGATTATTATTAAGAAAATTAAAATTTTTTAGTAAAACAAAAACAACGGGGCGGCCATCTTGTTTTTTCTATTTTTCGGGATTTTCTAGTAAACTGCAGGATATACCCTATGCGATGACAACAAACACATCCCTGTAGCATATCGGCATCTGGGAGATCAATTCGGGTCTTTTGAGGTCTACCCTAAAAATTTAATCAACCATAACTTTCGGTGTTGCCAGGCAAAAATCAAAAAACCTACAAAAGGTCATAGGGAGAGATAAAATGTACCGTTAACTGTTACTCGTTTTTGCAAAATGGTAAAATTTCGAGTTTCGACTTTTTGCATTAAAAGTAAAAAAATACCCCAAATTTTGGAAAAAATTTTAAACATGGCAACACGCCGTATTGAGACCTCTAACCCCGCCATACAAGCCAACTCGCTCAGGTGTCGCGATCTCGCCGAAAATCGACAATCAAAATGTGGTAAAATTAATACTTTTCTTTGGGAGCAAATCACCGGTCGGCCATCTTGGTTTGTCAGATTTTCGGGATTTTCTGGTAAGCTACAGGATATGAGCTATGTAATGACACTAAACACATCCCTGTAGCATATTGGCATCTGGGAGATCAATTCGGGTCAAGTGGGGTCTACCCTAAAAATCCAATCGGCCATAACTTTCAGTGTTGCCACGTGAAATTCAAAAAACCTACAAAAGGTCATAGGGAGAGATAAAATGTTCCGTTGACTGTCACATGTTTTTGCGAAATGGTAAAATTTAAAGTTTTGACATTTTGCGTTAAAAGTAAAAAAATACCCCAAATTTTAAGAAACTTGTTAAACACGGCAACACTCCGTAATAAGACCTCTAACCCTGCCATACAAGCCAACTCGCTCAGGTGTCGCCATCTTGTCGAAAATAGACATTCAAAATCTGGTAAAATTCATCTTTTTCTTTGGGAGCCAATCACAGGGCGGCCATCTTGTTTTTTCAGTTTTTCGGATTTTTCTGGTAAATTACAGGGTATGCCCTGTGCAATGACACCAATCACGTCCCTATAGCATATTGGCATCTGGGAGATCAATTCGGGTCTTTTGAGGTCTACCCTAAAAATTCAATCGGCCATAACTTTTAGTGTTGCCAGGTGAAATTCAAAAAACCTACAAAAGGTCATAGAGAGAGATAAAATGTACCGTTGACTGTTACTCGTTTTTGCAAAATGGTAAAATTTTGAGTTTTGACTTTTTGCATTAAAAGTAAAAAAATACCCCAAATTTTGGAAAAATTCTTAAACATGGCAACACTACGTAATGAGACCTCTAACTTCGCTATACAAGCCAACTCGCTCAGGTGTCGCCATCTTGCCGAAAATCGACAGTCAAAATCTGTTAAAATTCATCTTTTTCTTTGGGAGCCAATCACAGGGCGGCCATCTTGGATTTTCAGTTTTTCGGATTTTTCTGGTAAACTACGGGATGTGCCTAAAAAGATGACGTGCCATTTGTAACTGTACGATGTCGGCAACCATGCGTCTAATTCGGGTCAAGTGGGGTCTACAATAGCCTAAACTTTGAAACACTACTACGCGGCCGCCATTTTGTTTTTTCAACTTTTTAAATAATTTTCATAAATCATCTTAAGAGTTTTACAAATACCAAAAATTTTAACCGAATCGACCGGAAAACAAAAGAGATACGATAGGCAAGCCCGGCCGCCATTTTGTTTTTTTGAAAAGCCGGAATTTTCCTGGGGTCACCCCGCCAATTTGCACACTTTTCCTCTACATGACTTGACTCCAAAACGACTCCTTCTGGGAGAACAATTATGTCAATCAGTGAGTGAGTGAGTCAGTGGTAGTCGAGCTTTATATAATATATACTAGATGTCGCGCGGTGCGCGAGGCCGCAAGCGGCCACGCGTGTCTCTGTGCGGTTCGATTGTGACACAAAAATAAAGTCTACTTTTGGGGCAGCCATCTTGTTTTAGCCATTTTAAGCCAAAAAAAAATAAAAAAAATTCAAATATTACTTTTCATGGCAACACTGTTTACTGAGACCCACAATCGCTCCATACAACCCAACATTCGAAAGTGTTGCCAACTTGCCTAAAAATGCCGATTATTATTAAGAATATTGAAATTTTTTAGTAAAACGAAAATAACGGGGCGGCCATCTTGTTTTTTCAGTTTTTCGGATTTTTCTGATAAACAACAGGATATGCCCTATGCGATGACACCAAACACATCCCTGTAGCATATCGGCATCTGGGAGATCAATTCGGGTCTTTTGAGGTCTACCCTAAAAATTAAATCAACCATAACTTTCAGTGTTGCCAGGCGAAAATCAAAAAACCTACAAAAAGTCATAAAGAGATATAAAATGTTTCACTGACTGTCACTCGTTTTTGCAAAATGGTAAAATTTAGAGTTTTGACATTTTGCGTTAAAAGTAAAAAAATACTTCAAATTCCGGGAAAATTTTTATACACGGCAACACTACGCAGCAAGACCTCCAACCCCGCTATACAGACCAACTCGCTCAGGTGTTGCTATCTTACCAAAAATCGACAATCAAAATCTGGCAAAATCCATCCCCTTCTTTGAGAGCAAATCACCGGTCGGCCATCTTGGTTTTTCAGATTTTCGAGATTTTCTGGTAAACTACAGAATATGCCCTGTGCGATGACACCAAACACATCCCTTCAGCATATTGGCATCTGGGAGATCAATTCGGGTCAAGTGGGGTCTAAAACCACTCCAACTTTGAAACACTACTACGCGGCCGCCATTTTGTTTTTTCAACTTTTTTAACTATTTTAGTAAATCATCTAAGCAGTACTACAGATTCCCAAAATTTGAACCCAATCGGCCGGAAAACAAAAGAGATACGATAGGCAACCTTGGCCGCCATCTTGTTTTTTTGAAAAGTCGGAATTTTCCCGGGGTCACCCTGCCATCTTGAACACTTTTCTCATATATGACTTGTCTCCAAAACGACTCCTTCTGGGAGAACAATTATGTCAATGAGTCAGTCAGTGAGTGAGTGAGTGGTAGTCGAGCTTTATATATTATAGACTAGATGTCGCGCGGTGCGCGAGGCCGCAAGCGGCCACGCGTGTCTCTGTGCGGTTCGATTGTGACAGAAAAATAAAGTCTACTTTTTGGGCGGCCATCTTGTTTTAGCAGTTTTAAGTAGAAAAATAATAAAATATTTTTGTGATATATTACTTTTCATGGCAACACTGTTTACTGAGACCCACAATCTCTCCATACAAGTCAACTTTCCAAAGTGTTGCCAACTGGCTAAAAAATGCCGATTCAGATTAAGAAAATTGAAATTTTTCAGTAAAACAAAAATTACGGGGCGGCCATCTTTTTTTTTCTATTTTTCGGGATTTTCTAGTAAACTGCAGGATATACCCTATGCTATGACACCAAACACATCCCTGTAGCATATCGGCATCTGGGAGATCAATTCGGGTCTTTTGAGGTCTACCCTAAAAATTAAATCAACCATAACTTTCAGTGTTGCCAGGCGAAAATCAAAAAACCTACAAAAAGTCATAAAGAGGGATAAAATGTTTCACTGACTGTCACTTTTTTTTGCAAAATGGTAAAATTTAGAGTTTTGACATTTTGCGTTAAAAGTAAAAAAATACGTTAAATTCCGTGAAAATTCTTAAACACGGCAACACTACATAGCAAGACCTCTAACCCCGCTATACAGACCAACTCGCTCAGGTGTTGCCATCTTGCTGAAAATCGACAATCAAAATGTGGTAAAATTAATACTTTTCTTTGGGAGCAAATCACCGGTCGGCCATCTTGGTTTTTCAGATTTTCGGGATTTTCTGGTAAACTACAGGATATGACCTATGTGATGACACCAAACACATCCCTGTAGCATATTGGCATCTGATAGATCAATTCGGGTCAAGTGGGGTCTAAAACCACTCCAACTTTGAAACACTACTACGCGGCCGCCATTTTGTTTTTTGATTTTTTTAAATTATTTTCGTAAATCATCTAAAAAGTTAAACCGATTCTAAAAATTTGAACCGAATCGGCCAGAAAACAAAAGAGATACGATAGGCAAGCCTGGCCGCCATTTTGTTTTTTTAAAAAGTCGGAATTTTCCCGGGGTCACTTTGCCATCTTGCACACTTTTCTCATATATGACTTGCCTCCAAAACGACTCCTTCTGGGAGAACAATTATGTCAATCAGTGAGTGAGTGGTAGTCGAGCTTTATATATTATAAATAAATAAATAAATATAAATAGAAAATATGACCGTATGTTACTGTATACGGATAACTTCAACGTTTATGAACCAGTTTTGATGATTCTTTTTTTGTTAGAAAGGAGATATCCCAAGGGTCGGTGCCATGATAAGGAAACCAGGTTCTGATGATGGCATCCTAAAGAAATCGAGGGGAACCTTCGAAAAAAAATATGCTTTTTTTTTAGTTTATTGTTGGGTCATTCTTTTTTTGTTTATTACCATCTTTATTATTATTCGTAGTTTTACCGGCAATATAAATATACATTTTGTGTACCTACATTTCAACTGTCTACGTATCACGGTTCTTGAGATACAGCTCCCTGATAGACTGACAGACATACAGTGGATGCAAAAGAAATGTAAACTCTATCTGTCTGAAGGTGAGTTTTTTGCTGACTACATTACGTTTATAATTGCGATCGAACTTGACTACCACCAAAGCAAGAAAGAGCACTCTTAAATCTGACGCAAATAGGCCGCGGCCTATGAAAGGCAATGTCTTTATTATATGGAATATACAGCCTATACGTTTGGCATACATGGCCTAAGAGCATTGATAGCCCGGACGGTTAAAGAGCCGGCCGAAAATCAGTGAGGCTCGGGTTCGAATCCTGGCATGTACCAATGAGTTTTTCAAAACTTACGTACATATTTATCACTAGCTCGACGGTGAAGGAAAACATCGTGAGGAAACCCGCAGGTCTCAGAATTAATTCTGAAACATGTGTAACCAGACCCGGTCCGGCGATGGGCTCACCACCTATCACGTTTAGGGGTCCAATGTATCTCGTGAAATGTGGGTATATCCAGTAATGGAATACCTCTGCCTAACCCCTCGGGGATGAAAGGCGTGAGATTATTTATTTTATTTTATACATGGCCTAAGTGGTCTACATGACATAAAGGTTTGGCCTAAATGGCCTATACGTCCTATTGACGAATTCGAGTCCCGCTAGCCCCATCAGGAATAAGGCGTGTATAGTTTCTATTCAAAAGTTAAAGTTACACTGTAATTAGCCTCTTTCAAAATAACTACGGCCAAAGTAATTCAAGGTCTTTAATTGAAATGTTTAAATTAAATAAGTTGTCGCTTGTACCTTTTGGGGAGGAGTTTGAAGTTACTTAGTTATTTATACCTAATACCTTTTGTTCTCGTTACGGCTAAACCAAAGAGGCATTATACAGGGTGTCCCACGCCCATGCCACACGGAGGGAAAGTACATTAGATATTGAAGATAGGATATTTTACTGAAAGAAGACATCATTTTATTTTTAACTAGCGACCCGCCCCGGCTTCGCACGGGTGCAATGCTAACACTAAATCCTTCTTCTTGAATCACTCTATCGATTAAAAAAAAACGCATCAAAATCCGTTGCGTAATTTTAAAGATTTAAGCATACAAAGGGACATAAGGACAGGGATATAGGGACAGAGAAAGCGACTTTGTTTTATACTAAGTAGAAATGTATTCACAAATTTTTGTAAAAGCGCTGGCCTCAACCAGGAATCGAACACTATATTTAATGTACTTTCCAGTTTCCCTCCGTGTCCATGGGCGTGGGACATGTTGTATACACAAGCGAAAAATATAGCAATATTTATAGGTGATTGTTGTTCCCAATCTGACATAATATGGTATAAGAATCTATGCATAGCCAAACTATTATTCGTTGAGAACCGATAACTACAGAACTATGATCTACAAGCTACAAGTTTTACTCGAGCGAAGCCGGATTATCATCTAGTATTTTATAAATTCATAACTTAATAATAACAATATTTTATTGATCAAAACATGGTAGGTATGGTGTTAAATATTACTAAAATAAATATATTTTTTTTTCTCATTCTATCCATTTCGGTTATTTTTGGTATTATTTTAGTTGAACAGGTGATACGATCAACTAATACAATCTATTATTAAAATTGATTGGCCAACATGTCTTACCAGTTACCATAGCGGCATGCAAAATTTACACTAAAAAAACCGGCCAAGTGCGAGTCGGACTCGCGCACCGAGGGTTCCGTACAACCTTGCAAATTTATGGTTTTCGTAATTTTTCCTTTATCTATGCTATAAGACGTTGCTTCGTACCAAATTTCAAGATTCTGAGTTCACGGGAAGCACCCTGTAGGTTTTGATTCCCTTGCAAGTGTCGAAAATTTGCGGCATAAACGGCTGTATCTTTTGATTGCGTTGGCTTAGAAGTTTGATTTTTTCACAGCTTCAAGGGACAGTAGACCTGAGTAATTGATATAAATTTCAGCTTCATACCTCCACGCGTTCCTGAGAAAAAGGGTCTTGACAGACGGACGGACGGACGGACAGACGGACAACAAAGTGATCCTATAAGGGTTCCGTTTTTTCCTTTTGAGGTACGGAACCCTAAAAATGAATTAAACAGCAATTTAATATTCTGACATGTTGGATATTTTTATTAAAATGTAAGTAGGTATATAATTTGATTTTGACGAAGCCTGATGTGGATATTTTGCCTGTATTTTTTTTTTTAATATTGTATTCATTTTTTTTTCAATTTATTTGTAATTTGACATTTTCAGTAATAAAATGAGCTCTTCATTCAATTAAACAGCAATTATAAACAAATTAATTCAATCATTATGTAAAATTTAGAATGTCAAAATGAATGTTTGGTATTTTTAGTTACACTCTGTATAAAGATAGAGTTGTCAACATAATAATGTTTTCAGAGTTGGTTGGTCACAACGTCGGTCTGTTTTATGGACAGCAAAACTTTCGTAATAATACCACAGCTGTGGCACTTTGATTGAAGTCAGAATTATAAAGGCAGTCAGCTAAATATGACATTTTATAATAATAACAAAAGTATAGCAAAACCATCAAGATTGCTAATTATTAGGAAATAAAGATTATATAAATTTAGATGAAAAAAGATTGATTTTTAGATTGAAAAGATTCCTTTTGATCTTTCGATCAAAAGGATCAAGGACAAAATAAAATGATAATACAGATATAAATACTACAATAAAATAAATAATCGCCTTTTATACCCCAGGAGGTAGGCAGAGGTATTCCATTTCTGGAAAAACCCACTTTTCACGAGATATTCTTTAGACCCTCCTAAACCAATATATGTAATTCGAAATAAACAATGGTCGTTTTAAATTAAGTGCAAATGAGCATGCTTACTATTAACTATTGGTACTTATTTTATTTTTTAAACTCTCAAAATAGTCTTCTGCAGAGATAGTTAGAATCTTATCTGGCATTCTATTGGTCAAATGCTTGCTATGCAACGTCTAACATATGCAAAGTTCTGTGCTTAAGAGAAGCTTGAAGGCTTATTGATTCTTGCATCCGGGATTATAAACCTTATAGAGGTCAAGGTCAATTCTCGACACACTCCAGCTGTACGACACATTCCGGCGCCACCTTAAGTCACCGCAACATGATTTTAGACTTCGCCTACCTACTACACCATCTTTTAAAAAACCGGAAATTTTCTTGACACATTAAAATAAAAGTAGATATTTACTGTATAGTAATAAGGGCCGATTTTTCAATAGCTAGATAAACAGACAAATAACTATCTAACGAACAAAGTTAAGTGACTGTTTATCGGACGAATAACTGCTCGCCAATTTTTCAATCTTCTTTTATTCCACGGATAACTATCTGATCTATTATTTCAACTCTGGCAACTCAAACTTCGGAGAGGTGCAACAAATATATTGCTTAGACAAGTGTTAGAGCAGGACGTCTTTGATTTTCGGTTGCTTAGCGATGTTTGTTGACTTGTCTTGTCCATGTCTCTAGCAGTGAACTTTTCCGTTCAACGGTCTCGAGATATTATTTCTGCCTATTTTATTATGATAATAAATAATAAGCTCACGCCTTTTATCCCCAAGGGGGTCGGCAGAGGTATTGCATTTCTGGATAATACCCACTTTTCACGAGATATTCTTTGGAACCCTAAACGTGATTGGTGGTGAGCCCATCGCCGGACCGGGTCTGTTTTTACACATGCCTCCGAGTTAATTCTGAGACCTGCGGGTTTCCTCACGATGTTTTCCTTCAACGTCGAGCTAGTGATAAATATGTAGGTACAGGTACAGCTACAAATAGAGACTGCGAGAAACGAACAACAGTTTATGGAGGAGGAACATAAACTGAAAATTTTTCATTTGGCTAACGATGAGAGAAGAAAAGAAGAAATACTTCTAATAGCAAAAAAAAGTTAATTTATTTATGTGTGCCTGTCATAATGTTTTTAGATAGTTTTTTGTGTGTAGAAAAATAAAAACTTTATTTTCTATAGAAACATTTTTATTGTTATAAAAGTACCTACTGTCTAATTAAGGTCTTATATATTATGCAACTACATCTTGAAATATCAATTCTGCTGAACACATTACTTGCACATTAAATGACAAAAAGCCTATTGTGTTCCTAAATTCCTCTGCTGTATTTCCACCGGCCGACTGAATCCTAATGTGAGTGCCATCTATAGCAGAGATCACTCTAGGGAATCTGGATATTTTATCAAATTCTTCCTGAGACCTTTTGAAAATCACTAAAAGTTATGTAGAAACTCCCAGTGGCATAAAACCGTAGTGTAATTAGTAACTGTAGCATGGGTGGAATACACTGGTTCCTGAAACATAATAGCGCTTATTTTAGATTACTGCAACAATACAGTTTGTATGGGTAGGTACTAGGTAGGTATCCTTACACTTAAATCACTGACTGTTTAAGCAAACAAAAACTTACCTTTGTGTTTTGTGCTTGATTTTATCTTCTATCAGTGAAAGCAAACTTTGCACAGACTCTTTTAAAAGTCTGAATCGACGATGAAATTCTTCTGAATCCCACTCCGTATCAGGTATCGTATCAGGCCTTGATCTGACGATTCTTTCTTTTCTTTCACATGGATTTAAATATTCATTTACTATGGCCTCTTCTTCGATAGCCAGGTCACCAATACTATCGAAAATATCCATAATAAATTATGATATCTAATTTATCACTTCTTTCAAACGCAAGAAATAACCTCAAACCAAGTTTACTTTATAAAAACGTACGTCAACGTCAAACTATTCCGTCGAATAAGCGGCTATCTGGCGATGAAAGCGGCAAATAGTAAATCTATTTGCCGCTTTCATCGCCAGATAGCCGTAGTTAGTGGTAGTTCCTCAGGTAGTGGAGTTATTCGAAAAATAAGTCCTATCCGACTATTGAAAAATTCAATATTTTGCTACCTGTCGAATAAACCCTATCTGTCTGTTTATCTAGCTATTGAAAAATCGGCCCTAAAAAATAAAAGTCGTTTAACAAGACAACTACACAAGGGTGTTGGGAATGTGCGAGTCGGTAGAGGGCGACCTAGGCGTACCTACATCGACCCGGAGTGCGATTTTTGAATCTCACTGGTGATATCAAAATCACCGGTGACTAAAATGATCACAGATGACTTTTATGTCACCATTTTCCAAAAGCCGTATTTTTGAAAGTCACACGCTGTTTTCAATAAATCGTCGCTATCACAAAATATCAAAATCGAGCCCCGCTGCTAATTCTTCCGAAAAACATACTTTGGCACTTTTGGAAGATGTCACATACGTCAACTGACAAAAACAATCGCATGGTGATTTCAATTACGAGTGGGTGGGGGCACCTGTAAATCGATATCATAGGTATGACAAATGTAAGTCACCGATGAGTTTCAAAAATACGAACTTTCGGAAGTCACTCACATCGGTGAGAATTAGTCACTTGGTGAGATTCAAAAATGGACCCCCGATCGGCGATCTCGGCTCAGGCGGAACGTGACTTTTTTGTGCGTGCAGCAGGCGTTCATCGATTTAACAGACGTTATCACGTTAAAAAAAAATAAACATCATATTTCTATTTATATATATATATAATATATATATATAATATAATCTCACGCCTTTTTATCCCCGAGGGGGTAGGCAGAGGTATTCCATTACTGGATATACCCACATTTCACGAGATATATTGGACCCCTAAACGTGATAGGTGGTGAGCCTATCGCCGGACCGGGTCTGTTTACACATGTCTCAGAATTAATTCTGAGACCTGCGGGTTTCCTCACGATGTTTTCCTTCACCGTCGAGCTAGTGATAAATATGTACGTAAGTTTTTGAAAAACTCATTGGTACATGCCAGGATTTGAACCCGAGCCTCACTGATTTTCGGCCGGCTCTTTAACCGTCAGGGCTAATATTTCTATTTATAAAAATATAAATAGGTTTAAAGATACTTTATTCTCATTTAAGACACTGTCACTTACATGAGAAAAGGTACATAATAAAAAATATTTACATATTAATCGTTTGCACTGCACATAATCACAAAAACCTTCTAAACCGCCTTTCTAGAACAACACCGTCTAGGTACTCTTTGAAACTGACAGGAAGTGCTCAGCTCAGCATAAATAAAAAATATATCCTATTTTTGATAAAAAAATAATATTAAGCATGTACTTACTTATTTATAATCTATATTGCGTAGAACACGTCAAAACATCCTGTGGAGTGTCAAAGGTCGCTGCGTCCGGCGATACATTGTGTAGTAGCCTTAACCACGTAGCGCCACTAGTGATTTGTAAAGGGGTCGAGGTCACTCGCCACGCCCGCCCCGAGACCTCAAGAGGCATAGAGTAGTCAAGACTCTTAGTCTGCTACTTTTTAGAAACCTACCTTACTCATTCTTAATGGACTTTATATGAAGTTTCTTGATTCGACGTACAGGTAGGTAGGATATACAGGATGTCCCAGAAGTCAACGATAAGCCGAAAACCAGCGATAAGCCTAGTCATGAGGGTAATCAGAAAAATATAAAAAAAAATCTATGTTCTTTTTTCAAAATGTTATGAAGGTTTAAAAAAAATCCTAAAAAACGGACACCCTGTAATGAACTTTCTTTTACCGTGACTGTAAATATTTACTTTTTTAATATTTTTTTTCTGTAATGCTATAACGAATAGCCGTGCTACAATTTACAATAAAAAACAAAATGACATAACTGCCTCATTTTTAAGTAAAAAGTTAAATTTGTTTCCAACATTGAATTCTAAATAATTTCATCAACCAACTTAAACCAGCTGTACTGTAAAAAAAATGTATGGCTACTATTTTGGCAAGTATACTTAAAAGTTGACGCATTTAGTCTAAATTCTAAAATGGTATAACACATGCTAGGTTTTGTTATAGTTGAGGCATGAAAATTTTTTTTCTCGATGAATCCGGATTCTATGCCAATCTAATTTAATGAGGTGAAATGTTGGTAACGCAACCTTCTTAGGTAAATCCAGGTTAAAATCTTTTTGAATGGAGACGGACTCATAATTTTGAAAAGAGAACCTAACAGGGATTTTTTATTCGTACATCTTTTGTTTATGTCATTTGTTTGATGGCTTTGATTTAAATCCATCTGTCCCAGAAGTAAAGATTCTGGAGTCTGTTGCTTTGATGTTAGATTGTATTTGCGTGTAATTACGAGTTCGTAACGTGAAGTTATCATGCCAAATATATATACCGTACAGAAGTACGCCAACATGCATCTTATTTACGGAGAATGCTTATGTAACGCCAATGCTGCAGCTAGGGTGTATCGCGAGAGATACCCAAACTTAGAGCGTCATCCTGATTACCGAGTTTTTATTAATCTGCATCGATCATTATCCGAAGGTCGATTCCCTGATCATATGGCTGGTGAAGGAAGGCCCCTCTTGCCCTACGAGGACGAAGTCATGCAAGCTGTGGAAGAAGATCCAAGTATATCCGTACGTGGAATTGAGGAAAGCCTTGGAGTACCTAAAAGCAGTGCACATCGTATTCTGAAAAAAAAAACCGTCTGCATCCATTCCATGTAAAGTCAGCAAAGTTGTTAGTGTTACATGGCCAAAAATTAAGATTCACTTTTCTCTTAAAGCCTTAAATGTATTTATAGTATTTTTTTGGTAAATTTTTTTTTGGTTTTTATAGGGATCAAAGATACCTTTCGAAATAAACATTAATCAATAATATTTATTTATAAGACTTCCCCAGAAAAATGAATTCTTAGTTACTGGCCATGTAACCCTAACAACTTTGTTGACTGTACAACGAGTACAATCTTTACTTCCCCGAGACTACCCAGAGAGAGTGCGATTTTGTCAAATGATTTTGCAAAAACACACTGAAGATCCCCAGTTTTTTGAAACGATTCTATGGTCCGACGAAGCAACGTTTAAAAAGGACGGTTACATGAACTTACACAATTTACACGAATGGCACGTGGAAAATCCTCACCTAATACGTGAAGATCATTCACAGTACCGTTTTAAAGTAAATATGTGGACAGGCATTTTAAACGGTACAGTTATTGGTCCGATTGAGCTGCCAGAGACCATAAATGGACATGTTTATTTAGATTTCCTACAAAATCAACTACCCGATTTATAAAAATATTACACAAACTTATTTTAAGTATCATTACTTTAAAGGAGGGTTAAGAAAGAGGATAAAAAGGCTTAGTCCAGGTCAGCTGCAGACTTAAGGTTGCGTTACCAACATTTCACCTCATTAAATTAGATTGGCATAGAATCCGGATTCATCGAGAAAAAAAATTTTCATGCCTCAACTATAACAAAACCTAGCATGTGTTATACCATTTTAGAATTTAGACTAAATGCGTCAACTTTTAAGTATACTTGCCAAAATAGTAGCCATACATTTTTTTTACAGTACAGCTGGTTTAAGTTGGTTGATGAAATTATTTAGAATTCAATGTTGGAAACAAATTTAACTTTTTACTTAAAAATGAGGCAGTTATGTAATTTTTTTTATTGTAAATTGTAGCACAGCTATTCATTATAGCATTACAGAAAAAAAATATTTAAAAAGTAAATATTTACAGTCACGGTAAAAGAAAGTTCATTACAGGGTGTCCGTTTTTTAGGATTTTTTTTAAACCTTCATAACATTTTGAAAAAAGAACATAGATTTTTTTTTATATTTTTCTGATTACCCTCATGACTAGGCCTATCGCTGGTTTCCGGCTTATCGTTGACTTCTGGGACATCCTGTATATAAACCGTTAAATAAGACGGTAATAAAAAAAATCCGTAAATTAACCGGTAATAATAAAAACCGGTCAATTAACCGGTAATTGCTATAAAACCGGTCAATTAACCGGTAATTGATATAAAACCGGTAAATTAACCGGTAATTGATATAAAACCGCGCAATTAACCGGTTATTATATATAAAAATCGGCCAAGTACTAGTCACCTCGCGCACGGAGGGTTTTGTATATTTTTTAAAAGTCAATCAGTGAATCAGTGAATGTTTGACACTTTATTTGCTTGAACAATACAAAATATACACAAAAAAAACAGCTAACAAATCAGTAAAGAAACTAGAAGATGGTCGTGTAAAGCGTATTGTGCAAGCAAACAGAACACAGAGACATCTCTCATTTAGAGTTTCAATTAAAAGTTGAACTGAGTAGACGTCCAGAAACTTTAAGGGAGGGACTTTTTGGCGGGAATCCGTAGAGGGACGCCATGTTTTTCATATAAATTTCGTGTTTTGACTCATATCAGTGATAATATTATGTGGCAAGTGTCCGTGAAAGTGTGCTGGGAATGGGAAATTCGATAAAATGCAAGAGATGGACATTTTTGGATTCCCTCCAGAAGTCTTCAGTAAGAGTGCTATCATTTTACTGTTGATAACCAAGGGAGGGATGTAAAAAGTGTTGAAGACACTGAATTCGTGTGCATAGTCTCTGAAGCAGAGTCATATAACTAAGATTGAAGTAAAGACTTGATAACTAAATTACTTGACATTGGCAAAATTCTAAATGCGAAAAAAAATACACATAATGAAACGCTCCTCGCTCTTCTTTTCAACCGACTTCAAAAAAGAGGAGGTTATCAATTAGACTGTATTTTTTTTTATGTTTGTTACCTCAGAACTTTCGACTGTATGTACCGGTTTTGATTTTTTTGCTTTCCGTGTGAGCCCATTTCAATTTGGTCCAGTTCTGGCAATGTCATCTATGAGAAAACCATATAAGTTGAAGTCGGTATTTTACTCTACAGAGTTCTCTGTTATTGTGTCACCGTAACATGTTTGAAAATAATCCTATCATACATTTTTAATGGGAGAAAGTCCCAACGTGAGGGTTTGGGTCATGGAGGGTCAGTGAGGTCGTTCCTATTTAAAGAGGGGTTGATCCCTCTAATCAGGATAAAAAGTTGGGATTACAAAAATTGTTTTTGAAAATAAATTCGTGGATGAAAAAAGATGATTTGTTTTGACGACCTAGACTTACTTAATACTTATATCGCCCAGATCGTTGATGTGTTGAAGAAAAGCCAAATAAAGAGTACCCGAAATCGACGAGCATGCACGAGAGGGCAGTTTGTTGTTTCTGCTTAGAGGAATCATACGAGCCTAAACTCGAGGGGTTTGCGAGAAGTCATAGAAGAGTTGCGACATCCACCTCCTGGCTCCATCATCAGATCAGATCGGTGGTCCCATAATATTGCATTGCCACCGAACTTACATAAGTATACCAAATTTCAGCTCAATTGGTTAAATATATCTGCTTCAAAATTGAGTTGCAAGATTCCACCCGAACATACATAGTATATATTATATACTATGTATGTTCGGGTACCAAGTACCAAGATTCCACCCGTTTGCTGCTTTCTGCTTCAAAAAGTTGCAAGATTCCACCCGAACATACACATAGTATATATTATATAACCAATACTTACATACATACATACATTGCAAGTTAAATAAAAGCTTTTAAATAAGTTGAGTAGGTGTAAAGCAGAATCATCCTCAATGAATACCTAATTCTCCACCTTCACACCGCTTTACACTAATGTGAAAGTAAGGATTTTACTTTCTTGACATACACACTGATGTGCCGGTTAATCATCATCACTATCACTACATAGTATAAAACAAAGTCGCTTTCTCTGTCCCAACATCCCTATGTATGCTCAAATCTTTAAAACTACGCAACGGATTTTGATGCGGTTTTTTTAATAGATAGAGTGATTCAAGAGGAAGGTTTTAGTGCACCCGTGCGAAGCCGCGGGTCGCTAGTAATAAAAATATGACAGTTAGGAAATCGTTTGTCTGTCTAACATATTGGTAGTAAGGGATATTAATTTCCTTTCCTTCACACTGATGTGACAGAATAATGTGAAAGTAAATCTGGCGCGATTATTTCTTGAGATGCACCGAAATTCGTTTCACATTCGGTAAAACCGAAGTTCGGCAGGTTTTACTGAATTTCAGCTTCTGCCGAATATCGGTAAAAAATACCGAACTTCGGTTTTACCGAATGTGAAACGAATGTTCGGTAGTTTAATATAAAATCCAAATTATACTAAGTGACACACAATTTCTGCACTAAGATACTTCTCAAGTTTTACAAGTAAAAAAAATTGATACTAGCTGATGCCCGCCACTCCGTCCGTCTGGATTTTACGTTTTATCCAATGACTCCTAACCGCCAGGAATTTTTTTTTTAGGATATTAGCAATTTAGCAGTAGTAGTCCTACTTGCTCAATTTTATCAAAATCGGTTCAGTAGTTTACTAGAGAAAAGGGAAGCGGTAATTAAAACATTTCGTAACGAGTCGTCCCTGTCCGGCATAGCGCGTAATCTTACCGAAGTTCGTCTTCGGCAGATTTTTGAACCGAACATTCGGCAGAACCCACATTCGGTGCATCTCTAATTATTTCTAAGATTCACCCAAAGGGAATCATTCTATTCGTAACTGTGCCACAGTCGTATTTCCGCGAAATTGTAATTGAACATACCGACATAACATATTGGACTGGACTTAGTCAGACACACCTCGTAGTAATTAATCTAAGTGATGTTGTAGTATTCCCAAATGCAAGTATAGGTAATGGAGTGGTATAATCTGACTAATCTATAATTAGAGGAATTATAAGATACTAGCTACCAGCCCCGACTTCGCACGGGTGCAATGCTTATACTAAAACCTTCCTCTTGAATCACTTCATCTATTAAAAAAAACCGCATCAAAATCCGTTGCGTACTTTTAAAGATTTAAGTATACATAGGCACATAGGGATATAAGGACAGAGAAAGCGACTTTTCGGTTTTATACTATGTAGTGATAGTGATAATATAAATAAGAGATATTGTAAGAGCAGTCGGTTAAGGAGCCAGAATAAGTGAGGCTCGGGTTCGAATCCTGGCATGTACCAATGAGTTTTTCAAAACTTACGTAGGTACATATTCATCACTAGCTCGACGGTGAAGAAACCCTCAGGTACCAATTAATTCTGAGCCACGTGTAAGACACGGTCTGGCGATGGGCTCACCATCTATCACGTATAGGGCTCTAATATACTCGTGAAAAGTGGGTATTTCCAGAAATGGAATACTTGACTACCCCATCGGGGATAAAAGGCGTTGGTTTTTTTTTCGCGGGTCATAAGTTTGAGAACCCTAGCAGTAGGCCTTCCGCGGCTAATTGTTCATCTCGCTCTACTCTATCGCCGTATCCTTCACTGAATCTCATTATATCATGCAAGGGAATACTTTGAAAGCCATCGATAACTTCGTTCGATATAACTCGATAAATTCACGCCTAAGAGTCTCGGCGGGGATCATAAATGAATTTTCTGGAATTTTCTATCTTCACACTCTTTTGACCTTTCTGAAGATAATGAGGATGAATTTTATTTTGTCAATTACTTTACAGGTCCAATAAAAATTGGGTGTTTTTAGCAGTCAAAGATATTATACTGGATGATTTTTTTATCGTCTGGAAACAAATATGACGTATAAGGTATCTAGAGCCGAAGTTATACACGAGATAATTTGTTATTATCTCGTGTAATATAAATAATTATATTCATGTTAAATGTAGTTTACAAAATCTAGAAAACTACGCACACTACTATGTAGCAGCTGGCGATTGTAGGTAGATTGCGCATGACGTATTTCTTTTAAAATACTACTAGCGACCCGCCCCGGCTTCGCACGGGTGCAATGCTGAATTTTCTTTGCTATAAACCATCCCTGGACCCACTCGAACCCACACAAAAAGTTTCATCAAAATCGGTCCGGCCGTTCTCGAGTTAAATCGTCACGAAGGAAAACCCGACTTATTTTTATATACGCAAGCAGAACACGGCCAAACCTCAAAAGATATTAGTGAATTATTTGCAAAACATTTTAAAGTTGAACCAATGATGAATGATGCTGACGGTCACTCCACTAGGTGCAGGGTGATGGAAGGACAGAGTAGATTATGCTTTACTCCTGAGGATATTTTTAAAGTAGTAATTAATATGACTAAAGGCAAGTCGCCTGGATTTGATGGGCTGAGCTGTGTTGAGCATATACGTCATGCGAGTGGGTTGGTATTTGATGCCTTGGCGCAACTTTTTAACGTGTGCCTGCGCGAATCTTATCTGCCGAGGGAGTTGATGCGAACTGTGGTAGTGCCTGTCCCTAAAAACAAGACAGGTGATATGTCCCGTATTAGCAACTATAGGCCTATTTCACTTGGTACTATAATAGGTAAAATATTTGAACGACTGCTGCAACCTGTACTGGCCGGTAGTATAAAGATAGATGATGCTCAGTTTGGTTTTCGTCCGGGACTTGCGACGGATTCAGCCATCTTCAGTCTTAAACATACAGTGAGATATTATACTGACCGACATACGTCAGTTTATGCATGCTTTCTGGACCTTAGCAGGGCTTTTGACCTGGTAAATTATAATTTACTTTAGCAGAAGCTCTCTAGAGCTGGAGTGCATGCTGACGTCGTGAATGTGTTGCAGTTCTGGTACGAGAACCAAATTAACAACGTGAGATGGGGTGACACCCACTCTAACGATTATAGGTTAGATTGTGGAGTGCGCCAGGGTGGTTTGACCTCTCCGGATCTATTTAACCTCTTTATAAACGATCTCATTGTGGAGCTGAGAGGCACCAGAATCGGATGCCACATAGGTGGTCTATGTGTCAATAACATAAGTTATGCAGACGATATGGTGCTTCTCAGCCCCTCAATACACGGTCTTCGGAAACTATTGGCTGTATGCGAGCGCTATGCTGTAGTTCATGGTCTCAAATATAATACCAGTAAGTCGGAAATGTTAGTTTTCAAGTCAGGTAAAGGTCCGGAGAGGTTATTTCCTGTACATTTGAATGGATTGCCAGTGCAGGTTGTGAAGGAATTCAAATATCTGGGTCATATAGTTAATGAGAGGCTTCGTGATGACTCTGACATCGAACGTGAGCGGAGGGCCCTCTCCGTACGCTGCAATATGCTTGCGCGTCGCTTTGCTCGCTGCAGTGATGAGGTCAAGGTGACGCTCTTCAGGGCGTACTGCCAGAGCTTCTATACCTGTGCACTTTGGATGCAGTTTACTAAGCGCTCATATAACACCCTGAGAGTGCAATATAACGATGCCTTCCGCATTCTTTTAAAGCATCCGAGGTTCTGCAGTGCGTCCAGCATGTTTGCTGCGGGGAGGGTCCCTGACTTCTACGCGATAATAAGGTCACGCATAGCCTCCTTTTGGTCTCGCTTACGGTCATCGAAAAATGGCATACTGAGGATGATAGCTGACAGCTACAACTGTCCGTATTATAAGTACTGGCTTGGTGTGCATCGCGCCAAAAATTGTAAATAAGTAATGTTTTGTCATGTACCTATATTGCTCTAATTTATATTTATATTTTTATTTTGTTTATATGTAATGGGTCTATTGCCTGAATAAAAGAATTATTATTATTATAGTAGATTTCAAATATTTCAGTGTATAATAATTGACTGAATAATGTATGGTAAAAAAAAGTTTTATTTTTTTATGAAGTAACAATGCCAAATGAGTCTTTCACACTTACCAGTCACACCATATTTTATTCCAGACGGTAAAAAAAGACGTGTGGCACTCGGAGACTCCGCGGTAAACCTATTGCATAGCATTTTTATCAACTTATGCAATTATAATGCGCAGTAACGCCGATACAAGCAATGCCACCTAGAGGCGAGTTGCTGAACTAAAGGGACAAGCGTGATATTTCAAAAAAGTCATTAAAAGTTCTGCTATTCATCGATAGATGGCAAAACTACAAAGTATCACCGCTGTGCCGGTGGGAGTGGGGGGTATTAGGTTATTTTCGTTACGGAATTTCTGGATTCGGTCTCCACTCCAGCTATGCAGTAGCTTAAAAAATCAGATGGTATAAAGAAAGAGGCCGTCAAATGTAGGTAATTGACCTAATTTTATTTATTCGCAATGTTTGCATTTTCACCTAGTCGTATTTCAAGCGCAACTCTTGACAGATAGCTGTCTTTCTTTAATATTCGTTCGTATCATCTTCCGTCTTACAAATAAGTAGGTACCTATGCACATGTTGTAGTCACTAGTAGCGGATCAATTTTCTCATACTTTAATATCTTTGTTAGAAGCTCTGTCAGACTCCAGTTTATAGCCTGCGCAGACGACGGACTCTGTTCCCGGAGGACAAAGTCCCCCGAATCGTAAAAAAATATGTCAGTCTCTTTTTGTCCTGTAGGTACCGCCCCTCGGTGTCCGCAATTATTCGGGGGACTTTTTGTACGCCATACTTTTAATCCCTCGTGGGCGTTACTCGATACAGTTGTAAGCGTTCTATTTTGGCGGACAAAAAAATACGGGGACAAAAGTGTGTCGTCTGCGCAGGCTATTAGGTGTACCTAAATATTTGCCTACAGCGCGTGCCTACTCGACGGGTGCAATACCCGTGCGAAGCCGGGCGGGTCGCTAGTTAATGAGGTATATTATATCGCTAAATTTGACCTCATCTCTGGAGTAAAATAAACATTTTTAAATGTTTCAAATCATTATCAATTGATTATCAAAGCCTTTTATAATCCGGGTTTTTTATTTTTTCGACTACCTACCTTTTATGTTCAAACAATTTCTTTGACACACAAAATCCTATTCATTCGTACTCAAAATAGAGACCTTTTTCGTAACTCAATAAAAATTGCCTTTAGTATCGGCACAAAGGTTTAGAATTACTAAATACGGGGTAGGTGTGGGGGGTAACCCCCCCTGTAGGAGGGACAGAAGGGGGTCAGTTAGTGATGTTTCAATCGACATTGTACTTTTAACCTTTATATTATTACTAGCAGAGCGCTCGTAGCCTTGCGGTGCCAGTGTGTTTGTAACGATCACACTGGTTATCAAAGTTGGGTGCGGTCAGTCAGTGAATGGGTGACCGCCTAGTGGCGTTTATATCACGATCGCTTGAGTGTTTGGGAAGGCACGTTAAATTGTTGGTCCCGGTTTTCGTTGTGTTTATGCACAATGGAAGTCGTAAAGCCATGTCAGATACCCTTGGGTGGCTTGAAAAATTCTGACTGTTAAGTGGCCACTAGCTTAACACCGTCTCCCAATCCGCGGTGGGCTCGCGTGGGAGATTAAAGCCAGCTCGAGATTAGCTCAGCAGTGGGCTGTTACGGGTTGATGATGATGATGATGATGATGATTATATTACTACCGACCCGCCATCGCTTCGCTTCACTTCGGTTTCACCAGCGTAGTTCCCGTTCCCGTGAGAATACGGAAATAAAACATAACCTATTATACTCAAGAGTTTTTTAGCTTTCTATAGGTGAAAGAATTTTTAAAATCGGTCCAGTAGTTTTTGAGTTTATTCGTAACAAACATACAAAAATCTTTCCTCTTTAAAATATTAGTGTAGATGTAGATTATTGAAGATGTCGAAAGGCCTTTGAGTATTAAACCAACCGGAGACGCCACTGACAGGCGTTCCCCTCTGCCAAAAAAAAGTGTCGGTCAACGCGCATACCTGTTATATACAACTAGTTTCTTTGAGTTCACGGAGTGCTCGGATTGGTGAATGTATTTGTTTGCATCTAGTTCAAGCTAGTGTTTAATTGTTTTGTCAAAAAATGCGTTTGTTTTAACATTATTTGTGTTTGTTTCCTCGTCCCCGCGCAGAAATTGGCAGACTTTTTTGCAAAGAAACTAGTGCGCGTGACGTCTCCTGTTGGTTTAATACTCAAAGAGAAAGGCAAGGCCATCTAGGCGTCTACGCATCGATGTTGTCTGTGAAAGCATAAACTCATTGAAACCGGATTAGGACCCAAAACTTTCGGGACAGAGTGACAGATTTGTCCCACGATATTTACATCGAAACTTGTATTTATTTAAGCCATGTTCGCTTGTAACTCCAAAAGTGATGGACACATTTGACGCTGTATTACCCGACTCAAAGAATTAGCAAGCAAGAATTTTGTACTAGTCTTGGGTAGTTCGCGAACGACCTAGTTCGAAAGAGCGCTCTTTTAGGTGAACTAGTTCGTTCACAGTCTCTCTCATAATTCTTTTAAATATGTATTTTTCTGACGTCCGCTCTATTATTGAGTGGCGCTGCATGGCTAACCGACATTTTTTTTTTACTCTTGCCACTCTTACGCGAGCTTCTTATTAAATCTATTATTAAAATTTTTCGCAATTATAATAATATGAAAAACATTTCCTTAATGAACTATCTCCATATTATTATATAAAAAAATAAATAAAAAACGAACTAAATGAACGAACTAGTTCGCGGTAGGACGAACTAAATTGAGCGCTCCCTATGGCGAACTACTATTCCCAAGACAATTTTGTACGTGGGAGAGCTATGCTTCGGCACGCTTGGGCCGGCTCGACCGAGTGATACCACGGCATCACAGAAAACCAGCGTAAAGTAATGCATTGCATTTCGTTGAGTGAGTGAGGATACCGGAGGACCCAACCCCCCCCCCCCTCCCCTCGTCTCCCCTCCCCCCCCTACTCCCACCTCAAAGTTTTTAGTATGCAAGTAAAGATATTATATACCCCCTTTACATACGCTTATAGGATTAAGTGTAAGTATATTATTATGATAAACCTACGAGGCACTAAAAAAGCGGTAACTCAAGGGAATTTAGGTTTTCGTGTACCTACATTAGAATTTGTTGGACCAAATTTTGGAGTCCTAAACAAATATGGACTCTAGACTCGTACAATTAAATTTGCGTATCACTCGCTGTGTATCTTTAGGGGTCGGCAGAGTGTAAGTGAAGTACAAACAACCATTGAGTATTTAACTGCCTATAAAAATAACGTTTTGTGATCTGTCAAAACGAAAAAGTACTTATTATCTAAATATCTAGATACATTATAACAAAACTCTAACGAGGCCGTATCTGTACATAAAACATTTTTTTTACAATTTTAGCGGTATTGTATATAGCTGTTATCGATGGAGATACCATAAAACAATTTTTTTTTTATTTCTGTCTGTCAGGTGGTGCACGCATCACGCAAAAACTACTGGATGGATTTTAATTAGATTTGGTGTGAATATAACTGAGTAACCGAGTCAACATCGAGAGTACTTTTTACAGCGGGAAAAAGGTAAGTACTACTCCGAAACGATAACACCTAAAAACTTGAAATATGAAAATTTGTGCGGAAACAACCGCTGGGCGATATTACGAGCGGGTGCTCGTAATATAATATTTTACGTTTAGGTTCCGAGATAATGTAGTTACGATTAATTCGACATTGTCGAGCAGGTATGAATATAGAAAATTATAAATATAATCTTTCAGTCCTTCGCTACGTCGCTCCATCACTTCATTACTCCTTATTTATTTTATTATTCCTTTATATTATTCCTTTATTTATGCTTTATTTATGTTTTCATTATTATTATTATTTATTATCCTCAATTATGTGTGAATGTGTGTAAGTATTTTCTATTCTGGTTTAATTTATTTAATATATATTATTTATATATTTATTTATGTAATAGTATATAAGAGTATGTTCAATAATATATAGTGCACCGTCTACCCTAGTTCTAATCTCTCAGTTTCATCCATCCTAAGGTTGTCTTGAAGAGATCGCTAAAAGCGATAAGACCGCCCATTGTACTTAAGTTAATGTTGGTATCCATATTGTGTTGTTTTTGGTGTACAATAAAGAATTATTGTATTGTATTGTATTTTTTATAATCAGTAGGTAATAAGAAATAAAATGTGATACTATTGTTAATAGAGTAGGTTTTTTCAATGTATTTAGAATTAGAATTAGGTGACCTATTAAAATTATATTTATTTATTTATTTAACTTCATGTACCAAGAAAATGTACACATGGTGAACTTAATGCCTAAAGGCATTATCTACCAGTCAACCATCAGGCTAAGCAGAAATAATTTGGCGGAATTGGCCGCAAATAGTAAAAATAAATAATGAAACATAACATTACGGCAAATCCTTATACTTATATATGTTGATAAAATTAACTAATACATACTATATATCCTAATAAACATAAATAAAAAAATACTTACATAAAATAAACTAGAGATGATGACTTTCTTTCGAACAATAGGGTTGTCCTACCTAGTCAAATCAGTTACTTTTTACGATCTGTCAAAACGAAATTTTACTATGGAAAATGTACTGAAATAGCAAACCGTGACGTCATAGTTTGTAGTACTCAATTGCAGCACTTTTTTGATTGATTTATTATTTTTAAATTTGCTATAATTGTAAATTGAAAATCGAAATACATATTTTGAGGTGTTTTGGGATAATCTTTTTAATGTATTACTACTCGCTATTTAATTTCGATGCTGTCAACTACCCAATTTATGCCTCACCCGATAAAACGCACGAATTTTTCTTTTAAAAGAAAACTTGCATTGGTATTTCCTAATGCAAACGGGTATATTATAGGTAGGTAAGACGGTAGAAAAATAATCATGTATAATCCGATGAAAGTCCGTGATAAATTCAAGTTAATTATATATCTTACGTATAACCTGAGGCACCGTGGCCGCCATAACCAGTCTTATTTAACTTTCCGGGATCATAATTACGTTGTAATTCTACTCGATCCTTGGTAATTACCGGGAACTTAGGGAGAGCATTAATCTGAGACTCTGTAAACTAAGGCCCTTCTCTGATTACGACAGTGCGAGTCCACACTTCGCTAGTGCGAGTCAACACATAGCTAGTGCGTGTCCACTCTTTGCTAGTGCAAGTCCACACATCGCTAGTGTGAATCCACACATCACTAGTGCGAGTCAACACTTCGATAGTGCGAGTCTACACTTTTGCTAGTGCGAGTTCACACTTCGATAGTGCAAGTCCACTCATAAATAGTGCGAGTCCACTCATCGCTAGTGCGAATCTACACATAGCTAGTGCGAGTTATCACTTCGC
Source organism: Ethmia dodecea (assembly GCA_963855545.1). Lineage (NCBI taxonomy): Eukaryota > Metazoa > Arthropoda > Insecta > Lepidoptera > Depressariidae > Ethmia > Ethmia dodecea. The sequence goes on from OY979454.1 coordinate 13,390,637, forward strand.
TAGTACGAAAGCACACTTTGATAGTGCGAATCTACACATAGCTAATGAGAGTCATCACTTCGCTAGTACGAGTCCACACTTCGCTAGTGCAAGTCCACACATGGCTAGTGCGAGTCCACTCATAAATAGTGCGAGTCCACTCATCGATAGTGAGAGTCCACACTTCGCTAGTGCAAATCTACACATAGCTAATGCGAGTCATCACTTCGCTAGTGTAAGTCCACACTTCGCTAGTGCAAGTCCACACTTCGCTAGTACGAGACCATTTTTCGATAGTGCGAGTCCACACTCCGCTAGTGGGAGTCCACATTCAAAAGTATGTGCGATACTCCGCGGCAACTGGTCTCGGATTCTCGAGTAGGATAGTAGTCGTCTTTGCGTATCGTAATGAGATAAGGGCCTATGGCGTGAAAGAGTACATAGCCGTGTTGGAACTGAATCATCTTACGCAAGAGGCTCGGGTTCGATTCCCAGGGAGACAGCGGGGAGTAACTGTAGGGACCTACCCTATACCCTAGCCTTCACTCTCCGTCTGTCTGTCTATCAGTGGGCTGTATATCATGAACAGTAAAGTGACAGTTGAAATTTTCTGCCAACCTTTTACGGGCAAAGATGTAGGTACAGTCAACAAAGTTGTTAGGGTTACATGGCCAGTTACTAAGAATTCATTTTTCTGGGGAAGTCATAAATAAACCTTATTGATTAATGTGTATTTCGAAAGGTATCTTTGATCCCTATAATTTACCAAAAAATACTATAAATACATTTAAGGCTTTAAGAGCTTTACTTACTCAATCTGTGGTTAGCGATGCTGGTGACACAATTACTTACTATTAAGTTATTAACTAAGACAACATTGTGAACACTGTTTGTTAACCCAAATAAAAAAAAAAATTTTTGGCCATGTAACACTAACAACTATGTTGACTGTACTATCATTTTTATTCGACTTTCTCGAATTCGAAATGAGGGGTACTCAATTCGTCACTAAGGATTGTTTTCCTTATGTTAATCCATAACTCCGTCAAATCTGAAGCTATTTCTATTTTTTTTTTCGTTTAATAATGTATACCTACTTCAAGGTTGATCCCCTATAAATGTTTTGTAGAAATCTGATAAAGAACTTCAGGTGGAGAACGGAACTCCTCAACGAGGTTTAGTAACAGTTGTTAATGGATGTTGAACATGCTAAAATAGTCTTTTTAATGTTTTTTGTATTGCTGTTTCAAATTTTGGTTATTTTATTACTAACTTACATCTATCATCGATTCCGCCCAGTTACGTGTTGAAAAACATTACCTTTCGCTTAACAGTCAGGTGAAACATGAATAATGTAACGAATTTGTTACAGGCCGGTTAAAGAGCCGGCCGAAAATCAGTGAGGCTCGGATTTGAATCCTGGCATGTACCAATGAGTTTTTCAAAAACTTACGTACATATTTATCACTAGCTCGACGGTGAAAGAAAACATCGTGAGGAAACCCGCAGGTCTCAGAATTAATTCTGAGACATGTGTAAATAGACCCGGTCCGGCGATGGGCTCACCACCTATCGTTATGTTTAGGGGTCCAATGTATCTCGTGAAATGTGGGTATATCCAGTAATGGAATACCTCTGCCTACCCCTTCGGGGATAAAAGGCGAGAGATTATTTATTATTTTTAAAAATTACCTTTCGCTTAACAGTCAGATGAAACATGAATAATGTAACGTATTTGTAACAGGCCAAAGAATTTCATTGTAAAAGGTTTTTTTTTTCGTCCATACTTCGCTCTCAAAGACTATATCTTTTGAATTACCAAAACTGGAGATGATTTGTTAGAGGTTATTTGAGTTCAAGACAAGTCGGTTCAATCTTAATAGGAGCTACAAGAACCCTAGGTAACATGAACTACAGTAATTTAAGAGGTTATATGAATTTGAGGCCCTGGAATCTGCATGATAAAAAAAAAAACCAGACCGTGTGACCGTGCATGAAATATGTTTTGTGTTTTTTTACATAGTGTAGACAGTTAATGATTTACATTATAAAAACATATGTCTAGATTTTAATGAAATTTGGTGTGGAGATAACTGAATAATATCAAGGGTACTTTTTACCACAAGAAAATATCTCAAAGATTAAAGAGCCAGCCGAAAATCAGTGAGGCTTGGGTTCGAATCCTGGCATGTACTTATGAGTTTTTCAAAAACTTACGTACATAGGTAATGAAAAATGAAAAAATGCTTTAATTTTTCTCCCAAAAACAAAAATGTAACAAAGATAAGGCTAAGAAACTAGAGGATAGGTGGGAGACAGGAGCCCAAACTAGGATAACCTGTGCTATGGCACTCCTGGCTCCACCTCTTAGAAAGTACCAATACAATAACTTTTTTTTTTTTTTTTTTTTTTTTTTTTTTTTTGTAGTAATTAGGGAAAATATTCTATTTTACTAAATATAAATGCAATTATGGTATGTGACAGTTTGGTGGATGTGAGAGTGTCGGGAGTGTGAGTGTGTGTGGATGATTAGTGTGGGTGATTGTATGAAGGGTGTGTGCATATGGTATGGGGGTGTGTTTGTATATGTGTGGGGGAGAGGAAAAAAAAAGGGTTTTTATATGGGGGGAGAACATGGGGGTAAGTATTGAGGCATTACGACGGAGCCAATAATAGTTCTTCAGTTTTGTCATAGTCAAGCTTTTGAAGCCAATTAGAGACGACAAGCTTGGTATCCCTTCGTGATTTAGGGTAAATATTAGAAATTTTGTTAGCTATGTTATAGAGTCTGGCGCCTTGGTAGTCGAAAAATCTTTGGGCAAAAGATGAAGTAATAGGTCTAGCGACACAGACCTGATACTCACGTCTGGTTTGGGCACGAATATGATCAGGGGTATATATAATTTTTGCATGTTTACGGAGGATGGAGGAAAGAATAAATAACTGTCTGACTGTTAGGACTCCAGTCTCCTTGTAAAGGATAGAAGTAGGATACAGCCGAGGTTTCCTTAGGCAGACCTTCAAAATAAGCCTTTGGGATCTTTCCACGTGTAGGAAGTGAGACTTGGAGGAGCCACCCCAGACAGAAACACCATAGGACAGTATAGATTGGCACAAGGACAAATAAATAATATTTATCACTAGCTCGACGGTGAAGGAAAACATCGTGAGGAAACCCGCAGGTCTCAGAATTAATTCTGAGACATGTGTAAATAGACCCGGTCCGGCGATGGGCTCACCATCTATCACGTTTAGGGGTCCAATGTATCTCGTGAAATGTGGGTATATCCAGTAATGGAATACCTCTGCCTACCCCCTCGGGGATGAAATGCACGTGATATGTGGTGAGCCCATCGCCGGACCTGCTACAGCATTTACAGCATCCAACACCCATTCGACGCTATCGTCGAAACCGGATGACGTACGGCCTTCGACCGGATTTAATATAACCCGGACGACTCATTAATCTGAGTTATCGCAGAAAAAGGGTTCCAGCTTTTATTACAAGATAAATAAGGTCCGGACATCGGACCGCTTACGTTAACAATGTCGATGTTTAACTTTTTTCCGGCACTTGACGGATTTTAAACGAGTTCTTTGTCTGTGGTTTAATTAAATACATAATAATAAATTGTAGGACAAAATTCACACACGGATAATTATTTATATTTTATTTTATTTTGAAGGGAAAATCTAGAGCACATTTACAAATATAGGTAGATATATTAAGTTTTACAAGTTAATTATGAATGTGAATAATGACAATTACAGGTTTCGAAATGCTTAATTTTTTTTATATTTTTTTTTATTAGGATTGCCTTATATTTACTTATATTCTTTTTTATCTCAGGGCCGATTCACGCTTACTCTACTTAATATGGCTTGGCACATAGAAAATTTATTTTAAATGGCTCAGGCTGCAACAGAATAAATCTAAGTTGTATTTAATGCTAAGTAAGTTGAAAGTTGAGCATGATGTGATATTTATTTATAATTTGTACGATAAAAGCGAATATTGAAAATACGGTGGCTCACGATGTTTTTCTTCACCGTCGAGCTAGTGATGAATATGTACGTAAGTTATGAAAAACTTATTATTAGGTACATGCCAGGATTTGAAACCGATCCTCACTAAATATCATCATGAGAAGCGGGCTCTATAACCGTAAGGCTATCACTGTTTTTCAAAAAATGTTGTGATATTGTTGTTGACGGGCCTGTTGGCTCAGTTGGTAGTGACCCTGCCTTCTGAGTCGGAGGTCGCGGGTTCGATCCCCGCTCGAGGTCAACATTTGTGTGCATGAACATGTCTGTTGGCTTCGTGTCTGGGTGTTTAATATTTATTTAAGTATGTGTATCAGTTGTTTAGTACCCATAGTACAGGCTCTGTCTAGTTTGGGACTGAATAACCGTGTGTGAATTGTGTCCCACAATTTTTTATTGTTTATTATTATTATTATTCCTTGTCAAAGAAATGACTGACTGACTAACACACTGCCTGAACTATGACCGAAACCAAAATATGGAATGCGAGTCGCTCAGACTCACGACACAGTATGTAAGACGCCCTAACATTGAACATTATAATACCTACTTCCTAAAAGTAATGCATGCAAAACGAAACAAAATTCCCAATTTTTTATGCAAATTCACTAAACTCCGTCTTGCCGCGGCCATTTTGAATAATCTCATTATAGAATTTGCGAGAACTTCTCTGGCAAGCGTCAAATGATGTAATCTGAAAGTACATTTGATTAGCGTGGAATTATATTATTTTTTTAAAGGCTATTCTCACACTATGACGCACATTGCAGCGACTTGATGGAAAAAAAATATTTCAGCTCTGTGTGCTTCGGGTCTCTCATAGATGCGACAATACTGTACCTAACAGGCACAAAATTGTAATCAATACATAGTATAAAACAAAGTCGCTTTCTCTGTCCCTATGTCCCTATATACCTACTAGTATGTATGCTTAAATCTTTAAAACTACGCAACGGATTTTGATGCGGTTTTTTTAATAGATAGAGTGATTCAAGAGGAAGGTTTTAGTATTAGCATTGCACCCGTGCGAAGCCGGGGCGGGTCGCTAGTCTTAGAAATAAATATAAAATGGAGCAACACCTACCTATAGAAAAAGTAAAATAAAATCATTATTTTTTGGTGTTCTGCACGCTTCTACAACAAGATAGGTACACTTTATCTAAATACGTTTCAATAAGTAGACTTATAAATTCCTAACTTCCTACTTTGAATAAAACATTTTAACTTTGACCTAAAGCTGTTGTAGAGTTGCCAGCAAAAAAATTAAATCTCTAATATATATTGTATTGTAGACTTATTTATTCATTTATTGCACATTGTAATAATTCTAGTTCTAGTTAGGTTGTCTGGAGGAGATCGCTAAAAGCGATAAGACCGCCCATCGTGCTTTAGTTTATTAATATTAGTATCCATAGGTTTGTTTTTTGTGTACAATAAAGAGTTGTTGTATTGTAATAACACAAAAGTATGTACAGACCTTGTCAGGGTGTAGCAGTCTATTTAATATTAGGTAAATAGTTTTCATTCAGAAACTCTTCTATTTTATAGTAGCTTTTAGATAATATTAGTATATGTACCTATAGTAGCTTTTAAGTAAAGAAGCTTATTATAAACTAGTGGTTTTGTTCCCGTCGGAATATGGAAATAAAATATAGCCTATGTTACTCAGACATGTTCTAGCTTTCCATTAGTGAAATAATTTTTTTAATTGGTGCAGTAGTTTTTGAGTTTATTCGTAACAAACATACAAAAAAACAAATCTTTTCTCTTTATAATATAGTATGCTTTTGTGTAATGGGCTATCTTTAACCTTCACAAAGTAAATTTGACTAATATTGGCATTGTATAATAATAATAATGATAATAATATATGGATTAATTATGAAATGTTGACATTAACTTTACCATGTAAAGTATGTAATTTTATTTAATTGAAATTATTTAATTTCATAATAATATAAATTCAAATTTAAATTTAAATATAAATTCTATGGGCCTCGAGTCTGAAATAAAATGATTTTTATTTTATTTTATTTATTACGGTACTTAAAAGTTACATAATGCAAAGGAACTATCATAACGTATAATATAACTTTCCAACGTCGAGGTCACTAAAGCTACAATACGCCTTCCCCTGGTCATCTCCCGTTCCCTTCCCCCCCCCCCCAAAACTAAGTTCGGAGTAATTCATAACTTTTTATGGACTTTTGTTGTTAGTAGGTTCGAGATTTACAGTTAGTTGCACCGGTACTAATGACGCAGGGTAAAAGCCGTTATATTATAATTTTATTAGGTATACTAGTGGTATTATAATTTAAAGAGCAGCGATAGCCTTACGGTTAAAAGGCTGCTTCATATCACGATAATCAATGAGGCTCGGGTTCGACTCCTGGCATGTACCAATGAGATTTAAAAAAACTTACGTATCTACATATGTATCACTAGCTCGACGTTGAAGGAAAACATCATGAGGAAACCCGCAGGTCCTAGAATTAATTCTGAGACATGTGTAACAGACCCGGTCCGGCGATGGGATCACCACCTATCACGTTTAGTCGTAGACATAAATAGGTCTATGCGTTTAGTAAAAGAATATCTCGTGAAAAGTCAAGTGGGCATATCCAGAAATGGAATAAATCTGCCTACCCCCTCGGGGATACAAGGCGTTAGTTTTTTTTTTATTATTTTAATGATCTATGGTAACTAGATGAAAAAAAATATTTGGTCCCTCAGTTAGATTAGAAAAAAAAATTTTTTTCTTGTATAATATATAATCTCACGCCTTTTTCATCCCCGAGGGGGCAGGCAGAGGTATTCCATTACTGGATATACCCACATTTCACGAGATATATTGGACCCCTAAACATGATAGGTGGTGAGCCCATCGCCGGACCGGGTCTGTTTACATATTTTATGTCTCAGAATTAATTCTGGTTTCCTCACGATGGTTTACTTCACCGTCGAGCTAGTGATAAATGTACGTAAGTTTTTGAAAAACTCATTGGTACATGCCAGGATTCGAACCCAAGCCTCACTGATTTTCGGCTGGCTCTTTAACCATCCGGGCTATCACTGCTTCAAATTTTTTTTCTTTTGTCCGGCAAACAAAAAATAAAGACAATACAAAGCTTTGAAATTGCTCGTGAAGTCACGCCGTGCCACAAAATTACTTTGATTTAGGAGTAAAACACCCCACTCCTGAACTTTGATGCGATCAAAGAGATTAAAAGATAGTAGGGCATAGATTGGACAAAGCGAGGAAAATTTGAAGCCGAAAAGTTATTCCAAGTGAAATAAGTCTAGTACAATTTCGACCGAATGACAGCTCGCGTCCATACTAACTGACATGCGATATATTCTTAGTAAATTTTTATCTATTTAAATATTGACTCGCACCCGCTATTGTCAGATAGAATTTTATTATAGACCTTTTTCCACACGAATCCCTTCAAGCTTAAAAATACTGTTAAGGTGTGTACAGACTATGTAACATGTTGTATATTATGACATTCAGTGTCAATCACTTGTCACGAGATATTCTTTGGACCCCTAAATGTGATCGGTGGTGAGCCCATCGCTAGAGAGTGTGTGTTACATATACCTCAGAATTAATTCTGGGACCAGCGGGACTATCTGAAACATGTTACCTATAGGTATAAATATTTTTTATTTTGTAATCGACTTAATGAGATTTCGATGTTATACTCTTGTTCTTTACAGTAAATAGTGGAACTCTAGGTCTGTATAATACTAATATTTATTTATTTTAGTAAAACCAACAGCCATATTAAATAATATAGTAAAAAATATTAAAAACATATAGACCAATTACAGGTTTTCACAGATAGAAAACAAAAATATCTACTGAGACTGAAGACAGAAAGTTAACACACGCACAACAATAAAGTTATTATTAAAATTATTAGCATATTGTTAACTACTGTCTGTTTAAGACTGTATGTTTCAAAAATAAATAAATAAAAACAGTAGATATAGCATGTTATGTTACATAGTCTGTACGCACCCTTACAGTAAAAATACCTATAAATTTAGTAAAAAGGGTTCCGCTTATGTAGAGGTTCCAGAATAAATATTAGCCGGTCCATTTGCGAGCGAAGGGTCTGCGTTCGATTACCGGACAGCTACAAATATGTGTTTATAACATTATACTGGCTTAGCCACCCAATTCCGCCCGGGTAATAAGAGAATAACTATAAAGAATATTCAAATATTCATTCAAAGGTTGCTATTCTGATGTATCAGCTGTATAGCTGTATCATCAAAATACGTACAGTAGTTTCTGCGTAAAAGAGGAACATATATCCATACATCCATCCATACAAACTTTCGCGTTTATAATATTAGTAGGATTTGACCTCTCTCAGAAATAATTCTGGGACTTACGGGTTTCTTCACGATGTTTTCTTTCACCGTCGAGCTAGTGATAAAATATATGTGCCTCACTTCTTACCTTACAATCTCTTTCAATAGGATACCTAAATTAATTTTGCCAATGTAACAGAAAGTGATGACATGTGACATTTTTTTATGTCTCATTTTGAGAATGTCACATTGTAACTTCGCAGTGGCTTTTGTCGCGAAGACATTCGCGATCGTTGTAACCGACTTCAAAAAAAGGAGGAGTTTATCAATTCGACTGTATGATTTTTTTATGTATGTTGCCTCAGAACTTTCGACTTTGTGAACCGTTACTGTTATATACAGACTAAAAAGATATCGCTTGCAGGTGCACCACGGGAAAAAAATATTTCCTATGGTTCACCTTAGTCCACCTGGGTGGTCGATGGGTAAAAATAATTGCCCATGGTCCACCCAGGTGGACTCAATAGGTGGACCACGGGCAAGACCCGAATTATTTTTTGTTTGAAAGCTTGTGCATCCAGATAGGTCCCATTTTAATTTCTTCCAGCACTGAGAATGGCATCCGTAAGGAAACTCAAGTCTTAAATTTGCATTAAGTAAACTAGCGACCCGCCCCGGCTTCGCACGGGTGCAATGCTGAATTTTCTTTGCTATACACATTGCGGAGCCCTAGACCTTTCCAACGAATGCAAAACCATGGAAATCGGTTCGTCAGTTCTGGAGTTAAATCGTCAGGAAGGAAAACCCGACTTATTTTTATATAGTAGATAAATTAATCACGCCAACCGATTTCGATTATTCTTTTTTAACTGACTTCAAAAAGGAAGAGATTCTCAATTCGACTGTATTTTTGGTATTATTCTTCGAAGTCGGTTTTTTAAATTAAAAAAATATTAAATAAATAATCTCACGCCTTTTATCCCCCCCCGGGGGGTAGGCAGAGGTATTCCATTACCGGATATTTCCACTTTTCACTAGATACATTGGACTTAGGTGTCCAATAGGCTTTCAGTTTTTTACTCTCTAGATTTCTATGTTATAGGTATACAATTTAATGCAACGGTCCAGTGAAGACATTCGTCCCATCTACATAATAATGTTCGTATGAGCGTCAAACTCTCCGCTTCTAATTCCAATTCTCTCTTGTTACAGAATCAACCACATAGACCAAACAATGCGCAGACATGCCAATAAATCGCACTCAAACCTCACACCAAAAGATATCGCTGCTAAGACGATGAAGTTCCGGAGGCGGCCGCTAGATGGCGTTGTGCTCTATGTAGGACTGTAGTGTTATAGTTAGTGCGATAGTGTTGAGTGCGCACTTGAGATGCGCGACGGGTCAAAACCGGGCCCCAGCGGTGCCTCAACGTCGGGGTATGGACAGGATGATGATGGTAAGGCATTTTCATCTCTCCGGGCGGAAAGCGGCATATTTCGGCCCGTTGCGCTAAACGAAGTTGCCGCTTTCCGCCTCCGTCGAGCAGAAACAAAGCATACACACCTCAGGAAGTAAATAAGTAAGCTGAGATATTTATTATTTTACTTCCCTGTGTAATATACTATTTTTAACTGACTTCGAATAATTTTAACAAAAAAAAACGACTTCACATACTTAATGCAAATTTAAGACTTATATGGTTCTCTCATGGATTTTACTGTCAGAACTAGACCAAAAAACAGATCACACGGAAAGCACCAGCTTTCAGATAAAAAAAGAATCATTGAAATCGGTTCACCCAGTCGAAAGTTCTGAGGTAACAAACATAAAAAAACTTTCGAAAAAACCTCCTCCTTTTCAACCGACTTCAAAAAAGGGGGAGGTTATCAATTCGACTATGTTAATTACGTACTACGTATATACCTACTTTATGTATTACGTATGAATTATACTATGGGCATTAAATACGAACATAGTATAGTCGCACTATTTCCTAGACATTAAGACTATATTCAAAACAATTTAATTGAAAAACTAGAAAGAATTTACTGCATTCGCTAACCAACTTTGCATATTGAGTCCATGCCTTTTTAAAAGTATTCATAAAAGCGCTTTGGTGGAGCTGCAGAGGCGGATTCAGACATTAGTCGGGACCCCTTAGTGAAACCTAAATAAACAATGTTATGTACTGTACAAACTAAGGTGTACCCAAAACCGCCATGCATGAGTCCTTTGATGAATGTGGTTGGAGAGCGAGAAATCTGCTATATTTAAATTACAGTCTATTATATCTGACTAGCGGGTGACTGTAGCGTTGCCCACGCCAACATTTTTTTATTTCTGTGCCCGTGGAAATTTCGGAGAATGCATTCTCAGTGCTCTCTTACGTCATTTATGCAATATTTTATGGTTCTAGACCCAGCGGTTTGACTATGCGTTGATCTATCAGTCAGTCAGATAGTTTCCTCTACATCCATAAGTTCTAATGGCCAAAATAGCGTAATATACCTTGTTTACGTGGAAGTAGTTTACATTATTGTATTATGTAGTTTATGTAATAGTGTTTTGTATGTTATTTGCTTGTGCGGTGCAGATGCGCGCCCTGGGTGTCCACAGAATACCAGCGTCGCTGGCTCTGCGCTACTCGCGTCGAGCCACGACATTATGCTGAGTGGCCCCCTTTTGGTACCTAGTTTTTTAAGTTTTAAGTTATTTTGTAATATTTTAATTTTAATAGGTGCCAAATAAACACTTTTCTTTCTTTCTTTCTTTCTTTCTTTCTTTCTTTCTTTCTTTCTTTCTTTCTTTCTTTTATCCTTGTCGCTACATCTTTTTTCAAACCACACTTCTAACATAACCATACAATTTAAAATAATATAAATATAATACTCGTTCAACATTCTATATCACTGAGAGGATTATATTCCTATTACCTCTCTATGCACCAGTATATTTTATGGACCCAAAAAAAAACCCCCCGACGGTAAAACCGTCCGTCCCTGTTAAGCCCGAGAAACATTTCCCATCTGCTGGGAACTGCAATTTTATGCGTTAAAATTATGCAGAAACGAGCATACGTATTTCCATTTCGCCCTGGCCATAATACTTATTCCGGTATATTAAACGCATGTGTAGCTCGTAGCCTGTCGGTGTTTATGTAACGGTCAGAAGCTAAGCCAAAGCTGGGTGCGGTCCGTGATTGTAAATGTATTTTTGTTATTTTCTGTAGGTAATTGAAAATTACACTTAGAAAAGTCAATAGTCTAATAACAAGGCACTCATGTACCAAGAAAATGTACACATGGCGAACTTAATGCCTAAAGGCTATATCTATGGCTATGGCAAGGTCATCAAATATGACCTAAATTAAATATGGCAAAGTTTCGTTAAAAGCAAAAAAGGAAGATACGGTACCTACATTCATAGGCATCGTTGACATTTGAACTACATAGTGGGTGGGTTTTATTTTTTGTTTTAGCGCTATTTGTATACTTCATAAGCAAATTAAGTCATTTTATACGGTTTAACCGTTCAATTATGTGTTTCCTTCTCATTGACTTACTGTTAATACGCCAGCCCGTTTGAAACTGCGACGAATTACGTTCCCTGGACCTAATTTAAGCGGTGCACATGCAAGAAGCTAGTATCGCATCTTCCTTTTTAGGGTTCCGTACCTCAAAAGGAAAAAACGGAACCCTTATAGGATCACTTTGTTGTCCGTCTGTCCGTCCGTCTGTCAAGACCCTTTTTCTCAGGAACGCGTGGAGGTATGAAGCTGAAATTTATATCAATTACTCAGGTCTACTGTCCCTTGAAGCTGTGAAAAAATCAAACTTCTAAGCCAACGCAATCAAAAGATACAGCCGTTTATGCCGCAAATTTTCGACACTTGCAAGGGAATCAAAACCTACAGGGTGCTTCCCGTGAACTCAGAATCTTGAAATTTGGTACGAAGCAACGTCTTATAGCATAGATAAAGGAAAAATTACGAAAACCATAAATTTGCAAGGTTGTACGGAACCCTCGGTGCGCGAGTCCGACTCGCACTTGGACGGTTTTTTTGCTTTTATCTAAGTTGCAAAGTGATTAGTGACATCAATTCTTGCAAGTTTTCATTCTTATTATTTCCTTCCCATATCAAAACACGAGTCCTTAAACAATACATTACAATATATTACAATACATTACAATACATTACAATACATTACAATACATTACAATACATTACAATACATTACAATACATTATAATACATTACAATACATTACAATACATTACAATAAATTACAATACATTACAATACATTACAATACATTACAATACATTACAATACATTACATTACAATACAATACATTACAATAACTCTTTATTGTATTGTACACCAAAAACAACACAATTTGGATACCAACATTCACAAAAGTACAATGGGCGGTCTTATCGCTTTTAGCGATCTCTTCCAGACAACCTTAGGATGGATGAAACTGAGAGAATAAATTATCTCTTTTCTAAAGCTACATAATTTCGCAGAAACTAGGAAAGTAATATCTGTTCTTACCATTTCTTGCATAAAAATACAGATAGCAAAAGTCTGAAAATGAAATATATTTATTTAGCAAATACCTACATAATATAACTCAGGTGGAAACATGATACGAGCCTCGGCTTATTCGTGAGTGTATATTATTTCATATTTACCGCTAAGCTCTCTAAAGAAAACATTGTGAGCACCCGCAGGCTCCGAATATAATTTGAGGCATGTGTAAACATCACCCTTAACTGGCGATGGGCTCACTATCTGTCATATTTAGAAAGAAAGGAAATATTAGACACAACGTAATTAACGAAAACAATTGAAATAGCTGAACAAATAAATTTAAGAATTATTCCTATCAATTTGCGGATCTACAAATTAAAATAATGATTATTTAATGATAAAAGCAATAATTATTAAATTCATTCAAATTATCGTTATTATTATTATTAAATTCATTAAAATAAATGGTAACTCTTAGGTAGCTTCTCACACCTGCTACTAGATGACTCTATTTTAAATTTTGTATGTTATTTTATAACACATTTGCTCGTAAAAGGTCTCTTATTTCACCAATTTCAATATGGTATTGTATCTCATTACGCACAAGTGCGGTAATGTAATGTAAAACGCACGGTTTATCAAGATGCTCCGTCCATTAACGAACGGTACTTTTAAAAATCTTAGCAAAGAGTTTTTATGTCTTCTCAATATATTTTATTCCCGTATTCCTACGGGAATGGGAACTACGCGGGTGAAACCGTGCAGAACCGCTAGTATTAAATATATTTATTTTTTCTTGCAGGTTTTTTAATCCCAGAAGACAGCAGTTCGGAAGAGCTGGCGATACTCAAGACTTTGCTGCATTTTCCAGAAGAAGTGGCCCTCCGACTAACCGATAAGGAATACCAGTTGTTTTACCAAGTAAGTCCAGGTCTTTACTAGATCTACTAGGACCTAAACCATTTTTGTTAATCTTCTTTAACTGAAATACATTTATTCTTCATAATACTGCTGAGCTAAGGGTCTTTTCTCACACTGAGGAAGTATGGGCTATAATCTTTCACGTGATCCTACCACGGATTGGACGATGTTGTTAGGCTATTGGCCGTTAGCAAGCTGAAGTGGTGGTGGTCTGGCCATATCTCGCGAAGAACTGACAACAGATGCGGGATGCATCGTGCTGAAGACAGGGCGCTATGGCGCTCATTAGAAGAGGCCTAAGTTCAGCATTGGACTAATATAGGCTGATGAAGATTTTCAATATAAAATATGCGCCCGCCTGCGTGGCGTGGTTGTGATTTTTCTGTGGTAGTTCCTACGTGTAAGTTGACCCTTATTCTTTATGGAAACGCCCAGAATCGAACCTGCGCCTCATGTGAGGTGGGCTCACTCAACAATCAAGGTTCTAATTTCAACCACACTCATATTTAACTACCTGGAAACTCGCTAACTCAACCAGCGAAGTCATAAGTAAAACATGTTAGTATAAAGTTCTACACTCCAAAATTACAAACCCCAACTTTATTTTGCTGAAAATGACTGGGCTTACTCGGTTATACTTAATGGATGCAGGACCGTATTCAGTGGGATCAAAGACTTATAGTACGAGATCCAGCTGCAGAATTAGTGTAGGGATCGAGTAATTGCTACAAACCAAATTTTTACTCATATTTATGGTTAGGAAAATATACTGAAATATGGCCGCTGGTATTTTTATTAAAAATATTTTTCTATTGATTTTTGGGACGAAACATTCACTTGTTATTTACGTAAAATATCGTCCACATAATTATGTGTATAGGCCCTTTATGTATATTGCCTCTTTTGTCTTTAATGTAGGAGCCCTATCCGAGACTATTAGTACCTTTCCTGCCAAGCCAAATGGTTTTGTGTAATCTAAAATTTAACAAAAATACACACACTTCATTATTTGCACATTTAACATCGATTACCTACTTTTTTATTATTATTAATGATGGGCTTGCTCTTGACCCCAGACTAGCCCGAGAGCAAAGAAGGGGCCTACGATGGCACGAGCTTGCCCAGAAGATTCCTGTTCACTCGATCCTCGGGTTATATGAACTCGGAAATACAGACGCCGGCAGGTAGTTCCACTCCTTAGCAGTGCGCATAATAAAAGAACTTGAAAAGCGCTTTGTGTGTATAGATGGGATATACACCAAGTAGGGATGAAGCCCAGCCGTGCTTCTGGAAGTCCGATTGTAAAAAGGGAAAGGCGGAATGATCTCGTGCAGCTCTTGGGCACACTCCCCGACATAGATTTAGTATCCTTGGATTGGCAATGCGAGATAGATAGACGAGACCATTTTTGATAAATATGTACGTAAGTTTTTGAAAAACTCATTGGTACATGCCAGGATTCGAACCCGAGCCTCACTGATTTTCGGCCTACTCTTTAAACGTAAGAGCTATCACTGCTCATTTTCAAACAAAGTCGCTTACTCTGTCCTTATATCCCTATGTCCCTATGTCCTTATGTCCCTAAGTCCCTTTGTATACTTAAATCTTTAAAACTACGCAACGGATTTTGAAGCGGTTTTTTTTAATAGATAGAGTGATTCAAGAGAAAGGTTTTAGTATAAGCATTGTACCCGTGCGAAGCCGGGGCGGGTCTCTAGTTGATAATATAAAATATTGGGAGGTGATGTATGGAAGTCGTTAAGCCATGTCAGATACCCTTGGGTGGCTTAAAAAATTCTGACTGTTAAGTGGCCACTAGCTTAACATCAACTCCCAATCCGTGGTGGGCTCGCCTGGCAGATTAAAGCCCATACTTCCTCATGTGTGAGGAAAGACTTAGCTCAGCAGTGTAACATTGACGATGATGATTGGGAGGTGAACTCCTTACACGTTGTAGGATTTTTCGAAATTCCCACGGAAACAAGAAAAAGGGCCCCACGGAGAGAACACCTCTGGATATTAACACATCAATCAAAAAAAATCTCACGCCTTTTATCCCCGAGGGGCAAGGGAGAAGAGCAGTGATAGCCTTACGGTTAAAGAGCCGGCCGAAAATCAGTGAGGCTCGGGTTCGAATCCTTGCATGTACCAATGAGTTTTTCAAAAACTTACGTACATATTTATCACTAGCTCGACGGTGAAGGAAAACATCGTGAGGAAACCCGCAGGTCTCAGAATTAATTCTGAGACATGTGTAAATAGACCCGGTCCTGCGATGGGCTCACCACCTATCACGTTTAGGGGTCCAATATATCTCGTGAAATGTGGGTATATCCAGTAATGGAATTATTTCAATTCACATCTATTATAACCACACACGAATAAGGTTCGATATAAATATACAATATGTATTGAAAAAATTGGGTCACCGCTTCCAAAGTTCTACTTTTAGACAGATCAATAAATAGAAGTTAAGTTACTTTGATGTACTGAGGCCTGATTCGGCCAACTAGATCAGTACGTATGTAGGTTTCACCATTGCTGTTTCGACCGACAACTCATATAGTTTATTATAATCTATATACAAATAAACGTGAAATTTTGTATTATTGGATGTATGGATGTCTGGATGGATGTTTGTTCCTCTTTCACGCAAAAACTACCGAACGGATTATGATGAAACTTTACAGTTATATAGCTTATACATCAGAATAACACATAGGCTATATTTTATTCCTGTGTTCCCACGGGAACGGGAGCAACGCTGGTAAAACCGCGGGGCGCTGCTAGTATAATAATAACTCCGGGGCCGTGTCTGTACATGAATCATTTTTTAAAAATTTTAGCAGTAGTGTATTATAGTTATCGATGTAGATACCAAATATAAAATACTAGCAGTGGAAATAAGAGGATAAAATATCGCCTATGTGGTATTTTGATGTAAAAGCTATAACTATATAACTGTAAAGTTTCGTCAAAATCCGTTCTGTAGTGTTTGCGTGAAAGAGGATCAAACGTTACATCCATCCATACAAACTTTTGCGTTTATAATATTAGTAGGGTAGCGGGGTTACTTACACTAGATGAAAGAAGAGTAACGAAAGAGATTTGTGGTGCGAATGTTGAAGGATGCATGGAAAGAGGACGCCCCAGAAGGACGTTCACGGATCAAATAAGTGACGTCCTTCAAGAAGCTGGGGACCGGAGTGCGAAGAATAAAAGAGAGTGCATGAAAATGCTTATGGATGTGAAGGAAGCGAAAGAAGTGTGCAGAGATCGAACAAAGTGGCGATCCGTCGTCTCTGCCTACCCCTACAAATTTGGCATACACATAGTTTTTAACCTGGATTAGGATCATTTTTATCCATGAATCCCCACTCAACTGAGTCTTTCCCTGTCCACGTCGAGTACGATCCGTAGGTGCTGAGTGTCATTGAATCTTTCAGCGGACTCTTCAATTTCTATGTGAAAGTCGTTTCAGTACTGGTGACTCGTTATTACGTTGCTTACGTAGACACCACTTCAGGGATTACTAAATATTATGAATAGCGGTTCTGCGTGGTTTCACCCGAGTAGTTCCCGTTCCCGTGGGAATACGGGAATAGAATACAGCCTATGTTACTCAGGGATATCCTAGCTTTCGATTGGTGAAAGAATTTTTAAAATCGGTCCAGTACTTTTTGAGTTTATTCGTAAACAAACATTCAGTAGGTACATAATACAGATATTTCCTCTTTATAATAGTAATATAGATAAAGATTAGCATTTTTCTTACCTTTGGTTCCCATCAGATAAAAATTAGTTAGCCTCCTTCATGAAGATACAAGCTATTTCCATGCCAAATTCCATCGAGATCTGTTGAGTATTTTGATGTGAAAATAGAGTTATATATACAAATATGTGTTCGTCAAAATGTATTATAATACTGTAATAAAACTGTATAGAGACCGTGTCTGTACATAAAACATTTTTTGAAAATGTTTGAGGTAGTATAAATACGACTTAGTTATATGTAGCTATAAAAATACCAATTTTAGAATATTTTGTGTCTCTGTCTGGTTTTCCAGACATCACGCAAAAACTAATGGACGGATTATGATGAAATTTGATGTGGAAATAACTGAGTAGTCGAGTCAATATTTAGAGTACTTTTTACAGCAGGAAAATGTCTCATTCCTACAGGAAAATATAAAAACTTCTTACAAAGACAAATACGTACTTCTTCGAAACGATAACACCTAGAAACTCCTCTCAAGCCAATAAAATAAAACACAATTGATTTTTAATTGTTACGGGGGCCGATTGGAACTTAGCGGTGCTCGACGAATAATTATTAGTAGATATGTATATGTAGGTATGTTGTATGTCGTAGGCAACCGCTATGAAGGAATTTTTAAATTCCACGTAACGGGCTAGTCTAATAAATAACAAGGCACTCTTAACTCGTCCATGAAGATTGGCTAAATGTAAACAGCAGCCCATCTCCACCGACGAGTTACTGGTTCCCAATGCAGAAGAACCATCAACAAACTCAAGGCAACGTCCCCAGTTGATATACCTATATAGGCTAGTATGTACCTACGGCTTGTACAGATTGGTAATACAAGGTATAGAGCATTTTGTTATCATAACTGTGTCTGTTTTTACGAGTCTGTTCTTCCCCGAAGCCATCCTTTGATCTTTCTCCCATTGAGAATTTCAAGAACAAACGGAAAACATTTGTGGGTATCTTTTACATCCTGTTCTCGAAGCTTCTTATCGCAATAATCTTCTGGAATTCATTGGATACACACGCTTTATTTAACAATAATAAATTAAAAGTAAAAAAAACTTCTTTGACGTGATATAAATCGATGAACTTGGCTGCACCACGAAAAAGTGTCACGTTCCGCCTGAGCCGAGCGTGCAAGTGAGAGAGACAAGCGATAGAGAGGCACGATCGTGACGCATCTATCTCTCTTCCACTCCGGTATGCAATTTTTCATCCATGTTCTCTTATGACGTTTACTCAAAATTATCGTCCGGAAAACCGACTTTACAGAGAGACAATTTTTTTAAACTTTTTTTTGTATCCAGAATGACGTCACTTTATTTTTCGAGTTATTCTCAGCAAGCCCTTTCATGTAGGAGTGCATTAAAAATATCTAGTCCGCCATCTTGGTCATTCTAAATCCAACATGGTGGCATGTTGGATTTAGAATGACGTCAGCTAACCAGCATTATTATACAAACTAAACGGGTATACAAAATTTCAGCTTAATCGGTTAAAAATATCTGCTTTTAAGATTGAGTTGCAAGATTCCACCCATACTGGATGATTTTTTTTACCGTCTGGAATATGACGTATAAGGTATCTAGAGCCAAAGATTAATTGTTAAATATAGTCATGTTTAATGCAATTTACAAAATCTAGAAAACTACGCACACTACTATGTAGCAGCTTGCGGTTGTAGGTAAATTGCGCATAAATGGAAGCTACGAACCTGTTTCTTTTAAAAATAATATTTCAAATATTTCTATGTGTGATAATGACTACAATTGAGTAATGTACAATGCGTAACAGAAAAAGCGCAATTCGTCATACACCCCAATTAGTATATTAATATAAAAAAAATATGATGCAATCGAACTTTAGATGTCTAACCAATTTTCTTAAATATCGATAAATAATAGCACGATTTCCATAGAAAGCACTAAATTCAGCTACGATAATTCATTGTTTTGAAAAATTTAACACATATTAAAAATAGCTGAAATACTACTTATTAGTAGTCGATACTGAACAAACTAATTTCAGGAATTCTGCTTATTCTGTTACATGTTGTATAAATTGTGGGACACAATCACACACGGTTATTTAGTCCCAAAATAGGCAGAGCCTGTGTGGGTACTGAACAACTGATAAACATACATAAATAAATATTAAACACACCACCACCAGATACTAAGCCACCAGACATGTTCAGACAGGCCTGTTGGCTCAGTTGGTAGTGACCCTGTCGTTTGAGTCGAAGGTCGCGGGTTCGATCCCCGCTCGGGGCCAACATTTTTGTGCATGAACATGTCTGTTGGCTTCGTGTCTAGATGTTTCATTTTTATTTAAGTATGTTTATCAGTTGTTTAGTAGGTAATACAGGCTATGCCTAGTTTGGGACTTAATAACCGTGTTCTAATTGTGTCCCACAATTTATTATTATTAAAAATGTTTGCTCCGAGGGGGAATCAAACCCCACCAACACCACCGATCGAGTATAGCGATATCTCGATACCTACTTTCGCAAAGAATTTTTTATTGAAACGGGTTATTTGAACCCTTGTCTCAAAATCCTCAAACGCCAAAGGCCAAAATACAATTGGAAAGGAAATTCGCTGAATAACATCTGGAAAACACGTTAAGTCTAGTTAGGGGGATTTACCCTATGAAAGGTTTAATACAAAGACGTTTAAAGAAAAAGTTTCCTCTCCTAGGAAAGAGAATGATTTTCTTCCAGCCTCTTTGGTTCAATAGTTCTGGTTTTAACCGACCTCAAAAAAAGGATGTACCAATGAGTTTTTCAAAACTTACGTACATATTTATCACCAGCTCGACGTTGAAGGAAAAGGTCGTGAGGAAACCCGCAGGTCCCAGAATTAATTCTGAGACATGTGTAACAGACCCGATGCGGCGATGGGCTCACCACCTATCACGTTTAGGGGTCCAAAGAATAAATAAAATAAATAATCTCTCGCCTTTTATCCCCGAGGGGGAAGGCAGATGTATTCCATTTCTGGATATACCCACTTTTCACGAGATATTCTTTTAGTATGTGTTTTTAATATGTGTTCAGTTTTATTAATTAACATCACTGATTGTAGGGCTACCTATATGGAAACCGTACTATTACTGCTACATACATACATACATAATTGCCCACGCCTTTTTCCCGAAGGGGTAGGCAGACACAACAGCCCGCCACCTGCTACGATCCGGGCATACCTCATGCGCCTCAGCCACATCCATCAACCGGTTCATACAAGCTCGTCGGTTTCGGGTACTCTTTGTCTGTTTTTTTTTTAAATTCATCGCCAATCTGATCGATGTAAGTACGCCTAGGTCGCCCTCTGCCGACTCGGCCACTCACAATCCACTTATATATTTGTCTCGTTAGAAGCTCGATATGTCCAAACCACCTGAGAATTCCTTTCTCAATCTTAGTCACTACATCCTCTTTCAAGCCACAACGCTCTCGGATTACACATTATTGCTACTTATTTATGAAATTTGGTTAGGCAAAACTAAAGTACGAATGCATTTTTTTTTAATATTCATATACTGATTGGGGTGTATGAGGAATTGCGCTTATTCTGTGACGCGTATAGTTATACTGAAACCTCCTTCTTATTGAAGTCGGTTTAAAAATTAATACTAACCGAGTTCAAGAAATATCACGAAAAAGACTGCAATAATCAGACTTGAACATATTAATTCAGTTAAAAGGCTATTTAGAATTCGCCGTAGGCAAGCGTAGAGCATTTATTTATAAAACAAAAGCGGTTACAAAACTGTGGTATATAATGTACAGGATAAAAGCCAAAGATTGCTTTCGATTTTATCCCGAGGGAGTTACTGGGCGGGATAAAAATACCCTGTATTTTACATTATACAAAATTTAATTCATAAGGCGTTCTTTAGAATACGATATACAGGGGGATTTTTTCAAGTGGGCGTAGAGTGGATTTCTAAATCAGAAACTATGAGTAATAGCGAAAAGTACTTAAGGAGACAGACAGACTGACATTTGACACATTATTTCCTTGTAAGTTTTAGTAAACAAGTAGGTACATATTGTTCTGAATAAGTAGGTAGGTAAATGGATAAGTGTAGGGTTAAGCCGTATACAGAAAGAAAGCTGAAAACTTATCAGCGCTTATCGGCGCTGGTCCATTCTACATAAAGCAAGCAGTTTGAAGCAGAGCGAGCAAAATGTCGTACGATGATTGGCGGGCGGCACCAGCACTGACCGGCGCCTGTCGAAGATTGTCGGCGCTTGTCGCTGCGGAGCTTATCGGCGCTGGTTCATATAAATGCCTGCGCCGGTTACCTGCGTAGACCGGCGCCTATAAGCGCTGATAAGTTTTCAGCTTTCTTTCTGTATACAGCTTTATATGGCAAATAATAAACAAAAGAAAAGAGCGTTATTCTCGCCGACAAACTGCATTGAAGTTTGGCGAGTGTAATTTAAAATTTTATTAGGTATTATTTGTAAAAGAAATAATAAAAAAAAAAGTCTCGGTCCCGATTTTAATATGATCTCACGCCTTTTATCCCCGAGGGGGTCGGCAAAGCTATTCCATTACTGGATATACCCACATTTCACGAGATTTATTGGACCCCTAAACGTGATAGGTGGTGAGCCCATCGCCGGACCGGGTCGGTTTACACATGTCTCAGAATTAATTCTGAGACCTGCGGGTTTCCTCACGATGTTTTCCTTCACCGTCGAGCTAGTGATAAATATTACCTATGTACGTAAGTTTTTGAAAAACTCATTGGTACATGCCAGGATTCGAACCGGAGCCTCACTGATTTTCGGCTGGCTCTTTAATCTTTGAGATATTTTCTTGTGGTAAAAAGTACCCTTGATGTTACTCAGTTATCTCCACACCAAATTTCATTAAAATCCAGACATATGTTTTTATAATGTAAATCACTAAACTGTCTACACTATTTAAAAAAACACAAAACATATTTCATGCACGGTCACACGATGTTTTCCTTCACCGTCGAGCTAGTGATAAATATGTAGTGCATCTTTGGATTTTATTTAATCAATATTCCAGCCAGGAATTGAATACGTTGATTTTGGAAAAAAACACACTGTATTGCTAAACCATTCGATACCGAGTGTCGCTAACAAGGATCGGTTGTTCTACCATTCGCCTCCAGCACTCGACTCTCGCCGAATCGTCTCTGTTCAAAAATACGGAAATTCGTCATGTATCCTATTCACAGTCACGACTCAAAAATAGAGTTTTGTCCTGCCCGGTTCTGTCGCCGTATCCCCCGCTGTGTAGCCGGAGCTTAATTTCGGTTACTTTCCAGAACATTCCACGGGCCCTTAGCAAATATTTGTGGGGATCAAGTCTTAGAAATTTTGGTGAAATTAATGTTTCCAGAATTCAGAATTTCAATTAATAGGTTTTGTTGAGAGTTTGATAGCGATTCGTACACTTTTAGACTAATTTTGACAGCTCCTTTACTCCGTATTCTAGGTTCACAACTAGCCCTGTCATCGTGTGATCTATCATACGTCATATCTACATTCATTTCCATCTTGCATAAATCATCCTTCACACAATCCATCCGTCTTTTCTTTGGTCTACCCCTCTTCCTATAACCTTCCACATTCATATCAAGCACTCGCCTTACAACATTACTTTCTTCCCTCCTCATTATATTATGTCCATACCAAGACAGACGATTACCTCTCAGCTTCTACATCACGGGTGCTACTTTCGGACTTCCTCTTAGGTATTCATTCCTAATTTTATCCATTCTTGTTACTCCACACATCCATCCATCTTATGTATTCATTCCTAATTTTATCCATTCTTGCTATTCCTCCACACATCCATCTCAACATTCTCATCTCCACTGCATGCTGTCTCCTTTCATCCTCCTTCTTAAGGACCCAACATTCCGATCCATACATGACGACACTATTACTACTCTTCTTGTGAAAGGCAAAAGTATATATTTTTTCGAGGAGTGCTATATGCGTACCTTTCTAATCATTCAACACATACATATGGAGGTCAATGGCTCTGTAAAATGGGTCCCCTTTGTCGAGAGTAAATAACATGTGCACAGTGGTGTGAAAGCTACGAATTGTGGACAAATCGGACTAATTTATTTTCCTCTACGCCATTTTGTAATATTAAAAATACACAGAGAGCTAAATCTTGAAATTTTGGACATAGCTCTTTATCATATTTATACACCATCGTACTTTATAGTAAATGGCTTGTTCGATTTATCACGGAGTTATAGACCACCGGATCGATCAGACTTTTTGTTTAAAGATGTTTGGGGAACCGGGAATTAATATAGGCTACTTTTATTCCGCAACGCTAAAGAAGAATCGGGAAAAACCTAAACTTAAGTAAAGTTGTGATATGTAAATTCTTTAAAAAGTCACTTAGCTTATTCTATTAAACAACTAAGTTTTAACTCTTTAACATTAAGTTTTCGCGCCCCCGAGGCTTTATGTAAAAGTAGAGTACCTAAGTCCTTTCTCTACATTTAAGCAGACTATCGTCTTGAAAATTTCATTCATATTAGTTTACCAGTCTTACCCTGAAAAGGTAACAGTCAAACAAAGTTACTTTTGCATTTGTATTGTTAGATTATTTACCAACTATTTATTTAAAGAGCAGTGATAGCCCGGACGGTTAAAGAGCCTGCCGAAAATCAGTAAGGCTCTGGTTCGAATCCTGGCATGTACCAATAACTTTTAAAAAACTTACGTACATATTTATCACTAGCTCGACGGTGAAGGAAAACATCGTGAGGAAATCCGCAGGTCTCAGAATTAATTCTGAGACATGTGTAAACAGATCCGGTCCGGCGATGGGCTCACCACCTATCACGTTTAGGGGTACAATATATCTCGTGAAATGTGGGTATATCCAGTAATGGAATACCTCTGCCTACCCCCTCGGGGATAAAAAAGGCGTGAGATTATATTATTATTATTATTATTACCAAATTTACACATCCAATATTAAGAATAAAACAAGTGTACCAGCATACCTACATACTAATAATAAAAATAAAAAATATTAGTTTTAGTAAGCTTGTTTGTAATGAATAAGCTTTGAAACTACATTCTAGGAGTAACATAGTTATCCCAAAGGAAAAGCAATTTTTTATGAAATATACTGTATAATTATTTTTTTTATTTGTAAAAAAACATCTCTAGCAATGCCAAATAAATTACACTTACCTATCCCACCATATTTTTAACCGGACGGTAAAAAAATCAGGCATTTGCATGTATTTTTCTCCACATTTGTCTAAATTTGCCCCACTGTGCGCCCACTCACATTACGTGGCGAGGTTTGGGTCAAATGTCATGTGAGAGGATTAACTGGACGACCGTTATTGTAGTGCGAATATTCCTAACACTGATTCGGTTAAGATAACATTTTCTATAAATTGTCAGCTCTAGGATACCAGTGTTTTTATCACAATCACATTATGAAGGAGCGGAGGTGGAATGCTCCTCCATCGTGAAAAGGGAAGATCTTCCGCCAGGCGAGGTGATCGTGCCTGGGGTCCGCGGTCCAACTTGGACAGTTGTATTTATACAAATACATTAGAAAACTCCGATAGCGCGGTTTAGAACTCTGCCGTCTATTGGCGCGTTCTATGTAACTCGGCCTTCTATTGGTGCGTTCTATGTAGTGTCGCTACAACATTATGTAATGCAAAGTTTGGCAAGGTCACACAGTGACACACTATGCTGCACAGCCCACATAACCGCCTCCCCCCCCCCAGGTCAAAAAAGTACGTTAAGCACTTGGTCCCGGTTTTCGTTGTGTTTACCCACAATGGAACTCGTTCAGCCATGTCAGATACCGCTTATACAATATCTGTAAAAATTTCAACTGTCTAACTATCACGGCTTCTGAGATACAAACTGGTGACAGACGGCCAGACAGACAGACGGACGGACAGTGGAGTCTTAGTAATAGGGTCCCGTTTTAACCTTTGGATACGGAACCCTAAAAAGTAATTAATTTGACCAGTACCGTAGCTACTCAAAATGAAGAGTAAAAAATAAAAAGACGTATGGCACTCGGGGACTGTCGCGGTAAAGCTATTGCATAGCATTTTGTATCAACAAGACTGCCGAAAAGAAACGACGTTAGACAATGCACGGTCTTCAAGCCACACCTCCGTGCCCGTCGGAGTGGGGAGCGTGAGGTTTTTTTTCGTTACGGAATTTCTGGATTCGGTCTCCGCGCTCAAGGCCCTCGATAGAAGCTATGCAATAGCTTAAAAATTCATTTGTTTCTGTATATATGGAGGTAAAAAAAATACACATAGAAACGCACCTAAATATTCTAACAGTTCTGTGCGGTTTCACCCGCATAGTTCCCGTTCCCGTGAGAATACGGGAATAAATATAGCCTCTGTTACTCAGGGATATTGTAGCTTTCCATTGGAGAAAGAATTCTTAAAATCGGTCGTGTAGTTTTTGAGTTTATTCGTAACAAACATACAAAAATACAAATCCTTTCTCTTTATAGTATTAGTTTAAATAACAAGGCACTCTAAACTCCATGGAGATTAGCTAAATGTTAAAAAAAAAAAAAAAAACTCACGCCTTTGTTCCCCGAGGGGGTAGGCAGAGGTATTCCATTACTGGATATACCCACATTTCACGAGATATATTGGACCCCTTAACGTGATAGGTGGTGAGCCCATCGCCGGACCGGGTCTGTTTACGCATGTCTCAGAATTAATTCTGAGACCTGCGGGTTTCCTCACGATGTTTTCCTTCACCGTCGAGCTAGTGATAAATATGTACGTAAGTTTTTGAAAAACTCATTGGTACATGCCAGGATTCGAACCCGAGCCTCATTGATTTTCGGCTGGCTCTTTAATCTTTGAGATATTTTCTTGTGGTAAAAAGTACCCTTGATGTTACTCAGTTATCTCCACACCTTCCGGGCACCTCTTTAACCGTCCGGGCTATCACTGCTTATGTTTGGCAAAACTCACTAATGACCGTAGCGCCTCGACTTTCGCCTTATTGTCAATCTGTCTATCTCAAAACGCCCTTTGATAATAATTTCCCCTCGTTACCATGACAGAGGGACAGACCGAATTTAATGAAAATATTAGAAACACAATTTCTCACTGCTGACAGATTGGTTTGCTACAATTCGCCAACAATTACATCATGGCCGCAACAAATTATCATTCAAATTCTGTTTTGTTACTAAATTTGGTTTCGTAAAGGTCTTCATAAACTGGACGTCATATTGATTAAAAATAATGATCGCAGAGCTTAGTGTACGAAGCTTGGGACGATAATATTAATTATAACGGTTCTGAAAGAAAGAAAGAAAATATATTTATTGCCACAAATAATTTTAAACCATTTCTCGGCACCTTCATAGCTTGGCGAAGGAAGAATAATCAGCTTGTTCTACCAAGCCATAATACTTGACTCATTTCTGCGCGGTATCACCCGCGTAGTTCCCGTTTCCGTTTGAATATGGGGATAAAATAATAGCCTTCTTTCACTGTCGAGCTAGTCTATACATACTAATATTATAAAGGGGAAAGATTCGTATTTTTGCATGTGTGTTACGAATAAACTCAAAAACAACTGGACCGATTTTTAAAATTATTTTACCAATGGAAAGCTAGAATATTCCTGAGAGTAACATAGGCTATATTTTATTCCCGTACTCCCGCGGGAACGGGAACTACGTGGCTGAAACTACAAATAAACTAAAATTAAATATGTACGTAAGCTTTTTGATAACCTTATTGGTGCACGCCAGGATTCGAACAGCTCTCACGAATGAGAAGAGGGCTGTTTAACAACTGGGCTATAACTGCTCAAAAAACCCTTTTGTAATATGGACATTTTATTTCTCCCTTTGTTGTATGCCAATATTTAACATTTCCTTTTTTGCTAAAGAATTGAGGATAAAATATTTATTTATTTTGGGTGGTTTATTAACGAGTTGTAAGATAAAGGAGCATCTTTTTTCCCGACTTGATATTATATTGAGATCTTCTTTTCCTAAAAATAAAATTATCAAAGAATTTTTAAAATCGATCCAGTAGTTTTTGAGTTTATTCGTAATAAACATACTGAAAAACAAATTGTTCCTTCTTATAATATTAGTATATTAGTTTAGATAGTATGTAGATGTATTGAAAAAAAGCCAGATAAAGAGTACCCGAAACCGACGAGCTTGTATGAACCGATTGATGGATGTGGATGAGGCGCGTGAGGTATGCCAAAGATCGTAGCAGGTGGCGGGCTGTTGTCTCTGCCTACCCCTTCGGGAAAAAGGCGTGAGCATATGTATGTATGTATAGATACATATTAAGTAGTAAGATTAGAAAAGAGTTATGCAATTATGTCAGTGTACTTAAAAAAAAGAGGTGTCAAGGGACACCCGGATGGAACTAAGTTCCATCATCATCATCACCAATACCACCACCGCCACCAACATCATCATCATCATCTCGTCAATATCATCATCACCATCATCCGTCTAGCCCCCTTTCGCAACGCGCGATAAGGAACTTCGGAAAACTATAGTCTATATCGTTTCTTCTTACAGGTACCGCCAATAGATTACTTGCGGCAAGTTACCCTAGATCTTGGGGGAGAAGGTGTCTTGGGGTCCATCAGCGAACGCCACGTGGTTAGGAGGACCCCAGCGCTTCAAACAAGGAGCTCAGTTCGGACTCTAATCAGGAGGTTCAACGAGGTATGTTTAAAATTTAACATACATGCATTACATATGCTCACGCTTTTATGAGCAGTGATAAGAGCCGGCCGAAAATCAGTGAGGCTCGGGTTCGAATCCTGGCATGTACCAATGAGTTTTTCAAAAACTTACGTACATATTTATCACTAGCTCTACGGTGAAGGAAAACATCGTGAGGAAACCCGCAGGTCTCAGAATTAATTCTGAGATGTGTAAACAGACCCGGTCCGGCGATGGGCTCACCACCTATCTCGTTTAGGGGTCCAATTTATCTCGTAAAATGTGGGTATATCCAGTAATGGAATACCTCTGCCTACCCCCTCGGGGATAAAAAAGGCGTGAGATTATATTATTATATTATTATTACGCTTTTATTTTGTACAAATTTTATTTTTATATTCATTTTCTAATAGCGACCCGCCCCGCCTTCGCACGGGTGCAATGTTAATACTAAAACCTTCCTGTTCAATCACTCTATCTATTAAAAAAACCGCGTCAAAATACGTTGCGTAGTTTTGAAGATTTTAGAATACATAGGGATAGGTATAGGGACAGAGAATGCGACTTTGTTTTATACTATGTAGTGATAGTGAAGAGTTCTAACTCTGTTCTAGAGTATTTTTGGGAGGCAAAGTAATTAGCGTATTACCTGTATTCCAGTGCCTAGTTACCTTTTTTTTTTAAGAGAAGTAGGGGGCAAACTAGCAGACGACTTACGGGCGACGATAGTCACTTACCATCGGGGTAGGGACTATCGTCACCCATGGAAACCTGCAACTCAAGAGTCACAACTGCGTTGCCAGCCTTTGAGGTGGGGGGAGGGGGGCTTGGGCCCTCCGGTTACCTCACTCACTCAACGAAATGCAATGCATTGCTTTACGCTGGTTTTCTGTGAGGCCGTGGTATCACTCGGTCGAGCCGGCCCAAGCGTGCCGAAGCATGGCTCTCCCACGTACAAAAATAAAGATTATTATTATTTAACTTGCAATGAATGTTTGTTCGGGTGGAATCTTGCACATATCAATTTTGAAGCAGACATCTTCAACGGATTGATCTGAAATTTAGACACACGGTAGCGTGTCAAGCCAAGTTCAACTAACAGAACGGCGAGCAGCACCGTGTGTATTCGTGTAATAATATTACACGAAGCATTTGGAGCCACTTTTGACCCCTCATATTTACTCAAAAACTATTACACATAAACGTGTCAAATTTGAAAACTAGCCAAGTCAGACCTTAAGATACAATATATTATCCTAAGTTATAAGAAGAAATGATAATATTTTATCACTACATAATATAAAAACAAAGTCGCTTTCTCTGTCCCTATATCCCTATGTATGCATAAATCTTTAAAACTACGCAACGGATTTTGATGCGGTTTTTTTTATTAGATAGAGTGATTCAAGAGGAAGGTTTTAGTGTTAGCATTGCACCCGTGCGAAGCCGGGGCGGGTCACTAGTGTTGTTATAAATAAACTTCAGGGCTGACCATTAAACTTGGGACCTATTTAGATCTCACTTCTTTTGTCGTTGAAGTCAACAACTAAGGCATATTAAATTATATCATAATACTGAACTTGGCTCTCAATTTCACATTTATGTTTTTGATGGGATTTTATAAACACGTTTAGTTTGGATGAAAATGCATGGTTAGTTGTGTAACGTCATTCTAAATCCAACATGGAGGAAGACCCAAGATGGCGGACTAGTTATTTTTAATGCACTCCTACAATATAGGTATCAAATGAAAGGGCGTAACGAAAGAGATGGTGCGAATGTTGAAGGATGTAAGGAAAGAGGATGTTTACGGATCAAATTAGTGACGTCCTTCAAAAAGCTGGGGTCCGGAGTGTGAAGAATAAAAGGGCGGGCATGAAAAGGCTTATGGATGTGAAGGAAGCGAAAGAAGTATGCAGAGATCGAGCAAAGTGGCGATACATCGTCTCTGCTCCCTGTGGGACAAGGCGTAAGCTGTATGTAGGTACGTATGTATAGGCTTGTTGAAAATAACTCGAAAAATAAAGTGCCGTCACTCTAAATCTTAAAGCTTGTTTCAAATGTTTGTCTACTTTTCATTTATTTTATCAGAAGTGCTCGTAGCCCTGCGGTGCCAGTGTGTTTGTAACGATTACACTGGTTAAGCAAAGTTAACGGCGGTCAGTCAGTGAATGTGTTTACGCACAATGGAAGTCGTTAAGCCATGTCGGATACCCTTGGGTGGCTTAAAAAATCCTGACTGTTTAGTGGGCACTAGCTTAACACCATCTCCCAAACTGCGATGGGCTCGCATGGGAGATTATAGCCTATACTTCCTCATATGTGAGGAAAGACCCTTAGCTCAGCAGTGGGCTGTTACGGGTTGATGATGATTTATTTAATACTATAATACTAGAAGAATAGATCAATCATTGCTTACAAAGCTCCGCTTCTGTCTTAACGAGCCTTAGCTCGAAGAATACCCCCGGGACAAGAAAGATAAGATTTCCGGAATTTATTAGTAGGTACTTAGTATAGTCAAGAGCACGTGGAGCTTAACACATTGGCCTGTGTAACGTTCTTATTACAATCGCCTTAGAGGTCACACTCGCACTACAAGTCTAAAGCTTCATGTGCGTAGACTGTACCTATCACAGGAACTAGTTCAAAGAATCTCACGGGATTCAACAAAAATCCGGAATATTAATGTACTTAACTACTAAATAATATATTTTTATAGAAAGAGTGTTGTCTTTATTTATCATAGTTCGACGATGAAGGAAAACATCGTGAGGAAACCCACTGGCTGGTCCGGCCTTGGGCTATCACGTTTAGGGGTCCACAGGATAATTAAGCACTGGTGACAGAAACGAAATACCTCTGCCTACCCCTTCAGGGATGAATGGCGTGAGTTCTTTTTATTTAATTAAAAATTAAAAGGGTCCGTACACAAGAAACTTGTTTATTTTATTGTACGTTACCACCTACCTTCATCTGTTTATCTTAGTTACATTTACATCTATCCTAAGGTTGTCTGGAAGAAATCGCTTAAAGCGATAAGACCGCCCATGTTACTTTTTTGTGTCACTGTGGCACATGTTTTATATTTAATTTGGTGTACAATAAAGAATTGTTACTTACATACTTTGGTATGGAAGAACCCTTCGTGTGTGAATCCGACTAGCACCTGGCCGGTTTTTAGGGTTCTGTACCCGAAGGGTAAAACGGGACCCTATTTCTAAGAATGTCCGTCCGTCTGTCTGTCCGTCTGTCACCAGGCTGTATGTATCTCATGAACCGTGATAGTTAGACAGTTAAAATTTTCACAGATGATGTATTTCTGTTGCCGCTATAACAACAACAAAAAACATAATAAAATATTCAAGGGGGCTACCATACATCAAACGTGATGTTTTTGCCGTTTTTAGGGTTCCGTACCTCAAAAGGAAAAAACGGAACCCTTATAGGATCACTTTGTTGTCCGTCTGTCCGTCCGTCCGTCCGTCTGTCAAGACCCTTTTTCTCAGGAACGCGTGGAGGTATGAAGCTGAAATTTATATCAATTACTCAGGTCTACTGTCCCTTGAAGCTGTGAAAAAATCAAACTTCTAAGCCAACGCAATCAAAAGATACAGCCGTTTATGCCGCAAATTTTCGACACTTGCAAGGGAATCAAAACCTACAGGGTGCTTCCCGTGAACTCAGAATCTTGAAATTTGGTACGAAGCAACGTCTTATAGCATAGATAGAGGAAAAATTACGAAAACCATAAATTTGCAAGGTTGTACGGAACCCTCGGTGCGCGAGTCCGACTCGCACTTGGCCGGTTTTTTTTTTATATAGGTAATGGTACGGAACCTTTGAGTGTTAAACCAACAGGAGACGTCACGCGTACTAGTTTCTTTGCAAAAAAAGTCTGCCAAACGGGACGAGGAAACGCACACAAATAATGTTAAAACAAACGCATTTTTTGACAAAACAATTAAACACTAGCTTGAACTAGATGCAAAAAAATACATTCACCAATCCGAGCACTCGGTGAACTCAAAAAAACTAGTTGTATATAACAGGTATGCGCGTTGATCGACACTTTTTTTCGGCAGAGGGGAACGCCTGTCAGTGGCCTCTCCGGTTGGTTTAATACTCAAAGTACGGAACCCTTCATGTGCAGGTTTGATTCGCACTTGGCCGGTTTTTTAACCGCAATATTCCTCTAAGCAGCAAATCACTCTAAATTGCGTGTAGAGGATCATTTTCCCCTCAGCAAACTAATGAGACGTTAAGCCGTCCGCGCGTCGTGTTACAATTAGGGCTGCCGACCGTCCGGTTTATCCGGAAATGTTCAGCTTTTATAGTCTCGTTCGGCTTCACATATCGGGTTTTTATGGAACTAAATTATATGGACAAGGATAGTTTTTAAGATGCTTCGTGCTAACCGAATATTCAAAAACAAATACACTATTGAAAATGAAAATATATAATTATTTCTTTAACTTATTTTAAGACAGCTTTTAGTGATTGGGGCCTTCTTTTAAGTGTAAGAACACCTGTGTCAGAAGATCCCGCTCTTTCATATCTCTGCTATTTATTAGAAATAGGTAATTAAAGTTTAAAATAAATTAATTTAAGTAGTAAAAACAGGCTCCGCCTCCGAAAGAGCGCGTTGCATGCAATAGAAAGAGATGGCCACATTTAGGCACGTTTGACATACCTAAACAGGGAATTTGTTATCAGAAAACCTTCTGTACGTAGTACTATTACTTATGCTGTGCTTATACTTAGGTATACTAATATTATAAAGAGGAAAGATTTTTATTTTTGTATGTTTGTATCTTTGTTACGAATAAATTCAAAACTACTTGCCCGATTTTAAAAATTCTTTTACCAATGGCAAGCTACAACATCCCTGAGTAACAAAATCTATATTTTATCCCCGTACTACCACGGGAACGGGAATTATAACCACTAGTATATTAAATGTATGGAGATAACAACTTTACAAAACCATGCAAATAATAATCTGATCTCCCTAACAAAAACTCTTTTGACAAACCCTAAGATTGAGAGGTTTTTTTTTTGAGAATTAAAAAAAAAACATAGTTTGCAAGAACTCTGTAGATGGCGTTGAACTGACTACGTTACTACTAAATGCGGCACGTCACCATAGAGTAACTTATAACCGCGACTTCCTTATTCTGTGAACTTATATTACTCCTACGACGACCTAATCTTTATAATCTGTGATTACGACACTTTCGAATGTGCGAATCCTTTTTTATTGTCCGTCCAGGTTTAAAATGTACGATGGCTTGTACCCAAAGAGATTAAAAATTATATTTTAATCTCTTTGCTTGTACCCATTGCGCTTTACGACTTTCATCTTTAGGAAAAAGGTGTATTCCTTCATTTTTACATAAATCCACAAGGCACAGACTTCTCTTCTTTTTTTCTTGGGACATTTTCTTTTTGGCGCGGAAAACCCATAAAAAGACTGCTAAATATTTATTCCTTGTTTTTATTTATTTGCTCTAGCTGACATAACTGAGATTTATTTACTTTCAAAAACAAAATGTCATTGTGATGTGTGTGACAGTGACATTTACTTTTATATACGTTTCGTATTTCGATATCAAAAAAATGATGTGACGTTCCGTTCCTAGCAGTAACTTAGCAAGTTCAGCGCCATCTATCCAGAGAACAGGGAAGAGTAAAAAAAAAAGAAAAGAAAAACCCCCCTGACCGGCAACGTGACGTCATAGAGACAGTGATGTTCTTCTCACAGACTATTCGTTAGACACTGCAAGGATCAATTTCCTTTTACAAAATATTAAGACCCCACGGACCAAGGGTCTCGACACCGAATGGGACAAAATCATATTCGGAGCCTAGACCCCTGTATTTGCATGCTTTAACTTTTTCAGCCGCTTCACAAGCCGCACTTTCCTGATAATTAATAATTCCTGATGTTTTAAAATTCCGATAATTGAGACGATTGACAAAAATCCGTGTAAATATTAATATAATATCAAGGCTTTTACAATAACACTGTGACTTAAATATAGCCTGTGTTATTCAGATGTGTAAGCTATATCACTGTAAAGTTTCATCAAAATCCGTTCAGTAGTTTTTGCGTGAAAGAGAAACAACCATTCATAGAAACTTTCGCGTTTATGATATAGGTTTATAATAAATAATAATAATATAATCTCACGCCTTTCATCCCCGAGGGGATAGGCAGAGGTATTCCATTACTGGATATACCCACATTTCACGAGATACATTGGACCCCTAAACGTGATAGGTGGTGAGCCCATCGCCGGACCGGGGGGTCGATTTTTGAATCTCACCAAGTGACTAATTCTCACCGATGTGAGTGATTTCCGAAAGTTCGTATTTTTGAAACTCATCGGTGACATACATTTGTCATACCTATGATATCGATTTACGAGTGCCCCTACCCACTCGTAATTGAAATCACCATGTGATTGTTTTTGACAGTTAACGTATGTGACATCTGCCAAAAGTGCCAAAGTATGTTTTTCGAAAGAATTAGCAGCGGGGCTCGATTGTGATATTTCGTGATTGCGACGATTTATTGAAAATATAAAAAACCTCTCAATTAAATAAAACAATATCCAAGTTATTAGTAAAAACAATTATTAAGTTAGATACCTATACTTGTAAAACATATGCCACTAACAAATGTACATACCTTTTCTTATAAATTGTAAAATCTGTGTTATGTTCTCTTTATTCGTCCTTTTCTAGTGAATTAAGTGAATTTTTCAATTCAAAACTTTAATTTTCGTTTACATGACACTGACAAATACGTTACGTTTTACGATTGACCAATTTGATGAATCTTTTTTAAGTTATAGTATGAGAAAATAAAAACCGATATCAAGGGCAACACTATAATATCTGCGTAAAAAGGAACGTAACGGGAAGATTGTCTCTGACTGACATTGTAAAATTTCTGCATGTTGGTAAACATCGTATGACTTTCAAAAATACGGCTTTTGGAAAATGGTGACATAAAAGTCATCGGTGATAATTTTAGTAACCGGTGATTTTGATATCACCAGTGAGATTCAAAAATCGCACTCCGGGTCTATTTACACATGTCCCAGAATTAGTTCTGAGAGCTGCGGGTTTCCTCACGTTGGTTTAGTAGGATTTATTTACTTAATTTTTGGGAGACCTACAGCTATAATAATAATAATGAGCAATTAATTTAAACATCAGGAAGCCAATTCAATATACATAGTCTAAGCTACGGCATCTTAAACATCTCAGTGGACTCGATTCTGCAGACCAGCCTAAATTCCTAATTTTAAGTTAGCCTATCCTTCTCCATAGAATACGGAAGAAAAAGGACAGAAACAAACCATAGATTAAAGAGTAATGTCAAACATGTAAAAACCAACTAATTTGAACCTTATGAACGTGCTTATCTGTCACTTTTATCCATCACCTTTTTACATCGTTGCTAAAATTACTAAACACGCCTTAGTTGACAGGACTAATTTTAATTTGACAGGACTAAATATCTCTCGTCTCTTTTTTTTCTATTAGAAAGAAAATGACGGGACTAAACCAAAACAAGTTTAGTCGCTGTAATGCAGAATCGAGTCCAATGTATACTTAAAATTGTCTTTTAAAGAGTATGTTCAATAAAATATTATACTCGTACATATTAAGTACTTTAAGTACACCGTATAGACCCTTATTTAATCTCTCAGTTTCATCCATCCTAAGGTTGTCTAAAAGCGATAAGACCGGCCATTGTACTTTAGTTAATATTAGATCAATTCCTATAATATTTGTTGATTATTAATTAAAAGAGAATAACATAAAATTTAAAGAAAAACAAAGAAAACCTATTCTAATATCTTAAATATATATAACATAATGATAGTAAATACATAGTAATTATATGTAGACATTTATAGAAATTAAAACTAATTACACATACCTACTAATATTTTATTATGTATAAACAGTTAGTTAATACATATTAGTATCCATATTGTGTTGTTTTTGGTGTACAATAAAGAGTTTTTGTATTGTATTGTATTATAGGTATTATTTTTATTATTTTTTATTTTATGCTGTTTAGACAAACAAAATCTCGCCGAGCTTGTCAGGTGAAAAGATTATAATTATAACCTATCTTTTGCACCACACAACGTAGCCATTAAAATAAAGATTGCTGTTTCCGTAAACGTAGCGTTTTCCCAAATAAGCCCAAGCCCAGTGGGGTCACGTGCCCCAATTTAAGAGCCCATTAAAGAGCTCTAAAAACGTCACGGAAAAGGAATCGACTTGCGAGTCGAATAATTTATCGGCCTCTCTTGTTTTTTCTTTGGTCTATAAATTTTTTACAACAAAAAATAAATGGAGTGAATATCTTATGGGCGCAGTATTCATTATGATGCTCTATCGGGTCAGTTGGTAATAATATCTACACCAATATTAGGTGTTTACCTACCTATGAAATTGCTGTTTTGTATGAAAATTTTAAAAATTTAAAATTTAACGAATTTTTTGTTTTACATAATCAAAGTACTGGCCCAAATTATCTATACAATTTTGCAATTTTGATGGCAGTTTCTTTATCCCTTTACTATTAGGTACTATTTCCACGTAGGAACTCATTTCGAAAATTGTACGAATTTTCAGTTTATCCATAGTGCCAAAAATCTACCAAAATATCACAAAAACCAAAGATATTATATATAGAAAGACGTAGATATGTTACTAAAGCACAGAAAATGAGGCCGACAAATGTAGTTAATTAACAACATTTTATTTAGTCGCATTGTATTTCAAGTCGTATTTTAAGCGCAACTCTTAACAGATAGCTCTCTTTTTCTTTATTATTCGTTCCGTATCATCTTTCCCCGTCATTGTTGTATCCTACGCTAAGAAGTAAGTATGTACATGTTGTAGCACACTCGCAGGGGATCAATTTTCAAACGCAAGCAGTATGAATATAACTCATCCTTACTTTAATATCTTTGACAAAAACAAAACAAACTACCTAAAAAGAAATGACTGAATTTTAAATCAGTTTCGAATAAAATTTATTTGAATTTCGAGTTGCGCGCCAATCCACAGATAATGAAATCTGAAAATGCTGGTTATAAAATCTCCAATTTCATAGGTCCTATTAGGTATTATAAAGAGGAAAGATTTGTACTTTTGTATGTTTGTAACGAATAAACTCAAAAAGTACTGGACCATTTTCAATAACGGAAAGATTACTTTTCTGGGAGTCACATAGGCTATAACTTTCCCACGGGAACGGGACTGACGCGCGTAAAACCGCGGGGCGCTGCTAGTCGATGATAATACTCGATAAATCGTATTGTTCCATTGCCATTTTGCCAGCGAAAATGTAAATCAAAGAAAGCAATTTAAATCTGAATCAGATTATCATGTTCTGCCAATGAGAATTCCTTTTTTTTTATCAAAGGGTGACCATGTTTGTAAGAGACAGCAGGACATTGCCTTAGTCACTAGAATCAAAAGGTACGCTAGCAAATGGTATAACCTACTATCCTTGACAACTTTTTTCTTGCTATTACCCCAGAAGAAAGCGGACTACCATCGTAAAAGTTAATTAATTGAGAAGACAAAAACAATAGTATATACAATTTTGTATGACCCTTAAGAAATGCACCATGGAATGATTTGAGGGCTTCTTGACTTCGTTGTCCATTTTCTGTATGTCAAAGCCCTTTTTCTCAAGAGCGCGTTAATATATTAAGTTCAAATTATTATCTATCAAACATTATGTAGGTACTCTAATATAAATATTACTTACTTAAATTTTATAAGGTAGGTACTGGGATAGCAGGGCGTTGTTCGCGCGGATCACGTTTTTCCCGTGTCTGTCTAACATAATCATTTAATATTCTACGCCTAGATCATAACAGGAATCTGTAAATATTTCGAGTGCCTCCAGTAGTTTGGCAATCAGTCAGTCAGATTTTCTCTCAGTCTATAATACATACATACATATAATCACGCCTCCTTCCCGCAGGGGTAGTCAGAGACCACTTCTTTCCACTTGCTACGATCCATACATACTTGTTTCGCTTCATCCACTTTCATTATTCCCTTCATACATGCTCTTCGGTTTAGGGTACTCTGGAACTGGCCTTTTTTCCAGACGTCCCTGATTTAGTCTTGAAACGTCCGCCTTGGTCTATCTTTATTCTCCATAGTCTGTCTATAATAGTATAGATAAACAGGCCTACTAGTGTAAAATTATTTCGAATATAAATAGTAATTACTTACGCTTTATTCCTGAGGACTGGGGTATTCTGCTTCTTAAGTACCCCTTCTTACCTTATTTCACGATGTAACGTCGAAATAGTAATCATATTGTACTAACTTGGTACATTCACCAGGAACAGAAAATAGAAAAGATCTGCTACAAAATAGTAATCATTATTTACACCTACACGTAATAAACATGAATAAGGGTTTAACTCCACTACGATGGTTCTCGGCAATTCAGTATTAAGATCCGATGACAGACTGAAATGAGATTACAGCCCAACAATTGGTACTGAAATAAGGATCTTTCCAAATTTCTCAACCATTCCATGAGTAGGGTAGCCATCTTTTCTAAAATCAGAATTCTCGTGATTTTTTATTTTGAATGCATGTTTCCATATACTTACGAAAGAGATGCCACTATATAAGTCACATATAGCTGTCTCCTTCTAACTGTTCCTACTCAAGAAGAGTTCCATGTTTAAGGATGGTTTTATAAATATATTGGTCATAAGATTACAAATCTTCTACTTAATATCAGACTGACAGACAGACAACGCACAGCCCTAACCGGTGATTATAGAAGAGTGAAATTTTGTATGAGTTTGTAATATAAAATAGGTACACATAAAAATTGTTTTAAAAGTCGTCCCCTGAATGGTTTCAAAGGGGATGAAAGTTTGTATGGAACTTGGTATTTTGTCCACATTTGGGCACATGGTTAGTATTTGTTATAAAAGCGTATGTCACTCTACCGAGACTGATTGAATTCGGCAGGGACAAAAGGAAACAGCTTATAATATTAAGTTACTTTCAAAAATATTTATAATCTCACGCCTTATCCTATATTCCGGACGGGGTAGGCAGAGATATTTAATTTCTGGTAATGCCTATTTTTCACGAGAATATTCGATCCCTAAAACGTAATACATGGTGAGCTCGTCGCTGGACCGGGTCTGTAACACATGCCCCAGAAATAATTCTGAGACCTTTGAGTTTCCTCTTTAAATTTTCCTTCACCATCGAGCTAGTGATGAATATGTACGTAATACTCCAGGTAGCCTGTACCCCAAAATTATTCAGAATACCCTTTCCCTTTATTCCCTAACAACAATGTCACCCTAGGACAATCCCAATTCCATGTAATCCTCTGAGCGCTATCATAATATGGAAATAGCAGGTCATTATTATACGACCGCGACGAATGGGAACTCAACTCGTATATAATATACGTTTGTATGTTCTCTATGAGGAACAATGTAATCAGAGAGCTCTGTGGTCTGAAAGAGGATGTAGTGACTAAGATTGAGAAAGGAATGCCTAGGTGGTTTGGACATATCGAGCGGATGGATGAAAGGCGTCTAACGAAATAAATAATAGCACATTATGATATAAGTGCGGTAAGTTGAAAATTACAGCCGAGGCGATATTGCTAGCCCAAGCCATAGGCGAGGGTCACAAGTAAGCAGAGGCTGTAATTATCAAAGCGCACGTATGTCATACAATGTTTTATAACCTACTTTATAACACATTTGCGAGGAAATAAAATAAAACTCGGACTATAGTAAACGAATAAAAACAAGAAGAGTTAAGAAAAAGCGCGCGGAATAATTTTTACTTGTTCACAAATTAGTGATGCGCGCGAATCAGCATTTTTTTTTTAGGCAAAAGCACAAAAACAGCCAGTATTACTAATAAAGTAAATCAATATTTTTGTGTTTTTGTTACAGATTGATTGGTTGTAATTTACTGTCAACATTTCTTCTACATTTACATCTACACTCTCTAAACTAGTATTATAAAGAGAAAAGATTTGTATTTTTGTATGTTTGTAACGAATAAACTTAAAAACTACTGGACCGCTTTTGAAAATTCTTTCACTAATGGAAAGCTACAATATCCTTGAGTAACATAGGCTATATTTTATTTCCGTATTCCCACGATAGACAAACATAATATATAACCACAAATACTAAGAGACAGAATAATATAAATATTCAAGGGAGCTCCCATACAACAAACGTGGTTTTTTTGCCGTTTTTATAGATAATGGTACGGAACCCTTCGTGCTCGAGTCCAACTCGCACTTTTCCGGTTTTAACATTGAGTGTAGATGTAGATATAGATCTAATCGTTATTGCGTTGGCAATCTTGAAGTAATGACAGCCATCGAACTTGGTAAAAGGCTCTCAAATTTAATTGTTTCTGAATATACAATTAAACAAACTGCGCATACACATACCCAACTATGATATAATTAAAAAAAAAAAAAAAAACTAAGCCCTAAATTACCTTATACTTACCTATAATTCGTCTTTGCTTCTAAAACTTGCCATGGTCGAACCACTGTATCCCAAGACACAGGATTTCCTCCTAGTTTGGGAAACAGGAGTTACCAAGTACCTATTTAAGCTGTACAACTATATGCTACAATTATATGGTAATATTGTAAAATCTGTATGAAGAAGAAATAAATAAAGATTATTATTAAATAAAGATTATTATAATATTCATAAACGTTATCCAAGTCGTAAACTAAATGATCGATATTTATAAGTACACTAGCAGCGCCTCGCGGTTTTACCGGCGTTGTTCCCGTTCCCGTGGGAATACGGGGATAAAATATAGCCTATGTGTTATTCTGATGTGTAAGCTATACAACTGTAAAGTTTCATCAAAATCCGTTCAGTAGCTTTTGCGTGAAAGAGGAACAAACATCCATCTATACATGCAGACATCCATCCATACAAACTTTCGCATTTATAATATTAGTAGGATTAAACTTACGTAAGTACATATTTATCAATAGCTCGACGGTGAAGGAAAACTTTGCGAGGAAACCCGCAGGTCCCAGAATTGATTTTGACAACGACATCCATGAGAAAACAATATCTTATCTATATCTAGTTCTATGTTATACATCTGGTAATACTATGACTCCTGGCCAAGTACGGCGCTGGAATGTG
The DNA here is from genome assembly GCA_963855545.1 of Ethmia dodecea. NCBI lineage: Eukaryota > Metazoa > Arthropoda > Insecta > Lepidoptera > Depressariidae > Ethmia > Ethmia dodecea. The sequence continues at coordinate 13,432,177 of OY979454.1, forward strand.
AACGGAGTGGTATTCTGAACTCTCTTTCTCTCTTCCCCAGGTCTCGGCGTGGGTGACAGAGCTGGTACTATCGCAGATCACTCCTGAGGATCGGAAGGCGGTGTTGGCGAGCATACTGCGAGTGGCCTTAACTTGTTGGAATATTGGCAACTTTAACGGCGCCATGGAGATTGTTGCTGGGTTGAAGTAAGTCAAGAACAAAATACCGGCCGGACTTGCACACGAAGTATTCCGCACCACAGTGCATTTAAAAAGTCTGGTGCATTTACTGACGGGCTCAGTTGGTAGTAACCCTGCCTTCTGAGTCGGAGGTCGCGGGTTCGATCCCCGCTCGGAGCCAACACTTGTGTGCATGAATATGTCTGTTGACTCTATGTCTGGGTGTTTAGTATTTATTTAAGTATGTTTATCAGTTGTTTAGTACCCATAGTACACATAGTGGCTAGTTTGAGACTGAATAACCGTGTGTTGATTATGTCCATCAATTTATTATTATTATCATTATTTAATTGTTATATTTTTGTATTTTTTTATAGCGGCCATATTAATCACGCAGTGAAAACGTCAAGAGTGCGCCTATTACTATTTTTTAAATTGAGAAAATAAAAAACTTTTTTTGTAGGTCCCTTTTATTTTTTTATTTTATTTCATTTTTGTTATTTGTAGTTATGGGCTCATCACCTATCACGTTTAAGTTTAAAAGAATATCTCGTGAGAAGTGGGTCCAGAAATGGAATACCTCTGCCTACCCCCTCGGAGATAAAAGGAGTGATATTATATTTTATTATTTTCAAAATGTGTGCTCCAAGCTAAGCTCCAAGAAGACAGCAGAGCAGAGAAGAACAGGAGAAAGAAGGATGAGTACAGTCAGCAGGGGTTTCTTTCGGCCTTCAGCTGTTTCCTAGACTGTAGGCCGGCGGAAACTACTTGCCGACTGTACTTTTTATCAACGACATGAAGATTGTGGCGTCCACTGTACTTTTGGGACGAAGGCTACATTTCGCAAATGTAAGAGTGAAGTAGAATATCTCTTCAAACCCCCTCTTTGTTAAGACGTCAATATTAAACGACTTCAAAGAGAAGGTGGTTATCAATTCGTCTGTTTTTTTTTTTAATGTTTGTAACGAATAAACTCAAAAGCTGCTGGACCGATTTTAAAAATTCTTTCACCAATGGAAAGCTAGAATATCCCTGAGTAGTAGGTATAGGCTATATTTTATTCCCGTATTCCCACGGGAACGGGTACTATGTGGGTGAAACCGTGCAGAAGCGCTAGTATTGCGTAGGTAACATATATGATAGTGACAGCAAAGTAAGTTAGCATCTCGTTTATATTTTTTTGTCTGACAAATACCTACTCTTTACATTAACAACAACAAAATCCTAAACACTTTTTAGATAATTATTTATTATTTATAAATAGATTATTGTGTACCCAAGCTCCTAAAACTCGGGAAAGAGTGGAATAATAACATAGTTTAAAACAATGATTTTAAAAGTTTTGTCCAGAAGGACTAAACTTAGAACCTTAGAAATAGTACCCCAGGCCATAGTTACTAGAGATGAAGAAAATGTCTCTAGGTGTTAAGAGGTAGAATAGTAGATTGTGTCGTAAGGGGAGCAAAACAATATTTTTACGGCGAGAGCGTTTTTTTAAATCACGAACATAGTAAAATAATTTAGCGACCGAATGACACACTCTGCTTTTCATCCCTCTCTATCAGAAATATAACTAGGAAAGCGCGCGCATTGCCACAGCGAGTTTTTTCTGACAGTGTGGCACAACCATGGAACGCCATTCAGCCATGTCAGCCGAATGCGGCGAAAAATGGAACTAATGTTTTGTTATACAAAAGTTTGATGTACTTAAACTACAGTGGCGCCAACCTTAGATATCTATAATAATCTCTTTGGCTAAAAATGTTGAAGAATATTTTAAATTCCAAATTCAAAACACTTTTATTCGTACTTATAAAAAGCCTATCGGAAAAGACTTACTTTGCTCCTTCTATTGAGGAGCAAAACGTCACTTTTCGAATAGATGGTATGAAAATACTATTTTATACATTGTAATTCCCAGCACTCAAAGACTACCCTTTTCATACGTCATAATTTGAGGACGTCCGACCCCATACATATTATATTTCACGTCAAGCTCAGTACAATGTGACTGTGATATGTTGCCGGGATTACGGATTATAATAGGCCCGTATATCATTTTGTGCAAGAGCAAGTTGTTACGGAAACGAAGACAACAAAGTTTTTTATTTATATAAACCTTTATTTCTTTCAAACATGGCCTAAATATGTTATAAATATGAAGAAATGAGTATGTTTAGAAATGTTCAGTTCAAAAGGAATTAATAAATTCCTTTTTTAATATTTTTATTGCATGCATACACGGTTTCATACATACATATAACTAGCTTTTACCCGCGGCTTCGCTCGCGCACGTTTATTTCACCTCCGTAGGGGTTGAATTTTGCAAAATCCTTTATTAGTGGATGCCTACACTGTATAAGCTATCTATATCGTATGTGCAAAATTTCGAGTCTCTAGACCCAGCCGCTTAGGCTGTGTGTTGATACATCACCAATCAGTCAGTCAGTTTATCATATTTTATATTATATATATGTAGATAAAACGGGAGCGTATCTGTACATGTAATATTTTGAAAATTTTAGAAGTAGTGTATATAGTTATAGATGTAGATACCAAACCACCAATTTAAAAAAAAAATCTGTCTGTTTGCGCATAACGCAAAAACTACAGGACTGACTTTAATCAAATTATGTGTGGTTATAGCTGAGTACCCGGGTCCACAACTATTGTACTTTATTCCATAGGAAAATGTCTCAAATTCAAATTCAAAAATCGTTTATTTTCTATTGGTATTAAAATATACACTTAGAAACGTCAATATTTTATAATAACAAGGCACTCTAAACTCGTCATGAAGATTGGCTAAATGCAAACAGCAGCCCATCTCCACCGACGAGCTGCTGGTTCCGAATGCAGTACCCCGAGAAGAGCCAGCAAGAAACTCAAGGGCAGCTCTTTTTAATCTCATGTCTTACTAATAAATATCGTTTACAATAATAATTATAATTAATAGCCTTACATAGCGTCGAGTCGGTTAATCCCATGCATGTTGGTGTACTAAGTAGTCTGTAATTTTATAGTAGCCTTTTTTATGTAATTTTTGCTTAACTATTATTTTAAATTTGTCAAGAGGCAAATTTTGTAATTCAATGGGAATCTTATTGTAAAAGCGTATACATTGACCCTTATATGATTTGGTAACTTTAGATAATCGACTAACACAAGCAGCCAGTTCATTCTTATTTCTAGTGTTTATACAATGTCTGTCACAATTTTTTTTGTAAAGTGATATATTCTTTTTAACATACAATACGTTTTCGTAAATATACTGTGACGCCAGTGTCAGTATATTAATTCTCTCATTCCCACGGGAAAAATAAAAAACTGAGTAAAAAAAGAAATACGTACTACTTCGAAACGATAACAATTAGAAACTTAAAATATGGTATGTAGGTGTCTTTTATGACGTAGGCAACCTCTATAAAAGGATTTTTGGAAATTCCTACGGGAACTGGAATAAACGGTCCGGCGATGGGCTCACCACCTATCACGTTTAGAGGTTCAACGAGTATACTGGGTATAAACGTGGGTATGTCCAGGAATACTGCCTCTCGGGGATGGAAGGCGTGATCATATTATTTTAAATATATATTTTCTAATCTTTCGTCTCTATAATGTTAGTGTATGTATATTAAGTTTATATAGTAGGTACATACATACCCTCAAGAGACTATTTTCGTATATTACATTTATATTTTTTTTCCTACACTTTATATTATATTATAACCTATACGGGTGTTAGGTGTAAGAAACTCTGACCCAATTGAGATAGTTGTACAGTCAGCAGCCGAAACCACTGATCATATTATAAGCAAAAAATATTTGTAAAGAGCGCACTACAAACTGCTCCTTCAGTTTGGCGATTTTAATTTTCTGTTACAGTGTAGAAATGAATAAATAAATAAATAAAAAAAATCGTTTTGCAAAAATCATCGGTGCCCAGCGGCGTTCGTGCGCCCTCGCAAATCTGGTTTATTCCCGTTCCTGTGGCAATTTTCAAAAATCCCTTCATATAAGACACCTGCATTCCATATTTCAAAGTTTCTAAATGTTATAGTTTCCTAGTAGTACGTATTTCTATTTTTCACCAGTTTTTTAAACCCCGACCCAAAAGAGAGGGTTATAATTTTAACGTGTCTGTCTGTGTATCAGTCTGTGGTATCGTAGCTCCCAAACGGATGAACCGATTTTCGTTTTTTTTTTGTGTCATGGATAGTTTTATCCCTAATATTCTTAGCATTGTTTTATGGAAATCTGTTCAGCCGTTTGTGTTTACATGTATTTATTGTATCGGGGGTTTTATATATTTTTTTTTAATGTTTAATTTAATGTTTTTGCTGATATAAATTAAAAGCGTCCATAGACTTTTTTTGCCGACCATACTTTTACACATGTATATTCAGCTTGTATTCAAAGGGAGTCTGAAAGCATCTTTTCAGTTCCATGTACCCAGATGGGAACGCACAGGAATTTATATGAGAAACTCTATATGGGTATTACTTCAATAAATTACACGCTACCCTATATTAGCGAACTAGCTTTACTCGCAGACTTTGCCTGGGTTCTGGCAAAAAAGTAGCAAAACGCTAAATTGGAATAAAATCAATTTTTCTGGAGATTTCTTAAAAAATGTGATATTTAGAAACATCGTTTTATTTTTCGTGTAATATTTACATAGAGTTCTATTGGGAGTTTGATTTCTATGAGCAGTGATAGCCTTACGGTGAAAGAGGTTCGCAGGTTCCAGAATGAATTCTAAGGCATGTGTAACAGACCCGGTCCGGCGATGGGCTCACCACCTATCACGTTTAGGGGTCCAAAGAATATCTGGTGAGAAGTGGGTATATCCAGAAATGGAATATCTCTGCCTACCCCCTCGGGGATATAAGGCGTGAGATTTTTTTATTTTTTTATTCCAAGTCGATATCATCACTAATTAGTAATTACTGAGATAAGTCTTTGTAACAGAAGCAGAGTAGCAATAAGGGTTTCTTTGTTACTCGTACAAAACTCAAAATAAAAGACCCAAAAGTGTCATCTCGACTAATATCGTAATGCAGGTGTTCAAAGAAAGCGTCGACGACCCTTAAGTACGTTTTTATCCCAGCATCTGTCGGTCGACCAAAGAACTCATTAATGCAAAACAAATCTTGTGATCCGATGAGTTTAACGAACCACTGATGTAAAGATACTAGAAATGATCACTACATAGTATAAAACAAAGGCGCTTTCTCTGTCCCTATATCCATATGTCCTTATGTCCCTGTGTCCCTATGTATGCTTAAATCTTTAAAACTACACAACGGATTTTGATGCGTTTTTTTTTAATAGATAGTGTTACGAACGCGGGGGTTATAAAAATGCCGGTGGTGAGGATTAGTTACACTTTATTATGCGCACTTACAGAAAATACAAAAATAAACAATTTACAGTAACTACTACAGTCACAGTACTCAAACACAGTCCGCAGAATTGCACTTGAATCGCTTCAGAGATTCCGATCGCTGTCGCTTCGAATAAACAACTGACTCCGCTCGACGAACACCGCGGTTTTTATAGCTGAGCGCAGGTATCGACGGAATTATCTAGACCTTCCAGAAATCCGGAGTACGTACCGCGTGAGAACAATAGAGAAGATGTAAACAACTTGAAGACGTAAACAAGGTTGCAATAATAATCGTTCACTTGCTACAGGCAAAATTCAACCTTAAACACTTACACACAAGGTCCAATGTTATCTGATACTTCATGTTGTTTGCGCGCTGCTTGTTTGTTTGCTTTTTATCCAGATGATTCGGAACTATTCTCACACAATGTAGGCGTAATCGAGATAGTCCAGCGGGTACGTACTCCGTGCGTAACAATAGAATAATTCAAGACGAAGGTTTTAGTGTTAGCATTGCATCCGTGCGAAGCCGGGGCGGGTCGCTAGTAATAAATAAAAAAATAAAAATCTCACACCTTATATATCCTCGAGAGGGTATAGTATTCCATTTCTGGATATACCCACTTTTCACGAGATATTCTTTGGACCCCTAAACGTGATAGGTGGTGAACCCATCGCCGGACCAGGTCTGTTACACATGTCTCAGAATTAATTCTGGGACCTGCGGGTTTCCTCACGATGTTTTCCTTCACCGCCAAGCTAGTGATAAATACTCGTATAATTTTTTGAAAATCTCTTTGGTTCATGCCAAGATTCGAACCCGAGCCTCATTGATTATAATCATGTGAATCAGGCTTTATGATTGTAAGGCTATCACTGCTATGCATAGAATAAAACAGTTTATTTTCGGAGTTATTCTCAGAAAGCAGTTTCATTTGATACCCATGTTGTAGGAGTGCATTAAAAATAACTAGTCCGCCATCTTGGGTGTTCCTCCATGTTGGATTGAGAATGACGTCAGCTAACCAGGGGGTCAATTCCACTAAATGTCAACGGTCATAGTTGGATAAAAATGAGATGTCAATGGTGTTATTGTGACACTTTTCAGAGCAAATAACACCATCGACTGACCATGTTATTGTCATTGTCATCCAACTGTAACCATTGACATTTAGTAGAATTGGCCCCCTGCATTATCATACAAACTAAACGTGTATACAAAATTTCTGCTCAATCGGTTGATTGAGTTAAAATAAAAAAATTATAAAAAGAAAAATTATTATAAAAAATTCTGCTAAATTGACTTGCAAAATCCCAACTCGACAAACATACTCGTACACTGCAAGTTAAATAAAAGCTTGTAAAAGAGCTGTCCAATGAGTTTCTTGCTGGTTCTACTCGGGTACTTCGCTGGTTCTTCAAGAGCTGCACGAGCTCATTCCTTCCCATTTTTACAATCGGACATCGGACTCTACTTGGTGGATACGAGTATCCCATCTATACGCACGAAGCGCTTTTCAAGATCTTTTATTTAAAAAACAGCACCGAATTCTTTTACATGACAGCGTCTTATAAATAGACTAGTTTTTAACCGCTTCTTCGCTCGCGCACGTTTATTTCACTCCATTAGCGGTTGAATTTTTCAAAATTCTTTCTTAGTGGATGCCTACACTGTATAAGCTATCTATGTATGTGCAAAATTTCAAGTCTCTGGACCTAGTGGCTTAGACTGTGCGTTGATATATTACCAATCAGTCAGTTTAACATTTTATACATAGATGAACGCCAGCTGCACTAATGTCGCGTTCTGCCTGATCCGAGCGTGCAAGCGAGAGCGCGGAACAAGCGATAGAGAGGCACGATCGGCCTAAGCGTTCGGCTTGTGACGCATCTATCTCACTTCCACTCCAGTATGCAATTTTTCATCAATGATTACTTAAGACATTATCACGTAAAATTATCGTCCGTAAACCGACTTTACAGACAACAAATTTTTTTTTCCCTCGACCCGAAGTTTTTCATCCAGTACGACTCTAACTCTGGGTCCAAATTTCCAGTATCGATTCACCGAGAGCCTTACAAATAGCCCGCACGTGCGGCCGACGGGTAATGGGAAGTTAGCACGCACTGGCTTCAGAAAACGCAGCGATTCAAGGTCGGGACTATAAATAGCTGGCAAATGTCCCAGTGACCACCATCCCTTTCCCGTTGTTTGGGAGTGGTGCTATCAAAAACGTAACGTCACGCGTTCAAGAAGGGACGTGTAAGACGGGTGCATACCTGTAGATACAGGGCCTATAGTCTATTTCACACCAAGTGGGTTCGGTGACAGTTCACATTTTTCCTTTTTACGCATACAACTTTCTAGTAAGAAAAATAAATGGTTCCAAAAATAATGAATAATTTATTATTATGTCATTGCTAAAATACAATAATGGTCGCCTCTAAAATAGTATATTAAAATCTCAGACTATAAATCAAGAAAAATATAAAAAACAATAGATTAAAAATATATCCTAAAAATACGTATTGCGTGGAACGGAACTTTTACTCATAGGGATTGACACTACACAATCTACATTAAATCGATGAATCGAAGCTTTTTGGCGGGAATCCGAAACAAGATGCAATGTTTTTGTAAAATTTTCATTTTGTTGTATTTTTTGGGCTTAAAATAGTAATAGTGTATTATGTGGCAGGGGTCTGTGAAAGTGTGCAGTGATTTTTAGATTCGATAATGTACGATATTTTCGTATTGCATCAAAAAGTCGATGACATTTTTTTTTATTTTACCATGTTTTTCCCTTATATAACCTGGGAAATTTAAACATATTCAATAAAAAGTAATCTTGAAAAATCATTGTATCAATAAAGTAAAAAATCGATTCCATTTCCTTTACAAACTTACTCGAAACTTTAGAAAAATCGATTGGATTTCATTAGGACACATCACTTCAATTGTCAAAGTGAACTGTCACCGAACCCACTTGGTGTGAAATAGACTATAATTAACCCTTAGGCTACAGGGCGTGAGGATCGGCGGGGTCGTGCTAAAATCGTGTCTTCGTATGCAATAATCTAGCATCATTCACGCGCGCATATAACCAATACATTAATAGTATTGATATATTCGCTGCACTACCTGGCCCCTACCGTAGAGCTATCATTGAAATTCTTAGGAATAGTAAATCCCTTTCTTCTAAAAACTAAAACATATAAAAATACTACAATGCACCAATCACTAGGTACATCACGACATTCCTTATGATTACACACAACACACTTACAGACAGATATACTCTCACACATAAATTCTTACACACGATCATTCACACACACACACACTTAAAATTTCAATAAAATAATAATAAAGAAAAAGAAGTGTCAATCTTATACAATAATATTATATTTATAATTTAGTTTAATATTATCTACTTATTAGCATACCTACTTTCATTAATATGTGGTTAATGAGATTGGTTATACACTCTATGAACTGAAGAAAACTACAGATTTACCAACTGCTATCAGGGCCTATTATTCATATGCGCATGCATGGCTTAATTATGGAATAATTTTATGGGGCAATAGTGTCGAAATACAACAGTTATTTATTTTTCAAAAAAGATGCATTCGTATTTTAGTTAATATTACTGAACGGGAAACTTGCAGACCTCATTTCAAAAAACTGGGAATTTTAACTTTAACTTCTATGTACATTTTAGAAACTTGTAAGTTTGTAAAGAAAAATCTACATTTGTATACGCTGACAAAAGATTTCTACCCGCAACCTCGCAACCTGCGACACAGAAATAGATTAGAAGCCCCATTTACCAAATTACATATCGTCAGTTCAGCAACATATCACATGTCAATAAAAATATTTAATAAACTCCCGAAAACTTTATGCGAAATAGACAACCAACTTTTACTCCACAACCAACTTAAAGATTTTTTGTTAATGAACAATTTTTATACACTGCAGGAATTTTTCGATTTCAAAAATAGAGTTAATATTGCAATTTAAATATGTATATTTTAAGAAATTTTATGTGCCCTTTTTTGTAATTCATTTTGTATTTAATTTTGTATGTTTTGTATTTTACCATTTGCAGCGCCCTTCCAGGGTTCATGTGTGTACTATATATTATTTTACCTACCACCTGTAAAACCACATGGAGCAATAAATGATATGACTATGACTATGACTATTACCCATCCATGTATAATAATGCCCTAGTATAATAATGTATTGTGTAACTATTTTTTAACCCAAATAAAAGAAAATAAAAGAAAATCATAGCATCTCCCCCACATATTTCAACAGACCGAGACAAAACACTAAAACTAAATGCGCTTTAGAGTTCCCGATTTTAACAAAAAAAAATGAAATTTTAAAAAGCGCGCGTATAACAAGCTGACTTGTTACTCAAATCAGTCGGTGCACGGTGGTCCAGCGAGTGGGTGAGCCGGCAACAGAGTGTCTAGTGCGAGTTTTGTTTAATGGGAGTAATTTTTAACTTATTTTTTTATGGGAAAACACACCTGGCAGGGGTGCGTCCTCGTGATTGGCTTAGGACGGTCAGAATTCTTAATCAGTCACTGTAGATACCTGCTATCTCTCTTGTTTGCTTCAATCTTATTCGCATTGTTCTTACACATACAGTACGGTCGTTTTAACGTGGCAGCTCTGAAGTTGCTCAAATGGCTGCACAATAAGATTTTTAGCGACCATTTGGCTGTACGAGGGGGTGCAGGGACCGAAGCCTATGTTCAGAGAAGCCAAATTAAAACGGCCGCACTGTACATGTTCATGTGTTAAGAGTATTCTATACCTTAATTACTTTAAAAAAAATACACTTTTGGATTGCCACTAATGCGGTGTCGATGAGGTGTAAAGCGTCAAGACGCCTATGAAACGGTCACGTAGTTGCGCATCTTAGCTTTGACTTTCACTGCTTAGCTACCTAGCACATTTTTAATGAAAAATCAAGCTTAATTTTACCGATAAGTACTTTGCTATAAAGAGCAATTACGCCTGCGTTTACTAAAGACAGTGCGTAATGCTACTAATATAAGAAGAATAAATTTTACTATCGTTTTGGGCTATAAATTGAAGTATTTTCCGTTCAAGTGGGTGAGAATTTGAAAGTGGGATTTTAAGCTTACCTACCCATATTTTATAAAAGACTAGCGACCCGCCCGGCTTCGCACGGGTACAATGCTAACACTAAAACCTTCCTCTTGAATCACTCTATCTATTAAAAAAAAACAGCATCTAAATCCGTTGCGTAGTTTTAAAGATTTAAGCATACAAAGGGACATGGGGACATAAGGACATAGGGATATAGGGACAGAGAAAGCGACTTTGTTTTATACTATGTAGTGATAACAAAAATATTTATTTTCATGTCTATATAGCCCATTCTACTCCTATTACTAATAAGAATTTTTTAAATCGTTACAGTGGCTTAAGTATGTTTATCAGTTGTTTAGTACCCATAGTACAGGCCCTGCCCAGTTTAGGACTAAATAACCGTGTCTGTGAATTGTGTCCCACAATTTATTTATTTAAAAGATTTAATACAATGTGTCTACGCCATTTCACGGGACCATAGAATCCTGAACATTTGGGAAACGTGCGTGGGTTCAAAACCAACACGTAGAGGCCCTTTTAGACAACTATATTATTATCTATTATATACTTATATTCGTCACTAGCTCGACAGTGAAGCCTAACATCGTGAGGAAACCCGCAGGACTCAGAATTAATTCTGAGGCATGACTAACAGACCCGATCCGGCGATGGGCTCACCACCTATCACAGGGTCGAATATTAAGAAATGGAACACCTTTGCCCAGGGGATAAAAGGCGAAAGTTTTTATTTTTTTTATTATTATTCCAGGTCCAACAAACTGAAAGCTTTCTGGTGCAGCGTCTCCGATGAACCGTTGCCAGCCTTGGACTTCTTATCAGCAGCCCTTCTCTCTGCTGAGTACGAGCGGGCCCTGGGGCGAGCGCTAGCTATGCCTGAGTGCAGACTGATCCCTTTCTTCGGTGCCTTTTTGAGGGAACTCAGGTAAGTTTCCCCGAAACAAGAAATTAGAATGAACTAGGTAACAAGTTAGTCGACTAACTCAAGTTACAAATTCAACTAAAGTTACAAATTCAACCAAAGTTACAATAATTCAACTTAAGTTACAACATTTCATTTTCTGAACTCCAATAAATTATAAGTTAGATTGAAAGTAGATACAAAAATAGAGTACACATATTTAATGGTTTAATTAAAAAAAAAATGCCTATAAAAATAATAATTAAATTCAGCTTATTACAAATGGGCGTAAGTGCAAACTCAGGCGTACCTTTGCCTGAGTAGACAAATCAACAAAATGTCAATGTCAATACAACGATAAATGTCAACACTGATATTTTTATTTTTATATCCTGCAGTTAGGCTAAGACGCAAAGCAAGTTGTGCCTGAGTTTTCATTTTTGGCATATTATTTAGAAATTATTGATTATCTCAGTAAATATAAAAATAAATAAAAAAAATCTGAAAAAAAACATATTTTATTTCTCACGCTAATACCCCCATGAATTTTTTATTTTACTTCCTCGGTGAAAATGAAATGTTGCCATTGGTCAATGCGCTTTGACAATAAGATTCCCATGCAAATACAAAATGTCTAAAGACAAACTTAAAAATATATTAATTAATTATAAAATAACAACTACAGACATTGGGATTTACCGACTCGCCGCTATGTGAAGCTATAATCTATACATACCGGATGTTGTTTTTACCGTCTGGAAAAAAATGTGACGTATAAGGTATCTAGAGCCGAAGTTATACACGAGATTAATTGTTAAATATACTCATTAATGCAATTTACAAAATCTAGAAAACTACGCACTCTACTATGTAGGAGCTGGCGGTTGTAGGTAGATTGCTCATGAATGGAAGCTACGAGCCTGTTTTTTTTTAATAAGGTAAACGCAGCTATTACCGACCCCCTTAAGCAAGTTTTGAAATTGATAATTAGAATTAAGGGTAGTGGTTGCAAACACACCAGTTTTTTTTATTTTATATTTAAATATAGATTGTATATTTTATATTTATATTTTCATTTGTTTATAAATATCATGTTTTCATTGAAAAAATAATCAAAGGATTGTTGAAGTCAATTGTTTCTATTACCGACCCACCCGAAACGCTTTGAAGCTATTACCGATTTTTATGAATCTAACACCGACCGTACGTAAATAAAGCATACTTTTTTTCACAAAATACCTACCTACATGTTCGATTCTCAAAATAATTGTTAATTTGAGCGAAATATCCCTTTCCCAAAATATCCCTTTACTTTTATTTGCTTCTCATTTTTGTACTTGATTCATTACAATAATTATAGTTACTAATATAATCTTAAAATGGAGATAAACTTGACTTTTGGCGGGAATCCGAAGAGGGACGTCATGTTTTTTGTATAATTTTCATTTTGCTGTGTATTTCGGGTTTTGACTCATCATAATAGTGATAGTTTATTTATGTGGCAAGTGTCCGTGAAAGTGTGCAGTGAATGGGAAATTCGATAAAATGCGAGATTTATGGACATTTTTGGATTGCCTCAAGAAGTCACAATGAAGTCTTCAGTAAAAATGCTATTATTTTACTGTTGATAACCAAGTTAAGGATGTAGAAAGTGTTGAAGACACTGTATTTTTGTGCATGGACTCTGAAGCAGAGCCATTTACTCAAGGATATCATTAACTAATGACGAGGCTGCATGGCGTAATGCCTTTACCTACCCTACAGGGGTGAAAAAAAAATTAATAGAACCAACATGAAATTCAATGTTATGTAGATTTCTTCTTCTGGTGCCCATGCTTTCCAACCTTTCCAACTAATCGCAGTGAACCTCGGAATGCTTGTGGATTCTTTAAAAGATTGTTTTCACATTTGAACCTCATTAAAAATAAAGGTATTGATTTCTCGGTGAACATAAATGAAATTTTAGTAATATAAGAAAATAGACTTTAATAGAAATGGTAAATAGAATAACATTCATTAAATCAAATTGAGAACATAGGTCATGTATTGTTATCTTGCGCCCTGGAAACCTGCTGCTTGGCCCGCTAGTGCAAACCATAGTTACCATACCCTTTCTTTCTAATTGATTAGCCTGCTTAATAGTAATTACTTCTTAAACCAATGTCAATGCTGTTACTTCACAATGCAGTTCCATATAGTGCCGTTGAAGGGAATTGGTCCTAGTGTCAATTGTGTTTGACATAGGGGATAACTGAATCACCTGAAACATAAATATTCACTATCAAAATTCAGAGAAAATTTTGTAAATGTTAATAAAATAAAAACACACTGTTTTATTTTCAGCACAGATTTTTTCAAGTTGGGATAGCGGCTGGTGCTTCTACACACAATAATCATGATTTTCTCCACCGTGGCTATAATACTTTATACTATATAAGTCCGAGTCACAAACCTGAAAATAAAAGTAAAAACTATTTTAAATATATAATTTACATGTTTTGAATAAAAATAATTAGACAATTTTATTTCAAAATAACTTAAACCCTTTTTTTCATTTGCCAAAAAGCCTATAATTTTTATTTCGAACTTCCCAAGTTTAGCGCAGCCGAAGGTGAGGGTTAACTGTCGGAACAAGTTGCAATGACGGTTCCGCACGTACACGTGCGGAACCGTCATTGCATTGGTGCATTGGTGGCGTCATTGCATTGCATTGCTTAGGTAATAACTATTTTTAATACAGTTGCGAAAAAATTAAGCAATTTAATAAAATAATAAAAATACAATAAACTCAACTAACATTTTTGGAAAATCGCGCCAACCGTAAAAGATTAAAAGCAGAGGTTTTTTTGTTTTCTTCACCCATTCTGGGTAGGCAAAGGGAATTATACATACAGCCAAGTCTTCAGTATATATTTTTTATAGATATGAAATGAAAATGAAATTTAATGACATTAAATGAAATTATACCTAACCTAACTCACTGAATCAAATCATATTGAAACATATAAGTAGTAGCTTTACTTTTAGACATTACATACCGTTAATAAAAAAATACCAATTAATTGGTTTAGAGTCGTTGATAGCTTCTCTTTGTTGCAATTACCGATTCATATGGATCGTTAATTAGTGTTAAATAAAAAAATGAACAAATCTTTTTCCGAGCCACGAAAAATAATCGATATTAATTGTAATATATGTATTTCCCCATCCGTTTTAATACATTTATTGATTTAGTACTAAAGTATAAAGAAATACACCATTTTCATATAAATACGAAGATAACTCTAAGTAGTTTCTTTCATATCCCACGTCTAAATGTTTAATAATGCGTGGCAATTTATCGCGGAAAAACAAGTTTATAATATAACATGATGTATGTCGCTAATAGATGCTTATAATTTTAGAATACTTAAGATTGAAATGGTTTTATAAAAACTTGTTTAACTATTATAAGCATTCACGAAAAAGGGAAAAAATAAAGAATAACCTCTCAGTCATTGCCGATCCATGGGTCGGTAATGACTGCACTACTAAAATGCACTGCAGCTATTGCCGTTCTATTTTAATTTCTAAAATACTTTTTAAAATCCCTTATAACACAATAATTTAGTTGCGAAATGTGAAATATACAAATAAAAGAATATGTTGAGTTATTCAGAATAAACTTAACGTAAATATTTATATATAAAATATCTTAAGCAAAAAATTTGAGTACTTACCTGAGGAAGTAAGGGTTAGTATGACACGATCGGCGCACTCGCTACGTTCACAGAAACTAACGTATTTGGTCACATTCCCGTGTACCTACGTACACTAACACCAGTGAATTAATTAGGAAACATACAAACATGTGTGTATATTATACTCTCTTGTGACTCAAATCGCTCCAAACCGATAAAAATAAGAATAAGCTGAATGGGTCGGCAATACCTGCAAATTTTCGATGGGTCGTTGATAGCTGCGCTTACCTTACTATTTCAAATATTTTAGTTTGTAATATTGACTACAATTGAGTTATGTATTTAAGTATTTAAGCAAGAAAAAATGGTTTTGAAAAAAAATGTAACAATGCCAAATGAATCTATTACACTTACCTATCACACCATATTTTTTTCCAGACGTTAAAAAAAATCAGGCTAAGATAATAAAACTGTAACGGGGCCGGGTCTGTACATGAAATATTTTGGAAAATTTTAGCGGTAGTGTAGACAGTTATCGATGTGGATATTAAAAAAACAATTTTTGAAATTTTGTTAGTCTGTCTGGTTGAGCACGTATCAAAAATCAATCAAAAAAATTTTTTTACAGATCCTTACTAATATTATAAATGCGAAAGTAACTCTGTCTATCTGTGTGTTACGCAATAGCGCCTACTACTGAACCGGTTTTAAGCCTTCAAACCCTTAAGAAGAGAGCGTACTCCCACCTCAAAGGCCGGCAACGCACTTGTGACTCTTGAGCTGCAGGTGTCCATAGGCGACGGTAGTCACTGACCATCAGGTGACCCGTCTGCTCGTTTGCCTCCTTTTTAAAAAAAAAAAAAAAAACTCACCAATGGAAAGCTACATTATCAGAGAGTAACATATGTTATATTTTATCTCCGAAGCTAAGGAATAAAATCTGGAAGAAATCACATAAAGTGATAAGACCGCCCATTGTACTTTTTTGTATCACTGTGTCACTTTTTGCATAATTATTATTTTTATTGGTGTACAATAAAGAGTTGTTACTTACTTACTTACTTACTTACTCCGTATCCCACCGAAAACGAGAACTACGCAGAAGAAACCACGTGGAACAGCTACTTTAAAATAATTCCTAAACATTACGCCACCAGTATCTGCAATTTAGATTTCTCTCATTGCTCCCTTAGGAGGTGGCGTGATGATATTTGCTCTGGAACACTAAACAACATGCGCGGAGTGTCGGCAGACGTAATTAAAAAATAACACATCACGGATACCCGCTCGAGTGGGGCGGGAGAGATGATTAATATTGACATAGAGTTGCTATTACCACAAACTGGTAAGAGAAAAAGTGAGAGGAAGAAATGAGGAGGAATGGGAGTGGGTAAAGATATGAGATTATAGAATCCCTATTGATATTATAAATGTGAAAGTATCTCATTCTGTCTATAAGACTTGGCAAGACGATAGCTTAAATTCCAGTGGTCAAAAAACTCATTTGTGAGGCTCGGGTTTGAATCCTGGCATGTACCAATGTATTATCCTAAAAAATTTATTGTTCATAAATGGTTTACGGACGATAATTTCACGTGATGACGTCATAAGAAAACATTGATGAAAAATTGCATACTGAAGTGGAAGAGAGATACGTCGTCTCAAGCTGAACGTTTAGGCCGATCGTGCCTCTCTTTCGCTTGTTGCGCGCTCTCGCTTTCACGCTCGGCTCAGGTGGAACGTGACATTTTTTTGTACGTATCACGTTAAAAATCTTACGTACATACGTATTTATCACCAAGTCGACGTTAAAGAGAATTAATTCTGAGGCATGTGTACAGACCCGGTCTGGGGATGGGCTCACCACCTATCACGTTTAAGTGTCAACGTCTGTGTAAAACAATGATGTTGAAAAGTGGGTATCTCCAGAAATGCTGACCGCTCGGGAATGACTTCTTGAGCATTTTTGAAGATATATAAATTTGACGTTTAAACACATGTCATTTTCTCGTTTTCACCCGTCTGATGCTACGCAGGCTTTATTTAAAAAAAATCTCACGCCTTTTATCCCCGAGGGAGTAGGCAGAGGGGGTAGGTATTCCATTTCTGGATATACCCACTTTTCTCAAGATATTCTTTGGACCCCTAAACGTGATAGGTGGTGAGCCCATCGCTGGACCAAGTCTGTACACATGCCTCAGGATTAATTCTAGGACCTGCGGGTTCCCTCACGATGCTTTCCTTCACCGTCGAGCTAGTGATAGATATGTACGCAAATTTTTTGAATAACTCATTGGTACATGCCAGGATTCAAACCCGAGCCTCACTGATTATCATCATGTGAAGCAGTCATTTTAATTTGTCGAGCACCGCTGGGTTCCAATTGGCACCGTAACAATTAAAAATTGTGTTTTATTTTATTGGCTTGAGAGGTTTAACCGTAAGGCTGTCACTGATCTTGACGTTTAGACATTTTGTCGTTCTCACCCGTATCATGCTACGCAGGCTTTATTTATAAAAACTGGGGGTATTTAACCAACTCTATAGAGATATAAGAAAATCTTCCAGCATCCGTTTTTAAACACAAGTGGGACTCTGAGCAGTTCTTCATTTGCATTGCCTGAGGTTTACTTGAAGTTTTAATTACTACTTATAAAAATAACCAGGTTAAAATTTAGATTGAGTGCTCATTGTATTTACAAGTAGCGACCCGCTTTTTGCTTCGGTTTATGTGATACTAGCTGTACCCCGCGATTTCGGCCGCGTAACTCCCATTCATGTGAGAGTAGTTAGAAACTTACAAAAATACATAATCTTATATATATATATATATATATATATAAAAATCTGTTCGTTAGTCTCACTAAAACTCGAGAACGGCTGGACCGATTTTGATGAAACTTTTTGTGTGGGTTAGAGTGGGTCCAGGGATGGTTTATACGGTGGCAGAACGACGTCTGCCCGGGCCACTAGTAATTTATAAATACACATAAATTTACGTATGGCTCAGTAGGTAGTTACCCTGTCTTCTGACCCGGAGGTCGCGGGTTTGATCCCCGCTCGGGGCCAACATTTGTGTGCATGAACATGTGAGTTGGCTTCGTGTCTGGTCGATTAATATTATTTAAGTATGTGTATCAGTTGTTTATTACTCATAGTACAGGTCCTAGTTTGGGAATTACTGGGAAACCGTATGTGAATTGTGTCCCACAATTTATTACATACATACATACATATGCTCACGCCTTTTTCCCGAAGGGGATGGCAGAGACAACAGCCCGCCACCTGCTACAATCCTGGCATACCTCACGTGCCTCATCCACATCCATCAATCGGTTTATACAAGCTCGTCGGTTTCGGGTACTCTTTATCTGGCTTTTTTTTTAATATATCGCCGATCTGATCGATGTAAGTACGCCTAGGTCGCCCTCTGCCGACTCGGCTACTCACAATCCTCTTATATATTTATGAGCATCCCTTTAAGCATGAGTGGAGTACGATTGATTGATAGAATGAGGAATAGTGTAATCCGAGAGCGTTGTGGCTTGAAAGAGGATGTAGTGACTAAGATTGAGAAAGGAATGCTCAGGTGGTTTGGACATGTCGAAGACATGGATGAAGGGCGTCTAACGATACAATTTATTATTATTATCATTTATGTTTATTTTTTTGGTGTTTGTTTCAGAGAGATCCTAGACACCGCCCCCCCTCTAACGGGGGGATATGGAGTGGGCACACCAACCCACAGAAGGGATTTTAAACGGGATTCAGTGAAGGAAGACCGGTAATAATCATACTTTCAGTTTTTATTTATACTTATACTTCATCCCATGTACCGTAACACCTTGTAAAACCTATGCAAAAAAATATTTGAATTTTTATCCCCAATAGGACAAAATAAAAATGTTTTCAGTCAATGTAGGAGCTTATAAGTCCCCATATTGAAAGACTCGCCGCTTCGGTAGTTGAGGAGAAGAAAGGCAAGAAACTCATCAACACATTATTCTTTTAAACAATCAATACAAAACTACAAATAATTTAAAATAAAAAACTTGAGAGGTGTCAAGGGACACCCGGATGGAACAAAGTTTCATCATCATCATGATCACTACATCATCATCTCATCATCTTCATCATCATCGTCATGATCATCAACATCCGTCTAGCCCCCTTTCGCAACGCTCGATGCGGAACTTTGTTCCAATAAATATCACAAATGTTGGCTCCGGGCTGAAATCAAACCCGCCACCTCAGAATCAGAATGCAGGATTCTAACTGAGCCAACATGCCGGCCACATTAATTTGTAAGAAGAAATTGTTGCTGTCAGGTATCATGCTATGATCTCGTAGGAGATCCTACGAAAGTGTAGCTCGTAGCAAATCTCGACGAGTAATAAAGTTCGTAGCAATACTACATCAAAGTTCGTAGCCGTCCCTACGCGATGTAGCCATTATTATATCTACAAAATTAGTAGCATAAATATGTCTACGACTTTCATTGCATAATATGTCTACGATATCCGTAGCACTACTAAATAAGATTTGTAGCAGTAGTGCTACAACAAAGTTCGTAGATGTATCTACGAGGATCGTAGCCGCCCTACGCGATGTAGCCACATCTACAAAATTATTAGCAGATGTCTACGACTTTCATAGCATAATAATTATGTTACGATATCCGTAGCACTACTCAATAGGGTTCGTAGCAGTAGGTACTACAACAAAGTACGTAGACTCATCTACAAATGTCGTAGCTGTCCCTACGCGATGTAGCCATTTATCTACAAAATTAGTAGTAGACGTTTAGGGGTCCAATATATCTCGTAAAATGTAGACATATCCAGTAATGGAATACCTCTGCCTACCCCCTCGGGGATAAAAAAAGGCGTGAGATTATATTATTATTATATGTCTACGACTTTCATTTCGTAATATATCTACGATATTCGTAGCACTACTTAATAAGATTTGTAGCGCTATTAGCTGTTAAGTTAGATAATGCAGCACTAAAGAATTGACCTTTTCTTTGAGCTCGTTGATTGATGACTTCCTCTGTGACATCTGGACTATATTGAGGTCAAAAACAAGTCCATTAATAAAAAACACTACATCTCGTAGCAACGATCTACGCTCTCGTAGCGCGCTACGAAACTCGTAAGGTTAAATAAATACATATTATTATATGCTCACTCCTCTATTCAGGAGGTTAACAGAGGTATTCCATTTATGTAAAAATATTCCCTTTAAACCTGTATTTTTGACGACAGTATAAAAAAAAATCGGTTGTCTGTAAAGTCGGTTTAACTGACGATAGTTGAACGCGACAACGTCATAAGAAAATACTGATGAAATGGATTGTGCCTCTTTGTCGCTCGTTGCGCGCTCTCGCTTGCACTGTAACGCCTCACACTTTTTCGTGCATGCAGCCGGCTCCATCGAATTATAAGACGTTAGGTCAATAAAAATACTAAAAAATTATGGCCGTCCTTTTTCACAGGGGATCGCTAAAAAAAGACACAAGACGGGAAAGTACGAAGCGAGTGGACCAGGGTACCACAACTAGTCCTCTAAGAGAGAGCAGTAAAAGAGACCCGAGGAGCGAGCCTAGTCGGCAGGTGGTAAGTATTGTAAATCACTACATAGTATATAACAAAGTCGCTTCCCGCTGTCTGCCTGTATGTACGAGTGTGCTTAGATCTTTAAAACTAGGTATACGCAACGGATTTTGATAGTGTTTTTTAGGGTTCCGTACCTCAAAAGGAAAAAACGGAACCCTTATAGGATCACTTTGTTGTCCGTCTGTCCGTCCGTCCGTCCGTCTGTCAAGACCCTTTTTCTCAGGAACGCGTGGAGGTATGAAGCTGAAATTTATATCAATTACTCAGGTCTACTGTCCCTTGAAGCTGTGGAAAAATCAAACTTCTAAGCCAACGCAATCAAAAGATACAGCCGTTTATGCCGCAAATTTTCGACACTTGCAAGGGAATCAAAACCTACAGGGTGCTTCCCGTGAACTCAGAATCTTGAAATTTGGTACGAAGCAACGTCTTATAGCATAGATAAAGGAAAAATTACGAAAACTATAAATTTGCAAGGTTGTACGGAACCCTCGGTGCGCGAGTCCGACTCGCACTTGGCCGGTTTTTAATAGATAGTGTGATTTAAGAGAAAGGTTTTTATATACCATATAAACCGAAGCAACGTGAGGACGGGTCGCTAGTAAATATAAAATGATAAATTAATAAAAACTGTCAGATTAAGGGGGATCGAACCCGCGACCTCCGACTCAGAAGGGTCACCAACTGAGCCAACAGGTCCGTTAATTCAACTCACTCCATTTCAGTACATAGCATCGTTCGACGAGGAAGGAGAGACGACCCCTGGTTGGAAACGAGTGGACTCCGAAGGTCTGGTGAATCTGGAGAAGGTGTACAGGACCCAAGCGGTGATGGACCACATCGCCAGCTTCCACCAACACCACTACGCGCTGGCGAGGACTAACGTGCCCATTTTCGGAGACTATTTGAGGTAAGTCATCAACCCGTAATTGGTCAAAAATATACATCCTGTAAGGGTAACGCTTCCGAAAACAAAAACAGGTGTAATGTATGTATTTTCATCATCATATTTTCTCAAGTATGTATTGTGCTTTAGTGAATGTTGGTATCCATATTGTATTGTTTTTGGTGTGCAATAAAGAGTTATTGTATTGTATTGTAATGTTATACTGGTGATACTCGGGTTCAAATCCTTGGGATGTACTCGTAGGTACCAATGAGTTTTTCAAAACTTACGTACATATTAATCATTATCTCGACGGTGAAGGAAACCATCGTGAGGAAACTCTCAGGTCCCAGAATTCATTCTGAGGCATGTATAACAGACCCAGAGGGCTCATCACTACCTGTCACGTTTATGGGTCGAATATATTCTCGAAAAGAGGGTATTTCCAGAATTTTCCAGTATTTCCTCTGCCGTGATAAAGGCGTAAGTTTCTTTTTTTAATTTATATTTCTCATTATAAATGATACTGCAGAACAATTCACAGACGTATTTAATGATGGTGAATTTCCAGAACAGCAATCCTATCGTGCGAGGACCCGGTCTTCGCTCAGCCCCCCCAGAAGACCAGCGGTTGCGACTTCGAAAACGAGGCTCTCTACGAGTTGGAAGGGGGGGGTTATTGCCCCGTCCAACCTCTACCCCACGACCATGGGGTCACCATGTTCCCCCTCGCTCCTCAGAATGGGGAGAGGATGGACAGGCATGTGTTGCAAGTAAGTAAGTTTTCTAAAAAAGGTCAAATTCAAAGAGATTAAAATACTGGTATTTCAGTGTGTAATGTTGACTACAAATAAGTAAAGTATAGGTATTAGTTTAAGCAAGAAAAACAATTATTCTAAAAAAAAAAAAAGTAAAAATGCAAAATGAATCTATTACACTTTACCTATCACACGATATTTCAGTCAGATATTATCTAAGAGTAATAGTGTTCTGTGGTTAGTATGAAGAGACTAAAACCTATTTTGTCGGGCCTGTTGGCTCAGTTGGGTCCTGCCTTCTGTGTCGGAGGTCGCAGGTTCGATCCCCGCTCGGGGCCAACGTTTGTGTGCATGCACATGCCTGTTAGCTTCGTGTCTGGATCCTTAATATCTATTTAAGTATGCTTATCAGTTGTTTAGTACCCATAGTACAGAGCCTGCCTAGTTAGGGACTGGACTGAATACCCATGTGTAAATTGTATCCCACAATTTATTATTATTATTTGGGGTTAAATATAATGACCACCATAAAATGTTTTGATACCCTTAGTTCTTCTTTCTTTTTTCAAAATTACAATAATACTAGCTGTGTTAGTCACGACGCACTTCAAATTGTATTCGAACACCAAATGTAGTAAGTGATCACCAAATCTTACATTAAAATGCTATTTTAATTTTGGTGATCATTTACTACTTTTGGGTTAACAATGATTTATTTGGAGTAATTTTCCTTAAATAGGATAGCGAAATGTTAAAACTTTGGTTATAGTTTTACATTAAAATGTGAGTTTAATGTTGGTAATCATTTACTATTTTTCTCTGTTAAATGTTACTATATCTGGTGGTAAGTTAAACATAAGCCTTATTATTTTGTTCAAGATAATGCACCACGGTTCAGCCTGCGTGGTGGGGGAAGCAGAGTGGGGCGGCTGTCTCGCGCAGCTGCGGTTAGAACGAGCATGCGCACTGCTGACTTGGTGCAGGACTGCGCACAGGCCTCATACACAACACGGTTCGTATTAAGAAAGAAAAATATTTATTTTTCACGTATTATGTTTATAAGATCATTGTTACTAACAATTATGGACCAAATAGTCTGAAATAAATGTTATTTATTTAATTAATTAATTAAACTATTACAAAATAACTTAAAACTTAGAAAAAGTAAGTAAGTATCAACTCTGTATTGTACACCAATAAAAATATGCAACAAGTGATGCAATGATAAAAAAGTACAATGGGCGGTCTTATCGCTGTAAGCGATTTCTTCCAGACAACCTTAGGAAGGATGTAACTGAGATAAACAGATGAAGGTAGGTAGGTGGTGCACTAAAGTTGCCAATGGATCAAGGTAGGTACTTACACACAAACCGTTTAAACTAGGCACCAAAAGGGCGGCCACTCAGCATAATGTCGTGGCTCGACGCGAGTAGCTCAGAGCCAGCGACGCTGGTATTCTATAGACACCCAGGGCGCGGAGCTGCACCACACAAGCAAATAACATATTTATTACTAATTTTCTATAGGACTGATTCGTAAGTTTTGCATCGATAGCAGTGATAGCCTTACGGTTGAAGAGCCTGCGTCACATGATAATCAGTGAGGCTCGGGTTCTAATCCCGGCATGTACCAATGAGTTTATCAAAACTTACGTACATATTTATCACTAGCTCGACGGTGAAGAAAAACATCGCAAGGAAACCCGCAGGCACATACGTCAGAAAAAAGTTTTTATAGGTATGTGCCCGCAGGTCTCAGAATTAATTCTGAAACATGTGTAAAAGACCGGTCTGGCGATGGGCTCACCACCTATCACGTTTAGGGGTCCAAAGAATATCTGAATATCGTGAAAAGTGTGTATATCCAGAAATGGAATACCTCTGCCTACCCCCTCGGGGATATAAGGCGTGAGATTAATTATTTTTGATTTATTTTATTTTTAATACTATTACAGAAGTAGTAGATTTTTGATAATAAAATCAAATTATTACTGTTATACAGGAGACACTCCTTCTGAAAGCGTCCAGCAACCAGAAGTCAGTCTCTCCTACAACCCTGAAGAAGTGATCCCGCTTAAGTACACCGCGAACTTGGCTCACGACAACGAAGCAGGGATAGTTGGAGAAGAGGGGTAAGTGTAACAGCATCTTTAGTTTTCTCTACTAATTAAGGTTTTAGCTCTCTTTCTCTTGGTCATCATCATCATCGACGGGCCTGTTCGAGTTGGTGACCCTGCCTTCTGCGATTTTGATGATTCTTTTTTGATTTAAAAGTTTGTGCTTCCCGTGTGGTCCCTTTTGAATTTGGTCCAGTTCTCAAAATAGCATCCATGAGAAAACCATAATAAGTAGATTTTTACTCTTTAGAATTCTATGTACATACATAATCTCACGCATTTTTCCCATATTATGTTCAATCTCAAAAATCTCTTCTCAGGTTCATCGACCTCCAATGCGTGAAAGACATGCGCATTGGAGGCAAGCTCCTCGAGCCTCGAGACGTTGCGGAGCTGACTGCGTGCGCGCGTAAGCACGGCCTAGAAACGTGTGCGCAGTCACCGAATATCATATCATTAGTGTATGGACGCACGCTGAGTGATAACAGGACCGTGCATTTCTTGTTGCCGGCTTATTCTTACAGGTAAGAACGTAGACCGTCAATAGGCTGCATAGGCCATCAATAGGCCGCATATGCTGTAGGCTAGGGGCGGCAGCGGCGTTAAGGAGCCAGATTTCAGAGTGTGTGCGCCCACTTTGGTAAACCGTCATCTTCTTTTGCGATTATAAATCGAATGTTAGCAGTACTAACTTAAATAGTATTCAGGTAGACAGAGATAGGTATACCTAGTGCAACTGTCTCATTTCGGGCTCTGGCTTTCCTGGAGCCAGACAAAACCAAAGTCAACTTACTTTGAACCAGACATAGCAAGTCTGCCTCGCACCTAGAACCAGGCGGTTCAAAGTTCTGCCTCACCTTCAGCCAAACAAAGCCAAACTACTGCCTTACCTTGAGCCATACAAAGCCAAAGTCTGCCTTACCTTGAGCCATACAAAGCCAAAGTCTGCCTCACCTTGAGCCAGACATAACAAAAGTCTGCCTCACCTTAACCCAAATAGAAGACAATACCTTTCTTAGTTCCTGTCTTCCAAACCCAGACAGACAGGTCAAGTGACTTGCAAATTCTGGTGGACTTAATAACCTTTTCCTTCCAGGGTATGGGCAGTAGGCCTTCACGCTGTCATCAGAGCGCTGATGAGCCAAGCCAAGTTGGCAGACAGGAGTCTCGCTTGGCTAAAGAATAAATACACTGCCTTGTACTACGAGGACGGGTGTTGCTGTGAGCCATTGGTGTCTGATGCTATACGGGTGAGTCAACCATCACACACAGACTGAAAGATTTCCACAAAAAACTAAAAGATTTTCTGCTAATGAACAATTTTGAATCATTAAGGGATTTTTTTGATAAAAATAACGATAGAGTAAAATTAGCAACTTTAAAATTACTATACCTACCCTTTTATTTAAGACCTACTTAACATTTTTTTTCATTTATAATTTTGTTTTTAATTTTCTATATATTTTGGTATTTTTACATTGCTGCGCCCTTCCAGGGTTAAAGTGTGTAGGTACTGTATTACACATTTTGCAATAAATGATATGACTATAACTATCATCGGTCTTATAAGACGCCATGTTGCTCAACCTCATCAACCCGTAATTCTGCTGAGTTATGGGTCTTTCCTGAGTTCTCACATATGATGAAATACGTGTCATATTATTATGCTGTTAGGTTGGGTGCCAAATGAACGGTTCGTAAATGAAATACGCTTTAACACTACGAAAAGCAGGACCCATTTAACGTGTCGAAAACCGCAGGCATACCATCTACAAACATCTTTGAATATCCAATAACGTTGGTATTTTTCATCTCTCCGGGCGGAAAGCGGCAAATTTCGACCTTCTGCGCTAAAGGAAGTTACCGCTTTCCGCCTCTGTCGAGCAGAAATAAAGTATACACACCTCGATAAGTAAATAAGAAAGCCTCTTATCAAATGTTGGTAGACCTCAGCTTTGCCTTGGTCGACAAATACATGTGATATGAGACATTTCATATTTTACTTCCCTAGATGTGTACTATTTCAAAGTTCCTTCTTTACTTACGTCAATATTTTGATGACTGACTTATGAGCTTCTAAAATCGTAAAACATTTTTATTATGGCAGGTGTTCGGTGGCAGAGACTCAGCTAGTGGCAGCTCGTCTCATTCCACTCCAGTGAAAGGGCCCTATAGTGACTCCCACTCCGACTCCATTAAGAGCACTGGAATTAAGTTTAAGGTGAGACGACCGATTAGGCACGCTCTCTCTCGCTCTCTCTCTGTCCCTCTGTCTTTCTCTCTCTGACACACACACATACACATATACAAATACGAACACATATTTATATATATACTGTATATATTATGTATCTACGTCAGCGGAAATATTAAAACACTTTAACGGGCAGAGGGCAAATAGTTAGGTATAGGTACTACAAATATTGAACTTTATGTAATTAAAATAAGATTCAAAACCAATGAAAAATGTAAACTGCCTATGCCCGATTCAGGCTAAAATCTGTCTTTCCAGAAAAATAAATCGACGTCAGAACTGAAAACGGGTTCTCCAAAGAGTTACGGGTCTACACACACGTCGGGGACTAGGAGCGAGGATGAAGTGATCCAGGGTTCACCGAGACACAGGTAATTGCACACGCCTCACCCATTGATGCAACAATGGCTAACTTTTCCCACTGCAAATTTTCTATTATAAGGCTCAGATCAAATAAAGAGTAAAAGATGGAGCGCTGCGAAGAATAAACTGAAGCCAGAAAAACTACTCCACGCTCTGTGCATTTACGCTCAGAGGCACTTTTACCGATGACATCATTTAAATTTTTTCGTACGTATTGCTTTACTTGACGAACTAGTTCTAACTGATAGGTGTGAGTTGAGTAATTTGCTTGTAAATTTGTGCCTGTGAACGTAAATGCACAGAGCGTGGAGAAGTTTTTCCGGCTTCAGTTTATTCTTCGCAGCGCTCCATCTTTACTTTTTATTTGATCTTAGTTATACGGTAGATTCGTTCATGAATAGCTCGAACAAAATTCATCATCTTTAGATTTTTATGTATGTTTTTTTGTGTTTATGTTTATTAGAATATACTTTGTACCTAGTCATTTATTATATCACATAATTGTATGTATTGGAATTAACTGTAAGACTAGTATTATGTTTTATTCATTTTTTTTTTATTTTCGCCTAAATCTGCCAAATTATTTCTGATTAGCCTGATGGTTGACTGGTATTAAGTTCGCCATGTGTACAGTTTTATTTTACTTGAAGTTAAATAAATAGAAGCTCAAACAATCAGCTGATAGGCGCTAGAGGTCAGTGACCGCGCCGCCGCGCCGCTCGCGCTGTTGCCACCTTATCAAGATGTTACTATTGGTTCGCGGTCACATTCGCGCTTGGTTTTTACTTTTACCTCTTCCACTTTTATATAGCGATAAAAACAACCTTAATAAATCGATAATACTACCTAAGCTATTACCGAAACTTTTTAACCGAAAGGAAATCATTTCGCTACGGAAAACCAGTATAATGTGAAGGTGTAGAATCAGCTGATATCTTTCTTATAGTTCATACTCCGCTGCGATGAGCCATCATCATCCATGCGCACCTCGGCACAGCAGCCTGACTGCTGCTGCCACCAGCATCATGGCTGGCTCACCCAACAGAAGCAGGTCAGTTCCATCATTCATACATCACCCAGTGCCGGCTTAAGGTATTTCGGCACCCCGTGCAAGGTATTTTTATGCGTAGGTATATAGCGACACTACATAGAACGCGCCGATAGACGGCCGAGTTCTAACCCGCGCTATCGGAGTTTTCTAATGAGTTTGTATAAATACAACTGTCCAACATCAACCGTTGGACCGCGGTCCCCAGGCACGATCACCTCGCCTGAGATCTTCCTTTTCATGATGGAGAAGCATTTCACCTCCACTCCTTCATAGGTAAATCGACTTAAAAAAAAGGTGGTTTCTCAATTCGACCGTTTTTTTATGTGTGTTCGAGGATAACTTGGTAGTCTATGAACCGATCTTGATGATTCTTCTTTTGTTGGAAAGGAGGTGTTCCAACAGGGGTGCCTTGATAAGGAAACCAGGTGATGGCATCCTAGAGAAATCTGAAAGTGTTTGCGTTCCACCTCCGCTCCTTCACAGCCACACGTGTCGTGTAAGGCGCTCTAGTTAGTTCTATGTAGAATCGATAGATGTCACTACAACTAAGTACATATTGCATAGGGGTTTTTATTTATTTAATAATCTCATTAAACTCATCACCCCCTCGGGGATAAAAGGCGTGAGATTATATTTTTTTATTTTTTATATTAAATTAATTATTTAAATATGCCTACTATATTTATAGTTTAAGAAGACTAGAAACGAGTGAGCGGTTCTGGGAGAATCTGAAACATCTCCGGACGGGGTC
This sequence comes from Ethmia dodecea, assembly GCA_963855545.1. NCBI lineage: Eukaryota > Metazoa > Arthropoda > Insecta > Lepidoptera > Depressariidae > Ethmia > Ethmia dodecea. Next base: position 13,461,258 of record OY979454.1, read on the forward strand.
TGTGGGGTATGACACCCAACTGGACTTCATGGATTTTGTTGCTCTCTTCAGGAGCTTCAGGTAAGGGACCCACATAAATAATGTACAAAGCAAAGATATTCAAGTATGGATGAGTTATATTCATACTGCGCGCGTTTGAAAATTGATCCGCTACGAGTGGCTACAACATGTACTGTACTTACTTATTAGCGTATTTATAGGATACAATAATGACGGCGAACGAATAATAAAGGAAGAGACATCTGTCAAGAGTTGCGCTTGAAATATGACTAGGTGATAAATGCAAACATTGCAACTAAATAAAATTAGGTCAATTACCTATACCTATTTGTCAGCCTAATTTTCCGCGCATTTAGGCAGTGATAGCCCGGACGGTTAAAGAGCCGGCCGAAAATCAGTGAGGCTCGGGTTCGAAGGCTTTGAAGGCTCCTGGCATGTACCAATGAGTTTTTCAAAAAAACTTAAGTACATATTTATCACTAGCTCGACGGTGAATGAAAACATCGTGAGGAAACCCGCAGGTCTTAGAATTAATAATTCTGAGACATGTGTAAAACAGACCCGGTCACCACCTATCACGTTTAGGGGTACAATATATCTCGTGCAATGTGGGTATATCCAGTAATGGAATACCTTTGCCTACCCCCTCGGGGATAAAAAAAAAGGCGTGAGATTATATTATTATTATTATTTTCCGCGCTCTAGTAACATTCTACATCTTTTTACATATAATATCTTTGGTACAACGTGTCAAGGAGTTTCTTGCCCCGATTCTTCTCCACAACCATTCATGCTGAAGCGGTGGAGTTTGAAATGAAATGTTTAAGCTTTCAATAAGTGGACTGATTTGACAAACAACAGACAATACTCTTCTATCTATTTACATATCTATAGAAATAAACTGAATGGCTGACTGATTGATCAACGCACAGTCAAAGCGGCTGGGTCTAGAATCGTGAAATTTGGAACAGACGATCCTTACACACAAATAAGGTATTTTTGAAAATACTTACGGGAATGGGAAAACATCTGATTCTATGACGGCGGCCAGGAATAGAACCCAAGTAACCAACAACTTGTTCCCCGAAATTTCACTCGCGTAAGTTTAGGTTCCGTTTGAAAATTATACTTAGTCCATGTTACTCCTAGAATTATATATTCATTAAGTATAAATTGTAGTAGGTAGTTTCGAAGCATATTCATTATACCTACTTAGACAAATATAGGTACTTACTTACAAGAAAAAAAACACTTTCTTCTTTATAATAGGTTAGTATTTTTTTTATGATAAAAAAGGGGGGCAAACGAGCAGACGGGTCACCTGATGGTAAGTGAAGTCCGTCGCCCATGGACCAAGAGTCACAACTGCATTGCCGGCCTTTGAGGTGGGAGTAGGGGGAGGGGTGGGGAGGGGAGGGGGAGTATTACTTTACTTTTACCCCAGACGGGGTAGGCAGAGGTATTCTATTTCTGGAAATAGCAACGCGTCGCAGTTCTTTGGAGCCCTAAATTAAATTAGATTAGTGTTAATACTTATTTAAACAGTACTCCATCAACAGTTTAGTAATGCGCTCGGAGCTCCGCGACGTGTTTGAACAGCTCGCCGTGCCGCGGAGCCGCTCGCCACTGCTCTCGGAGAAGAGCCGCAGCTCGCCCGAGCTGTTCAGAAGCAAGACTGTGTTCAGAACAGGTGTGTGGAGTAGCCCTTTTGGTAAGTAAGCGAGCCTCTCTTGCATGAATTTGGAAAAGCAGAAGTAAGTGAAAATAAAATTTTATTAAGAATAGTACATTACACATCTAGGGAAGTAAAATAACTCATATCACATGTAATTGTCGACCGAGGCGGAGCCGAGGTCTACAAACCTGTGATCTGAGACTTTCTTATTTTTACTTCCCGGGGTGTGTATTCTTTTGATGAAAATTTATTTTTACACTTATTTTTAAGCAGAAATAAGTGAAAATAAAATCCGACTAAGGAAAAATGTAGGCTATATCACCTGATCACATCTCATGTTAGCCGTTCTGACTGTAATAATAAGACCATAACGCTTTTCAACAACCAATAACAGTTACCATGAAAGAAGAAAGAAGGAAAGAACGAACGAACGATCGAAAGAAAGAACGAACCAAAGAACGAAGGAAAGAAAGAAACGAAAAGGCCACAGCTCAGCATCATGCCACAGCCTGGACTGAGGCGCTCATTTTCAGCTGCAGCCGTTAATGAAGGCCAGATATAAGATTTAACAGTCTGTCTACTAATAGTTTCATTTGCCTTTCGAAAACCGGGTATTTCAGTCGGACCATAACCTTCGTTTTCGCTCACCAGGCCTACTAACCAGAAATGGATCTTTAGACTTCGAGCCACCGAGTGACAAATCCAGTCGAAAGAAAGCATTCGACCTGTTGGCAGCCGCTGCTTTGCCAGGTAAGTTACAAACTAAGTTACCTACTAGCTCGACGGTGAAGGAAAACATCGTGAGGAAACCCGCAGGTCTCAAAATTAATTATGAGACATGTGTAAATAGACCCGGTCCGGCGATGGGCTCACCACCTATCACGTTTAGGGGTCCAATATACTTATCTCGTGAAATGTGGGGATATACCCACAGTAATGGAATACCTCTGCCTACCCCCTCGGGGATAAAAGGCGTGAGATTTTTTATTTTTTTTTATTTTTGCAATAAATTGTGGGACACAACTCACACAGTGTTATTAGATACCTACAGATGACATGACAGTTTAATTTTTTTATAACGTCGCCTCTATCGAAAAAACGAGAAGTAGTTTTTCTTTTTTTAAAACGCCTTATGTAATTCGGTCCAGCGTAGGTACCTACATAATATCATCCTTCACACAATCCATCTATATTTTCATTGATCTTCCCCTCTTTCTAACTTCCACATTCATTCAAATACTCCAAAAATCAAAACAAAACTCTATTGTAGGTGCCACACCCGACGTTAGTGGCAGAGTGTTATCTCTGCCGACCCTCGGAAAATTCTGCGAGACGCGACAAAACGAGCCCAAGACTGAGCAGCAGCTGCGAGACATTATACAGGTAAGGTGCTTCGGAAGGTGCGTTCCATTCGTCCGCTTATTATTATTTATTGTAATATATTAGACAACAAAGGCCCATTTTGTTTTAGTCGTCTCTGTGACTTAGCTTATGAGGAATGTTTCCAACATTTCATTTTGAAAATATTCTAGAAAGGGTCTTCTTAAGCCCTCCAAACCGAAATACTGCATGAGCCACTTTATACATTCAATCTATGAGTGTAGGACCACTTTATAGTGTAGAAACAGGTATGTGTAGAAACACTTTTTAGTGTAGAAAACTTTGTAGTGTAGAAAACTTTATAGTGTAAAGAACTTTCTGGTTTAGAAAACTTTATAGTGTAGGAACACTTTATAGTGTAGGAACACGTTATAGTGTAGGAACATTTTATAAAAGTAAGTAGGATGCATACATTACACGTCTAAAATTACTTCTCTTTAGCGTACGTTAGGTAAGTACCTAATATCAGCCGCCGAACCTTACGAATAAGCGAAATTCCTGAAATTAGTTTGTTCAGTATCGACTACTTCTTCGATTTCAGCTATTTCTTAATGTGTTAAATTTTTCAAAAACATGAATTATCGTAACCAGCTGAATTTAGTGCTTTCTATGGAAATCGTGCTATTATTAATCGATATTTAAGAAAATTGGTTAGAGAACTAAAATTCGATTGCATCATATATTTTTTATATTAATATACTAATTGGGGTGTATGAGGAATTGCGCTTTTTCTGTTACGCGTTGTATAATATAGATATATTCTGTTGAATAACTTTTTAATCATAAATCGTAAAAATTTGAACCTTACCACGCAGATAATACAGCTGATTTTCCCGTGACAGAGGCACGAGCCCGACCCGGCGCTGAGAGCAGAGTACTACCTCTCCTTCGAGGGTTTCGTTCGCTTCCTCACCGACAAAGATAACTATGCCTTTGTGCCTGAACAGAGACGAGCTAACAACTTCATCAAGTAAGTACAAATAATTAAAAAGCTCACTCCATTTATTTCCGAGTAGGCAAAGGTATTAATTTTCTGGATATACCCACTTTTCACGAGATATTCTTTGAACCCGTAAACGTGATAGGCGGTGAGCCCATCGCCGGACCGGGTTACACATGCCTCAGAATTAATTTCTGGGACTCTATATGTTTTCCTTCACCGTAGAGCTAGTGATAAATATGTACCTACGTAAGTTTATGAAAAACTTATTGGTAACCGTCGCAATATTGTCACATGAGATGCAGACTCTTTAACCACAGTTCTATCTCTACTCTCTCTGCTAAATTAATCAAATCCTTAGTCAGAATTTTACTCCAATGGGTTCAATTTTCTTTCTTCTAGAAAAAAAAACAGACGAGATATTTAGTCCTGTCAAATTAAAACTATTCGTGTCAACTAATGCATTTCATAACGTGGTTAGTACATAAGAGAAATCACGACTAAAATACAGCCTCTGACAGAACTGCATTCGGTAGGTTATCTTCTATACCTTTTCTTTTTTTGAGGTAAGACAAAGACTAAAATAAAATGAGTTTAGTTGCTGTAAAGCCTTTAGGGGTTTGACGTCTGGCTCCCACCTCGTCTGGTGGGTATTTAGGCCGCTTCCCAAAATGTTAACTTTTTCAAAATGGCTTATTTCCTAAATTAATCGAGCCCAATACTTCATTATTAAATTGTTACCAGGAAGTCCAGCCACGAAGAGGAAATCCAGAAGGAGCTGGCTAAAGACATGACGGGGCCCCTCAGTCAGTACTACATAGCTAGCAGCCACAACACTTACCTCACTGGCCACCAACTGAAAGGGGAGTCATCAGTCGAGTTGTATAGTCAGGTGAGTGAGCTACATTACACAAAAACTTCTTTCAATTATGTGGACGACAAAGAGATTAAAATATAATAGGACATAGAGGGGACCTTGGGAATATAATATAATAATATACACACACCGGCACAATTAGCGGAACAGAAAAAAAAGGGAGTATTTACGCATTTTTGCGTGTTACTGGCCGGCTAAATAAGCTTTTTTTAAATTTGGGTTTTAATTTAAAAATGGAATACTAAGCGACTGCCCTTTTTTTCATTCTTTTGTTTTAATTTTCATTGATTATTTTTTTTCCACCGCTTGTCCGTTTTTAGAAGGTTTGTGAATTCCACTTGAAAATCTTTGAATTGCAGTTTTTGAGGCTTTTGAGTTTTTTCGCATATTGATAATTTACGAGCATCTAAGTATGCCTGATTTAACGCCATCAGAAATCATTAGGGCAGATCAAATGAGGAGAAATGGTCAAACCTACAGATCGATTGCCAGAAGCCTTCGTCGATCGTTATCAACGATTCATCGTAGCATCCAACGATACAGATTGACGAATACTCTAGTGAGAAGGAGAGGACAAGGCCGGAAAAGGTGTACTTCAAGGAGGGATGACCGTTTTCTCCAACTTCAAGTCCGACGGAACACGAGACTAACGGCGGTGCAGGCTCGAAATTTACTGGAAGAGGTACGAGCAGTAAGGATGAGTGAGCGGACAGTTCGTAGAAGATTCGAAGAAGTGGGTATAGGCTCGTATGTGCCCGCCAAAGCCCCAAAACTTGAGAGACATCATCGCACAAACCGTCTACACTTTGGTCGTGAACATCGTGATTGGGACTTCGACGACTGGGGACAGGTTCTTTTTACTGATGAATGCAGAGTTATGTTAAATCAAATTGATGGAAGGCAGCGAGTATGGAGACGCAAAGGAGAACGGTATATCCAGTCTAATTTTGAAAATACAGTTGCATATGGCGGCGGTTCAATTATGGTCTGGGGAGGAATATGTTTAGGAGCTCGTACGGAGTTAGTAGTGGTCGATGGCGGGAATCTGAATGCTGATCGGTATATCAGGGAGATTTTAGAAGAACATGTTGTGCCATTTGCCCCCTTTATTGGTAACAACTTCATTCTAATGCAGGATAATGCTCGGGCTCACAGTGCTCGCACAGTACAGACATACCTAAACCATGTTGGTATAACGGTGATGGAGTGGCCAGCACGGTCCCCCGATATGAACCCTATAGAACACGTCTGGGACTTGCTAAAGAGGAGTGTAAAGTCAAGAATGCCCCCTCCCAATAATCTCAACGAGTTGCGAAACGCATTACTTGAAGAATGGCAGAGGTTGCCCCAAGAAACCATTGATAACATCATCCGCAGCATGCCCAGACGGATGGAAACCCTCATCAGAGCACGAGGAGGAAACACTCGATATTGAACAGTCATTGAAATTGTTGTTAAACTTTGGAAAATCTTGAATTTTCTGCTGTTTCTCTATAATTAAAAATCGAAGAAAAATGCATTTTGCTTAATTTAATTTTTATTTTTATAAAATTTTAAGTATGGTGTTACAAATGAATGTCAAAACATGTTAATTTAATTGTTGTTTCATTTTAAATAATATATTGTTTAAAAATTACATTCATTGTTCTAAATTCCCTCTTTTTTCTCCTTTTTTTTTCTGTTCCGCTTATTGTGCCGGTGTGTGTAATATAAGCATGTTTTAAGCTTAATTAAAAGCGTCATGTCAGTTAGTATGAACGCGAGCTGTCATTCGGTCTAAATTGTACTAGGATTAAATTTTGGCTTCAAATTTTTCTCGCTTTGTCCCCTCTATGCCCTAATATATTTTAATCTCTTTGGTGGACGACAACCTTTAGATGAAGACAACTTAATGGAACTCATATTATTATAGCGACGGAATGAATTGCACAAATGAGTTTCGGGCTTGAACTGGTTCTGTACCTAATGCTGCTTATTTTAGGGACTATGCATGATTTTTTTAAATTATGGAGCAGAGGAGTTGGAATGCTCCTCCATCGTGAAAAGGAAGATCTTCCTTTAGGCGAGGTGATCGTGCCTGGGGGACGCGGTCCAACGGTTGATGTTGGACAGTTGTATTTATACAAACTCATTAGAAAACTCCGATAGCATGGTTTAGAACTCGGCCGTCTATTGGCGTGTTCTATGTAGTATCGCTACAAAATATTTTAATTCGATTTTTAACATCGTTATCATAGTAGTGGCATTTATATCACGAGCGCTTTCGTGTTTCGGAAGGCACGTTAAATTGTTGGTCCCACTTTTCGTCTTAGTTAAGCCATGTCAGATACCCTTGGGTGGCTTGAATTGTGGCAGTTAAGTGGCCACTAGCTTAACACAATCTCGCAATCCGCGGCGGGCTCGCGTGGGAGATTACGGCCCATACTTCCTCATGTGTGAGGAAATACCCCTAGCTCAGTAGTGGGCTGTTACGGGTTGATGATGATAACATAGTAAAAAATATAAATAATATGGTAAATGCTCATTTTTTTAGGAATATTTGAAACTGGATCTGTTTAAACGCCGCCATTTTTCGCGAGCCTTAGATAACGTCACAAGTCACAACCAGTTGGTTTACACCATAGATAGATCGCAAAAAAATCCTAATCTATGGTTTAAAAAAAAGTTTAGTTTTTAAGTCTACACCATATAAACAGCAACTTGGTATGTCACGTTTCGGTTCGACCAATGGTGATGAGTTTAGAAGAATTTAATTTAACTCGCTTATTTTGATTTTTTTATTAGTATTTTAAAAACAAACTAAATATGAAAATGATGGTTTAAATACAATGTCAGGACCAAATACGTTTAAGGAAAAAAATAGAATAATTTTCTTCCAAACTCTTTGATCAGGACATTGTGGATTCAGGAAAAAAAATCAACCAAAACCAAATGCATATACACTAATAGCCCTGTTAAAGATCCCGCTTCTCATGTGAGGCTCTTGTTCGAGTCCTGGCGATGTACCAATAAGTTTTTTTAAAACTATGTAAGAAGGAAGTGAAAGTAGATTAACGGTCAAGAACATATACTTCGACGACCTCAAATACCTTCTAAAGGGAATGATTTCAATAACAAACACAATATTTCACGTCAAGATATTTATTCACTTAATTAAGTTAAACACTAAACACTCCTTAACGCTACGAATTCTCTGCCGATAGTAGCAATCGTATGCTAAAGAAGGACAGCTATCTAATGCGTGTTGCGTCTATACCAAAACCTAGCGCGGTAGTCATCACTGCACGTTAGGAATGCTGGCGCAGTTCCGGAGTGCACTATGTGTCTGGAATAAAAAAAGTTATCCAATGTCAATACTGTCACTATTATGGCATCAGTGTGGTATTATTATGGTCCCCTTGTGACATTATTTTCTCATCAATGTGATTATTAATGCCCTTAATGTCATTATTAGGACATTATTGTGTCATTATTATTACCCCTTGTCATATTTTTTTATCATTGCCATTATTAATGCCAATTCATCCCTAAAAACTTGAGCACGCATCCCGCGGCGCTTCTCTAGTAACATACACAACGAACCACTTTTGCGTCATTATTCCCATTATCATGTTATCATTCAGTCATAAATACTGCCAGCTTAAGTCATTATTATGTCATCATTATCATTATTAATGTACCTTATGTCATCATTATCATTATTAATGCACCTTATGTTAATATTATAATAATAATATAATCTCACGCCTTTTTTATTCCCGACGGGGTAGGCAGAAGCATTCCATTACTGGATATACCCACATTTCACGAGATATATTGGACCCCTAAACGTGATAGGTGGTGAGCCCATCGCGCGACCCGGTTCTGTTTACACATGTCTCAGAATTAATTCTGAGACCTGCGGGTTTCCTCACGATTTTTTCCTTCACCGTCGAGCTAGTGATAAATATGTACGTAAGTTTTTGAAAAACTCATTGGTACATGCCAGGATTCGAACCCGAGCCTCACTGATTTTCGGCCGGCTCTTTAACCGTCCGGGCTATCACTGCTCTATGTTAATATTATCATTATCATTGCCCCTTATGTCAATATTGTCATCATCAATGCCGTTAACGTACCTGACAGCACCATTATGCCCCAAAGACATGAGCTGGCATCTCGCGGCGCTACGCGAATTCCACGTACTAGCAAGACACTATGACGTCATTACTCCCATTATCGTGTTATCATTGATTCATTATTACTGCCAGCTTATGTCATTATTATGTCATCATTATCATTATTAATGCACCTTATGTCAATATTATCATTATTAATGCACCTTATGTCAATATTATCATTATTAATGCCCTTATGTCATTATTATCATTATTAATGCACCTTATGTCATCATTATCATTATTAATGCCTCTTGTGTCAATATTGTCATCATCAATGCCATTAACGTACCTGACAGCGCCATTATGACCCAAAGACATGAGCTGGCATCTCGCTGCGCTTCGAGAGTGCCACGTGCATAGCGAAGTGGTGGCTTCGTCGGGAAACATGACGTAGTCCTCTGTGTGGTTAAATACGGCTTGGGCGTGGTGTTCTTGTTTGCCTGAGGAAGTAATGTAGTTGAGTTTCTTGCTGGTTTGATGATATGTTTGTGCACACAAATTTTGGTAATACAAGGATCGAACCTGCGACCACACTAGCACTAACAACTGAGCCAACAGGCCCGTCAAGTAGTATACCTGGTATAGTTATATTACCTGTGGTACCAGCCCCAGTATACTGTATGAGGCATCTGCTGCTGGCTAGCTCCCATAATTTGATGGAGGAATCCAATCCAGAGGTCATGAGATACTGTTGAAAAAAATATAGTGTGATAAGTGATTCATTATTTATGATAGTGATAGACAGGTCACTCTACGAAGCGAGCATGTACTTATATATGTGACCTAAGTGTGTAAGTGATCAAGTAACAACTCCATAAGCATACTAATATTATGAGACCCAATGACAACAAGAATGCTATGTGTAACTTTATATTATGTACGATTGGAGTGATCAAGTAAGCAATGGACTCGATTTTGCAGACCAGCTAAAATTCCAAATTTTAAGTTAGCCTATCCTTCTTCATAGAATACGGAGAAAAAGAACAGAAACAAACCATAGATTCTAGAGTAATGTCAAACATGTAAAAACCAACTAATTTGATGTCTTAACTGTCACTTTTATTATCCATTGCCTTCTTACATCGTTGCTAAAATTGCTAAATACGTGTATTTGAATAGGATGCGAATGCGTTCATAAGGTTCAATTTAGTTATTTTGACATCTGTGACATTGTAAATAAATATGGCACTTATTTCTGTCCCCTTCCTTTCCAAAGCGGTGAAAAAGAATAGAGCTAACTTAAAATTAGGAATTTTAGCTGGTCTGCAGAATCGAGTCCGTTAACTCTTTATTGTACACCAATAGTGAATATGACAAGTGAAACAATAAGAGTAAGAGTAGCGTGTGGTGTTATGAAGTGTATCATAGAGTGATAGTGTACAGTTCGTGTAAGTGTGACCCAGTAGGTGACAACTCCATAATCCAATAATAATAAAACAAAACTCACGCCTTTTATCCCCCAAGGGGGTAGGCAGAATAACCCACCGCACTATACCCACTTTTTCTGAGATTCGACGCCTAAACGTGATACGTGGTGGTGGTGACCAATAATAAATATGTGGTCTTATCAAGTGTACGATAAGTGTACCAACCTTGCTGTTCCTAGTGAAAGCGACAGAGCACACTTCAGAACCGTCGTGGGCGTTAATGAAAGTGTTGAAGCATCTGTTGGATACTGTGTCCCAAAGTTTCACCGTCCCATCTGCGCTGCCGCTCGCGAAATACTTGCCGTTCGGTGAGAACCTATAAAAAATATGTAACTTTTAGGTAAAAAATTTAAAATATGTAACTTTTACCCACCTACAGGGTTTACAAGAATGTATCTACCCTCCTTATTTATGTACACAGCTTGTATAAATAGAGGTAGCCCATTAAAGGAGGTCAGATCCGATCACCGATCACATACGATCTCGACTCTCGACACAAGCAACATCTTTCATTCTTCAACCATCATCGTCCTCGACATCACCCAGTGGCAGTCACCCTCGCTGCCTATAAAAGCCTTTTGTTCTGAGATAAAAATAACATAGAAGTCTAAAGTAAAAAAAACTGACTCCAACTTATATGGTTTTCTCGTGGATCCATTGTCAGAACTGGACCAAATTGCTGTTCTAGTCTGACGTCTAGTGTTCTAGTTTGACTTCTGCTGCTCGAGAGTAACTTCTTATGTTCTAGTGTCACCTGATCTAGTGTCGTGTGTGATGTTATAGTGTCAAGTGTGATGTTATAGTGTGAAGTGTGATGTTATAGTGTGACGTGTGATGTTCTAGTCTGACGTCTAGTGTAGTGTAGCTACAGCTTGTTCTAGTGCAACGTGTGCTGTCCTTGTGTGACATCTAGTGTTCTAGTGACGAGTGCTATCCTAGTGTGACGTCTAGAAGTCTAGTGCGCGTGTGACGTCTTCTGTTCTAGTGTATCGTGTTCTAGCGCAGCGTACGACATTCTAGTGTGACGGGTGCTGTCCTCGAGTGACGTCTAGAAGTCTAGTGCGCGTGTGACGTCTGCTGTCTTAGTGTGACGTCTAGAATTCTAGTAAGCGTGTGACGTTTTAGTGCGACGTATGCTGTCCTAGTGTGACGTCTAGTTTTCTAGTGATGTTCTAGTGTGACGGGTGCTGTCCTAATGTGACGCCTAGGATTGTACGCGTGTGACGTGTGATATTTATTTATTTATTTATTGATTTTCGGAAGACTAACAGCAAAATTTTACAATAGATTAACATATTAATAACCTAATGCTAATTATAAGTCTCCACCTTTAAATAACAATTTAGCATACAGGACTAAGAGAGGATTTACTAAAAGATTTAATAAAAGAGGATGAAGTTAGAGAACAAAAAACCCACGTAAATAAACACGCATATAAAATAGAAATAATAATTCAAGTGCTCGCGCATGAGTCAGACATTAAAATAATCCTTGGCAAATAGTCATACATATATCGATATACTGACTTGATGGAGTTGACGCGCGCAGTATGGTGGTGCGCTGGCACCGGGCACACGAAACACTGGCTGGTGGTCACGTCGTAAAGCCTGATCACTGGATGGGTGGTCGACGCTATAATGTGGTCGCCCAGTGGGTGGAACGCCACGCAGAGGACTTGTTCGGCGTCCTATTGACGGATATGTTAGGCAGTTTAAAAAAAATGACATCCAAATCCTCCATCCAAATGAAAACTTGATTATCGATTTCGGTGTTACAACACTACTCTCCAACCGTCTTACGGTTTTTTGATCAGCACACGTGACCTGACGCGAGTTTCACAGTTTTTACCCATCCCACAAAAGTGCTCAACGCCGCTAAACAAGTTTCACTTCAATTAGGTGTCTATAAAACATTATGGAACAGTGCCTCTCTATACAGCGCACATACATATATAGGGAGTTTAGCGTTCTCCTGACTTTTAAATAAATAAATAACCTCACGCCTTTTATCCCCGAAGGGGTAGGCAGAGGTATTCCATTACTGGATGAACCCACTTTTCACGAGATATATTGGACCCCTAAACGTGATAGGTGACCCCATCGCCTTTCTACGTTGACTTTTTACACTCTTTTTTAACTTCAATTCACTTGTAACTAGGTATATAAAGACTTCATGATTTCACGTACCGTGATAGACTTGAAGGCTTTCTTAGCGGACGCTTTGGTGATGTCAAAGAGCTTGATGCAGCAGTCTCTCGAAGCTGATACGAGAATCTGTTCTCTTGGATGGAAGTCGAGTGCCGTTATCTCATCTGTGTGGTCGTATCTGTGGAAATTGTACATGATTTAATCTATGGAGGAGCAGAGGGATTAGGCACACAATGCCACATTCGCAAAATGCCACATTGACGCAAAATGACACACTAGCGAAATGCCACACTAGCAAAATGCCACACTAACAAAGTGCCATATTTGTAAAAACATTAAACCATGCGGTCGAACCACGTGGCCATGACCAACACAGAGGAATCCCAAGTTCCCATAGTCCAACCAATCGTGACATGAGATTAAAAAGCTGCCCTTGAGTTTCTTGCTGGCTCTTCTCGGGGTACTGCATTTGGAACCAGCAACTTGTCAGTGGAGATGGGCTGCTGTTTACATTTAGCCAATCCTCATGGACGAGTCTATTGACTTTTCAAAGTGTATTTTATAAAATATGAGTTTGAGTTTTTGAGTTTTGTAACTCACAGAGTCCTGATCACAGGGTGGCCTTGCTGCTCTCTTCCGGGGTCGACTTCTTCAGGGGCAGATTTGGCTAGCATCCTTTCAACGTCCAGAATCTATGAAAAAGATTTATAAATTGTAATAGATTTAAAAAAAAGAATGAATAAGAAGACGATATCTTTAGCAATTGTACAGAAATACCGCCTTAATTTTACCAAATAAAAAAGTTTAATTCTCCAGTTTTAGCGTATACTCGCAGAATCAGCTGCGCGAGGTCAATGACCGCCGGCGCCGCGGCTGGCGGCAGGTGTGTGTGCAATACGCTATGTAGTATATTATTATGGCAAATTTCAGAATAATCGTGTGTTAAAAAAAAGTATTTTTTTACCTATAAAATTATTCAAAATTTACTTTTTTTATGCTGTGTGCAAGTATATATTTTTTTTCTTATTTACCTTGATACTGGCATCCACGCTGCCAGTCGCCACCAGTTGCCCGCAAGAACTAAACGCGCCCGCTCGGCACGCCATCTTGTGTGACGTCACATAAGCAGTCTCGTAAGTCGCCGGCTCCGGCGCAAGTGACGAAGCGTCCATTTCGAATTCCAGATCTAAATATCGGATCTAATTGTACTATTATTTACTATAATTTTTATTGTATGGTTACTTGCTTCCACAGATTCTAATAAGTATATAAAAATCTGGTGGCAAGATGTTTGTGGTTGAAGTCCTCCGAAACAGTTGAAACCAACTCGCACAATAGTCCAATTGAAGGACTAAGTGCAGATATAGAACGGTTACCCCGTTTTTTTTAATTGGGTGATAATACCAAACACCTTGAGGTTACATTATAAGTCGTTAAGTTCACTTTTACAACTTTTTTTTTCATAAGAACCTTTTTCTGACCATAACGATCACAACAAAAAAATAATTAGCAAAATCGGTACAGCCGTTCACGCTTGATGCCGTGAAATAGGGATTTATTTTCATATAGAATAGAATTGAATTTATTCGTAAATTAAAATAGGGTTCGAGTCACAGTGTATTGCATCAGGGTTATAATAAAACTCTGAAGTAGCAATTCCATGTAACGGAATGCAGGCACAAAAGGATTACCTTTGTCCTTGTGCGTTCATCTAAAGCTGATGAAGTATATTAAAAGCTTACCAAACCCAGTGGTCCCGAGTAGATGTTCTGCTCCGCTTGAGGCTGCGAGCCTGTCTTTGCGGTCCGGCTCATGTTGGAGTCCCACCATCATGAGGTTGAGTAACCTATAATCACATCACATTATGAAGTTGTTGGTATGGTTTGGTAGAGCGAGCTTGTTTCTGCAACTCAACGACGCAAAAAAGGCTTGAGTTTTAAGTGAAGATTTATGTAATTATAAGTATTATAATCTTACGCCTTTTATCCCCGAGGGGGTAGGCAGAGGTATTCCATTACTGGATATACATACATTTCACGAGATATATTGGACCCCTAACCGTGATAGGCGGTGAGCCCATCACCGGACCGGGTCTATTTACACATGTCTCAGAATTAATTCTGAGACCTGCAGGTTTCCTCACGATGTTTTCCTTCACCATCAAGCTAGTGATAAATATGTACGTAAGTTTTTGAAAAAGTCATTGGTACATGCCAGGATTCGAACCCGAGCCTCACTGATTTTCGACCAGCTCTTTAACCATAAGGCTATCACTGCTCTTTATTTATGTAATTACTTGGTGGTTTAGTAAGTTTACCTGTCACTGGGCGGGCATGGTGGGTCCGCATGCACAGCCGCTGCAAGAGTAGCAGCTATGGGCTGGAACCCATCGTAGTACAGCTGGCTGTAATTATATTGATTATCAGTCGTATCGTATAATAATAAATTGTGGGACACAATTCACACTCAAACTAGGCAGGGCCTGCACTATGGGTACTAAACAACTGATAAACATACTTAAATAAATATTAAACGACCAGACGCAAAGCCAATAGACATGTTTATGCACACAAATATGAATTTCATTTAAAGTATTTTTTAAAATAATCACACCGTTACCCTGAAGGGATCAGCAGAGGTATTAAATTCCTGGATATACCGACTTTTCACCAGTATATTTTTTAAGCCATAATGAGACACTTGGTAAGCGGTGCTAGCACCGTCGAGCTAGTTATAAATGGCATAACCTCAATATTTTCAGTTGTGAAAACAAATGTCTTAATAAATATATTATGATAAATATTACTGTACTAGAACCTCAAAAGTATGTTTTTTTATAAAACACCATAATTTATCAGAATATAGTATGAATAGAACAGTTTTGACGACATTTTACTATGGGCACAAACATTGGTAAACTTTACCTGATTATCATGCGATAAAGCAACTCCCTGTTCTTCACAACGTTTCTAGTATCGACATCGCCGGTAGCTTCTTTCATTTTGCCACAAAAGTGAAGATAAATTCAATAAAATCACTTCTAAAACCGGCAAAACAAGAACTGAAGTTACGAATGTTTGACAACCAACTGACGTTTCGTTTGTATTGTCTATGGATACCGTAGAGCTTTTTTCTTTTTACGTGCGGCCTTCCTATGCGATTAATGAAAAAATCGTCTGTTTAAATCGAGTAAAAAACGAAACCAACCAATACGTTTGAGTAAAGAGTACTGTGTATGTATCCTTTATTTGAACATAGACAGGCACACCCCAATCAATATTTTAGAACATGCGCAGTATGAAATAGGTAGATTATCTAGAAATAAATAACAACGAGTTAACTCAGAATCGACACATTGAGTTTTTAGTATTTGATTTCAAACTGTTTTTGTATAGACATGCTTATCTAGTAGTAAGTACTACTTAGGTTAAATTAAGTAGATAAATTATATTTTAATTTAACCTAAATAAGTACTTAGGTACTTCTAACTTTTGTACTTTCAAGATGATAAATTGTTAACCAATACAACAATTTAGTAGGTAGTACCTACTAACTGGAGCTTGGAAATTGGGCTCACTTGATTTATTTCGACGTTTGCCATTTAAATTCAAATGGACAAATGATTTAAAAAATAAAATCCACGCTTTTATGTGTATTATTGTGTATACCCATAAAAATAAAAATAGAATGTAGGTTCAGGCCAAATTTAATTCAAAAATGGTGCTGGCGTGCTTTTTAGGTTTTACCCAACTACGGTAAAGCCAAAAGGAGATATAGAGAGCTGTTTATAGCAGACTACGTATTTATCCATCCATCCTAAGGTTGTCTGGAAGAAATCGCTTAAAGCGATAAGACCGCCCATTGTACTTTTTTTATTCATTGTGTCACTTGTTGCATATTTTTATTGGTGTACAATAAAGAGTTGTTACTTACTTACTTACTTCTCCTTAGCCAGGTATTGGACGAATACGTGCTACTTACTTCAAATTTAATTTCATAGAATTAAATTTGAAGTAAGTAGCACGTATTCAATTAAGTACATTATTATTTCAATTAAGTACATATATTTTATTTAATATTTTTACAAACGATCTCCCTAATTATATAGATCGCAATTTAAAAAATGTTAAAATAGTTAGCTATGCAGATGACACCAATGCTATTATTTCAGCGAGAACTCCACAAGAGCTAGAAGCCAACACAAATAATGCTATTTCTGTCTTAAATCGCTGGTTCTGTGCAAATAACCTTATCTTGAATGTGGCTAAGACGAATGTAATACTATTTAGAACCACATCAAAAACAAAAGAAAGTATAAATGTTGCTCTGGAGAATGTAAGGATTGGTCCGGTGGATATTGTAAAGTTTTTGGGAGTAAACATTGACTGTTGTTTAAATTGGAAAAGTGAATTAGATAGAATAGAATCAAAGGTCAGTTCAGCGTGTTACGCTCTACGTAGTTTACGCGATGAATTGAACATAGGACATCTTAAAATCATTTATTATGCTCTGGTAGAATCACATTTACGGTACAGTATAAAATTCTGGGGTAATAGTTACGCATATAACATAAATAAAGCTTTTATCATACAAAAAAGAGCCATACGCACTATAGTACGTATACCACAATGGGTCTCTTGTAAGGAACATTTTCGCGAATTACAAATATTAACCGTACCAGCACTCTATATTCTTGTTATATTAACAGACCTAGTAAAACGGCCTGAAAGATTCGAAACAAGGGAAGAGAGAACGGATAGAGAAGTAACACGCAGAAAGGACTTGCCTGTTATAGTTGCTCCAAATTTAAAAGTAGTAGCTCACAGTGTTCGATACCAAGCGGTCAGACTGTTTAATTGTTTACCTAAAGAACTTAAAGTGATTGAAGATCATAAAAAATTCAAAACACATCTCAAGTCGTTTTTGTTGGAGAAGTGTTTCTATAGCGTTGACGACTTTACCAGTTGCAAACAGAAGTAGACTTTTTTATATAATATGGCATAACCTATTTTTTTTTTTTTGACAATTTTAATTGTAATATTATGTTTATGTATTATAATAATGATAAATGTATTATGTTAAATTTGAAATGAATAATTGAATTAGTAGGTGGATATACTGTTTTGACAATTTTAAAAATATAACACTAGGTTTATGCTAGTAGGACTTATTGTAATAATAATAAATATTTGATGTAATAGGTACTTACGACTGAATTTGAAATTCACGTGAGTTATTGAATTGTATAATGTTAATTAATAAAATGATAATTATGTTTTTTCTTAAATTTCCGACACAATTGTAAAATATTGTAAAATGGAATAAATAAATAATAAATAATAAAATAATAATATACTTAATTGAAATAAGATTCAAATCCCTTGGAAAATTTAAAAAGCTATGCCAGGCTATGGGTTAAATTATGTTTGTATGTTTCATCGTACTGCCGTCCACTAGCTATAATGCCGTTAAGTACCAAAACAACATTTCGAGAAAAACGGGTTTACAGAGCGGGAATTGAAAAATGTATGCTGTTTCAAATTTAAAAGAGAAAATTATAACCATAATATATCATTAGATAGGTATTTATAAGAGCTTTAATATATTCAAACTCTCAGCACGCTATGTATTATAAATTTTAAAATATTTTATTTTTTGCATTATAACTTAGTATTAATTACAAAAATCTTCCAAAAAACCTGAACTATAATGCCGCTAGGAGTACCTTAACGGCATTTAAGTGTTGGATTTTAAACAACTTTGATGCGTTGGTAAATAAAGTTTTTCACTAATAATTTTACTGAACTTAAATGCCGTTACGTAATATAGCGGCGTTTTACCTAGGTAAAACTCAATTTTTCAGGCCGAACATTACTTGACTATAATGCAGCTAATGTCACTTACCGGCATTTAAGCGAAACATTAGTACATAAATGAAAAAGATTTTGTAATGCAACATTTATTTGTGATTATTACTAAACTAAAATGCAGCTAAACAGAAAACATTTCACCATAACGGCATTTAAGTTATGCATTTGTTAGTTGATAATTTAGGAAATAAAGCAAATCGTAAGTATTTATGTTATGAAATAAAGAAAATAAAATAAATAAATAAAAGGTATGACTACTTATACATGTCTTTATTAATTTTAGATATAATATTAGAATCAATATTTAGGTCATAGCACGGTTTATTGTTTAGTAACTGCTTTGTATGCAACAAGCCTTCTATTGTGCTGGTTTCTAATCGATTTCTTTCTTTCCTTTTTATCAGGTTTATGGAAGAAAAAATTCTCTCCACAGCTGCACTAGACTGCGGGAGGCACAGAAGTGCAGATACAAGTACTGACAATAGCGGATACAAAGCTGTCCCGTCGTCGCTGGGTTTTCTTTCGTGAAGAATTTTGTTCCAATACCTTTCCATGTCTTCGTTAGCTCCTTCTGGGTGGAGCGCTGAATTATTTCTTAAATGTCTCCACTCTATATCCAGATCTTTAATATCTTTTGCTTCAATTAAATTGGGAAAGTGAAGGCTGACATTTACTAAGGATTGAATCTTGCGGGATTTTATAATATCTGGATTTAGAAATTCCATGTCTTCTATTATTTTGTTATTAAAATTGTATCGGTTCCTGATTTGTCTGGCACCTTCAATAAAAAATTCGAGACAACGGAGTCGAAAATTTTTAATATGTTCTGGTTCAAGGTTTGCGGATGTCGCTATGCTGGTTGCTACCTTTGTACCCAAGTATATTTGTTCGATCGGCAGATACCGTCTTGGATTATCAAATTGGACTTCCTGCAGCTCTGTTGACATTAAATACGAGTTTTGAATATAATTGTCCAATAATGTTCGGAATGCGGTTTTCATATTTTCGTGCAGTTTGTGGATTTCTGGACGCTGAGACTGCATCAGTCTATTCATGTTATTGAAGATTTCTAATGCATATTCTAGAAACTCCTAGTACATTTTGTTGTAAGGATTTTTTAGCATGTTTAGAATGTTATCAGATGTCTGCAAGCGATCTGTGAAACTGTGTTCGGTGAATTATAGTTTAAGCGCCTCGTATATTGCTCCAGGGGTCTGGTCACAGCTGGACGCAGCGAAAGCCACCTGGTCTGGCACGGGTGCAGAATCTTGTGGGGTTTCAAGTTCAGGAATTCCTGAAATTCTTTGAGAATGCCAGCTCGCTTTGGACTGTTGTTAAAATAATTGTAAATATCTCTTACTAAGCCTTCTGGTTCACGTGCCAGTTTAGCGCATGCATATGACGCACAGAGATGGAAAGTGTGGCAGATACATTTCATCACAAATAAATTCGGTATGTCTGCAAGAAACCTCGATGCTAGTGAATTGTGTTGTGCCATCATAGTGCTAGCACCGTCAGCAGCAAATCCAACCATATTCTCTTTGTATGGAACAGAATTGTCTGAGAAAAATTTCACAATAATATGTTGGTAGAGTGCTTCTGCAGTCCCATCTTGAATTGGCACTAAACAAAGAAATGCATCAATTACTTTGTAATCTTTGTGCTAGCAACAAGGCATAAGTGTTTAGTACACCCTCAGTCAGGAAAACTATTTTTCATATCTCATACTCGGAAAGTAGTGTATGTTTGATCTGAGTACTGGGTCGGAAGCGATGATTCCCACCACAGAGAGATTCAGGGCTGTGATTCCCGCCCTCGGTCGGGAAAGACTCATAGTAATTGCTTCCGGCCTTAGGGCGGGAATGAATTAAAAAAAATAGTACTACATTTGGCAAAGACGTTTATAGAAAAAGTTTCTCTAGGAAAGAGAATGACTTTCTTCCAACCTCTTTGGGTACTTAGTAGGGATACGAAACTTTTTACATCAATTAAAATAAGAAAAAAAGGTGCGGCCTTGTGAGTATAGGTATAAACAACAGAAAATAGCCCGCGCGCGGGGCGGTACGCGTTCCATATTTGAAATAAAAAAAAGAGTAATAATTTGGTAAGCTGTTCCGAAATTCAAAATCTGGTTTTTCATCGACACTAATAAGCACAGAACACTATTACTCGGCTAAAAGCACATATTATTATAAAGAGGAAGGATTTGTATATTATTTTTGTAATGTTATTTAGGTTAGGTCGGTGGGTTAGGTACTCTATGATGTAGTATTCAAAGACGTTTAAAAGAAAAAGTTTCTCTTTATTCCAACCACTTTGGTTGAATTGATGAAAATTTTGTTTTTGTAGGTAGGTAGGTATTATTGCGTTTTTATATGTTTGAATTTTTGTAAAATGGAAATTATTTTTGTTTATTTTCCTTGAATTCGAAATGAAAAGTAGAGTGTTTAACGCGGGTGGAAGTTATCAATTCCTACTCGGACTATACCAAACGTTCGCGAATTCGTCCTTGAACCTTTTGCACATAACCGCATTATAGTTAAGTAATGCGGGTTAGCCGCATTTAAGCCTTGTAAACGTGTACTTCTGGAGTAGCTTATTACATTTTGATAATGCTAATAGTTAACTCATACTTGAAACTTTAATCAATAAAATCCTGAATTACAACGCTATAATGCCGTTATCGGACTATAACCGCGTTATTGTCTAGATATTTTACTTAACGGCGTTATAGTCTTGAGAGGTTATATTGACGCTTTGCAAAGAACAGCATAACAATATTGTCGTTAAAGTACTTTAACGGCTTTATTATATAGGAAATCCAAATAACGGCAATTAAGTTAAGTAAATTGTGATAGGTTTTCAGTACTTTTAAAAATTAATAACCTTTAACCACATTTTAGCTAAGAAATTTAAGGTAACTGCAATTTAGCTATGTAATCTTGAAAAAACGGAGCAGTTAACGGCATTCTTATTTTTCTTATCTCCGAAACTAAACAAGATATAAAAAAACTGGTAAGATGGTTAGATAGAGCATTTTTTTCTTATTCGGGTGGCATTTATAGTTTAAAATTGGTCGATTGTCAGTTAACGGCATTATAGCTAGTGGACGGCAGCGTAGCGCTTAAACTACCCATCCGATTTTGATATTTTTGATCAACTAACGACAAATGTAAGCGTGGTTTAATTTCGCCAGTTTACTTCCACTTGTTGAGGAGGAGCGGAGGTGGAATGCTCCTCCATAGTGAAGAGGGAAGATCTTCCGCCAGAAGAAGTGATCGTGCCTGGGGACCGCGGTCCAACAGTTTTATTTATACAAACGGCCGGCCGTCTATTGGCGCGTTCTGTGTAGTGTCGCTACAAAGTAAAGCCATTTTAGTTCACTCAGGGTCTCAACTTATGTATTTGGAGTATTCCCGTTGTCCCCATTGAAGGTATCCTGAGTGGGGACAACGAGAATTCAATAAAATTATTAAAAATACTTCCCGTTGTCCCCACTGAAATATTTGTATGTTTGAATTCAACAGGTTCTGCTAACAGGATGCAGATGTGTGGAGCTGGATTGCTGGGATGGGGACGATGGGAGTCCCGTCATTTACCATGGACACACTTTTACCACAAAAATACCGTTTCGGAGAGTCGTCGAGACTATTGCAAGGTTTGTTTTTTACTAACCCACAGACTGTACAGTCAAGAGCACGTGGAGCTTAATACATTAGACTTTTCTAGCGTTCGTATTACAATCGCCTTAGAGGTCAGACTCGCACTACAAGTGTAAAGCTTTATGTGCTCTTGACTGTAGATAGTCGATTTTTTTATTAGGTATTTTACAGACCATAAATTAACATTCCTTTTTTTTTATCCAGGAGCGCGTTCGTAGCGTCACCGTACCCCTTGATCCTGAGCATAGAAAACCACTGCAGCCTGCCGCAGCAGCAGGTCATGGCCAGCACTTTTGAGGTCAGTGCTTGAAACACCAATTTGGTAAATAAAGAATGGTTCCGAAAGAAAAAAAGAAAAAAGAACGAAAGAGATTTATGGTGCGAATGTTGAGGGATACAAGGAAAGAGCACACCCTAGGACGTTCACGGATCAAATTAGTGACGTCCTTCAAAAGGCTGGGATCCGGAGTGCGAAGAATAAAAGAGCGAGCATGAAAAGGCTTAAGGATGTGAAGGAAGCGAAAGAAGTATGTAGAGATCGAGCAAAGTGGCGATCCGTCGTCATTGCCTACCCCTGTGGGACAATGGCGTGAGTTGTATGTATGTATGTATGTAAAAAAGGCTACGTGTCAACTCCGCCGCGTGTCTGGAGTACTCTTCAATAGCTCTTTCTCTAAAACAACCTGTAAAAGTTTTACATACCGCCGTAATGCCAGTTCGTAGAATTGAAAGACCACCTCACTGAATTGCCGTATTGGACATAAATTTGATTGGATTGCCGATACGTGGAACTCTATGGGTTTATAGGTCCCATTGGAGAAATGGTGACCCATATGAGGGACCGGTCCCTCTTTGGAAAAGTTTATTCCTTTGAGAAACAGATTCCCCTTGAGAAACTTTGTCTAATATGAGGGAAAGGTCCACCAGGGGAAACTTTTTCCCTTATGAGGAACAGCTCTCTCTAGGGAAACGTGGACCCCATATGAGGTACTAAGTGTATATTTAATACCAATAGAAAATAAACGATTTTGAATTTGAATTTGTACAAGTCCCCCTTGGGAAACATTGTCCCCTATGAGAGAAAAGTCCCCCTGGGGAAACCTTGATCTCTATGAGGGACAGGTCTTCCCCAGGGGAACGTGGACCCCATATGAGGCACAAGTCCCCCTTGGAAAACTTTGTCCCCTATGAGGGACAAGTTCCCCCAGAGAAACGTTTACAACTATGAGGAAGGTACCCCTGGGGAAAGGTGACGTCCCTACGACCATGCTGTACTTACTCCGTCTTCATCCAGGCAGTGTTTGGAGATAAGCTGGTGACGACGTTTCTGTTTGAAGTCGACTACACGGACGAGCCGAGACTGCCCACGCCTGAACAACTGAAGTATAAGGTACGGATGCTATACCAGGCAAGTGGCAAACGAAAGTTAGTTGCGTCCGCTTAGAAATACGTTTCAATGTAGTCATTGAAACGTACTATGTGCTTTTTTAGAGTTTTGTGTCAATTTTACTTGCTTGCACCATAATGCGGTGTAGTGCACATGAAAAGTCGAACCTTCAAAATCCCATATATTTGTCACTAGCAGCGCCCCGCGGTTTCACACGCGTAGTTCCCGTTTCCGTGGGAATACGGGGATAAAATATAGCCTATGTGTTATTCTGATGTATAAGCTATATAACTGTAAAGTTTCATCAAAATCAGTTCAGTAGTTTTTGCGTGAAAGAGGAACAAACATCCATCCATACAAACTTACCGGTTTATAATATTAGTAGGATTCTAAAAAAGTAACAAACAGTGATAGCTCAGCGGTTAAAGAGCCCGCCTCTCATACATGTGTGAGGTCATGGGTTCGAATCCTGACATGTACCAAGCAGTTTTTTAATAACTTACGAACGTACATATTTATTAACAGCTCGACGGTGAAGGAAAACATCGTGTCAGTCAATTAATTCTGAGGCGTGTGTAACATAATATGTACCCGGTTACTATCACTCTATGGGGTCAGAGATTACCAAAGAGGCTGGAAAAAAAACATTACGAGAGAGAAACTTTTTCTTTAAACGTCTTTGGATATTACACTGGTAAAATGTGGGTATTGTCGGAAATGGAATACCTTTGCCTACCCCCTCGGGGATGAAAGGCGTGAGATTATTTATTTATTTATTTATTTATTAGTAATTTTGTCATTCTATTCTAGTACAAACACACTTGCCCTTCAGAGTTCAGATAAAAAACACAGATATCTAAACTTCAGAACCTTGTATTGGCTCTAGACTCTAGACCAGATGACTCTAGCTAGAGTCGTCCACAGAGTATGGGCTCTTGAGGATCTGTGGACGCATTTCCTGAGTCGTCCACAGAGTATGGACTCTAGAGGATCTGTGGACGCATTTCCTCAATAACCGTTTATATTCTCAGGTGCTGATAAAAAACAAGAAACTGCTGCCCATCGAATCGAGTCCAACAGTGGGGCTTACGGGAGCGAGCTCAGCGCAAGCCTATGGAGGCGTTCTGTCATCTGCATTTAGGTGAGACCTGACTTCAATGAGTGTTTTTTATTTTATTATTTAGGATTGCCAACTAAGCTGACAAAATACATAAGAACATCACATCTGATGAGATTTACAGGTTTGTGCCGTTTCATTTAAAAGCAACCACTGAGATCAATGAGACCCGAGCAGTGCTAGCCTTACGGTTAAAGAGCCCGCTTTTTATTATGATAATCAGATTAATCAGTAAGGTGCAGGTTCAACTCCAAGATTAAATTGAAATAAACATTTTTACGTACCTACAAAAAATTAGCAATAACATAGTGTATGTTGGAGTGTAGATTGTCGTGTAGATTCCTATACCAAGGACTGTAGACTTATGATGTTGTTTTCCTCAGATCAAATGGCCACCGATACACGAGCACTTCGCTTCCAGAGCAGGGCAACAGGACAAGTTCGATCATGTCCAACCAGTCTGCAGGCAGTTCGCTCACGGAGTATTTCTCCGACGAGGACTATGATGAAGATGATGAGGAGCTCGACGGTGAGTTACTTTGCCCGCGTAGGCAATGGGTAAGATGGAGCAAGGTGGGGTAAGGTGGTATAAGGTAAGATAAGGTAGGGTAAGGTAAGGTAAGATTCGGCAAGGTGACACAGCACAGCTTTGTAAAAGATAAACATGTAGTTTTCTGATTTGTAATTATAAGAGTAGAGTTTCGAGAAGAAATCCTTGTAAAAAAGTGGTAGTAGCTGCAATGTCTTTCAATAAGTCAATTTATAAGCCGGGGAGGCTTATAAATTGACTTATTTTGTAAAAATTGTACAATTGTGTAATTTTCAGAAAAAGAAATACACAAAATTCTTAACTCCATGGAAGACAAGTGCGGGCGGGCCTCTCTTTCTCTCTACCAGAGCTTCCGAAGGAGCGAGGGAGATGGAGAGGCTACCGGAAGTGTGAAACAGGCCAATACTAGAAAGAGAAGCAATCAAATAGCAAAAGAATTGAGTGACATGGTTACTTATGTCCAGGTGAGTGAAGTTTGTCCCAGAACCCTTATTTTTAACTGACTTAAAAAAACGAGGAGGGTTCTCAATCCGAACGTATGTAGTTACATATATATTTTTCTCGTGCTTCCTCCACATCCATCAAACGACTCTTGCAACCTCGTCGGTTTCGGGTACTCTTTACATCGCCGATCTGGTCGATGTAGTTACGCCTAGGTCGTCCTCTACCGACTCGCCCATTCACAACACCCTTGGTGCTTAGCTCAGCAGTGGACTTTTACGGGTTGTTCGTGATGATGTATCATTTACTCGAGTGTTTGTGACCGACTCAACCTTCAATAGTTTTAAAAGTTGTCCGGTCAACCATTGGCCGAGACTTTTGCAGTTGAGTGGCCTACGGGACACCTATTTTTTTCAAAAGGTGTCTTCTCGACCATCAACCGAGTATCTGTGGTCGAGTAGCCACCTAAGCCGTTTAGACGACTTACTTAGATTCTTATATTATATTGACGTATATACAGGCAATAAAATTCCACGGCCTCAATCCCCTGTCACCGCGCAGCTCGATCAAGCAGCCCAATACAGCGAAGGACAACGCAGCCTGTAGCAGCTTCGAGTCTTCAGAGAGCAGTGACAGCACTGGATCAGTAAGTAATTATTACACCCTTTGGCACTATTGTTTCCTCTGTCTTTAATTGTTCGTTTTGTTTGTACTATGTTGTGTCATCATCGTCAGCCTGCAGCAGTACACTGCTGGACATAGGCCTCTCCAATGGCACGCCATTCAGCTCGATTCTCGGCAACTCTCATCCAGCTCTACTACCAGCCACCCTGCAAAGGTCGTCGCTCCACCTAGCCTGAGAGCGTCCTACCTTACGCTTGCCGATTCGCGGTCTCCACTCTAGAACATGTCCACCCCAACTGTCATCTGTTCTACGACTAATATGGCCAGCCCATTGCCACTTCAGCTTGTGTTGTTACTTTATGTGTATGTTGTGTTAAATAAATTTATTTTCTTTCTATCTTCCTTCCTTTCTTCTTATACAATAGAATCACGATCAATTTATCGATTAGACGTGGTGAGGCACTTTAAAATTTGATGGCACGTTAAATTGTTGTTGTTTTCGTTGTTTTTACTTTGTCGTTAAGCCATGTCAGATCAGATACCCTTGGGTGGTTTGAAAAAAATCTGACAGAGGTCGCCTTAGAAACCGGCTGGAACCGATCATCATGCCTGCCCAACCCTGGTTGTAGTGACAATGTCTGTTCAGCAACTGGCGCCTCGCGGGCGCTGCCTATCTGCACCCGCGGCCCACCATCCCTGCTACCGCTGCTCCTCGGTCAACGAAGCTATAGGCAAGAAGATCTGCAGGAAACACCCGATGGCTCTCGTCGCTCACACCGAGACCCAGCTCGTTAGGACTTATCCCGCCGGGTAAGTGTGTAAATGGTCTTGTGAAAATGGTATACTTATGACATACATGAGACATGATATTAAAAAGAGCTGCCCTTGAGTTTCTTGCTGGCTCTTCTCGGGGTACTGCATTTGGAACCAGCAACTCGTCGGTGTAGATGGGCTGCTGTTTATATTTAGCCAATCTTCATGGACGAGTTTAGATGCCTTGTTATTAGACTATTGACATTTCTAAGTGTAATTTTGAATTACCTACAGAAATAAAACATTGTCATTTTTATCTGTAAAACAGTATATCATAAGTCAGATGATTTGAGTAAATGTTCTGCAGCACTGCAAAAATAACAAACAGAGAACTACCTCACATCTTGAGTAAAACCCGCAGAATAGTTCGCGAGGCATGTGTAAAACTGACCCGGTCCAGCGATGGGCTCATCACCCTATCACGTTAGGGACCTAGGGCATTTCCAGAAATGGAATATCTCTTACTACATCGGGGATAAAATGCGTCAGTTGTTATAAGTGGTATTTCTCTGTTTGTTATTTTTGCAGTGCTGGAGAAAATTTACGCCAAACAATTTGTTTTATAACATGTCATCTACTTCTACACTAAGTAATATTATAAAGAGGAAAGATTTGTACCTATGTTTGTAACGAATAAACTCAAAAACTACTGGACCGACTTCAAAAATTTTTTCGCCAATGGAAAGCTTTATATCCCTGAGTAACATAGACTATAATTTAACGGGAACTACGCGGGTGAAAACGCGCGGAAAAACCTTTCCCGAAATGGAACACCTCTGCTTACGCCATCGGGGATAAGAAACGTAAGATTATTATTTTACTAGCGGATGCCCAGCGGCGTTGCCTGCGCGGATTCCGTTTATTCCCGTTCCCGTGGGAATTTCCAAAAATCCCTTCATAGTGGTTGCCTACGACATACTTAAGACACCTACATACCATATTTCAAATAGCGGGTGCCCAGCGGCGTTTTCCCGCTTGGATTTAGTTTATTCCCGTTCCCGTGGGAATTTCCAAAAATCCCTTCATACCAATTTTCTATGACATATCAGACACCTTCATACCATTTTTCAAGTTTCTAGGTGTTATCGTTTCGGAGTAGTACGTATTTCTCTTTTTAACCAGTTTTTTTATTTTCCCGTGGGAATGAGATATTTTCCTGGAATAAAAAGTACCCTAGATGTTGACCCGGGTACTCAGTTATCTCCATACCAAATTTCAAAATCCGTCCAGTAATTTTTGAGTGATGCGTGCACAACCAGACAGACAGACAGACAGACAGACAAAAATTGGTGTTTCGGTATCTATATCGATAACTATATACACTACCGTTAAAATTTTCAAAAAATATTTAATGTACAGACACGGCCCCGTTAGAGTTTTATTATATGTATAGATTTTATTTTTATTACTGAATTATTGAAGATGATTTTTAGAATTATAAATTGGAATTTGAACATCTACTTCCGCAGCCTAAGAATAGACTCGTCGAACTTCGACCCAGTCACCTTTTGGTGTTGTGGCGTGCAGTTGGTAGCTCTCAACTATCAGACGGAAGACGCTGCAATGGCTGTCAACGCCGCCATGTTTGAGAGCAACGGCTGTTTAGGCTACGTGAGGAAACCGCCGGTAATGTGGGACGTTCATCATATTGCTTATAGACGGTAAGTGACGGTATTCCAATTTTTGAAGTGTCTTAAATTATATTATACAACGCGTAATAGAATAAGCGCAATTCCTCATACACCCGAATTAGTAAATAATTTTAAAAAAATATGATGGCTTCGTACTTAAGTTGTGTCTAATAATTGTCTTAAGTAAAGAGCAATAATAGTACGATTTCCATAGGTAGCACTAAATTCAGTATGCTAATTCATTTTTCGAAAAAAAATTAACTTAAGTATATTAAAAATAGCTGAAATCGATACGAAACTAATTTCAGGAATTGCGCTTATTGTCTTACATACATTACATATTGTTTAGTGCTAATAAACAATTAAGTGTCAACCAACAGTTGTGAACCGCATCGCAGCGACACAATGTGGTCAAGTAACTTTTTGCAGTTGCGTTGTGGTATCGATAAAATGTTGTTGTGTCTTTGATATGGCCGGCCGCTCGCTGCTGGTTCCGTTGTAGTGTAGTACGTGTGAATTATACTATCCTTTTTTAATACAAAATATGCGCCCACCCACGTGATGTGGTTGTGGTGTGGTTGTAGTTGTGGTGTGACTGTGATAAGTGTGTGAGTCGACACTTTATAAACACTAAAAATTCCTAGGCATTTCTATGACTAGCGACCCGATAATTTTCATACAAACCTTGTCCTGACAATAATTACGAACACAAAAAAACATTTTAGATCCAGCAGTTAAGTAAGGAATTTAATTCATTTCTGCCTGCAGCCATTCGCTGATCGTTATCCCATCTGACCGGAAGGCCCATACTACACCCTTGTACATTTGTCTCGTTACGCAAAATGGCATACCTATTTCAAACTAGACGATTATATAAATGACAATGATGCTTGGACCAGATTTCCTCAAGTCCAGCGCAACACGATAGCGAAAAACAAACGAAATTATGTAACCCAATTTAGTATAAAGTAACAATTGATTAAAAGAATATTGTGTTGAGGAGTTTCTTGCCCCGCTTCTTCTCCTCAACCATACATGCTGAAGCGGTGGAGTTGAAATGACGTTTAATAAGTGGACTTGTAAGTTACTATTTTGAATAAAACATTTTGACTTTGACTTTGAAGCGACTTTTTGTCTGCTCAATGTGACAAAACCCCTCTTTATGATTGTCCCCAGTTTTAATCCAATGGACAAAGAGTTTGATGGCATCCACGCTGCTCACTTAACCCTAGCGGTGATATCCGGGCAGTACGTCGCCGAAAACGTATACTCATTCTACAACGCCTTTGTCGAAGTCGAAATACTGGGGGTACCGGCAGACTGCAAGAAGATTCGGACGAAAGTAGCAAGGAAAAATGCTTTGAATCCGATTTGGAATGAGACGTTCAATTTCAAGGTTGGTTGAAGGGTATATGTATTTTTTTGACGTGATAACGTCTTAGAAATCAATGAACGCCGGCTGCACGAATAACATAGAACTCTAAAACGTAAAGAAACCGACTTCAATCTTCAACTCATACGGTTTTCTTATAGATGCCGTTGACAGAACTGGACGAAATTAAAATGAGACCAATCTGAAAGCACCAGCTTTTAAATAAAAAAAGAATTGTCCAAATCGGTTCACCCCGTCGAAAGATCTGAGGTAACAAACATAAAAAAAAACAGACGAATTGATAACCTCCTCCTTCCTGAAGTCGTTTAAAAAGCATCACTCATTGTCACGTTCCGCCTGAGCCGAGCGTGCAAGCGAGAGCGCGGAACAAGTGATAGAGGCACGATCACGTATATAATTATCGTCCGTAAACCGACTTCCTGGTTAATCGGGTATTGTGTTCTGTGTTGTTGACAAAAAGTTTTTGACTTTCAGATAAACTTTCCAGAGCTGGCCTTCATCCGTTTCGAGATTTACGATGCCGACACGAACTATATGCTTTCCCAGAGAGTCATACCACTGCAGTGCTTGAGACCTGGCTACAGACATGTCAGGTTACGGTGAGATCTTCGTCTAACATAGACTAGCTGTTTCGTGCAATTTCACCCTTGTAATTCCCGTTCTCGTGGGAATACAGGAATAAAATAAAGCTATGTTACTCGGGGGTATTTTAACTTTCCATTACTGAAAGAATTTTTAAAATCGGTCCAGTAGTTTTTGAGTTTATTCGTTACAAAGATACAAATCTTTCCTCTTGGTTCTGCGCAATTTCACCCGTGCAGTTCCCGTTCCCGTTCCCGTGGGAAAACTATACATCATGTTACTCCCAGAAAAGTAATCTTTCCATTGATGAAAATATTTTTAAAATCACTCCAGTACTTTTTAGGTACAAACTACGTGTATAAGTGAAGTATTTTGATGTTTTTTCTTCAGATCACCGACAAACCAGCCGCTAAACATGGCGTCCCTTCTCATCTTCTCTCGGTGCTGTGAAGAGCTGGCAGGAGAGAGTTGCAGGGGGGACTTGGAGCCGAGTTCCCCGAACCAGAGGAGGAAGATACATTTCTTAGTCGTCTACGCGGTGGCGAGACACGAACCGTACTCGATCCTGAAAGTCACTCAAGACACGACTGCAAATGAGGTTAGTACCATTTGAGTTTCATTACGGAAATATAAATCTAAGTTTATCCACAACGAAGTTATAGGGGGTTGAAAATGTCGTGAATGGCTTCGAGAAAAGCATGGTACTGTCGTGCCGCTTGTTGCTCGACTTGGCGGGGGCACTGCCGTGCCCCCAGATTGACTCCGCTTTATTTATTTAAAAAACCTGACGCTGAGGTATTTTGTAGCGCTGTTGTGCCATCTCTCTAACCGTTTATCCACATATACCCACAGGAACGGGAACTTCGTAGTTGAACTGCTGCTCTACTGCTAGTGTTATATAAACCGTCGTGAAGCGAGGGCGGGTCGCTAGTTCTATTTACTATATTATTATATACTGACTGTTTTTTTTTACCGTCTGGAAAAAAATATGACGTATAAGGTATCTAGAGCAGGAAGTTATACACGAGATTAATTGTTAAATATACTTATGTTTAATGCAATTTACAAAATCTAGAAAACTACACACAGTACTACGCGCAGCTGGCGGTTGTAGGTAAATTGCGCATAAATGGAAGCTACAAGCCTGTTTCTCTTTAAAATACTATTTCAAATATTTCAGTGTGTATTATTGACTACAATTTCGAGAAAAAAAAATTTTTTTTAGTAACATTGTCAAATGAATCTATTACACTTACCTATCACACCACATTTTTTTCCAGACGGTAAAAAAAGTCACCTGTATACAGGTGAATTCTACAAGTGGTTGTGGATGGCTAAATCAGAAACTATGAGGAATAGCGAAAAGTACCTACTCAAAGGAGTCTGGAGCGCAATTTTGATGAAAACTAAAACTGCATGTTTAGATTCCTAGCCAGGATTCTAACTTGTTGATTTTGGAAAAAAACACACACCCTGTATTATTACACTATTCGATAGTGTTGCCAATAAGGATCTTCTGGGAAGAAATTACATACAAAAAACTTAAGGAAAATGTTGGATTTTCATAAACTGATTCATATTTTCAAGTATTGCCTTAATTTCATACCTCGCTCTTTGCTTTGCTTCGGTTTATAAACCGGAGTGAAGTTAGGGCGGGTATCTTTTATATTATACTCTTTATATATTCATTTTTTTATATATTATCATTCTTCATTCTTTTTATATTCTATTATACTCTTTTTCAGGCCATAGCTCAAGGCCTAACAAAAGCAGGGGTGTGTCGCACAGCCCGTGGGAATTACGTGCTAGTGGAAGAAGTTCCGTCCAGGGCTCCGACTCAGAGAGTGCTGGCTCCACACGAGAGGGTGCTCAGGGCTGCCACTGCTCGGCCCAGCGCCAGGTTGCTTCTGAAGAGGGTCGGTGATGACCCTAGCAGCAGGGCGTGGTTGACTAGCATTAGGTAAGCATTCCAGTTTTTATTGTTGTGTACTATTGAGTGATTTAAGATCGAGCATCGGGTTAAGCAATTTTGGGCGCGGCCAGTTAGTGGATGGGTGACCGCCTAATGGCATTATATCCTGAGTGCCTCCTTGTTTCGACTCCCTCAATCCGAAATCCGGATCCGTGCGTTCATACATGAGAGTCAGGGTGCTTTCGACGAGAGAGTGAGTTCGTTCTTGATAGAGTGAGTTCGTTCTTGAGAGAGCGAGTTCGTTCTTGAGAGAGAGAGCGAGTTCGTTCTTGAGAGAGTGAGTGCGTGAGTTCCTAAGTGCGTGGTGTTCAGTACCGTCGTCCTTTTCGAGTAATATAAAGGCAGTTGACCTTATGGTGTTATGTTTAATACAGCAGACACAATTCACGGGCCTATTGGCTCAGTTGGTAGTGACCAGCTGCTTTCTGAGTCGGAGGTAGTTTGAGTACATATCAGTTATTTAGTACCTGTAGTACAGGATCTACTGGGACCTATACCTAGTGTGGGACTAAATACACGTTTGTGAGTTGTGTCCTACAATTTTCAACCGACTTCAAGAAAGGAGGAGATTCCCAATTCGACTGTATGTTTTTTCCAACTAACCGATTTTGATGATTCTTATTTTATTTAAAAGCTCGAGCTTCCCGTGTGGTTCCAATTAAATTTAAACCAGTTCTGACAATGGCATCCATAAGAAAACCATATAAGTCTTAAATTTGCAATAAGTATGTGCGCGACAAATGAACGAATAACTCAATATCAGGCAAACAGATTTCGATGATTCTTTTTAACCGACTAAAAGGAGATTTTCAATTCGACTGTATGAAGTTGGTTGGTTGGTGGTTGGTTGGTT
The DNA here is from genome assembly GCA_963855545.1 of Ethmia dodecea. Lineage (NCBI taxonomy): Eukaryota > Metazoa > Arthropoda > Insecta > Lepidoptera > Depressariidae > Ethmia > Ethmia dodecea. Next base: position 13,494,759 of record OY979454.1, read on the forward strand.
GTTTTTTTGCTCTTTAGATTTCTTACGTATCTACATATTTATCACAGCTCGACGGTGAAGGAAAACATCGTGAGGAAACCCGCAGGTCTTAGAATTAATTCTGAGACATGTGTAAACAGACTCGGCGATGGGCTCACCACCTATCACGTTTAGGGGTCCAATATATCTCGTGAAATGTGGGTATATCCAGTAATGGAATACCTCTGCCTAGTAGATTATATTTTTATTTTTATTATTATTATTTTAGAGTACTACGTTATTATAATTAAAATTTCTTGATAGGTCAACGTCAACGGACCGCTCCAAAGACCGTTCAGCCCCGTCTGACGAAGAGCCCAGCGCCCATGAGGAGCCCAGGAAAGCCCCTGACAGCTTCTTGGTCTGCGTACATAATGTCTCACATGAGATACCTTATGCGATTTTGAAGGTGAGTGCTTTAGATCGTTATTAGCAAAGATATTAAAATATAATAGGACATACCTAGAGGGGGTTTGGGAATATTTTCATACAAAACTTTGAAGCATGTTTGAAGCTCAAGCGTCATGTCAGTTAATATGAACGCGAGCTGTCATTCGGTCGAAATTGTACTAGACTTATTCCACTTGAAATAACTTTTCGGCTTCAAATTTTCCAAGCGCTCTATGCCCTATTATATTTTAATCTCTTTGGTTTTAGCTTTAGGGCAGATTTTTCAATAGTCGGTTAAAAGTTATCTGAAGAATAAACATCACCTGTCACTTTTTCTTTCTATTGTGTCAGACAGTGACAGCATCAATATATTCTCCAGATAATATTTATCTGACTATTGATAACCCCTTATATAACTCGATTTTTTAAATTTTGACAGGCATTTTGGCTCAGTTGGTAGTGACCCTGCCTTCTGAGTCGGAGGTCGCGGGTTTGATCCCCGCTCGGGGCCAATATTTGTGTGCATGAACATGTCTGTTGGCTCCATGTCTGGGTGTTTAATATTTATTTCAATATGTTTATCAGTTGTTCAGTACCCATAGTACAGGCTCTGCCTAGTTTGGGACTGAAGAACGTATGTGGATTGTGTCCCACAATTTTTTATTATTATTAAATAGTTCTAATCTCTCTGTTTTATCCATCCCAAGGTTGTCTGAAAGTACTTTAATTATTTTTTACATTACTGTATTGTTTTTGGTGTACAATAAAGGGTTATTGCTTAAAAAATGTTCAACGCCGAGCTATGCAAGTTTTTGGAAAACTCATTGGTATATGCCTCAGCCAGGATTCGAACCCGAGCCCAGGCTCCATGAGAGGCGGGCTCAGTAACCAAAGGTTATTTTATTGATTTAATAAAAATAAAAAAAATCTTTACATCTTCTAATATTCTAAAGAGGAAAGTTTTTTTTTGTATGCCTCTGAAACTACTGGACCGATTTTAAAAATTCTTTCACCAATAGAAAGCTTTATTTTTTGGGAGTAATATAGACTATAATTTTCCCAAGGGAATAGTTGAGAACAGCTAATTTCTAATATTATCTTCAGGTACCACTGAGCGCAACCGCCTCTTACGTCGTCTACCAAGCTCTGACGAAAGCAAGATGTCATGACGACCCTAAAAGGTATTTCAATTATTTATTTATTTAACTTCATGTACCAAGAAAAGGTACACATGGTGAAATTAATGCCTAAAGGCATTCTCTACCAGTCAACTATCAGGATAAGCAGAAATAATTATCCTAATCCTAACATAATATTATATAAATGCGAAAGTGAGTTTGCTTGTTTGTTTGTGTGTGCTTGATATTGGGTAGGTAGTTGACAGCATCGAAATTAAATTGCGATTACCTACATTAAAAAGATTATCCCAAAACACCTCAAAATATGTATTTCGATTTTCAATTTACAATTATAGCAAATTTAAAAATAATAAAACAATCAAAAAAGTACTGCAATTGGGTAGTTGACAGCATCGAAATTAAATTGCGAGTAGTCATACATTAAAAAGATTATACCAAAACACCTCAAAATATGTATTTCGATTTTCAATTTACAATTATAGCAAATTTAAAAATAATAAAACAATCAAAAAAAGTGCTGCAATTGAGTACTACAAACTATGACGTCACGGTTTGCTATTTCAGTACATTTTCCATAGTAAAATTTCGTTTTGACAGATCGTAAAAAGTAACTGATTTGACTAGGTAGGACACAACCCTATTGTAAAAGTTTTTTTGATATGCTTTCACGCATAAACCATAATACCTACCACCGTAGTGCTGAGACACGTTCTGCGATAACAATTGCAATGTAGGTATATATGATTTAATATCAATTATTTTATCATAATGAGTGACAAAGACATGAGACTAAAAAGAGCTGCCTTTGAGTTTCTTGCTGGCTCTTCTCGGGGTACTGCATTTGGAACCAGCAACTCGTCGGTGGAGATGGGCTGCTGTTTACATTTAGCCAATCCTCATGGACGAGTTTAGTGTGCCTTGTTTATATTGACATTTCAAAGTGTATTTTTTATACCTACTGAAATAAAAGAATTTTGACTTTGACTTTGACCTAAGGAGGGTATTTCAGGTTTGTCCTGGTCGAGGAGCTGGAGTGGGGTGGGAGAGCCGGTGCTGGGCCACAGCAGAGAGCGTTGGCGGACGATGAAGTGGTTTACGCTGCACAGGTAAAATTCTAAGCCCCCTTTCACACGCGCTACCCGGCAACCGGTAGGTACGTGTGAAAAGGGTCTAAAGATATCGAAATTCAAGGTGATTTAGCGACATCTAGCGGTACAGTACAGTACGTCGAAGTTTATCAGTGTAAAGGCTGATTCAACCTTAAGGCGAACAAAACCCTCAATAAATAAATAAATGATTAAAAAAAAAAAAAACCTTAAGGCGAGTCTATGGGTGTAGTTATGTATATGACGGGCCTGTTGGCTCAGTTGGTAGTGACCCTGCCTTCTGAGTCGGAGTTTTGCTTTTCACATGGTACTCATAAGTTCACTAGTATTTTTTTATTGTAATGAAATAAGTATACCTAAAACGCATCCTAAGGCCGGCCCTGGTCATTATAAATCTAAAATATTTTAAGGTTAGGTACAAATAGGTATGTAAGAGAAATAGAATAACATGTGAAGAGGTAAAAAAAAACCTTAATTTTTTGTCTTGTTTTTTTTTTTCTAACAAATATTAAGTCAAAGAGGTTGGAAGAAAATCATTCTGAGAAACTTTTTCTTTAAACGTCTTTGTATTAAGTATTATTTTCTAAAGATGCTTTGCATAAACTCTCACTAGAGCACTAAAAAGCCACTTTTGTCGGCTTTTTATTCATTTATTTATTTTGTTATTTTCGCGCAATTTTTGATTCGGTAGTGTGCGTGTAGTGTTTACAGCGTGTTAGTTTCTTTTGTTATTTTTGTAATAATCGATTTTATCTAGTAAAGTAGTGTATGAAAAATAAAAATCAATGTCGAAAATAGTTTCTTGTTAATTTTTTAATCTACTCTTTAAGTATTTCCACTTAATTTAAAATGACCATTTTGTATGTATAGGCTTGTGTAACTAAACCCGGTCCGGCTATTGGGCTCACAACCTCAGGGGTGAGAAGTGGGCATTTCTAAAAACGGAATACCTCTTATTTTATTCCATCTTTCAGGCGAGCTGGAAGACGTTAGGCAGGTTCGTGCTGCAAGAGAAAGGCAGCACTGCGCCGCTGCCGAGGCACCGAGCGGCCATCGCGCGGATACAGAGGGGATTAAGCTTGACACGAGGGGCTTTCACCGGTGAGAATAATAATAATAACTTTATTAAGGCAACTTAAACCCTATTGTTTTAGTAACAATGTTCTTATCCTATGTTAGTAATGAAGTAATAATATAAATTTATAAAGCAAACACAAAACATAATAAAAAAAAGCAAACACAACAATATAATAGATAGATAGATAATTATAGTATATTACACACCTAGGGAAGTAAAATAAGAAATGTCTCATATCCCGTAAAACCACAATAAAATGTTATTTGATTTTGACGTTTTTTAGGGGGCGCGCGGGTGCAATTAAAATTCCGCGCGTTGTTCAACTTTCCCAAAAAAATGATCACCAAAAAAATACTACTTTGACTATCATTCTACTGTCAATGTATTTTTGTCTATGGATAGATTATGTGCTGCCACATGTAAAAAACAAAGGGGTACTATGAGTCCAAGTCATTCATTTCTGTTCGTAAATAAAAACTCGGACCTGTTTCGAGAATAATCACAGAATAATTGCTACCAATATTACCACAGTACTCAAATTTATAAACAATGTTACTAAACACCAACTAGAAAGATCGTATTATCGTCTAAGATAAACAACTCAACCTTTAGAGGCCACTTATGTTTATAATTGAACACCACTTGAAATCCGACACCGAAAATTTACTATGAAGTGGCCATTTTTTTTATGACTTGTCACATGGCGCGTGTTTGGAAGCGGTTTTCTATAAATAAAAACAAAAAACATGTGTAGCTTTGGATATCAACGGATTCCGAATTTATTCTAGATCACGGTAGTAAATTATATTCAATATCATGTATTTAATGGTGATACAAATAAGGTTTAAAGTCATCTGGGTAGGCCAGCCCGCCGGCGGGCTGCCGCTGCTTGACGGAATGGCGGCATTTTGTGCCAGCCCGCCGGCGGGCTCCTGGGGAGCATTGGGATATTATCACATGTAATTGTCGACCGAGGCGAAGCCGATGTCAACAAACATGCGATCTGAGGCTTTTTATTTACTTCCCGAGGTGTGTAGGTATACTTTTTTCTTATCGACGGAGACGGAAAGCGGCAACTTCGTTTAGCTCAGCGGGCCTAAAGTTGCCGCTTTCTTTATTATAATAATATGATTAGTGATTTAGTATATTATGTGGCAAGTGTCCGTGAAAGTGTGCAGTAAATGGGAAATTTGATTTAATGCAGGGATGGACGGTTTTGGATTGCCTCAAGAAGTCACAATGAAGTCTTCAGTAAAAGTGCTATCATTTTACTGTTTATAACCAAGGAAAGTGTTGAAGATACTGAATTTTATGCATGGTCTCTGAAGCAGAGCCATTTAAAAACTAAGATTAAATTATAAAATAAAGTATAACAAAATAAAAATAAAATAATCTTCAAACTTTAATGTACGCACAGCAGCCGTTTCACCTGGGAAACATGCATAATATATACCTATTTTTGATCTATCATAAAGATTTAAGGATTAAATAAAGATACCAAAAACAAAAAAATTAAAATATCCATAAATAATTTATTTTTTATTTCTCCGGGGTGAGCGGAATGCGGCAAATTTCAGCCCTCTGCGCTAAACGAAGTTGCCGCTTTCCGCCTACGTCAAAAAGAAAAAAGATACACACCTCAGGAAGTAAATAAAAAGCCTCAGATCACATGTTTGTAGACCTCGACTTTGCCTGGGTCAACAATAAAATTACATGTGACATTCCTTATTTTACTTCCCTGGGTGTGTAATAAATATCTACATTGAAATCAAAAATTGTCATTTCAAAGAGTGACGTCATTCCACAGACGTGACCACAATCTTTTCATGGCGCGTGAATATTATTTATTACAGAAACATTATGTACACAGATTATTTTTTAGGCTATTTACGCTCATTATTTTCTGACTGTAGCGAGATTAATAGAATTTTATTATTTTTTTTTTCAGCGAGCACCGGATTCGGTTTCGCTGAAAACACAGTGGAAGGAAAACCACCTGTGCAAGCGGCTTACAGCGATCCTACGCATTGCAGGTGAGCATCGCTAATCCTCCCACGTAGGAGATTGCCCTCAATCAATCGCTATAATCCTCCCACGTAGGAGATTGCCCTCAATCAATCGCTAATCCTCCCACGTAGGAGGTTGCCCTCAATCAATCAATCATCATTTATTTGTGTTAACCGGTAGTACATATTGTAGGACCTAAAATATTTTGCAGATCAGCTATTAACAGCCAGCATTCTTATAGAAATAAATGGTAGAAACATTATTAGATACAATATGAAAACCGTACTATTATTGCTCTTTATTTAAGAATTTTGTTTAGACAAAACTAAAATACGGATGCATCATACTTTTTTAATATTCATTTACTAATTGGTGGGTATGAGGAATTGCGCTTATTCTGTGACGCGTTCCATAACCTGGTAAGACTATATACGACATTTTTTTTTTTCAGAAGGGTGTCAACGACCCCTCTTGGCAAAGGTATAGGCCGGTCTAAAGGGCATTCTGACAAAGACATGAGAGCTTACATGCAGAGACGGACCATCCCTAGAGAGGTGAGCAGATCTATATAAAACAAAGATATTAAAGAAAACATGAGTTATATTCATACTGTGCGCGTTTGAAAATGGGTGTTATTTAAATGGTTAGCAGAGTATTCGTATTTTTGTAAGCAGAAAAATATAATCTGTAAGCAGAAATAGCTAATTGGTCAGCAACTCATGGCCAGCAAACATTACAAAACCTATCAGCAATTTATGTCATTCTGGATGGCTGTAATTATTTTTGAGCTGCAATGAGCTGCTACTGTTTAATAAAATTTTGGTAAGCACTCAGAGGGAAAGCCAAAAAATATTTTTTGAGCTTCATATAAAAGTAGCAAAAATAATGTCAGCAAACTTGTCATGCGCAAAATGGGCGCATTTCTTACATAGATTAGAAAGGACTTTGGATTATGCAACATTTATGATTAATGATTATTATTACGATTACAAGTAGTGGTGGTGGTTGTGGTGGTGTTGGTGGTAGTGGTAGTGAGCGTGGTAGAGTGGGGTAGGAGTGGGGGTAGGAGTGGGGGTAGGAGTGGGGGGTAAGAGTGAGAGTTAGGAGTGGGGGGTAGGAGTGGGGGTAAGAGGGGGTAGGAGTGGGGGGTATGAGGGTGTGGGAGTGTGTGGGAGGTTGTGGGATCGTGTGGGAGCGTGTGAGAGCGAGTGGGAGCGTGTGGGTGCGAGTTGGAGCGTGTGGGAGAGTGTGGAAGCGTGTGGGAGCGAATGGGAGCGTGTGGGAGCGTGTCGGAGCATGTGGGAGCGTGTGAGAGCGTGCTGGGGCGTGTGGGAGAGTGTGGGAGCGTGCTGGGGCGTGTGGGAGCGTGCTGGGGAGTGTGGGAGCGTGCTGGGGCGTGTGGGAGCGTGTGGGGGCGTCTTGGAGCATGTGGGAGAGTGAGGGAGCGTGTGGGAGCGTGCTGGGGAGTGTGGGAGCGTGCTGGGGCGTGTGGGAGCGTGTGGGGGCGTGTTGGAGCATGTGGGAGCGTGAGGGAGCGTGTGGGAGCGAAAGGGAGAGTGTGGGAGCGTGTGGGAGCGTGTGGGAGAGTATGGGAACGTGCTGGGGCGTGTGGGAGCGTGCTGGCGCGTGTGGAAGTGGGAGTGGGGGTGGGGGTTGGAGTGGGGGTGGGGATTGGAGTGGGGGTGGGAGTAGTGGTGGTGGTGGGAGTGGGAGTGCGAGAGTGTGGGAGCGTGTGGGAGCGTGCTGGGGAGTGTGGGAGCGTGCTGGGGCGAATGGGAGAGTGTGGGAGCAAATGGGAGCGTGTGGGAGTGTGGGAGCGTGTGGGCGCGAATGGAAGTGTGGGAGCGTGTGGGAGAGTGTGAGAGTGTGCTGGGGCGTGTGGGAGCGTGGGGGTGGGAGTGGGAGTGGGGGTGGGGGTTTGAGTGGGGGTGGGAGTGGGGGTGGTGGTGTGAGTGGGAGTGGGAGAGTGTGGGAGCGTGTGGGTACGTGCTAGGGCGTGTGGGAGCGTGCTGATGCGTGTGGGAGCGTGTTGGGGCGTGTGGGAGCGTGGGGGTGGGAGTGGGAGTTGGGTTGGGGGTTGGAGTGGGGGTGGGAGTGGGGGTGGTGGTGGGAGTGGGAGTTTGTGGGAGCGAATGGGAGCGTGTTCGAGCGTGCTAGGGCGTGTGGGAGCGAATGGAAGTGTGGGAGCGTGTGGGAGAGTGTGAGAGCGTGCTGGGGCGTGTGGGAGCGTGGGGGTGGGAGTGAGAGTGGGAGTGGGGTTGGGGGTTGGAGTGGGGGTGGGAGTAGGGGTGGTGGTGGGAGTGGGAGTGTGGGAGCGAATGGGAGCGTGTGGGAGCTAATGGGAGAGTGTGGGAGACTGTGGGAGCGTGTGGGGTACGTGTGGGAGCGTGTGGGGTACGTGTGGGAGCGTGTGGAAGAGTGTGGGAGCGTGTGGGAGTGTGGGAGCGTGCTGGGGCGTGTCTGAGCGTGCTGGGGCGTGTGGGAGCGCGGGGGTGGGAGTGGGAGTGGGTGTGGGAGTGGGAGTGGGTGTGGCAGTGGGAGTGGGAGTGGGAATGGGAGTGGGAGTGGGAGTGGGAGTGGGAGTGGGAGTGGGAGTGGGAGTGGGGGTGGGAGTGGGAGTGGGAGTGGGAGTGGGAGTGGGAGTGGGAGTGGGAGTGGGAGTGGGAGTGGGAGTGGGAGTGGGAGTGGGAGTGGGAGTGGGAGTGGGAGTGGGAGTGGGAGTGGGAGTGGGAGTGGGAGTGGGAGTGGGAGTGGGAGTGGGAGTGGGAGTGGGAGTGGGAGTGGGAGTGGGAGTGGGAGTGGGAGTGGGAGTGGGAGTGGGAGTGGGAGTGGGAGTGGGAGTGGGAGTGGGAGTGGGAGTGGGAGTGGGAGTGGGAGTGGGAGTGGGAGTGGGAGTGGGAGTGGGAGTGGGAGTGGGAGTGGGAGTGGGAGTGGGAGTGGGAGTGGGAGTGGGAGTGGGAGTGGGAGTGGGAGTGGGAGTGGGAGTGGGAGTGGGAGTGGGAGTGGGAGTGGGAGTGGGAGTGGGAGTGGGAGTGGGAGTGGGAGTGGGAGTGGGAGTGGGAGTGGGAGTGGGAGTGGGAGTGGGAGTGGGAGTGGGAGTGGGAGTGGGAGTGGGAGTGGGAGTGGGAGTAGTATAATTTTTACGACATGTTTTCTCTGCTGTTCAATCATGAAGTCTTGCTGACCAAGTAGTTATTTTGCGGACCAAGTAACTATTTTGCGGACTGAATGTTTATTATGCAAACCCATGTTATTGTAAGCTGCCTATTTCTGATTTAATTTTTGACCATTATCAAAATTATTTGCCGAACAAGGATTGCTGCCTGATTTTTTTATTTGCGAACAAAATCTTTGTATGCAGACCAAATGATTTAAATGCTGATTTTTTGTGGCTAACCAAATTTTTTAATTGCTGCCCATTTAATTACTTCTCTTTGAAAATTGATCCGCTACGAGTGGCTGCAACATGTACATACTTACTTCTTAGCGTATTTATGATGAAAAAGCGTATTTTGTATCTTGTAGATATCTGTATTTCAAATACATACTCGTATCGTATCTGAAGGTAGGCTTCCGTGGGTCGCGGTCGCACGATCGATCGTTTGCGACTGACGCGAGCGGCTGATGCGACAAGTCAATATAATTATGAAAATGACAGACGTCGGCCGCACGCGTCTGTCGCAGATTTCGGAAATGGCGCCATACATTTTCATACGTTGACTATTGTCGCATCAGCCGCGCGTCAGTCGCATGCGATCGATCGCGACCCACTAGGCACGATCACCTCGTCTGGTGGAAGATCTTCCCTTTTCAAGATGGAGGAGCATTCCACCGCCGTTAAATAAAAAATAAACATAATAAAAAAAATCTATGATGAAAATGGTATTCTATACTTATCTGTATTTTAAATACATACATACATACATAATCTCACGCCTATTTCCCATTGGGGTAGGCAGAGAAAACAGACCGCCACTTGCTACAAACCTGGCAGATCTCTCGTGCTTCCCCACATCCATCAAACAAATCATGCATGCTCTTTGGTTTCGGGTACTCTTTATCTGACTTTTCTTCATAGTCACAATATCATCTTTCAAGCCGCAACGCTCTCGGATCACACTATTCTTCACTCTATCTATCTTCGTATCTAAGATAAGTCGAATCTCTGTTAGGTGCACTCTGAAGGCGAGACGGGCGGCTCGTTGGGGGCGGAGGCGCTGGCCGCGCAGGTGGCTCGATTCAAGCGAGTCTCTCTCCGGAAACTGAGGGCTTGGCGCTCCTGAGTGTGGCAGGTATGAAGGATAACCAAAGATTAATAAATGCATGATGCTTGGAACAGATTTCCTCCAGTCCAGCGCAATACGATAGCGAAAAACAAACGAAATTATGTAACCCATGAAATGACGTTCAATAAGTGGACTTGTAAGTTCCTATTTTGAATAAAACATTTTGACTTTGACTTTAATTTTTAACAGAAAAAACGACACAGGAAACTAAAAAAAAGTGTCAAGTTCTCATAAATTAATCAAATATTATAGGGTATTCCATTTCTGGAAATACCCACTTTTCACGAGAATATTCGACCCCTAAACGTGATAGGTGGTGAGCCCATCGGGTGACCGGGTTGTTTTGTTACACATACTTCAGAATTAATTCTGGGACTTGCGGGTTTCCTCACGATGTTTTGCTTCACCGTCGAGCTAGTGATGAATACGTACGTAAGTTGCGAAAGACTCATTGAATCCATTTCACTGAGAAGCGTTATGAGAAGCGGGCTGTTTAACCGTAAGAGGAGGAAATATGGTCCATAATCTGTAATAAAAAAATGTATTACATATTATAATGTTCAAAGTAATAAGGTCCGACACCGCTGGCTTGTATTCTATACTAGTTATGTTTAAATTATTTTAAGGAACCCCAGGTCTGTTGTCATACCTAACTAATTCTTTATATGTTTGTATACAACTGTATGAGTTCTAAATAAATAAATAAAAAAAAAAAAAAAAAAACTCCCACGCGAGCCCAACGCGGATTGGGAGATGGCATTACGCTAGTGGCCACTTAACTCAGAATTTTTCAAGCCACCTAAGGGCATTTGACATGCCTCAACTATTGTGCGTAAACTCAACGAAAACCGAGACCACGGTTTAATGTGTCCTCTGAAACCAGGCACTGGTATGATGCCACAATTAAGCCAGATAACAAAATTCAGTATTTTGCATTTACAGGTATTCCGTCGGCTAGGCAGTAGCTGGGCCAATCACAGGGCGTCTCTCTCAACTGAGCTGGGCTCTATTTGGGACCTCTTCCGCCTCGACAGGGACCGCAGAAGGTCCGCCCCCACCACTTACGAGCCCATCAACCCCGAAACCAAGTCCCCAGTGAGGTTAGCCAGAGACTTATTACAGGTTATCCAGGAGACCGTTTTAAAGAAGTTCGATGAGGTCCCAAAACGTTGTCCCTTAGTTAAGGAGGAGTCAGACCTCTCGAGTTCCGAAGAAGAGGGAGAGACGAGGATAGCGAATCTGATAGACTTCTTCTTCACAATAGTCAGGAGTCAGAAGGAAGATAGAAAAGGCAGTGGAGGAAATTGTTTCAAGACCGTAAGTCCAACAGATAGGATAGAGACGTACACACCAGCCAAAGTGAATACAGAATTGGAACAGAAAATGGAAACATTAATAGAGTTTCTCGCTAGCACAGGATGCATGGAGAATGAAGAAAAGATAAAAGAAAACAAGAAGATAACTCTTATGGAGTTCCTATTCGGCAGCGAGGACAAACCAAAACCTACTATTGAAATCAATGCCCCGGAACTCAATAAAGGAATGAGCTTATCTGAATCCAATATCAATGTCAAAGGCTTAGCTTACATAGACGAAACCCCTGTAGACGAAGGTAGTGAGACTCTAGTGGAAATGCTAATGAAATACATGGACGATTATAGCTGCAAAGATAAATATCAGAAAGCTATGTCGATAACTCCTCTGTCAGAAAAATCTAAGTCAGATGTCACTATAAGTAAGCTAGAGACTTTTAGTGATATAAGTAAAACTAAGTCTGACTCAACCTTAACACAAACTCAAGATACTGTTATAGACAGAGATGAGAGGTCCGATAAATCACGACGGATTTCTGAGACAGTTGTGGATCTAAGCAACATTAAACAAGACTTAGAAGATATTTTCAAAGTAGCCGTTGACAGACTCTGTGAAATACAAAAGGTTGAGACAGATAGTGATACGATGAGTGAACAGGAGGATGTTGAAAACTTCAATGCGTATACGAAACCTATGTTGCAAGATGCACAATATCTGCCTTACAGTGTTGAGCTGTCCGACATAATTGAAGAAGATGAAACCTCTTCTAATGTAGACAGAAGGCTCTCAGATGCGATGGCTTATGTCAAAGCAATCGCCGAAGAATTACTCCAATACATTGAAGAGAAAGTTCAAAACGAGTTCGAGGATAGCTCAGATCGAGAATTCGATATCATTCCGAGTCTTAAACGATCTTCGATCAGCCTGATCGATTTGAGGAACATACCGGACCTACCGCCGAGCATGATGATAAAACCGAAAGTGATTAAAGTCGATAAATCAACATCCACGACAGAAATTTCGGATTCGTACTCTGATTTGTCGAAGAGAATCGATTCTGCGTGCATGACAGAGGACACTTCACTGAGCAACAGCTCAGAAAGGAACGAAAGAGCCCTAGATAAGCTGGAGTCGTTACACAGATTCTTCTCGAAATCCCGACTGGAAATCATCGACGAGAGTCTCGAAGAAAATGGCGAAAGACATAAAATTTCTAAGCAAAAAGACATGACAAGTGACAATTCTGAATATAAAGCTGGACAAGCGAGTCTGGATGACGTAGAGGACATACAAGATGATTTCGACGTAAGAATTGATGAAGAGAAACGTGAAGATAACGTTTTAGATGATAATATGATGAAGTGAAGGGTGAGAAAAGTGACATAGATTGAAGAGTTAGCCTTTTGTATCGCTATTTAATTTTATATCTGAAGAAATCTAAACTCATAATAATTATCAAATACTTCGTGGATTAATTATAGTTCGGTTTATTAAACAGATTTGGGTTGGGGTTGGTCTATGTAATGAAAACTGCTCTGTTTCATGTCTGTTCGTAGTATACAACATGTAAAATATTTTATTTTTCAGTATCAATAATAATATATGCAATGAGTACATTTTTTATTTAGACTTACACTTACACATTGATATGCTTAGTTGATTTTTTTAATTTGTTCTAAATTGAGTTGTTAAAATAACAATAATCGAAAGTTTATAAGAAAACAGCCAAATACAAAACTAAAATTACATTACATTTAATACAAACTGTAGTATTATATATAAGGGTTACTTGTTTTTTGTACAATTATTTTGACGTTTAAAATATATTTTTGTATAATTTTGAAAAATATTTTGTATAAGTAGGTAAAATGGTTCCGTTACAATTTATTTCATAAGTAATGTTTTATATTGTTATCTGTAACAGGAATATAATTAATTATTTGTGTGTTGATGAGAGCTATAGGTACATGTATTAGGTACATTTCAGTAGGTACTTTGTTTATTTTCGAACTGTATTTTCTATTGCATCTATGTTGCACAAGTATGAAAAAGATAGTCACATTTTGACGTGAAAATAAGATAATTTTACAAATAAATATAATATCTAATAATACATTCACTTAGATATAATTCTAAAATATCACTAAAGTGATTCAAAAAAAAATATAGTGAGATTTTTAATATTTAATAAATAATTATATAAATAATTAGAACTAATTGTTTAGTGTGTGTTAAAAACATTATATTTATCACAAGTTGAATTTATATTTAATAAAATACAAAATAGAAATTTTATACTACTTCGCGTACTTGTAAAATTGAGAATATCGCATTTTGATTGTGTTTTCACTTACATTGTCATTAAAAACATAAGATTCGCGAAATACTTGTAAATTTAATACATACAGGATTCTTTTACATTTCGTCAAATCTTAATAAAAAATAAAACTTTGTAAAAATATTAAATGCTCATTTGGAGTAGTTAAATAATAATATATAAGACTATTAATCATAGCCCTCAAATGAGGTCTAAATCTAAATATCTCGACCTAAACTATAAATATACTAAATACTTATACGTGTAAGTGAAAACATTTCCAAAAAATTTAAATAAAACTAGTCAGAACTTATGAATGAATAAATATAAAAAAAAAACATTTCGTAGACATTTTTAATGTTCTTTTTAGAAGTTACTGTATTTTGATGACTGAAAACAAAAAATACTGTAAAACATTTTTTTTTATGATCAGATTGAAAAACATGAAGGAAATATTAACTAAGTTTGTGGTCACCCCCCCCTTGGTATTCTTTCTTGTAGCCTCGGATTCCCTCCCCTTAACCCGGCCCTGGCTTAGTGCAACAATAAGACACTTTCAGGTCAGTGCAACAGCAAGAGGACACTTTCCGCTAAGTGAATCAATATATTCAAAATTTGAAATATTCTACAATTTGACAAATTTGGAACTGTGTCTCAATTTGAATTGTGTCTCACAAAGTTATTTATTATTGTGTTTTTCTTTTGAATTTTATTATAAAATCTTTTTTAATTTTACGACGATGACGGAAAAAACGTTTTTTGTTTTTTTTTATGGAATTGTGTCAAGTTCTCTCTTCGTTTTCAAATTATTTCCCGAACATCCTATATCTCAAAACGTATTAGATATTTGACACAAGAGCTATGTATGTGTGCTGTTAAGTAACAAATTGCTAAACCATAGTGTTCAGAGTCCTCGGAATCCAGTAAAAATATCAAAATTGACGTGTCTACCCAATCATTAGTGTATATTTTGAAAAGACCAAATAATAATACTTGAATGTTACATTTTATAGAATTTTATCTTTAGTTAGCGAAGGATTCAAGTATAGCGTCTTAAAACACTTTTGATAATGTTTTAGTGAATCGTTATAATTAAGTTCCTCTAATTCCTCTAATAACATAACAACAATTGCGGTATTTTTTTTTAATTAAAGCATTTTAAATATGTAATTCCGAAATACTATTTTTTTTCCAATGAGTTTTATGACCCCTACTAATAGGTACCTACATAAAAAACTAAATTATAATTTACGTTGAAATATAGCTAAAAATAAAGTTAAATATATATTAAATTATCTACTGTATAGAATAGTTTTTATTTACTATATGTTATTTCTAAGAATTTATAATTATATTTTAGCTATACTTATCTAATTAGTTCACAGAATGTTTCTAAATTATTATCTATATTTTACAAAAGAAAATACATTTTATTTTATTGTGATTTAAGGTATTGTTTTATTTAGCCACTATCTGTTTACAAGCGTAGGTCACGTTCCCGTGGGATAGTTAGATACCTATGGCCCATGTTACTCTCAGAAAAGTAAGTTTTCCATTGCCGAAAGAATTTTTAAAATCGGTCCATTTTCGGAGCCTTGAATAGGCTCGTACTAGAAACAAACAAAAAAATTAAACTTTCCTATGGTATTTTGAAGTTGTCAATATGCTTGAAAATACATTTAACGATACATTTGCATTTTATTTAAAATAATTATAAAAACATTTAATTTCATAGGTAACCTATGATAAGTTTTTCCATAATTATAATAAATAGTCAAAAGTTAATGTCATTGTAATTTCTTCTTCGTAATAAATATAGGCATAGGGTCCTTTACCTTGCAAAATATCTCGTTCAAGAAACCAAACAATTTTAAAAAACAAGATAGGAGTTTAGTAGAATTTTAAATAGTAACGCATTATCTTTTTTTAACTTATCACGTTAAACTATAACAAGATTTTAATGCATTTTAACACAAATAGAGTTAATAACAACATTTTGTTAGTAAACAAAATTAACTATAAGCGCCCCACGGTGTATGACCTTGGCAGGACGAGATTCACCTTGAGCGCGTGGCGTATATCTACACTCCACGCCCTTCCGACTGCCAAAGCACGGTCCCGTCCGCTCCTAGTGTTGCGACACTACCCGCATTGTCCAAACTGGCCCAATTATCTGGACTAATATTATTGGGAGCACATTATTACACATTAAAGTCACGAAGGAGACGCGCGCCGAGGGGGCATGACGTAGAGCAGCTTGTCCCAGAACCAGGGGTCGTCCCACCGCACGTAGGTGTTGGTGCGCACGTACCCGCGCACCTCGGCGCCGAGCCGCTCGTCGAGCACGTCGTCGAGCACTACGAGCACGAGCCGCAACCGCCCGTCGTGCAGCGCGGTCGCGTGCGCCGTGCGGAACTCCAGCATCCCCCACTTGGACGCCAGGAAGTTGCGCGACAGGAGCACGATCGTGCGTCGCGACTGCTCAACCGACAGCGAGATCTGCGTCGGAATCAGCTCGCCTGGCACCCAGTCGCGGTAGTGCACGCACGTGCGCCAGCCATTCGACTCGCCCTCCAGCCCCGCCACGAGTTGCTCAGCGAAATCCGCGTCTTCGTGTGCAAATGAGACGAAAGCGTCGTATCGGAAGTCAGTGTCGGTTTCGTCGTCCCCGCAGCAGAGGAGGCCTCGGGCGTGGAGGAAGACGCGCACTACACGGCTGTGTCGGGAGTAGAGGGCAGTGAATGTCGCGAGCAGTGTGGCCACCACGCCTGCCACAGCCATTGCCACCAACATCCACTCCCGCGCTGATCCGCACAGCTCGAACACACTGACTCGAGATAGCGGTGTTCCACTGCTTGCACACTTCAACTGAGAATAATCTTCCACCTGCGTATAAGTCAAAAGTCAAAGTCAAAAGTTTTTATTCAATGTACGGGCTCATTATAATTCCTCTTATTGAAAGCCGACTCCACCGCTTCGGTATGTAGGTAGGTATACATTTTATCTATTAGATAATAAGTAAGATTTGGGAGCTATCCTTTGCAACTTTAATAATTATAAATTCACTTGCCTTTCCACAAATTATAAAAAAAGTAAAAAGAAACAAAAGAGCAAAAAAAAAGTAAAATTGAATTAATATATATAACAGTTTCAAAAAAAAATTTTTGTGTAACCCAAAAGTGTGGCAAAGGGCAGCAGGCTCAGCATCTGCTGCGTCACATTTTGTGACTAGCGCTGGTTTTCAGCCTGAGCCCAAGGACGGTCGTTTTACATAATGCTATCTTAGTATACAGTATATAAGCAACGGATATAAATAATATATTAAACGTAAGGAATTTAGCACATGTTTATGGAGATTAATTAATATTATAGCTTAAACCTTATTAAACCGACTTATTTAGTTGTTAAAGAATTACTTTTTAGTGTATGCCAGGTCCAACGACTAAATATTATAACTTATTTAGTCGTTTACTTATGTGACAAAGGATAGCCCTTAATCAGAAAAAATGGGACAATATAGTCAAAGATTTGTATCCTAAAAACGGCATAGGGTGAAGGGGAAAACAAGACAGAATATAGGAAGATGAAATTAACAGCGTGTCCCAATTGGAGAAAGATCGCCAGAGATAGAAAGCAATTGAAAATGTTAGAGGAGGCCTTTGCCAACAGACACACTGAGATCAGATATACAGGGCGGCCCACGCCCAGGCCACACGGAGGGAAAGTAGGTACATTAAAGCCGTTCCGGGAGCCAGACATCCCCAAATCCCAAATATTTTTAAGATGAACGCTGCGATTTGTGGACGTGGAAAAAATATATGACAATACTGACGATATTATCTTTAATGGGACTGCCACCGAAACATGATTTATACCTGCCTGCCTGCCACCGAAATATAATTCACTCGATAGAATTTAATCCCAAAAAGACCTCAAAAACAATGAAGGATACTGAAAGGATTACTGAAAATGATGAAAGAAGACATTATTTTATTTTCCATAAATAAGTAGAACTGCATTCACTTTTTACTTATATTGTATTCTACTTGTTAGGTAGGTATTAAAAATAAAATGAAGTCTTCTTTCAATAAAATATCCTATCTTCGATATTTCATGTACTTTCCCTCCGTGTGGCATGGGCGTGGGATGACCTGAAATTAATATTTAATAAACTTTATCTATAGTTCAGGTTATGGGGCTTAATGTAATGTATGTCGTTGGATTCGGTAAGATAGTTGATTATGATTATGTCACACCGTCAAATGATTGTTCTGCAGCGCATTAATCAGCGGTCCGTTCTCGCAATCGCAGTCGAGAGGGTTGCCAGCGAGCCGCACTCGCCGAGCGCCTCCTGCCAGCAGCACGTGCGCAGCCGCAGCGTCAGCCCGCCGCAGTTTGTTGTAGGATAGATCTACCAACTGTCAATAAATACCGACCTATTATTTCCTTCAACAACAAATAAATAAAAATTTAATACTACCCGACGGTAAACTACGAGATGACTACGAGTTCTGTTTGACCCTGACCGCTTAACGCCTTTTTTATAGTTTAGGGGGCAAATGAGCAAACGGGTCACCTGATGGTAAGTGACAACCCATGGACACTTGCAACTCGAGAGTCACAAGTGCGTTCCCTTTGAGATGGGAGTACGCTCTTCTTGAAGGTTTGAAGGTCGTGTCGGACCGGAAATTCGCAAGCGACAGTTGTTTCACAGATCTTTTGAGCGAGGCAAAAAGTTTCGTGATAATCGCACAGTGGTGGATTGCCAACTATCCAAGTGGTGTGGATTATAGTTTGTCACGTCTTTCATCCCGATCACCAAATGTTGGCGATTTAACTACCAACAACAGACGTTAGAGAAGAAAATTATTTATTTTGGTACCTACCTACTTTTAAAGGGATAGAGTTGTTTTATTATTAAGAGGTATTAGGTAGTATTAAGAGATTTATTAAAATTAGCCAAATCCCTTATGCAGTATGGATATACTCGTAATAATAACAATATTTCAGATAAGTCACTTCCATATAAAAATAAAATCAATGAAATAAATAGTTAAAAAATTTAATCACATAAATTAAAAATAAGAATAATTAAATTCAGATTCAGAATTATTGCAGTAAGAATGCTCTCAATATGGTGTTCGGACTGGCCCGAGCCCTACGCACCAGGGATGTGCACCGCTTTCGCATGGTTGCATAAAAACAATCAACCCGCGCCTCGGCGAACATCCCCGATGCACTACAGTATAGAGGCAGTTACATGTTCAACAATTGATCTCGTGTATAACTTCGGCTCTAGATACCATACACATTTTTTTTTCCAGATGGTAAAAAAACATGAATAAATAGTAGTAAACCGACTTCAACGAATAATACTAAAAAAATGCAGTGAAATTGTAAACCTCTTCCTTTTTTGAAGTCTGTTAAAAAAAAATCATCGAAATCGGTTGGCGTGACATTGAGTCAGAACTAAACAAAATTTAAATGGGACCACACGGAAAGCACCAGCTTTAAAAAAAAAGAATCATCAAAATCGGTTCACCCAGTTGAAAGTTCTGAGGTAACAAATGTAACCCTCCTCCTTTTTTTCAGTCGGTTAAAAAGGCAGGAATGACAGATGACTTACCCGCAGCGAATCAGGAAAATCATCAACACGGATATCAGCTATATCGTTACCGCTGGCTAGCAGGTCCACACCGTGTACATACGGCACGCGATGCAACGAGCGGTTGCGGCAATCGGCTACAGTTCCATTGTCACTCCAGAAACGCCGACATGTGCAAGACCCGCACTCAGACTTGTCACACTCTAGAAGCATCGACGGCACCATTTTGGAGTAATCAAACTTGGTTTTCTCGCAGTTTATACCCGTTATGCGTAGACTAGGAAGTTCGCGCAACGCTTTTGAAAACCACCCGTGCTGGCAGTCGCAATCTAGCGCTAACTCCGCGTTCACAGCTACAGAGGTTTTTAAGTCCAACTGGAAAGAAATGGTCGCATGTAAGATTGCTGGTCTGTAAGTTCGGGATTGCGTGCGATAATAATAAATGAGTTTTTAATTACACAAAAAAGGGAACATACGAGTAAGTATTACTTATAAAATGAATATCTGTAAAATATGTTAATAAACACAATGCAAGAAAACAAATTAATAAATAATCTCAGGGGCTAAGCAAAGGTAGGTATTCCATTACTGGATATACCCACTTTTCACGAGAATATTCGAGCCCTAAACTAGATAGGTGGTGAGCCCATCGCCGGACCGGGTCTGTTTACACATACCTCAGAATTAATTCTGGGACCTGCGTGTTTTCTCACGATGTTTTCCTTCACCGTCGAGCTAGTGATAAAAAAATATGTAAGTTTTTAAAACTCATTAGTACATGCCAGGACTCGAACCCGAACCTCACAAATTTTCATCATGTGAAGCAGGCTCTTAAACCGTAAGGCTATCCTGCTCTAGGATAGCTTACCTTATAAAATTTTTGTTTCAGTTCATTATACAGCGCAGGACTGTCTGGGGGCGCGTGCATCGGGTTGTTCGCCAAATTCACGGAGACCATCATTCCCATAAGCGGAATAGGTAACGCAGTTAGCTGTAAACAATTTACATAATTATGAATAAATAATTTTATCTCCGAGAGGGTAGAGGTATTAAATTTCTGGAACTACCCACGTTTCAACAGTAAATTCTTTGAACCCCTAAACGTGATAGGTGGTGAGCCCATCGCCGGACCGGTGTTCGACATATTATTATCACAAAATTAGTTCTGGGTTTCCTCACGATGTTTTCCTTCACCGTCGAGCTGTTGATAAATATGTACGTAAGTTTTACTGAATTGCTGAATGTAAACAGCAGCCCATCTCCACCGACGAGTTGCTGGTTCCAAATGCAATACCCTGAGAAGAACCAGCAAGAAACTCGAGGGCAGCTGTTTTTAATGTCATATCTTAATAGTAATAACACAGATCAGTATAAACTGGGCTGTCTGTGGTAATAAGGAGATTTACAGTAACAGTGATTTTAAGAGCAGTGATATCCTTACCGTTAAAGACCCGACTTCTCATGATGATCTTCAGTGAGGCTCGGGTTCAAATCCTGACATGTACTAATGAGTTTTTCAAAAACTTACGTACAGTATATTAATCACTAGCTCGACGGTGAAGGAAAATATAGTGAGGAAACCCGCAGGTCTCAGAATCAATTCTAAGGCATGTGTAACAGACCCGGACCGGCGATGGGCTCACCACCTATCACGTTTAGGGGTAGAATATTCTCGTGAAAAGTGGGTATTTCCAGAAATGGAATACCTCTGCCTACCCCCTCGGGGATAACAGGCGTGAGATTATCTATTTAATTTATAATTTCACCGTCATTTCTGTGATATTGTTCATCTCGAGATCCAGCGTCTGGAGGAATGACCAGGAGGAAAAGCAGAGCCGCGGGATACTTGCTTCCTGCAGACCCAGAAGCCGAGGACGCAACTCGCGATCTATTGACGAAGTCAGATAGATTAGACTTTAAATAATGTCACGGTAACGGTAGGGATGATCAACCAGTTCAAGGTCGCATAGCGAGCTATGGAAAGAGCTATGCTCGGAAGGATAGGATTCGTAACGAATACATCTGACAGAGAACTAAAGTTATCGACATAGCAGAAGAATAGAAGATGGATGATGGGATGGTGCTTACACATAAAAATTGAGATAAAAATATATAAGATCACCCAATGTGTCGAAATGCTCGCAGAAATCGCTGAGAGGATTCTTTGCAAGGTACAGCACTTGCAATCCAGAAAGGCCGAGAATCGCACGCGCTGCTGTCTCGCCGCGCAGCTCATTGTTGGACAGGTCCAAATACTTCAGAGAGGTTATCTGGTCTTCGAATGCAGACCTGTAAATTGAATGACTTGACTGACGTTACACTTTACACGGCAATAGAATTAGGTGCCTTTGGGTTTTGGGCTGTCAATTCAATACTGTCGATGGTGGCGTCGGTATCGATGATTTAAGTGATTTTCTGGCGCCCTGCGGCTTGATGGACCGATGACGCAAGGAAGGTAGCTGGCAGTGGATGCGAGCTGTCCAAGACCGGAATGTTTGGTGCTACTTGGGAGTGAGCATGCATCACTTCTTTATTAAAAATGCTCGCCGCGCTATGATGAGATGATGTTAAGTAATATATAAACGATATAGATAGAGCAGTGATATCCTTACGGTTAAGGAGCTCGCTTTTCATGAAGATAATCACTGAGGCTCAGGTTCAAATCTTGGCATGGACAAAGGAGTTTTTCAAAAAGTTACGTACATATTCATCACTAGCTCGCCGGTGATGTAAAACATCCTGAGGAAACCCGACGGTCCCAGAATTAATTCTGAAGCATGTGTTACAGACCCGGTGAGGTGATGGGCTCACCACTTAGGTATCACATTTAGGGGTCGAATATTATCTTGAGGAGTGAGTATTTCCAGAAATGGAATACCTCTGCCTACCCCCTTGGGGATAAAAGGTATGAGAAACTGAAGCGAGTTATTTAGTTGATATAGTAGTAGCAACAATTCCCGGTAAGAACCTGACTACGCCGGAAGGTGTAAGCTCAGCGAAATGTACGATGTCCTGTCAGTCAGTCAATGATAATTACATTCAATGGACAGAAACTGAAGACGCACTCATTTATGTAACGCAAGCCGCTGCCCAAGATATGTAGGGTCCGGAGCTGTGTAGCTCCCACGAGCAAATCAGCTGATAGTGTAACCAAAGCGCTCTCATTTATCCACAGCCATTTTAAGGATTTTGCACCACGCACCACGCGAGATATCGTCTCTGCACCCACACGCTCCATCAATATCTCAGACAGATGTTTGCAGTTCGCCAGCCAGCCTCCTGGAATCGCCTCAACAGTCCACTGCCTCAACTGCAGATATTTTAACTCCGAACACCCGCCCATTGCACCTGATCTCCCATTTCTCAACTCGATCAGCTCGAGTCGTGACGTCACCGGCAGCGGCGGCAACACCATGTTTGACACAGCCATCTTGACCATCGTAGTCAAAGAGTTTAGGAAGTTTGGCGAAGGTTCCAGTCGTTGTTGTCCTGTGATGTTGAGCATCCTTACTGTTAGATTCACGAAGTGCGCTTCAGTGAGAGGAGGGTCTGAAGGGACGGCGTTCAGCTCGAGGTGATCGAGGGCTATTTCCGTGATGTTTGATGGGATTAGGCGATAAAAGGGCAGGGGCTTGCAGCCATTGACGTAGAGTCTGTCCACATGTGTTATATTTAAAGGTCTTTGACTAGTTTTTTCATCTTTACAATACACTTTTAGGCTCCTCGCCCTTACCAATGGGGAATACAAATTCGGGTGGGAATTTAAAGCGGCTATAGACCAAATTATGAGGGAAAAGAATATTAACTTCATCGTGTTATTTAAAAGTACTAAACACAGCTGGATATAATATGAGTTAACACCGTCACCAAACTTGATAAAGCCAACAATTATAGTGCTATAACTGGTGGCAATTAATTTTTGCGTCAACACATACCAGTGCCGGAGCTAGGTCACGCACTTCTGGTCGTGTAAGAACGATTACTTTGTATTATTTAAAATAATATGTTCCTACTGTCAAATTTAAAACAATAGCATAAAAAACCCAGCCACGTGCGAGTCGTTTATCTATAAAAACGGCAAAAAATTACCATTGTTGTATGGGAGCCCCCTTAAACTTTTATGTTATTCTGTTTTTAGTACCTATATGTTGTTATAGCAGAAACAGAAATACAACATTTGTAAAAATTTCAACTGTCTAACTATCACGGTTCGTGAAATACAGCCTGGTGAGACGAACGGACGGATGGACGGACAGCGGAGTCGTAGTATTTGGGTCCAGTTTTATCCTTTGGGTACGGAACCCTAAAGAGACTAAAATTAAAAGACAACCTAAAGGAAAAAGTCTACTAGTTCCTCGCATCGCGACTATAACAGGTTATGAGCTGAAAACTCTTTCTGTAACAATAAGTCTGAAATACGTGGAAGTATATTTATCATCACATCAGCCTATACTAGTCCACTGCTAGATATAGAGCCATAGGGCCCTGTCTTCAGCTCGATGCATCCAGCATCTGCTTGCAGCCTTTCGCAGATCGTCATCCCATCTGGCCGGAGGGCGTCCTACACTACGTTTGCCGAGTCGCGGTCTCCACTCCAGAACACGTTTACCCCAGCGGTTGTGGGTTCTTCGCGAGATATGGAACGTATATTGCCTTTGCCTTATTAAAAAATTTCTTATACGAAAAGGGCCCCGCCTGTCTGCCTTCCTGTGCAACTGATAATACCCCTTAACCATACACCGGTTTTCCTCCTCCATTCAGCGTTGCTTATGTATGTCTTCTTGTGACACATAAGTTAAAAAAAAATATGTTCGGTTTAAAAATAGGCAAAATTCGGTCAATTCGCAGGTTCCTATGGGCGCTCGATGACAATGTCTCAGAATTGTTATGAATTGATAACGTCCTCCTTTTCTTGAAGTCGGTTAAAAATTAATGTATTTAAAAAAAAACTGGTAAAATTGAATCGATTTTTTTTAAACTCCTATCTGCGATCGGTATAGACCATAAACAGATAATTAATTTGCTCTAGTAAGTATTGGTTGGATTAGAATCGAATATGAAACATCAAAAAGTGGGGGCCTCACAAAATACCAGAGCTGTGGCACTGCTTGTCTCACAAACTCTAATGGTGTTTTTTAGTTATAGCACAAGTAAGTAATAGTACATTATGTGCGGTAGGTTGAAAATTACAGCCGAGGCGATATTGCTAGCCCGAGCCGTAGGTGAGGGCTACAAGTAAGCAGAGGCTGTAATTATCAAAGCGCACGTATGTCATAAGACGTTTTATAACACATTTACGAGGAAATAAAATAAAACTCCGACTATGGTAAACGAATAAAAACAATACAGCGTTAAGAAAAAGCGCGCGGCGCGCATCAGCATTTTTTTTTTAGGCAAAGGCACTAAAAACAGCCAGTATTACTAATAAAGTAAATAAATATTTTTGTGTTTTAGTTACAGATTAATTGGTTGTAATTTACTGTCAAAATTAATGAAATTAAATAATTATGTACATGAATATTTCTTTATTATTATGTTTTATCTCCCAAAGTTAATTTTAATCACAAAATGTTGACAACTTTTTTGACATAAAAACTCTTTGCTGAGATTTTAAAAAGTACCGTTCGTTTTAAGACGGAGCATCTTGATAAGCCGTGCGTTTTACATTACACTTACCGCACTTGGGCGTAATGAGATACAATACGATATTGAAATTGGTGAAATAAGACACCTTTGAAAGCAAATGTGTTATAAAAAAAATAATGGTACATTTATTTTTACAGATTTTTGACGAAGCGTGTGCGGATTCACTGATGTATTTGACGAAGCCTGGGGTGGATAATAGACTGTTATAATTTTAAGATTTTGACGAAGCCTGTTGCGGATTATTACCTTATTACAATAATGTGCACGACATAATTACTTCTGAATAAATGTATCCTAAAGTAAAAGTCAAAAGTCTTTATTCAAAGTAGGGACTCCCATTTATTGAAAGTCATTTCAACTCCACCGCTTCCGGATGTATGGTTGAGGAGAAGAAGCGGGGCAGAAACCCCTAAACACATTATTATTAATAAATAATACTTATGTAAGTATTTTCTTTCTTTCAATATTATTTGATTATTTATAACAAGTTAGTTTCCTGAAAACCAGAAATAACCTTTGACAAATAACACAGATATTTTTTCTGCAAGCTTATTTTGATGATGATGAGTCACTTTGGCATTTTCTAACGAGAGATTTTGATAAAAAAGTGTTTTAGGTTCATGCTAATTTTCAGAAATGTATCCAAGAATAACTTAATATTAATTAATAGTAATATTTTACACATAAACAAGATAAGAAGGAGGAAAACTTATAATGATCATGGTGGCAGTATCTATCGGTAAACAACATTGTGGTCTCATTAGCTTATGATAAGTTTAATTTAATTAAAATAAGTAACTATTTAAATATAGCTACAAAACAAAAACGGACAAGTGCAAATCGGGCTCGAGCACCGACGGTTCCGTACATATAAATACTTTTATCCATCCTTTTATCTGACGAATAAATATCACGCTAACCGATTTCGAACGTAGTACACTTACAAAGGTCAATAGTCTAATAACAAGGCATTCTGAACTCGTCCATGAAGATTGGTTAAATGTAAACAGCATCCCATCCTATCTCCACCGGCAAGTTGCTGGTTCCAAATGCAGTAGGTACTTACCCCGAGAAGAACCAATAAGAAACTCAAGTGCAGCTCTCTCCCTTAGTCAGTGGAGGACCTGTTGCTTCTTCGGTGTTGGCGTATATGGACCCTCCCGGAAACGGTGGGCCCACTGACAAGGGAGTAAGTAGATACTTACTTACTAAAAAATATGGTTTACAATAATAATATAACTAATAGGCTTACATAGCGTCGCGTCGATTAATTCAGTGCCTGTTGGTTTACTAAGTAGTCTGTAATTTTCTAGTAGCCCTTTTTATTAATATTATTGTTTACGTTATAGGTACTAGGGCTTTCGAATACCGGATTTTTTGAATACCGGTATCAATACCGGAAAGTTTTTTTCCAATACCGGGATCCCGGGATCCCGGTATTTAAATTGTGTTCAGATTTTTTTTTCTTTTCAAGCAGCAAATGCCAAATTTTATGAAGAAAATAACACAAACTATCAGTTGTTTTACTGAAAATCAACCTTTGTTAATAATATCACTTTAAATGTAAACGAAAACCTATTACAGGATTAGTCACAACAGGAATTAATGTCTTTTTTTATGATTAATCGTATTCTACGTAGAAAATATAACAAAAGAAAAAAATCTCTTTTATTTGCGTTTATGATAATTTGCTAAGTATTGTGTACAATCAAGATGCTGTGAATATTCAGTTAATCTTCAGTATTTGGTAATTTTGTTTAAGATTCGATATTCGGTCGAATATTATGAACAAAGTTGCCGAATAGCAAATTATCAATTAAACGGTACGATGTTTTCCTTTGGACGAACTGAAGTAAAATAAAGAAATAATGCGTGTATGACATGATTAATTCCTAAATGAAACAAATAAACCCCTTTGCACGCCCTATTTGTGTTGCTTGCACAGCGCATGCATTAGAAAGAGAATGTAGGTATTTCCATCAAATCAGAATATTCGGCGCTTGGGTCAAGACCGTGACCGGTTATTCGGTATTCGGCCAAATCACTATACGTGTCATCTTTTATGTACAATGTATGACTGAAAAATTACATAGGTATCTATTTATAATTAAAACTTTAAAATATCATCTTCAATAGTCAAACCAAGTACTTAAGTACCTACTTCAGGTAAGTTTCATTTTCATATCCAAAATGTTGAATGAACTACTAAACTACTGATAAAAGCAAATAAAATAAGAGGCACGAATTGTGGAATCACTAACTTTACTTAAATCTGACCCCTTAAAAATATGAAAGGGAAAAACAGATAGGTTATACCGTAAGAATAAACTGTTTTCTTCAGGAGAATCATTTTAGACAAAAGATTATGCCTAGCAACAACGAGGATGGGCGTGCAAACCTTGATATGAACTGAATAACTGGTGTAAAGCCTACATTTATACAAAATAAGTACAATAAAATGTGTACAACTATTATTAATATGCTCTTGTATGTGTAACTGTAAAGTTTATACTAAAAATAAAACTAAATAACCAATACCGGGATCCCGGTATTAGACACTTCAATACCGGTATTGAAAAAAGGCAAAAAAAGTCCGGGATCCCGGTATTAGCCAATACCGGGATCCCGGTATTGGAAGCCCTAATAGGTACGTTATTTTTTGTATAAGGATCTCTCAAAGCAGAGAAAAAACTCTTTAAGGATTATAATAAACACATGCAGGAAAAAGTAATGTTTATAGCAAGAGGAGCACTATCAGTTCCGGTGAACAGGGCAGGAGCTAGGTATGGATGTGAAAAAATAATGGATTTTTACAATATCCGTTTTTTTAAATAATCGATTGATAAATAATAAATACCGATTATTAATTAATCGATTTATTTTCACACATTTTAATTGATTTTTGTAAAAAGCGCCATCTTTGCGACGAATAAAGTAAGTTCACTAACAAATGTTAAAAGGATAAAGAATGTGAAAAAATTATAGTTTTTCATAATAATAGATTTTTGTTCGAATAATCGATTATTTTATGAAATTTAAGTTACATTTATTTACAAAGAAAATATACATTCATCTACAATAATAATCCAAAATGTCAGTGCAAAATAGTCCACTCAGTCAAATTTATGAAATTAATAAATTTAATTATTCGGTTTTTTTCGATCAATGTTTCATCCCTAGAGCTAGGCATCCGTCTGGTCCTTTTCGAAGCAGTAATTTAGACACAGAGGCACACATGTGTTACAATATTCGTCTGTCACTTTGGCTTTCTAAATTGATAAATGGTGCACCATGGTTTGCGTATTTACAGCTGAGATGAGCTGTTACGGCTTGATGATCTACTATATAAAAATAAGGTGAAGGAAAACATCGTGAGGAAACCCGCAGGTCTCAGAATTAATTCTGAGACATGTGTAAACAGACCCAGTCCGGCGATGGGCTCACCACCTGTCAATATATCTCGTGAAATGTGGGTATATCCAGTAATGGAATACCTCTGCCTACCCCCTCGGGGATAAAACGGCGTGAGATTATATTATTATCTACTATATAAAAATAAGTCGGGTTTTCCTTCCTGACGATTTAACTCGAGAACGGCCGGACCGATTTTGATGAAACTTTTTGTGTGGGTTCGAGTGGGTCCAGGGATGGTTTATAGCAAAGAAAATTCAGCATTACACCCGTGCGAAGCCGGGGTGGGTCGCTAGTTAGATATAATAATAATAGTGGGACACAAGTCACATAACGGTTACTTAGTCGCAAATAGGGAATCCAATCCCGCAAACGCGGGATCCCGCACCTTTTTTGCGGGATCAAAAATGCGGGATTACTCGTGCGGGATCCCGCACGTTGGCGGGATTGTAAAAAAAGAACTCAGACGACGTTCTGATTAGTTTTAAGACTCAGTAGAGTCTGTAACACCCTGTCCCTAATAACAAATATTAAATACTGAAAGAATATAAAACAGCTTGGTGGGGCTGTAAACATGTAAACACATGTAAATATAATCAGAAATAGAAAATTATCAAAACTTAGGAAAAGTTTAAAAATAATGAAAAATCAGTAAAGTAGAACTTTGATTGGTCAAAGAGATGTTAAGATAGCATAAAAGTTTCATAAAAGTAGTTAGAATTAGGTTTGAGTAGGGTTTAGGAAAAGTTAAAACATCTTCCCATGGAAGGAAATGCGAAACAGGTCTCGTATTGAAATAAACCATTAATTGGTAATAACTCCGGAACTAATGGAGTTAGAGAGATGGGAAGCATATCGTTGTGGTACTGTTGAGGGACACTACGATATGAAAGAGGTTTCATCGAAATCGGAGATGGTCGGGTTTTTCCAATTTTCCGCTGCGGGACACGAAGATAAAGTCTTGGCATATATGGTGAGGGAGGGTGCGCAGCCAGGATGCGAGGCTGCCACCTCAACCATAGGTTGGACTTAAGATGTATGATACATAGGTCGGTCTGTTGAGCGATGTTGAGCATAATGGCAAATAAATATATAAATATATAAATAAATAAATTTATAAAATAAATAAATTTATAAAATTTTCATATGGCGTTATTGGCTTGAAGGTTCGTTAATAACAGAAGTTATGAGGACAAGGCAGGTATGGGTACCCTGTCTGATTAATGGAATATGATAGTTTTATGCGATATTCTAGACGAACCTAATATATGAAAAGCATGGCGAATAAAAGTAAATAACAGAGCTGGACCTATAATACATCTGGTTTCCCTCCCGCTTATAGGGCAGCTAACGCTGTCCGCTTGAACGAAAATATCGGGACAAGGTAGGGGTTGTAGTGTTTGAGTTATTGAAGGAGTGTGTAGTACTGCCCGAGTGGTGCAGCGGTTGTGTTAGTACGTTTCACCGTTCCATGGTCGGTGTTATGTCAGCACGTTACACCGTACCGCGGATGGTGTTATGTCAGCACATACCAATGTTAGCTTGGCGGTGGCGGCACCTCTGATCTTTAACTTGCATTATGACTTCTTTGTGATGCAGAGGCTTATGCTTCGACACAACGATCTTGTTCAACACTGTTTGGCGACAAAGTGCGAAAAGGTAAAAAGTCCGTGCCTCGAGCACTGCCTTACGGTACGGCAAGGTGGTGTTATATAGACTTAGTTTTTGGACATAGTTCATAAGCTTTGTTGGATGTAGCGATCGCTCAAATATTACACATTGGGGCTAGTAGTGGAATGACCGACGACGCACCTCTTAGCGCTGTCTTGTGGTTCACAGTAGATACCCCGGGACTGCTTCTGAGCTTCTTGATGCTAAGTAACGGAGACGATGGTATTGACTAACACTTAATTGATGGAGGTTGATAACGTCTCTCATTGAAATGTGAAAAGCAACATCTAGCTTGATCGTAGACCTGACGGTTCGAAATGGGCATTAACATAAGTTATCTTCGAGGAGTATTGTTGGTCTAGTACGCGAACACTCGACCAAATCTTCAGGAGTAAGCTCTTCGGGGTCTGGAACTGAAGTCATGTTGGCATTCGTGTTGGCATGGTTAAGGGTCTAGAGACTTGATTAGCTTGACGGGGATGTCTGTCACAATTCTGTTGAGTTTGATATTGCAATAAACTGATACCACGAATGATCGAGAAAGGGGAACGCCTCATATATCTTATGATAACCATGTATTTTGCAGAACGTACATCGGTTACTCCATACTATCATATGAGTGCGCGCGCGACGCGTACTAATATAAATTAATGGTTTTACCATTATAAGCTCATTCAGGGTGTGACAGTGCCTCTGATGGCTGAACGAGAATCGATGGCTCGTAGGGACCGAGGTCGGGTTATGTTAAGCATTAAGACCTATGAACTAGTTGTCCTATGAGAATGATTGCCTTACGGGGCTTACTGCAAATGATCCTGAGGTCGTAAAGACCAATTCAAACATGTTCGAGATTGCCTTACGGGGCTTGCTGCAAATGCACCCGAGGTCTTAATGACTGGCGTAACTCGCCTTCGGGGAATCACGACTACGGTCGCACCGGTCCCTTCGGGGCAACACACGGCTACGGCCAAACCACGACTACGGTCGCACCGGTCCCTTCGGGGCAAAATACGGCTACGGCCGCACCAATCGACTAAGGTCGCACCGGTCCCTTCGGGGCAAAATTCGGCTAATACGCGATAGATAATTAATGGTATAGGTTGATTCAAGTTAAGATTTCTTTTGATGGCAAAGCATGATCCTCAAAAAGGATCTGGATTACTATTCACAAAGTAGTGTCCTACACTCTAGACGATCACATAAATTAATTACAAGGCCAAAATTGCAGGAGATATTTGACGGTGTCGACCTATTTAGCGATGCCTCCAAAGTAAATACTTTGGAGATCATCGTGAAGCTAAATCTTGAGGTCGTTTAAAAACTATGCGTAGGACGTAGATGATGGTTACTCATTTACGTCTATACGTGTAAAATTGATGTTCGTTTGCTACGAGTTAGCAGCGGAATGTCATACAGTGGATTCTCTCTAATTCCGTGCAAGAGAACATGATAACAAAATATTGAAACGATATCTTGTGAATGAGATCCTTGCTTTGAGCTGTGCAATACTTGCTTAGCATTATAAGATGTTTAGCTTTGCATGGCTGGGAATTAATCTTATTACGTTGGAATTGGTGGTTCCAATGTATAGAGAGATAAAGTAGTAGATGGGGGGTTCAGTTACAATTTGGTGCCGTGACCAGGATATGGATCAACGATTCGTATTCTGATCTGGTGTTGGGTTGTGGCTTGCTTAAAGTGGGCTTCATGCCTACAATTTGCTGTCCGTGAAAATGGAATGAGTGATCATGCTTCAGACACCTAGTTATAAGTCCTCTCAAAGAAATGGTTAATAATGGAAATGAAACTAATGAAAAATTTCTTTGTTACAGGTGTCTGAGTGAATAAAATATAATAAGGAAGGAAGAATAGGAAAAGTGATTATTGTACATAAGCCCAATAGAGGAAGATTATGTGGATATAGAAGGGACCACTTTAGTTATTTTATTTTGAAGTCTATCAAGACAATTTTTTGAATTTTATAAAACAGTGATTATAAGACAGTGCCTTTTAAAATTATAAGTGTATACAAATAAACGACAAAAAATGTCGGATTACGAGGATCTGGATCCACCTCATAATGAGAGCGGTGGAGATGACGAGCCACCTAAAAAGAAAAAGAAGGTCAAAAAAGCGAAAAAACAGAATAGCCCAGACAAGGAGCCTGGGGCTTGCAGTTCCAAAGAGTACACATTGTTGTATAAATTAATTCTAAAACAGAATAAAACTTTGGAGGCAAAATTGAGGAAGTTAAAAGAAGAGGTAAAGAATAACTCAGATACCCAAAAGAATAGTGGAGCGGGTGTCGCTAATCCTGATAACCCCATTCCAAGGAAAGACATAGGTCCGTTGGCCAATAAACAGATAGTTTATTCTATTACGAATTTAAATTCCGAAAAGCCGAAATTTAATGGCCAACCAGGGAAGACACATCCAGTGACTTTTCTGGAGGATTTGACGGCATATATAAGGAAAATACCTGCCCAAGGAAATGAGTTGGCAACTGTGATGGAGTGCCTAGAAGGTCAAGCAAGAGATTGGGGCAGAGTTTATAAAAGTCGTTGGCAAAATTACGAAGATTTTAAACGTGACTTTCTTTTGACCTTTTGGAATGAAGTTGAGCAAAATAAAGTACGTAGAGAAATTGTAAGCGGAAAATGGGATCGGAATAAAGATTCCACTATGATCGCTCATTTTATGAAATATGCTGGGCAAGTAAAGATGTTAACATATCCAATGAGCGATTCGCAATTGATATCAGACTTGATGCGTCATTTTCCGCGTAATGTTCAGCAGCTTTGGACATTATCAAAGCAAGATAACATCCTCGCCGCAACCGAATTTTTGCGAGAGATGGATAATATCAATCAATACGAAGAAGATGATAAGGGATCACATCAAAAAGGTAGCACATGTTTCGCTCCTCCAGGAGCGCATAAGACTTCCATCAAGTATAATGATTGGAAGAGGCCGAGAGGAGATAACACAGGTTTCATGCGAGGCGGGACTGGTGCAGTGAAGGCGCCCACTGTTCCGGTTACTGCATCCTTGGAAGCTGTGAAGGCCATTGAGGAACCTCCAAAAACTAGTTGAGGCTGGGTGTAGCTCTGCCCTACAGCACTCAGCTAGGAAACGGGGCACAACCCCACAGGTCAATTCGATCGGTTATAAGATTATGATAAGGCAAGGGTGGCAACCCGGTCAGTCATTAGGCAAACATAATAAGGGTATAATAAAACCAATTGAGGCGAAGGGCCAGGTGGGAAAAACTGGCTTTGGTTATATAAATATCATAGAAGGTATATCGGGTCTCATACGAGACCGTTTTAATTTGCTTTCAGCTGGAAAAATTATTCAAAGTACACATTTAAATACAGTATTCGAAGAAGATGAAAGGACCAAAGAATTGATTGGTGGGGTGCGACCTGATATATTAGTCAAATGTGAAGGCCTTAAAGTCTTGACTCTGTTAGACACGGGTTCAGATATCACATGCATTTCAGAAGAAATGTTTAATGAAATAAGTAAGAAAAACGCTAAATTGCCAATCATACCAGTCAAAGGGTTCCAAATACGGGGGGCTGTGGGACAGCGCTCCTCGAAGATAAATAGACAAGTTATATTACCTGTTGAGCTTACTAAAGGATTAGTTTTAGAAATACCCTTTTTAATCGTTCCCGGTCTTACAAGGTCTATGATTTTGGGGTTTGATTTTATGACACAATATAAGATTGATTTTCAATTTGATAAAAGAAACGGTGTTTGCATAGTGCACGGTGGAAAGCGATTTTTAATTTTATTTGATAATTATAATGATTTAATGAGTGTAAATAGGGTTGATTGTGAAGTACGTGCAAATACTGACAAAAGGTTCGAAGATGACGTGAAGTTCGGCTGTGAGAATGACCACGGAAGTAAAGAGAAGTTGATTAATGTATTAAAGAAATATGATCCATTATTCACGACCAAATTAGGTCGTGCAAATTGTTATGAGCATAAAATTATAATGGAACACAATAAACCAATAGTGATCAAAAGTTATCCAATCCCATACGCTTATAAAGCAAAAATGTCCGCTAAGTTAAATGAATTAGAGGAAATGGGTATTATAACGAGGGCTGCCACACCATATTCAAGCCCGTTAACATTCACCTTAAAGAAAGACGGCGTCGACATACGAGTATTACTGGACGCCCGAGAAATAAATAAACATATGGTGGCGGAGACAGAGAAGCCTCCTATGCAGATCGACGTCTTAAATTCATTTCATGGAGCAAAATATATAACAACGATCGATCTAAATAACGCTTACTTTCAAATACCCATTAGTGAGGAAAGTAAGAAGTACACGGGGTTTACCTTTGAAGGTAAATCCTATGTTTATAATGTTTTGCCGCAAGGGCTTAAGACTTCTGTGGGAAGCTTCAGTCGGGCGATGGACATCATCTTGGGACCTGATGTAAGAGAATTCTGTGTAAATTATCTTGATGACCTGGCGATCATTACTTGTGGCTCGTTGGATTTACACTTAGAGCACATTGATAGAGTACTGCAGAGATTGCATTTGGCAGGCTTGACATGTAACTTACAAAAATGTGAATTTATTTGCAAAGAGGTAAAAATGTTGGGATTTATAATATCAACAGATGGTATTAAAACAGATCCTGAAAAGGTTAAAGCAATCAGGGAGTTTCCTGTTCCCAAGAAAGTTAAACATGTCAGAGCTTTCTTAGGGCTCTGTAATTTTTACCGTCGATTTATTCCTGATTATAACAGGAGCATAATGCCTTTGTGTGAATTGTTAAAGAAAGGAAAGAAATGGGCATGGGGCGATACAGAACAAAAGGCCTTTGAAGCCTTAAAAAGTCGATTTATTAACACAATAATGTTACATCATCCAGATTTTACAAAACCGTTTTATGTGCAAACTGACAGTTCAGGCATCGGCCTAGCCGGTGTGTTATATCAATACGACGATGATGATAATATGAAAATCCTTGGTTTTCATAGTAGAGCATTGAGAGGCGCCGAATTGAATTGGACGACCACAGAACAGGAGTTTTACGCAGTGATCAGTACTTTTAAAAAGTTTGAAACTTATTTACGTGGAGCAAAAGTAAATATAAGAACCGATCATAAGGCCTTGTTGTTTGTAAACAATATGAAACTATACAATAGTAGAGTAACTCGTTGGATACTCTTCATCGAACAGTTTTATTACACTTTCGAACATGTGGCAGGGAAGATGAATATTGGAGCAGATATTCTATCTCGCTACCCTCCAAGTAATGAAATCATACAAGAAGAAAAGACGATTTGTCCGGAAATAGCTTATATGGAAAGTTCACCAAATAATGAGTTGAATAAGCAATTAAGAAACATAAAAGAGATTCAGGATGCAGACTCTGTGGCATCCGAAATTATTCGAAACATAAAAGACAAAAGGATAGAAGGAGCGAACAGGCTGACTCCACATTGTTTTATCAAAGATGATAAATTACACATGAATGCTGGAGGGAAAGAAGTTCTGTTCTTGCCTGCTACCTTAGTAGAGAGTGTAACGAAGCAGGTCCACGAGGAGATGGGTCATCAAGGTGCATATAAAATTATTAAATATGTCAGAGACAGATTTTATTGGCCTAACTTAACAAAAGATATAAAAAATATTGTAAATAAATGTCGAATTTGTCAATTATCAAAGTGTAATAATTTTAAATATTTTGGGCCTTGTCAGTCAATTGTTACACAAAATATTGGAGATCTAGTAATGGCTGACATCTATGGGCCATTACCAAGTGGAAAGTTTGGTTACCAATATATACTAGTAGTGCAAGATTCTTTTAGTAAATTTGCTAAACTTATCCAATGAAAAGTGCAACTGCAAGATCAGTTGTCACTAAAATCAAGCATTTTATTCAAATAATAAAACCAAAGGCTATCATGACTGATAATGGGCGTCAATTTATCAGTAATTTATGGCGGAAAAGCTTGAATGATGTTGGGATAAAAACTATTTACACGACAATAAGAAATCCTAGGCCTAATAGTACCGAAAGAGTAAATAAAGAGTTGGGCAGAATGTTTAGAACATTTTGCCATGATAATCATAAAAGTTGGGCAACGCGGTTGCCTGAAATAGAAAAACTCTATAACAATACAACACATGATAGTATTGGGTATACACCCTGTGAAGTATTGTATGGGGAGAGCAATAAATTGACGTTTGATAGATGGTTAAAATTGCCTAAGGATAAGCTAAACTTACAAGAAGTAAGGAGAAATGTTAGAATAACATTAAAACAGCAAAGCGAATATAGACAAGGCAAATTTAATTCAAGCCATAAGTTGATGAGTTTTCATGTTGGGGATCTAGTGAAAATTAAGAGAGTGACGCAGTCAAGTGCAGAAAATAAACAAATAAGTAAATTTGATTTATTGTACGAAGGTCCCTATAAAATTGCCTCAATACCATTTGAAAATGTGTATATTTTAGTGCACCCAGAGACTGGGGAAGTAAGAGGCAAATATAATACTATTCATTTATCAAAGTATTATAAATAAAAGTTATGTGCAAGATGTAAAATGTAAACCTTGAAGTGTTTAAAAAGGTATATTTTTTTTTTATGGAAATGTAAGAGATATGATTTATGTAATAAATGTAAATAATGATTGTAGAATTGGCCAGTTGTTTTTATAATATATTAAGATGCTAATTGTATTAATTGTAATATAAATTGTAATAATTTGGAAATAAAGAATAAATAAAAGAGAAAAAAAATAATTAAAAGATTGTTGCGTGGTTCGGGGAATGGCATTAGCACATCAATCTGGGATGGCTCCCTGTTCCAATTCCTTACAATATTTTGAACTAAATAACTTTGGAAAGATCATACAGTATAACCACACTCAAATAGAGTTGAACAGGGGTGGACATCATTTGATAGATGTGGTAGTAGGGGAGGTTGGTGGCCGTTCTTTTAGGTTTTATAATAAATAAAGAAACAGATGGAAATAAAAAGCGTCTATTATTCAGCTCCTAAATGAATAAAGAAACTGATGGAAATAAAAAGCGCCTATTATTCAGCTCTAAAAATTCTCTTCCGTGAATTACAGAGAATTTTGGGGGCTGGTTGTAACACCCTGTCCCTAATAACAAATATTAAATACTGAAAGAATATAAAACAGCTTGGTGGGGCTGTAAACATGTAAACACATGTAAATATAATCAGAAATAGAAAATTATCAAAACTTAGGAAAAGTTTAAAAATAATGAAAAATCAGTAAAGTAGAACTTTGATTGGTCAAAGAGATGTTAAGATAGCATAAAAGTTTCATAAAAGTAGTTAGAATTAGGTTTGAGTAGGGTTTAGGAAAAGTTAAAACATCTTCCCATGGAAGGAAATGCGAAACAGGTCTCGTATTGAAATAAACCATTAATTGGTAATAACTCCGGAACTAATGGAGTTAGAGAGATGGGAAGCATATCGTTGTGGTACTGTTGAGGGACACTACGATATGAAAGAGGTTTCATCGAAATCGGAGATGGTCGGGTTTTTCCAATTTTCCGCTGCGGGACACGAAGATAAAGTCTTGGCATATATGGTGAGGGAGGGTGCGCAGCCAGGATGCGAGGCTGCCACCTCAACCATAGGTTGGACTTAAGATGTATGATACATAGGTCGGTCTGTTGAGCGATGTTGAGCATAATGGCAAATAAATATATAAATAAATAAATAAATAAATTTATAAAATAAATAAATTTATAAAATTTTCATATGGCGTTATTGGCTTGAAGGTTCGTTAATAACAGAAGTTATGAGGACAAGGCAGGTATGGGTACCCTGTCTGATTAATGGAATATGATAGTTTTATGCGATATTCTAGACGAACCTAATATATGAAAAGCATGGCGAATAAAAGTAAATAACAGAGCTGGACCTATAATACATCTGGTTTCCCTCCCGCTTATAGGGCAGCTAACGCTGTCCGCTTGAACGAAAATATCGGGACAAGGTAGGGGTTGTAGTGTTTGAGTTATTGAAGGAGTGTGTAGTACTGCCCGAGTGGTGCAGCGGTTGTGTTAGTACGTTTCACCGTTCCATGGTCGGTGTTATGTCAGCACGTTACACCGTACCGCGGATGGTGTTATGTCAGCACATACCAATGTTAGCTTGGCGGTGGCGGCACCTCTGATCTTTAACTTGCATTATGACTTCTTTGTGATGCAGAGGCTTATGCTTCGACACAACGATCTTGTTCAACACTGTTTGGCGACAAAGTGCGAAAAGGTAAAAAGTCCGTGCCTCGAGCACTGCCTTACGGTACGGCAAGGTGGTGTTATATAGACTTAGTTTTTGGACATAGTTCATAAGCTTTGTTGGATGTAGCGATCGCTCAAATATTACACATTGGGGCTAGTAGTGGAATGACCGACGACGCACCTCTTAGCGCTGTCTTGTGGTTCACAGTAGATACCCCGGGACTGCTTCTGAGCTTCTTGATGCTAAGTAACGGAGACGATGGTATTGACTAACACTTAATTGATGGAGGTTGATAACGTCTCTCATTGAAATGTGAAAAGCAACATCTAGCTTGATCGTAGACCTGACGGTTCGAAATGGGCATTAACATAAGTTATCTTCGAGGAGTATTGTTGGTCTAGTACGCGAACACTCGACCAAATCTTCAGGAGTAAGCTCTTCGGGGTCTGGAACTGAAGTCATGTTGGCATTCGTGTTGGCATGGTTAAGGGTCTAGAGACTTGATTAGCTTGACGGGGATGTCTGTCACAATTCTGTTGAGTTTGATATTGCAATAAAGTGATACCACGAATGATCGAGAAAGGGGAACGCCTCATATATCTTATGATAACCATGTATTTTGCAGAACGTACATCGGTTACTCCATACTATCATATGAGTGCGCGCGCGACGCGTACTAATATAAATTAATGGTTTTACCATTATAAGCTCATTCAGGGTGTGACAGTGCCTCTGATGGCTGAACGAGAATCGATGGCTCGTAGGGACCGAGGTCGGGTTATGTTAAGCATTAAGACCTATGAACTAGTTGTCCTATGAGAATGATTGCCTTACGGGGCTTACTGCAAATGATCCTGAGGTCGTAAAGACCAATTCAAACATGTTCGAGATTGCCTTACGGGGCTTGCTGCAAATGCACCCGAGGTCTTAATGACTGGCGTAACTCGCCTTCGGGGAATCACGACTACGGTCGCACCGGTCCCTTCGGGGCAACACACGGCTACGGCCAAACCACGACTACGGTCGCACCGGTCCCTTCGGGGCAAAATACGGCTACGGCCGCACCAATCGACTAAGGTCGCACCGGTCCCTTCGGGGCAAAATTCGGCTAAGGCCGCAACAATCGGCTACGGCCGCACCAATCAGCTTCGGCTGCAACAATCGGCTACGGCCGCAACAATCAGCTTCGGCTGCAACGGTCCCGCTTCGGCGGGATATAAGACCGGATGTCCGGCAAAACCGGGACGTTCGGGGGGGTCGCAAACGCAATTGTGGAATGTTGCGGGTCGGCGATCACCGTATGAAGCGAGGCGGAGCTTCCTACTCTTCCCACCAACCACATTTTTATTTCTTTTCTTGAAAGGAGGTGAGAATGTGGGGAAGGCGATTTTATCTCGAGTCTGTCATCAGATAAGAGATAGCAGGGGAGGGAAACATGAAGTGTCCTTCATGAAATTATTGCCTTAGGCATGAATGACGCTGAAGTGGGCAGCGTTATTAATTATTAAAGATTAAAAGCGAAAGACAATTTTATAAATACGCGATAGATAATTAATGGTATAGGTTGATTCAAGTTAAGATTTCTTTTGATGGCAAAGCATGATCCTCAAAAAGGATCTGGATTACTATTCACAAAGTAGTGTCCTACACTCTAGACGATCACATAAATTAATTACAAGGCCAAAATTGCAGGAGATATTTGACGGTGTCGACCTATTTAGCGATGCCTCCAAAGTAAATACTTTGGAGATCATCGTGAAGCTAAATCTTGAGGTCGTTTAAAAACTATGCGTAGGACGTAGATGATGGTTACTCATTTACGTCTATACGTGTAAAATTGATGTTCGTTTGCTACGAGTTAGCAGCGGAATGTCATACAGTGGATTCTCTCTAATTCCGTGCAAGAGAACATGATAACAAAATATTGAAACGATATCTTGTGAATGAGATCCTTGCTTTGAGCTGTGCAATACTTGCTTAGCATTATAAGATGTTTAGCTTTGCATGGCTGGGAATTAATCTTATTACGTTGGAATTGGTGGTTCCAATGTATAGAGAGATAAAGTAGTAGATGGGGGGTTCAGTTACAAGTCATTTATAGGTGATTTAACAACTCTATTAATAATAATGATAATAAATTTTTAAAAATCGCGGGATTGATGACCTCAATCCCGCAGGCCTGCGGGATCGCGATTTTGATGATGCGAAAAAATATCCGTTGGGGCAAAATAGTCGGGGCATAACAGGATATCATGTTTTGCCCCGTTTTTGCGAAATGTGTAAAACATTTTGTAAAAATAAAGAAATAAATGAGTAGTATCACGCCTTTTATCCCCAAGGGGGTAGACAGAGGAATTTCATTTCTGAAGATACCCACTTTTCACTTTACACAAAATTCAGCATCCACTGAATAGGCATCTCAGTCTAAACCTTAAACTTCAACTATTTTAGAGGAGACCTGTTTGAGGTCAAGGTTCCTGTGACCGAAAAAACTCCGGAGAAAAAATATCAAATGCCACGTTTATGGTTTCTCCTGCAAACCTCATAGCAACATCAAAGGAA
Organism: Ethmia dodecea; assembly: GCA_963855545.1. Taxonomy (NCBI): domain Eukaryota; kingdom Metazoa; phylum Arthropoda; class Insecta; order Lepidoptera; family Depressariidae; genus Ethmia; species Ethmia dodecea. The sequence continues at coordinate 13,535,570 of OY979454.1, forward strand.
GATATGTACTCTTTTTGCCCCGTGCAATTTCCCATTATGCCCCGAGTTATGGGGCAAGATGGGTAAATTCATTTTCTTATTGTTTTTTCTAATAACCAAAAAACTATGTGATTTAGAGAGCAAAACAAGTTAATTATATAAAGTTGATTAGTAAATGTTGCTATCTATGTAAAAGTTAGTTCATTAAACAGTTCAATTTCCTTCATATGATTTTTTTTTTCCTTGGGTAGCCCGTTTTGCCCCGGTCTCCCCTAACCGGTGGATGCAAGCGGCAAGTTGCCGTTCGTTGTGGCGTTCTATGGGGGAGGCCTTTATTCGTCAAGCAGTGGACGTCTTTCGGCTGATGATGATGGTGATGATTGGTTTATTGGTTAAGGCTAAATAAACAATTAATGGAAAGCTAGCTATGAGACAGATCGAAGATCGACAAGGTACAATTATGATACACAGCGTCTCGCCTTCGATTAAATTAGTGTTAAGCTAATAACTATCTAGGTACACTATGACTTACAGTATCACTAACGAAAGACTTACTCGTTTATGAAGCGCAAACCGCTTCCGGTTATAGCCAGGAAGGAAAGCCTTGTAGTTCCCTCAAGCAAATCAGCTGATAATGTGACCAGGGTGCTGTCTATAATGAATAGTCTTTCTATAGATGTCGCACCGCGTACCACACGATATATCGTTTCTTCGTCCACACGCTCCATTGATATCGCGGACAGATGTTTGCAGTTCGCCAGCCAGCCTCCAGGAATCTCCTCAACAGTCCACTGCTGCATTTTCAGATCCCTTAACTCCGAGCACTCGCCTATTGCACCTGATCTCCCATTGCTCAACGAGATATTTACGAGTCGCGATGTCGCCGGCAGCGGCGGCAACACCATGTTTGACACAACCATCTGTGTCATCGTTATCAAAGGGTTCAGGAAGTTTGGAGAAGGTTCCAGTCTGTGCTGTCCCGTGATTACGAGATTCCTAACTGTTAGATTTTCGAAGTGCGCTTCAGTGAGAGGAGGGTCTGAAAGGATGTCTAGCATGAGGACCTCGAGGTCTATTTCCGTGATGTTTGACGGGATTAGGCGCGAGAAGGGCATGGGCTTGCAGTTTGAGATGTAGACTTTGTTTAGAATCGTTATGTTCGAAGGGCTCTGGCTGTCAACATTAAGCACAGCTTCATCACAGAGCACGACTAAAAATGTTTGCCCTTCCACTTCCATGTTGACATTTCATTCCATTTCGTTCCATTTCAACATGGAAGTGGAAGGGCAAACATTTTTAGTCGTGCTCTGTGATGAAGCTGTGCTTAATGTTGACAGCCAGAGCCCTTCGAACATAACGATTCTAAACAAAGTCTACATCTCAAACTGCAAGCCCATGCCCTTCTCGCGCCTAATCCCGTCAAACATCACGGAAATAGACCTCGAGGTCCTCATGCTAGACATCCTTTCAGACCCTCCTCTCACTGAAGCGCACTTCGAAAATCTAACAGTTAGGAATCTCGTAATCACGGGACAGCACAGACTGGAACCTTCTCCAAACTTCCTGAACCCTTTGATAACGATGACACAGATGGTTGTGTCAAACATGGTGTTGCCGCCGCTGCCGGCGACATCGCGACTCGTAAATATCTCGTTGAGCAATGGGAGATCAGGTGCAATAGGCGAGTGCTCGGAGTTAAGGGATCTGAAAATGCAGCAGTGGACTGTTGAGGAGATTCCTGGAGGCTGGCTGGCGAACTGCAAACATCTGTCCGCGATATCAATGGAGCGTGTGGACGAAGAAACGATATATCGTGTGGTACGCGGTGCGACATCTATAGAAAGACTATTCATTATAGACAGCACCCTGGTCACATTATCAGCTGATTTGCTTGAGGGAACTACAAGGCTTTCCTTCCTGGCTATAACCGGAAGCGGTTTGCGCTTCATAAACGAGTAAGTCTTTCGTTAGTGATACTGTAAGTCATAGTGTACCTAGATAGTTATTAGCTTAACACTAATTTAATCGAAGGCGAGACGCTGTGTATCATAATTGTACCTTGTCGATCTTCGATCTGTCTCATAGCTAGCTTTCCATTAATTGTTTATTTAGCCTTAACCAATAAACCAATCATCACCATCATCATCAGCCGAAAGACGTCCACTGCTTGACGAATAAAGGCCTCCCCCATAGAACGCCACAACGAACGGCAACTTGCCGCTTGCATCCACCGGTTAGGGGAGACCGGGGCAAAACGGGCTACCCAAGGAAAAAAAAAATCATATGAAGGAAATTGAACTGTTTAATGAACTAACTTTTACATAGATAGCAACATTTACTAATCAACTTTATATAATTAACTTGTTTTGCTCTCTAAATCACATAGTTTTTTGGTTATTAGAAAAAACAATAAGAAAATGAATTTACCCATCTTGCCCCATAACTCGGGGCATAATGGGAAATTGCACGGGGCAAAAAGAGTACATATCTTCCTTTGATGTTGCTATGAGGTTTGCAGGAGAAACCATAAACGTGGCATTTGATATTTTTTCTCCGGAGTTTTTTCGGTCACAGGAACCTTGACCTCAAACAGGTCTCCTCTAAAATAGTTGAAGTTTAAGGTTTAGACTGAGATGCCTATTCAGTGGATGCTGAATTTTGTGTAAAGTGAAAAGTGGGTATCTTCAGAAATGAAATTCCTCTGTCTACCCCCTTGGGGATAAAAGGCCTGATACTACTCATTTATTTCTTTATTTTTACAAAATATTTTACACATTTCGCAAAAACGGGGCAAAACATGATATCCTGTTATGCCCCGACTATTTTGCCCCAACGGATATTTTTTGTAATAATACCAAAGGTTATAAACAGCGCCTCACAAAAAACATTTGATATTGCATTGCTGTGTTAAGTTTAAAAATATTGTCAAAACATGCTTAATTACTTCATAACACATTGATATTTGTCGCAAACTTTCGTAATATTATTCAGAATATTAAGTTTGTTCACTCAGAGCAGCCTAAACAAGCAGCAACACATTTGTTTCCACTGACCGACAAAGCGCGACTGAATTTCGTACTAATGGTGCTGCCGGAGCTCATATATCGTGCATGCGATGTGGCCTGCCCATTGCTTAAGCTTGCATATTCTGAGAGCTATGTCGGTGACCTTAGTTCTTCGGCGAATTTCCTTGTTCCGAATTAGGTATATCGCGCAAAGAAACTCCAAGCATAGCTCTTTCCATGGCTCGTTGAGTGACTCGGAGCTTATCTAGGAGGCCAGCAGTTAGGGATCACGTTTCTGTGTCATACATAAGTCATCACTGGTTATAAGCCCTCGTCTTTAGGCACTGTGGAATTTTGGACGAAAATATATCGCGTAGTTTCCCGAACGCTGCCCATCCGAGTTGGATTCTTCGGGCGACCTCTTTGTCGAAGTTGGACTTACCTAAACGTACAGGTCGACAACTTGGAGAGCAACGTTTACAACAAATACCGGCATGGGTGGAACATGTACCACCAATATCAATTAGTATTTAAATTCCTATTTTATTGTAATTCCTTTTTTGCATGCCTCTATGTTAAAACATGTCCATAAAAAGGTGACAAAAGCTGTGCCAACAACTACCGCCCGATTGCCATACTACCATCAATCTCTAAAATTTTAGAAAGAATAATTTATAAAAGGCTTGTTAAGTATTTAGAGGACAACAAGCTTCTTTCGGACACTCAGTACGGTTTTAGATCCGGTCTATCCACAAGTGATGCAGTACATGAATTAACAGATTATTTTGTAAGGAGTCTGGACTCCCAGAAAAAATGTCTAGCCATATTTTTAGATCTGGCCAAAGCATTTGACACAGTAAATATCCAAATACTGCTTAACAAGCTAGACAGATTGGGTGTCCGAGGACACCAGCACAAACTCTTGCATAATTATCTTTCTGTAAGGACTCAGCGCGTAAAAATTAACAACTTCGTAAGCGACGAACTCCCCATTGATTATGGTATTCCCCAGGGAATTATTTTGGGACCTCTTTTATTCCTTATTTACATTAACGATCTATGTAACCTTTCCTTTCCCAACGGTAAGATTATATCTTACGCTGATGACACAGTTTTAATGTTTAGCGCCAACAGCTGGAGTGAAGTATTCCGAATAGCACAAGTAGGCTTTGATCTGGTAATTCAGTGGCTTGGGCAAAACGGCCTTACACTAAATACCGACAAATCACAATATATGACTATTACCTATAATTCCTCCACCCAACCCGCTGACGATTCCTTTTCAATATTGGCTCATCACTGTCCTGAAACCTATGGGAACAAAAGTCCTTGCACATGTCCTAAACTTGCCCGCACCAAGACAATTAAATACCTGGGTGTCATAGTTGATCAACACCTCAACTTTAAATCACACATAGAAACCCTAACAGCAAGAGTCCGAAAACTGATATATGTGTTTAAAAATCTCAGACATTCTGCAAGCAGTAAGTTACTAAAGTCAGTCTATCTCGCTCTCTGTTAATCTATAATAATGTACTGCATCACGTCCTGGGGCGGTGCTAATAAAACTACCCTAATTGAGTTAGAAAGAGCACAAAGAGCTATACTCAAAGTTAGTACTTTCCGTCCGTTTCACTTCCCGACAACCGAACTATTTACAAACTGTGATGTTCTCTCTGTCCGTCAATTGTTTATCCTACAGATCATCATCAAAAAACACTCAAAAACACCCTATGATCCCACTTTCTTAATCAGCAACAGACGAGTAGATAAGGTATGTCCCAGAGAGTGTTTTAGCACAACGCACTCACACAAATTTTTCTGCTTCCTCGGTACTTTTTTATATAACAGGATAAATTTTCATCTGCAAATTTATCCTATGAACAAAGCGTTATGTAATAAAACCGTACAAGACTGGCTGAAAAGTAAGACATACGAGGAAACAGAAAACTTACTGGCCGTAGTTGTTTAATCTTATAAATAAGTAATTAGATTAATGTAATAGTACATTATGATATAAGTGCGGTAGGTTGAAAATTACAGCCAAGGCGATATTGCTAGCCCGAGCCATAGGCGAGGGCTACAAGTAAGCAGAGGCTGTAATTATCAAAGCGCACGTATGTCATACGACGTTTTATAACACATTTGCGAGGAAATAAAATAAAACTCCGACTATGGTAAACGAATAAAAACAATACAGCATTAAGAAAAAGCGCGCGGCGCGCATCAGCATTTTTTTTAGGCAAAGGCACAAAAAACAGCCAGTATTACTAATAAAGTAAATAATATTTTTGTGTTTTTGTTACAGATTAATTTGTTGTAATTTACTGTCAAAATTAATTAAATTAAATAATTATGTACATAAATATTTCTTTATTATATTTTACCTCCCAAAGTTAATTTTAATCATAAAATGTTGAAACTTTTTTGACATAAAAACTCTTTGCTGAGATTTTAAAAAGTACCGTTCGTTTTATGACGGAGCATCTTGATAAAACGTGCGTTTTACTTTACACTTACCGCACTTGGGCATAATGAGATACAATACGATATTGAAATTGGTGAAATAAGACACCTTTTACGAGCAAATGTGTTATAAAATAGTTTTACGCATTTATTATTGTTATTAAAATAAAACCTTTTCGTACTAACCGTTTACCGTGCTACTAACATGATACCTAAGACACAAGTATTTAGTTACTTAGTTTAGGTATCACTAAAATTTAACTAGCAATAAGTTTTACTCTGTTAACCATTATTATAATTAGACTAAGTTTATGTAATAAATTTTTATTATTATTATTTTTTTTTATGTTGACCAATTTATTTTTATAATACTTAACAACAGACCTACCATGTTTGTGGAATAAATTATTAATTATGTAATTTATTGTAAAAAAAAATGAATCATTTACAGGTCTGCATTCGAAGACCAGAGGACCTCTCTCAAGACTGTGTTCCTGTCCAAAAATGATCTGCGCGGAGAGACGTCGGCGCGCGCGATTCTCGGACTCTCTGCATTGCAATGGCTGTCGCTTTCAAATAACCCACTCAGCGATTTCTGCGAGCACTTCAACACATTCGGTGATCTTATTATATTTTTAAAATGCATGCTATCATAAGGGGTTAAGACAAACAGGTTTAGGTTGAACCACGTTGGCATTGCAGATTCCCCAGCGTCTGATAGTGTGAGCTGGTGGACCAACTGCCCATAGCCAAGATGCAAGCTTTAACGAAAGTGAATGATTTTATAGATTGACATGTATGGGATTGACAAAAGTACGCGTTAACGTAAGCATTCGTTGGCAAGTGCTTAGAGAGGGAAGCAATTACTATGAGTCTTTCCCGCCCAAGGGAGCGAGTCGTTTTCCACCCGGTACTCATATTAAACAAACGCTACTTCCAGAATATGAGAATTGTTTTCTTTCGCATAATTACTTATATGAAGTTGTACTTAAAACTATTTTTATTCTGCATCAACAGATCGTGCGTTTAGCCCGCATATTCTAGACCTGGAGCAAGCAAGCATCCCGCGCCTCTGCTTTTCCTCTTGGTCATCGCTGAGGAACGTACAACTTGAGATGAACAACATTACTGAAGTAACGGTAAATCAAAATCACTGAGACTATACAGGGTGAAATTGTTGAACCGTAACTACTTATTACACTACACCTGACTGTACTGAAGATGCGAGGACCTAGTGTCCCTTTAATTTGAGTAAAGATAAATCGATTGGTGTCATATAATTACAGTTTTTAGGGTTCCGTACCCAAAGGGTAAAAACGGGACCCTATTACTAAGACTTCGCTGCCTGTCCGTCCGCACGTCTATAACCAGGCTGTATCTCAAGAACCGCGACAGCAAGACAGTTGAAATTTTCACAAATTTTTGTTGCCGCTTTAACAACAAGTACCTACTAAAAACAAATCAAAATAAATATTTAAGGGGACTTCCTGGGCTCCCATACAACAAACGCAATTTTTAGAGATAATGTACGGAACCCTTCGTGCGCGAGTCCGACTCGCACTATGCCGTTTTTTTTTATTTCGTGTGGGTTTGATTCCCGGGAGTGGCAGGCATATTTCCATTAAAAATTCATGCAGTTCTATTTCTTCTTTTACACGACTACACTGCCACAGAAGTGTTTTGTTTTTCGAAATAAGATTCCCATTGAATTACAAAATTTGCCTCTTGACAAATATACAATAGTTAAAAACTAAAATTACATAAAAAGGCTACTTTAAAATTACAGACTACTTATTATACTAACATGCATGGGATTAACCGACTCGACCCCATGTAAGGCGATATAATATACTTAATTATTATTGTAAACCTTATTTACTAGTAAGACATGAGATTAAAAAGAGCTGCCCTTGACTTTCTTGCTGGCTCTTCTCGGGGTACTGCATTTGGAACCAGAAACTCGTCGGTGGAGATGGGCTGCTGTATACATTTAGCCAATCTTCATGGACGAGTTTAGAGTGCCTTGTTATTAGACTATTGACTTTTATAAGTGTATTTTGAAATACTTTCCTACCTACAGAACATAAATGATATTGTATTTGTATCAGTGATTTAAAAAAAGGACAATAGCCAGTTTTAATGAAAAAATGGAAAATAGTTATTAGTAGGTATTTCAACAAAAATAAAAAAATAATGTTTTATGTATAGTCTCTATATTCAGTTCATATCTATAGACCTGCTAATATTACAATATTTTGATTGTATGTGCATATAAATAAATGATTTTGTATTTTTATTTGAATAGGCTTCGAGTGTATATATGTATAAAATGAGAAATACTATAAAATATAAACATATTTTTGTTGCGAAAATAAAAGTGAATATTGTGCATGCTACAACGGAACTCTTTACTTGGCCTGGTTTATTTTGGTAGTGGTGTATTTTATTTGTCGCAGATAGAAAGGTTACTAGTTTATGTGGATGTGGCCTTAAGTTGGCAACATTGGTGCCGTCACCCACATCGGACTAACCGCTGTCATTTATGTACCCGCTGCCTTAATATCGCGCGATACGAATTTTCTTCACACTGCCGCGATATTTGACACCCGATATGGGCGTTGACCGAAGGGCGCGGTATAATATCGCGGCAGTGGAATCGAGGCTTATCACGTCAGAGATTAAGGGCGTAAGCATCTATTTCTTATAATTTACAGTTAACTGAGCTACCATCTACTAGCGACATCTACGTGAATCTGCTGAACAACCCACTGCGCGCGCCGCCTGACAATCGTGACCTCTATGATGCACTGACGGAAAAATTCAAAAAGGTAATCCGTAATTATTTGTACCTAAATAATTACTAAATTTAATGTGGGTATTTAAAACTATATTACTGAAACTACTGTATATACCACAATTTTAGAAAATTATAGTTTTCAATCAGTGCGTCCTACCCGTTATGTTATGTTAAATGAGTTATGACCTACGGAGCTGAGACGTGGACACTCACGGTAGAGCTGGTCCACCAGTTCAAGGTCGCTTAGCGAGCTATGGAAAGAGCTGTGTTCGGACCGTCTCTAAAGGATACAAGTAGGTTTCGTAACGAATACATCCAACAGAGAATTTTTAAAATCGGTCCAGTAGTTTTTGAGTTTATTCGTAACAAAGATACAAATCTTTCCTCATTATAATATTAGTAAGAGATATATAAGTATTAGAAGTATAGATATAGATGTGGTCAATTCCCTTTGTGTGCTGAATAAGTAAATAATAATTATAACTAATTTCACTATGTATCGATAGTCTGGCAACAAAACCGTTCGCCAGAATGCAACAGCACAAACGCTACGTCTCTTTCTGATCGTTATGACGCCGCCGGGATGACGACCACGAAGTTGGACGACCTACATTATGTATGTACCTTCAGGCAGTCTGGTTCTTAAAGAATCGGACCGAACCAGAATTAATAATCCCAGGCCCAGCCAACCTCAGCTATCTGTACAGTAGTTTTGCGTTTCGATCGTCCTATTTCTAGTTCATCAACCAGCAAGGGCCCACTGCTGAGCTAAGGGTCTTTCCTCACACATGAGGAAGTATGGGCTTTAATCTCCCACGCGAGCGCACCGCGGATTGGGAGATGGTGTTAAGCTAGTGGCCACATAACTGTCAGAATTTTTTAAGCCACCCAAGGGTATCTGACATGGCTGAACTTCCATTGTGCGTAAACACAACGAAAACCGGGACCAACAATTTAACGTGCCTTCCGAAATAAGGAAGCGCTCGTAATATAAATGCCAAGTGGCCGTAACCCTTTCACTGACTAACTGCACCCAACTTTTGCTTAACCAGTGTGATCGCTACAAACACACTGGCACCTGAGGGCTACGAGCGCTTCATCGTCCTATTTCCAGTTAGATGGCATTCAAAGAACGAGCATTTTATTTCAGATGGGGATTCAAAACCTTGTAACTGTTAATATTAACCTACCGCTAGATTGTGATTGCCAGCACGGATGGCTGGCAAGAGCATTACGCAAACTTCCTCGTCTAATAATAGAGGGTTTGCGCTGCGGTGACAGTTTGCTGGTAGTTAAACCGCCGGAGTTCCTCGAGTGTGCCAAATTCGACTGCGAGCCTTGCGTTTGTCGGCGCGACTGGCGTAACAGGACAACAGAAGCCGACTGTCGCAACCGATCCTTACATCGCGTGCCACGCATCCACAGCGCCAGCGCACTGCTAGCCAGCGATAATGAGATAGCAGCCATAAATGCCGAGGACTTCCCTGTCTCGCTGCAGGTGAGTTTTCAACATCATCCCTGCCTTTGCAAATACCAAACTGAAATAGTATATTACCTAACAAGGGACGTAAATTAAGAAATGTCTCAAATCACGAAGTTTACAAACATGTGATCTGAGGCTTTCTTATTTACTTCCTGAGGTGTGTAGGTATACTTTTTTCAGTTCGACGGAGGCAACTTCGTTTAGCGCAGTGGGCTGACATTTGCCAATTTCCGCCCGGAGAGATGAAAAACAATTTGTCAATATCGACGACCGACTGCCTTCCTGTAGGCAATTCTCCTAGTGTAAAACTGCTTTACCTACAATGGCGATTTGATTTTTGACAGTGGGTGGATCTATCCTACAACAAACTGCAGCGGGCTGACGCTGCGGCTGCGCACGCGCTGCTGGCAGGCGAGTGCGGCTCGCTGGCAACCCTCTCGACTGCGATTGCGAGAACGGACTGCTGATTGATGCGCTGCAGAAAAACGCTATTAGGGTATGGCATAGTTTACCCTTTAGATGTTAGCAACTTCAACAAATCTCCCTTTATTATGAGACTAACATGCGACATCAGTCGTAGGAATTTTATTTTTGTATAAAATAAAATTATATACACAAATCTCACAAATCTAATCTGAATGTACTCGTATAATCACTCAAACCTTCTCTAGGATGGTTAGTCTCGCAACATCTCTAAAACAGATGAACCGACTTGATTGAAATTGATTAAATTGTTGTGTGGTTTTGAGTGTATTTTTATTATATATTTGTCACAATTATGCGCAGGTGGACGATTATAGCCGATTGAAGTGTGCGAGTAATGGAACCGCCCTCACTCAAGTCAGTGTGCTTGAGCTGTGCGGGGCTGCGCCGCGCGAGTGGGTGCATGTGCTGGTGGCAGTCGCATCCCTAGGCGTGATGGCCGCCCTGGTTGCGACATTCACAGCCCTCTACTTCCGGCACAGCCGTGTAGTGCGCGTCTTCCTCCACGCCCGAGGCCTCCTCTGGTGCGGGGACGACGAAGCCGACACTGACTTCCGATACGACGCTTTCGTCTCATATGCACACGAAGACGTGGACTTCGCGGAGCAACTCGTGGCGAGGTTGGAGGGCGAGTCGAATGGCTGGCGCACGTGCGTACACTACCGCGACTGGGTCCCAGGAGAGCTGATTCCGACGCAGATCTCGCTGTCGGTCGAGCAGTCGCGACGCACGATCGTGCTCCTGTCGCGCAACTTCCTGGCGTCCAAGTGGGGGATGCTGGAGTTCCGCACGGCGCACGCGACCGCGCTGCACGACGGGCGGTTGCGGCTCGTGCTCGTGGTGCTCGACGACGTGCTCGACGAGCGTCAGTCAGTCAATCTAAAGTATAGCCGTTCGCAAAACGGTCGGCGCCCATAAGCGCTTGTTCATATAAATGCCTCCGCCGGTTACCTGCGTAGACCGGCGCCGATAGGCGCCGACAGGCGCCGGTCGGCGCCGATGGGTTTTCGGCTTTCTTTCTGTATACGGCGTATTGTCTGATATTTTTTTTATAAAGGCGCTCGTAGCCTGCGATATTTGTGTGTGTTCAACGATCACACTGATAAAACTATAAGGTTGTGGTTAGTCAGTAAATAATGTCGATTCTGCTTTATACTGACTACTTAATATTTTAGTTTAAGCCGTATACAGAAAGAAAGCTGATAGTCGGCGCCGATTAGGTACCAGCGCTTATCGGCGCTTATCGGTGCTGGTCCATTCTACATAAAGCAAGCAGATTGAAGCAGAGCGAGCAAAATGTCGTACTCATCGGACGATGATTTGGTTTTGTTAGAAAATGTGTATTTTAAAATGCAAAAACCAGCAATTACATCCTATTAATAGAGAAAGGAAACGTACTGAAGGTTTCTATTTTTGATAATTAATATCTAATAAACTACTTATTTCCTGAAGTTGATACTTCGCACATATGTTGCCGAAATATAGGTCTGTAAAAAATCTGTAAAAAAAAATATGAACCCCTAACTCGATGTCAGTCAATCTAAAGTATAGCCGTTCGCAACTTTAAGCTTGAGAACACTTCCTTTTTTCAAATCGGGAGGTTTGATACCACTGCTGGACGCCAGCGCTGACCGGCGCGTGTCGGAACTTGTCGGCGCCGTTCGGCGCTTGTTCATATAAATGCCTGCGCCGGTTACCTGCGTAGACCAGCGCCTATAAGCGCTGATAAGTTGTCAGCTTTCTTTCTGTATACGGCTTTAGTCCTGTCATTGACTTACTTTAAAAAAAGAAAAGGGATAGAAGATGACCTACCGAATGTAGTCCTGTGAGATTCGGTAAAACAGCTGTATTTTAGTTGTGACTTCTTTACTTCTGCACTAAACACGTTATGAAATGCCTTAGAGGACAAAGAAAATGACAGGAGTAAACTAAAATAAGTTAATTGATGTGAAGCAGAATCGTACCCAATGGGTTATATCACGAGCAACTTCATGCTTCAGAAGGGACGTTTAACCGTTCTTACTTGTGTTCACCTTCACGCCTTGGGTGTCTTAAAAATTATGTCAATTATGTCCCCACTGACCATATCTATTACACTTTACGCACTTCTTATTATATGCAGGACACTTGCCATATTGATGATTTTTTCACACCGACCACAACACCTTTCTGACTCCTCTGTTTAGACTCCGGCTTATTTTGTGTTAACTGTTTGCGATTATATTGTCCTTTTTGTATAAAGTTTCTTATGTGTTGTACAGCACCAAAGAGATTAAAATAAAATAAGGCATAGAGGGGACAAAGCGAGGAAAATTTGAAGTCAAAAGTTATTCCAAGTGGAATAAGTCTAGTAGATACAATTTCGACCGAATGACAGCTCGCGTTCATACTAACTGACATGACAAAGACATGACGCTTAGGCTTCAAAGTTTTGTATGAAAATATTCCCAATGCCCCCTCTATGCCCTATTATATTTAAATCTCTTTGTACAGCACCAACTTCATTGTCACTTATGTTTTTTTATTTGTTGGTGGGCGACCTCTGCCGCTTTGCATGTCATAATGCATTTTTCTAATGTAAGATCTCCATTGAGCAACAATTTTTCTTTTAGGTTGGTATCATTCATTCCCATTATCACCTGATCTCTAATGAGACTGTCTCTGAGATTATCGAAACTACATTCAGAACTAAGCTTTTTTAGTGAGGATATGAATTCTTCAAAGCTTTGTCCTTCATTTTGACGTCGGCTGAAGAACAGGTACCTATTATAGGTTTCGTTGCTGCTCGGAATAAAGTGTTTTCTTCAAGCGTTTTAAAAATACATTTTCAAAGTTCAGTTTTTCCTTATTATGCAGTGTATTATATATGGACAATCCATCGTCCCCGATGCAATGTAATAACAGAGCCTCTGTCTTCTCTTCATCTAAGCGTGTGACTGCATCACTCGCTGCATTATATAAGTTAAACTTTTGTTTGAAGTCTTGAAAGGCTTGTTTTATATTACCTGCATTGAGTTTAGGTGGTGGTGGTGTCTTTAGTGAGTCCATTTCCGCAGCGCCATGTCACGGTTACGTGATTAATTATAAACAGTGATCGGAGTAGGTAGATTGATTTGAGGTCATTGAGGTTAAACGTTTATGATAATATGGATATGCCTTCGAAATTACCGGAATTTTAAAATTAATATGACATGTTTTTCGGAAAGAAATGACATTAATGTTGTATTTTAATAAACTGATTCATATTTTAAAGTAATGCTTTTATTCATACAGCTGCATTACCTTTGGTGTCTCTAGATGCATTCTTCGCACGTTTTAGGAGATGTGCATTATGTGTTACCATTACTGAGTAAACAGTTTTTACAAAAGCGCATTGTAGCAACTACCTATGTGATTTCGTTGCACTGCTTCCAAGTCGATGAACTTTGGGCATTGCATTAATACGTGCCTTCCATCATAGTACGGGCGTTGACCATTATGTAGTGTGATAAGATTTAGAGAAAACTTTCTTGGGTTCGTAGTTAACAAAGTTCAGTAAAAAACTTGGTTAGGTTAGCCAAACCGTGGCTTTAGTGTGTGAGCTTTGGACTTCTATTTTGGAATTTTTCATGCTTTCGTATAATATAAATAAGCTCTCACTATAGTAGGTACAGAAGGTCGATCTTTGTGATTCTGAAGTTCGTTCATGTAATCGCTGTATAAATAAGCTTCTGTGACATTAAGTGCACGATAATCCGGTCCCAAATAGATGTTCCTAAACCGTTGTTGGAAATTCCTTTTAAATATTCCGTCATGCATCTTTTTAAAATTGTAGCTATCTGGCTGATGTAGGTATGGAAGATAGGTTGAGCGTATTGTTCATAACTGAAGCAAACTGCAGTCTACAATTAAGCGATAATACCGCCCATTGTACTTTAGTTTGTGGTGATCCCCACATTCTCTGGAGTTCGACCCTGTTGCACCGAGTCCGTGCCTGCGCTCTGTGACGTCAGCGCAAGATTACAACCGGTCCCCAGGGGGCCAATTCCACTAAATGTCAGCCATTGTCATCGAACTATCATTCCATTATGCTGCAACTGGCAACTATGACATCTAATTTGTATTCCACTAAAATCATAGTGGCATAACAATGGAATGACTATGGACTACGTTAGGTGTTGCCTACCATATATAACTATTACTACCTTGCGTGTCATTAGTTTTATTTCGGGTTTTCGGCACTAAAATCTTTAGATGATTGATTTTATTTATGGTACATGTGACATTTCGATAAGTTTTGAAGAAACTTGTGTATTTTTGTGCATAGACTCTGAAGCCGAGCTAAAATCTGAATTTCGTGTCGTGTTTAGGGCTGATGGCTAAATTGCCAATGCCTTAAAATAAGGGGAAAAAAGCAATCACTGGACAGCGCCATTCCATGGTAGGAATAGTAGAATACCAAAAGTGGTCAACAATGATAGTTGAATGATTGTGAAAACTGACAGTTAACAGAATACGAAAAGTGTCAAAATTTGACATAATATCACCATTGAGTGACCACAGTCATACAACTATCACCGCTGTCATTTAGTAGAATTGGCCCCCTGATCACGGCCTGCGCTCGCCACAGACGTCCGAACGATCTCATGCAAGACGCACGTCGCCTTCCCGAAGCCTATTTCTATTCAAACATTTACGCCTGTTTTGTATTTTGGCACCTTCTACGAATATTGTAGCTCAAGTATTTGATTACAAGAAGTTCAAGTGGATGCAGGACTTTCCTTTCACGTCCCAACAACGAGTAAAAGCTATATTGGTGACCCCGAGAAGAACATTATGGCGGAAGGCAACGGCAATGCGAACGTTAACCGCGTGGCAGTGCGGTTGGCGCCATTTTGGGCGGAAGATACCGACATTTGGTTTGCCCAAATTGAAGCTCAGTTCGAGAATTCGGGAATTAAGGCAGATGCTACTAAATTCTCTATTGTTTTGCAGCATTTAGAACACAAGATCGCCCGCGAGGTGCGCGACATTATCGTCAACCCCCCTCAGGAGAATAAATACGAGAAATTGAAGACCGAGTTAATCAAGCGGCTGTCGGTTTCTCGTGAGCAGCGTCTTCGCCAACTACTGGTAGTTGAAGAAATGGGTGATCGCAAGCCATCCCAATTTTTACGCCATCTCCGCTCATTAGCAGGTGAGGGTGTCAGTGACGAATTTTTACGCAGTCTTTGGTCTAACCGCTTACCTCCTCATCTTCAGCCTATCATCGCATCTCGCTCGGCATCTGAAAATTTAGACGACGTAGCAATTTTAGCGGATCAAATATGTGACGTCACTCCTTCGACATTTCAAGTTGCCAGCACATCAATTAATTCATTTGAGGGTATGTTCCGAAAACTAGAAGATTCGATTACTTCTCGAATACAAACTGAAATTTCTCAACAGATTTCTCAACTGAACCTTCATCGAAGCCGTCGCTCTTCTTCACGTCGTCGAGATGGTACTTCACGGTCACGCAGCAACAGTCGCCGCCGGCCTACTACTAGCCAGACACCGGGTATTTGCTGGTACCATGATAATTTTAAGGACAAAGCGCGTAAGTGCGTTTCACCCTGTAATTATAATAAGGGAAACCACCGGGACAGTCAATAGAGGCGGCGAACGACTGTCTAACTACAACCAGCCGCCTATTTGTGACCGAGAAAAAAACCAAGGTACAGTTTTTGATAGATACCGGTTCAGATGTATGCGTTCTTCCACGCCATTTCATTCAGGAACGCAGACAACCATTAAACTACACTCTCACTGCTGCTAATGGTAGTCAAATTAAAACATATGGTTTCTTTAAGATGCATTTGAACCTTGGACTCAGACGCGACTTCTCCTGGAATTTCTTGGTGGCTGATGTAGACAAACCCATCATCGGGGCTGATTTTATGTCGTTTTATGGCCTTCTGGTTGATTGCAGAAACGGGCGCCTACTGGACAGTGTGACATCACTCCACTCACCCGCTACTCCTACTAGCTGCACACTTCCAAGCGTGAAGGCTATTTCCGGAAACAGTGAGTACCACCATTTGTTGTCAGAGTACCCGGTCTTAACTAAGCCTTCAGGCGTGCACCGTGAGATTAAGCACAATACTGTGCACTACATACGAACCACACCAGGCCCACCCGTTTTCTGCAGACCGCGTCGCCTTGCGCCTGATCGCCTTAAGATAGCTAAGGGCCAGTTTGACGAAATGATGCACGATGGTACCGCTCGTCGCTCCGACTCACCATGGTCTTCGGCTTTGCACCTGGCTCCTAAAGGCGAGGACAGCTGGAGGCCTTGTGGCGATTACCGCGCTCTCAATGCGCGTACAATCCCCGATCGCTACCCTATCAGACACATAGAAGACTATGCTCACCGTCTATCAGGTTGTACTGTTTTTTCGAAATTAGACTTGGTCAAGGCTTACAACCAAATACCAGTTTATGACCCGGATATTCCCAAAACGGCAATCACTACACCCTTTGGTCTTTTCGAATTCCCGTTTATGTCTTTTGGGCTCAGGAATGCAGCGCAGTCTTTCCAACGATTTCTCGACGAGGTTTTACGTGGACTGGATTTTTGTCATTCATATATCGATGACATTCTGGTTTTTTCAAAGGACCACAGCGAGCACCTCACGCATTTGCGAACACTTTTCGAGAGACTCAGCCAGTACGGGATTCTCATCAACGAAGCTAAATGTCGTTTTGGAGTCAGCGAGGTATTTTTCTTAGGGTACCACATCACAGCTGAAGGGACCAAACCGCTGGAGAACAAAGTCCAAGTCATCAAAGATTACCCGCCTCCGAAAACTGCGAAAGGTTTGCGTCGTTTTCTTGGGATGATGAATTTTTATAGACGTTTTCTGCTCAACGCTGCCGAAGAACAGGCGCCTCTTCATCAAATGTTAGCAGGTCCAGATATCAAGGGTTCAACTGTCCTGACCTGGAATCCTGATCTTCTCGAAGCTTTTGAAAGTTGTAAGTCTAGTCTGTCAAGAACAACGCTTTTAGCTCATCCTACGCATAACGCACCGCTTGCTTTACTTACCGATGCTTCTAATTTAGCTTGTGGAGCAGTTTTACAGCAGCAGATCGGTGACGCATGGCAGCCACTTGCTTTTTACTCGAAGAAGTTTAACAAAGCTCAGACACAGTACAGCGCTTATGACAGGGAGCTTTTAGCTATTTATCAAAGTGTCAAGCATTTCCGGCACATGCTCGAAGGCCGCCATTTTGTCATTTACACTGACCATAAGCCCATAACCTACGCTTTTCAGAAAAAGGACCGAACCTGCACTCCTCGACAGTTCAATCATTTGGACCTCATTGCTCAATTTACTACTGACATTCGGCATATTTCAGGTTTGAAGAACGTGACTGCCGATGCCTTAACTAGAATTGAGTCAATTTCCAAACCTCCTCACCTCCAAGCGTTAGCAAAGCTACAAGAAGAAGACGCAGAGTTGAAGAACCTTATTTCTTCCGGTTCGTCACTAAAATTTCGAAGTATCCCTGTACCAGGTACTGACTTTGCTTTATTTTGCGACATGTCCACCGAAGGCCCCCGGCCTTTCATCTGTCAAGAGCTACGCAAGAAATTTTTTGACAGCACCCACGGCCTGAGTCACTCTGGAGCAAAGTCTTCCATCAAGCTTATGACCGACAGGTTCGTCTGGCCTTCTATACGAAGAGATGTTCGTGAGTGGGTCAGGACGTGTGAAGCATGCCAGCGCTCAAAGGTCAACCGTCACACCGCTGCACCCCTTGGTAACTTCAAGCTTACTGAATCTAGGTTTCAACATGTTCACATCGACTTAGTTGGCCCATTACCTCCATCAGCGGACTATAAATACTGCCTCACAGCGATTGACCGTTTTTCACGCTGGCCAGAAGTAACTCCTCTTCAAAATATTACTGCTGAAACTGTCGCTCGTGCTTTTTATGACATGTGGATAACTAGATTTGGCTGTCCTCAGGTTGTGACGACTGACCAGGGTCGCCAGTTCGAGGCCAACGTCTTCAAGGAGCTCGCAAAACTGTGTGGCATTGAACTCCGCCATACTACAGCTTATCATCCGGCTGCTAATGGAATGATTCCACAGAACCCTGAAGTCTGCACTGATGGCTTACGGTGACAAGAAGTGGACTGACATCCTCTCGACGGTGCTTCTGGGCCTGACAACGGCTTGGAAGGTCGACTTGCAAAGCTCAGCAGCCGAGCTGGTTTATGGTGAGCCATTAAGGATCCCTGGTGAGTTTTTACGCTCTTTTCCTCCTACCACACGGAAACAGGAAGATTTTGTCACAGACCTGAGGAGACATATGTCCAATCTTAAGCCAGTACCGGCTTCTCGACACTGCAACAAACATGTTTTCGTTCACAAAGACTTAGAATCATCAAAATTCATATTTTTGCGCAAAGATGCCCTACGTGGTGCGCTTGAGGCACCTTATACGGGACCTTTTAGAGTACTGAAGAAGACAGATAAAACAGTAACCGCTGACCTGCCTAGAGGACCAGTTACTGTTTCAATTGATCGCGTAAAACCTGCTTTCCTCTTAAACGACGACGAAGAAAAGCAGCCATCTTCTTCGCCTTCGTGTATTTCTTCACCACCGACCAGGACGACTAGGTCCGGTCGCCAAGTTAAATTTCCAAATTATTTTTCCTCAGGACCTTGATTCTCCCAGGGGGGTGATGTGGTGATCCCCACATTCTCTGGAGTTCGGCCCTGTTGCACCGAGTCCGTGCCTGCGCTCTGTGACGTCAGCGCAAGATTACAACCGGTCCCCAGATCACGGCCTGCGCTCGCCACAGACGTCCGAACGATCTCATGCAAGACGCACGTCGCCTTCCCGAAGCCTATTTCTATTCAAACATTTACGCCTGTTTTGTATTTTGGCACCTTCTACGAATATTGTAGCTCAAGTATTTGATTACAAGAAGTTCAAGTGGATGCAGGACTTTCCTTTCACGTCCCAACAACGAGTAAAAGCTATAAGTTAATGTTGGTATCCATATTGCGTTGTTTTTGGTGTAAAATAAAGAGTTATTGTATTGTATCGTACCGGTTTAGTATGTCTCAGCACGTGTTTTAGTTTTCTGCGCGTGAGATTTTGCACAAATTTTCCAGTCTGTCCTCTCAGCCTAGTTTTTAGAAGCTACATATTCTCTGCTTCATTCATCATCGGATTGTGGTATCCATGAAAATATATTTGAAATTAATCCATTGAGTGTAATTTCCCGAACATTAAGAGACAAAATTAAATTTTAGGTGGTGATTTTTTATGTGAATAGTCGACAACATTTTATTTTTTTTATTTTTTGTGCTTTTGTCATATTTATTTTCGATCTCAACGAAACTAGCACAATGTACTTCGTTTGAAACTGTAGCTTCCAGCTCCAAGTGTATATAGGGTATCAATGGTACCTACTCCACTTTGACTTTGGAGAGATGATATTCTGTTTCCCATCTTTGGGGTCACTATTTTCATATCGAAATTTGGCACGGCACGGTCTAGGGTTCTTAATAAAAATTGCACTCCTACTTTCTGAGCAATTAGTTCAAAGTTGTCTTTTGTTACCGCGACCAAAATTCGAATTTAACAGACTCCTGTTTTGGTAGTAGTTTCAATACTATAGTAGTTTCATATCTTAATTTAGTTTTTAATACACAGTTGCTAATTACTTCGAATACTTATAGTTTTATTGCGGATACAAGAATCGTTGCGTGCGAGAGCAAAATTGCAGAGAGAAAAAACAATGTTGCCAACTTAACTAAAACAGTTTATATTTTTACCGGAGCCATTTCATAGCCCGGGGTTACCGCCACATCTTCTTAATATAAATTAGGTAAGAATATATAATATACCTACTTAGTAAGTGATCTTAATTTTTTGTTGTTTGGCTATCCTTTCTGTACTAAGCATGTAAAGTTTTAGTTGTTGGTGCAGCTTTTCCATGTTGGCAGTATTATCTTAACCAGTTTTTTAAATTATTCTTTAAAAAAAAAGGAGTAGAGTAGTTTTACCTAGCTCAAAATCTGGCAGAAGTTGTCGGTATCAGACAAAGAAAGCGATGGTTCGCGACACGAGGACAGCTGATATCATACAGCATTTCCTTCCAACCTCGGTTTCAAAACTACACGTTGTTGTAGTTCCAAATACCCAGGTATGAAAGCACTTGGTACACCTGCACTCTATACGATATATGCGCCTTCTCAATTTGACTGGTGAGACCTGCTTGTGGGAGGCCAGACCAACCGAATCGCTACCGTAAAAGAAGTTCAAAATGCACTAACAACTTGTAGAAACTTGAAGAACAACAAAATGTGCAGTTTGCTTAATCCTGAATACGTTTGGAGCACGTAACGATAAGATCTTATAAACTATCATACTTTATATTAAAAATTACAATTTAGCTCAACTGTGGTCAGTGGCCGGCGAAGGGCCGATCTCCCCCAAAGGGATAAATTCTGGATGGCCACGACAGTTGGCGCTACTGGGCGTCTGCTGGGCAGGAGCTCGCCTTGGGGGCATGACGTAGAGCAGCTTGTCCCAGAACCAGGGGTCGTCCCACCGCACGTAGGTGTTGGTGCGCACGTACCCGCGCACCTCTGCGCCGAGCCGCTCGTCGAGCACGTCGTCGAGCACCACGAGCACGAGCCGCAACTGCCCGTCGTGCAGCGCGGTCGCGTGCGCCGTGCGGAACTCCAGCATCCCCCACTTGGACGCCAGGAAGTTGCGCGACAGGAGCACGATCGTGCGTCGCGACTGCTCCACCGACAGCGAGATCTGCGTCGGAATCAGCTCGCCTGGGACCCAGTCGCGGTAGTGCACGCAAGTGCGCCAGCCATTCGACTCGCCCTCCAGCCCCGCCACGAGTTGCTCCGCGAAGTCCGCGTCTTCGTGTGCAAATGAGACGAAAGCGTCGTATCGGAAGTCAGTGTCGGCTTCGTCGTCGTCCCCGCAGCAGAGAAGACCTCGGGCGTGGAGGAAGACGCGCACTACGCGGCTGTGTCGGAAGTAGAGGGCCGTGAATGTTGCAACCAGCGCGGCCATCACGCCTAGTGATGCGACTGCCACCAGCACATGCATCCACTCGCGCGTCTCAGACACGCACAGCTCAAGCACACTGACTTGAGTTAGCGCGATTCCATTGGTCGCACACTCCAACTGATTATAATCTTCCACCTGCACATAATGTGACAAATATATTTGTAAACTAGTGTAAAAATAAACCATGGGAAAAAATTGAAAATAATGTGAGCTCATAATACTCTGCTCATTAAAGTATTCCAAAGTAGTTTTTGTATTCGAAACACTTTATTTAACATAAAATGCCGCTCAGTATAAAAAAAAAACATTTGCCAAATATTGAAAAAAAAGCAGGACGTAACGTTGACACTCAAACAAATATTAGGTCGCTCAAATATTACATTTGTTAGCCGTTCGTCCTATTCGCTACTCATTTTGTATTTTAAGTAACTCAAGTTAATGTTTGTAAGTTTCTGGTCTTTTGATTTGTCGTCACGTCACTCGCATTAGGTATTTCAGTAGGTAAGTAATACTATAACCTAAATTAATTATTTTTGACAGCTTTAATTTGTCTACAGTTACTCGTTTTATAACTACCCTTTGAGATTGGTGTGTAATACATTGACTTATGGTGCCACAAAAAATAAAACTGTTAAACTGAAGGAGCTTGAGTCTCATTTATGGGGAGATTTGTTGCACTCTGCTAACCTCTAAAGGGTAAACTATGCCATACCCTCATATAGTTTCTCTGCAGCGCATCAATCAGCGGTCCGTTCTCGCAATCGCAGTCGAGAGGGTTGCCAGCGAGCCGCACTCGCCGAGCGCCTCCTGCCAGCAGCGCGTGCGCAGCCGCAGCGTCAGCCCGCCGCAGTTTGTTGTAGGATAGATCCACCAACTGGCAAAATAGGTGTTAATCGTCATCATCATTTTGGGCGGCGCAGTTGCATTTTATTATTATTATTATCGTACGGCCTTTGTAGTCCTGCATTGCCTATAAATCTAAATCTAAATTTTTCAGCCAGTCTATAGCCGCCTCCGAACACTCGCTGAGCTCCTTGATGCCGCCACGAAAACGTCGGTTGGGGCACTCCTCCACGATGTGTGAAACTGTTTGTTGAGGTGCCCCACAGTCACACGCTGGCGACTCTTTAAGGCCCCACTTGTGCCCCACTTTATTCATATTGCAAGAGGGATTGACAGTCTACTGGCTTCCTGCCTGACGCGAATCCTTTTGGGAATAACGCTGTTGGTATGCGGGACAATTCGGAGGTTCAACTGTACCTACACCCAAACTCTTCGTGAATACCGTATAAGAGGCGACTATAGCAGTCATGTTTGACCATTTCGCTCACTACCCTGAACATAGTAGTGGGTTAACCAATAACAAAAGCATCTCCACTCTAGGAGAATTGGCGATCATCGATATTGGCAAATTCTTTTTCAGTTTGGTTTTTGCAAAAGGCAGGGATGATGTTGAAAACTCACCTGCAGCGAGACAGGGAAGTCCTCGGCATTGATGGCTGCTATCGCATTATCGCTGGCTATCAGTGCGCTGGCGCTGTGGATGCGTGGCACGCGATCTAAGGATCGGTTGCGACAGTCTGCTTTTGTTGTACTGTTACGCCAGTCGCGCCGACAAACGCAAGCCTCGCAGGAGAATTTGTCACACTCGAGGAACTCCACCGGTTCGTTTACCAGCAAATTGTCACGGCATCGCAAACCGTCTATTCTAAGATGAGGAAGTTTGCGTAATGCCTTTGCCAGCCACCCGTGCTGGCAATTACAATCTAGCGGTAGGTTAATTTTGACAGTTACACGTTTTTTTTTAATCTCAATCTGAAATAAAATGCTCGTTCTTTAAATGCCATCTAAAAAATAGGATGATCGAAATGCAAAACAGCTGCGGTTATAGCTGAGGTTGGCTGGGCCTGAGATTATAATTTCTGATTCGGTCCGATTATTTAAGAACCCGACTGCCTGAAGGGAACACCATACATAATGCACTGGTCGTCTCACACATCCCGGCGGCGTCATAACGATCAGAAAGAGACGTAGGACGTAGCGTACGTGCTGTTGCATTCCGGCGAACGGTTTTGTTGCCAGACTATGTATTGTAATATGTGTGGTTTAAGTAAATTACACAAATACACGCATTCAGGCGGGATCCTTGCTTATTGCTAGGTACA
The DNA here is from genome assembly GCA_963855545.1 of Ethmia dodecea. NCBI lineage: Eukaryota > Metazoa > Arthropoda > Insecta > Lepidoptera > Depressariidae > Ethmia > Ethmia dodecea. Next base: position 13,559,024 of record OY979454.1, read on the forward strand.
AATAAATTAAGGATAACCTTTTTGAATTTTTTCGTCAGTGCATCATAGAGGTCACGATTGTCAGGCGGCGCGCGCAGTGGGTTGTTCAGCAAATACACGGAGATAGTCCCAGCAGATGGTAGTTCAGTTAACTGTAAATTATAAGAAATATATGCTCACGCCCTTAATCCCTGAGGGGGTAGGCAGAGGTATTCAATTCCTAGATAGGCCCACTTTTCACCAGTATAATATAAGATTTGAACCCCTAAACCTAACTGGTGGTGAGCCTATCGTCGGACCGAGTCTGTTACATATGCCTAAGACTCAATTCTGGGACCTGCGGGTTTCCTCACGATGTTTTCCTTCACTGTCGAGGAAGTATTCCAGGATTCAAACCCGAGCCTAACGGCTGAAAAGCGGTCTCAAATACTAATAGTGAACTGAAATAAAATAACATCAGACGCAGGTCTCTGACGTGAGCCGGGTTTTTACAGTTTTAGCGAGCTCGGACCGAGTCTTTTCGAATGATAATAACTCAGACGCTGCTTTTAAATTTTTACGAGCTGAATCGTTTCAGAATGTATCGCCATATACATACAGGGTGAATTTTTGGGCAATTAGTATAAAAATAAATAAAAGATAAAACAATCTCACGCCTTATATCCCCGAGGGGATAGGCAGAGGTATTCCATTTCTGGATATACCCACTTTTCACCAAATATTCTTTGGACCGCTAAATGTGATAGATGGTAAGCCCATCGCCGGACCGGGTCTGTTTACACATATCTCAGAATTAATTCTGGGACCTGCGGGTTTCCTCACGATGTTTTCCTTCACCGTCGACCTAGTGTTAAATATGGACGTAAGTTTTGAAAAACTCATGTGTACATGCCAGGATTTGAACCCGAGCCTCACTGATTTTCATCATGTGAAGCAGGCCCTTTAACCGTAAGGCTATCACAGCTTTTTTTATATTAATAAAAAAAATGTATATTAATTTAAAAACAACATTATATGCGTTCGTACTTAAGTTTTTTTAACCAAATTTCTTAAATAAATAGCAATAATAGTGGTCTCCATAGATAGCCCTAAATTCAGTTTTGCTAATTCATTTTCTGAAAAATGTAAATTAAAAATAGCTGAAATTTATTTATTTATTTATTTTACATTTATAGTTAACAGCAGTTAGCCAAAGCACTATAAACTTAGTTGTTAATTACATACTTAATTAAGACTATCACAAAAACGATTGCATAATTTCCTAAAAGTATTAGACTTAGATCCATAATATAGTATAGGTCAGCAACTGGAATAGCTTTCAAAACTGAGTTGAGTAGGTTGATTGCTCGAATAGTAGGGGCATTCGTAGGGGAAATTGATTAAGTAGTCGATACTGAACAAAATTTTTTTTGGAATTGCGCTTCTTCTGTTACATATTGTATGTATAGATATAGATAATGAAATTTAATGTATTTATTTTTCTGTAGGTAATTAAAAATGGGTGCTAATTAAACAGACTTCTTTGTATTGAATTATTCGCTAAAATTTGTAACATGGATTCATGCATACAACTTCTAAAAAAATAATATATGGCACCAAAAAGTAATCATATAAGCTTCTAATTTTATTACTCGGATCGTTTGAAAATGTAACTCTTCCTACATTAATTGATCGTCAAAATTTACCTAAAATTGTCATCGAATATTATAAATTAAGGCCACTAATTAAAAAAAGAATTTTTTGATCAATTTGTGTATTAAAATACCATTATTTTACGTATAGCAGCAGTGATAGCCTTTACGGTTAAAGAGCCGGCCGAAAATCAGTGAGGCTCGGCTTCGAATCCTGGCATGTACCAATGAGTTTTTCAAAAACTTACGTACATATTTATCACTAGCTCGACGGTGAAGGAAAACATCGTGAAAATATTTAGTTAGAATTGAGAAAAAGACGAATTACTTTATTAGAGGCTATCTCATTTTCCCGTTGCTTAGTTTTAAAATAAGAAGTTTTACACTTAGAAAAGTCAATAGTGTAATAACAAGGCACTATAAACTCGTCCATGAAGATTGGCTAAATGTAAACAGCAGCCCATATCCACCGACGAGTTGCTGGTGCAAATGCAGTAGGTACCTACCCCGAGAAGAACCAGCAATAAATTCAAGGGCAGCTCATTTTAATTTCATGTCTTCTAGTACATAATAATATGGTTTACAATAATGTCTCCTACTTCACACCGCAGACCTTTTAGTCTTAGTTTTTTTTTTATAATTTAATTATTTAGTGGCACACACGAGCATCGATGTGATACCTTTTTATATTTATTTGTATGGATAATTTTTCAAACGTACTTTTTTAGGCATCCTTAATAGAGAAACTATCATTCAAAACAGACTAAACACATGCTTTTTTGAAAATATACCTCGTGGCTTTACTATTTATATAAACCAATTAGAGTTAATATTAAAAACTTAAAAGAAATTCCACGTTGAATAATCCGACTTGTATGGCGGCCTACCCCTGGGAGGCTTGTCCCACTTCAAATTGCGCTCAGACAACGACTCACTATAACACGAAATTTTAACGTATCTTTTATCAAAATATCTCACTTTATAGATATTCACTCCATTTTATAATCAAAATCACAAAAACTTTACTACCTATTAAATAAAAAAACTGAGAAGCTAATATGTTTTTGTCACGCGTAAAACTGCTCTTTTGATGCTAGCATTTGACTACTTGTTTCATATTTTCATTAGAACAATTGCACGCATTCCACCGTGGCAGTCATGTAGGTAATTGTTTAAACAGCTAAAAATTTTAACCGCACCTAGCCTTTATAGAAAGAAAAAAGCGCTTATATGCACGCGGAGAAACGACATTCCTTATTCCATCTCACCAAAATTAACAATTGTTTCGCACAGTGTGAGGCACCAGGCTATAAGGATTTTCAATAGTCTTCCGGTAGATTATAAGATAATTGAGAACGTAAACGTGTTTAAAAATGTTGTAAAATGCTTTTTGTTGGACAAATGTTATTATAGTGTAAGTGAATTTATAGACTCAAATTGAATAAGTAGTACCATGAATTATTTAAGATTTCAACTTCAACTCACATACAAAGATCACTACGATCATATAATACAAAAAGCATTGAAGCAGCTGGGTTTTCTCCTTCATACATGTAAGCCTTTTAAAAGGTATATAAGGGACAAAATCACAAAAGTGGAATTTTGTGCGTACTGGCATGTGGTACTGGTATTTACAGAAAATATAAATATTTGCTGGTATTAGATTAATATTTAGACTATGTCTGGGGTCTACACCCGATTTTGTTAAAATCTAATTACATTTAATACCTGAAAAATTACTTCAAACACCCCATCTCGTCAGTATTCCGGTTGCAACTGGCCTTTCCTTTTTTACTTAATGTCCTGTTAGATGTTTAATTACAGAATAAAGTGAACTTTGACAGAAAAAATATAAACTAGAATAGTTTTTGGAGTATTTAAGAGTTATTTTGTAAATATATTTCATTATTAGATAGGTTTATAATAATTTTGCATTTTGCAACTCAGTTTTGGGTAAAAATTCTAGAGCGTCGTATTTGCTAGTAAAAACACACGTAGGAAATACTTCACACCGTGGCCGCTTAGATAGTTAAACAGAATGATTTTCGTCGCGTACCTACCCCACACACCCTTTGAAGGACTAACGTCCCTCGGTTCTTCAGTAAGGACGCATCATCGACGAGGAAAATGCTGTTGCCAGCCGATTTCAGAAAAATTCAATGTGTAATTACACATTGAATTTTTCATTTTTTTTCAACAGCATTTTCCTCGTAATTACGACCGTAATTTTTAGATTATTGTTTTTTTTTAATGTAGAACGACGGAATGTTTACTTAATTTATTGGTTCTAATGTTTTAAACTTGCTTAATATACTTTAAATACCCGTTTTTAGCCAAAAACCCACAGGATCATCAGTATTCCACGTCAATAGTAGTCAGTATTCCGTTATTCTGGCTGACGGAATACTGACGGTTTACGGAATACTGATGAAAGCTGGTGGAATACTGACAAATAAATCACTGAAATAATGTTCTAACTGTCCGATTATCTTCTTATTATTGTTTTTGTTACATCCTAGATCAACTTTTGTTTCAATCGTTTATTGTAGTTAGTAGACCATCATGCATGGGATTAACCGACTCGACGCTATATAAGGCTATTAATTATAATTATTATTGTAAACGATATTTATTAGTAAGACATGAGATTAAAAAGAGCTGCCCTTGAGTTTCTTGCTGGCTCTTCTCGGGGTACTGCATTTGGAACCAGCAACTCGTCGGTGGAGATGGGCTGCTGTTTGCATTTAGCCAATCTTCATGGACGAGTTTAGAGTGCCTTGTATTTTTAAATATTGACGTTTCTAAGTGTATGTTTACCTATAGAAATAAATTATTTTTGATTTGATTTGTATTTTGTCTATTTTTTGGATTAGAGCATTCCGAAAGTCAGTATTCCATATTTTTATCAAATGCGTATATTTCCTTTATTTATGATTAAATCGGCTGGCCCACTTTAAATGCTACTAAAGCAACCCAAAAGAGTCCCAAAAGTGCATTTCGAAAGCAATCCCTTAATAATTCCACTTTTGAGATTTAGTCCCATAACATATAAGATTCTATATTACAGCCTAGTACGATCTATCCTAGACTTCGGGTCAGTGATTTGGAACCTATTTTACGCATGTCATTCTAACCGCATCGAGAGGATTCAAAGAACATTTCTTAGAATACTTGAGTATAGAATCACATCTGAAAGTATGTCATATTCTGACTCACTGGTAAAGCATGAAATGCTGACATTGGTCAACTGTTTGATTTCATGTTTCTCTTTATAATTTTGAACTCCCATATTGACTCTCCTGACTTACTTAAACAAATTAGGCTCAGTTTCTCTAAAGAGTGTTCGTCGTGTCAACAACATGGGTAACATGTTGCAACATTCGCCAGGTCTAATTTTACTTCGAATTCATTCTTTTATCGCTGTCAAAAAGCCTACAATACGCAGATATCTCACATTGACCCTTTTAGTTTGAAGAAGTTTATGAATGAAGTAAATGAATATTTGCTCAAACAAAGAAAATAAAAATAAAAAACTATTTTATCTGACAAAATTAGCATCTACAAATTGTCATTATTGTATCTCCTTTGTAACATTAGGACTTTTACTATATATCTATATCATGTTAAAATCAAGTACTTACCTATATATATTTCATATATTATTATCATTGCATCTCTTCCTTACTCGAATACTTACAATGTTAAAATTAAGCTAAAATTCGGCACTCCAGGTCTATCATTACTTAAGATTCTGTAATTATATTGTAATAACATGACTGTCTGTTGCCAAAATACAATAAATAAAAAAAATATAAATAAAAAAGATTTTAATGTTGACATGTAATTATTATTTAGGTAAAGGTTATAATATGTTGGTCTAATTTGTAATTTTTTTATTTTTATATTATGTATGTACATACAATTTCCTATACAATAGGTAATTATTGTTTAAAAATGGAATAAATGAATTGAATTGAATATTAGTCAAGCGATTTCACGTTAGTGATGTATGGTATCGTCAAGTTAGTAGGTATGTTGTGGATAATTACCTCGATATTACGACCTGCCAATATCTTCCAAATTAATTTGGTAGTTGGGTAATTATTATGAAAAAAAACATTTGGTCGTCATTTTGGTGGCGTCATTGCAGTGGCGCAGTGGGCCACCGTAATGATGAATATCTGTATAATCAATACTATTACTAGATATCTAATAATATAAGTATATAATATAGACATAGTACTTGTTTTTCATATATTATTACTGTGTTGTCAGTATTTTACCGTGATTATATCATAACAGCAGAGACCAGTTTAATTTAAACTGGTCTCTGATAACAGTAAAATTTACGTACCTACTATCTAGGTATAACTGTGGTAACCCTATAAGGCTACACACATTAAAGAAATAAATAATATTAGTAATGTTTTATGTACCAAAAAATTTTATAATACAAAATATAACATGTGTGTACATAATATCGCTTTTTTATTTGAAATATTTAGGAAAACGTCATTACGGCGTGGCGCAAAAATTAAAAAAAAAATCTCCGAAAGAACTATGTTTCCAAGGGCGCCTACCAAATTTTTAGATTCATTGCATCTTAATCTATAATCTAAAGCATTTCGTTTGAGTGAAATATAAGAAAAAAAAATTGCCACCGCAATGACTGAAAAAAGTCCGCTTTGAAAATTTACGCGTATAAAACCGTAATGGCCAATCGTATAGCTCCCACTTGTACGCATAATGCGCATTACTTAATTCTTACGCTATTTTAGCTCAGTAGCACATTGTAATTGGGGCGATAGTTACATATTTTAATTGTTAACCCTTCCACTAAGACCGGTTAAAGAAGCCATCGTGTCTTTTCAATTGCCTTAGAAACGCTCGGTTCCGCGCTCGTGCATTTTATGTATTTTATACTTTAGATTGCTAATAATTAATTGCTCAAACCCCAAAAATAGGGCATTTTTTATTTCCCTTGTTCCTGTATCGAACAAATAATAAATAATTATGATTAAATAGCGTCGAGTCAGTTAATCCCATGCATGTTGGTCTACTAGTTAGTTTGTAATTTTATAGTACTTAGCCTTTTTAATGTAATTTTAGTTTAACTATTGTTTAAAATTTGTCAAGAGGCAAATTTTGTAATTCAATGGGAACCTTATTGCGAAAAACAAAACACTTCCGTGGCAGTGCAGTCGTGCAAAAGAAGAAGTAGAACTGCATTAATTGTTACCGAAAATATGCCTGCTACTCCCGGGCATCAAACCAACACGAAATAAAAAAAACCGGCCAAGTGCGAGTCAGACTCGCGCACGAAGGGTTCCGTACATTATCTATAAAAATCGCGTTTGTTGTATGGGAGCCCCCCTTAAATATTTATTTTATTTTGTTTTTAATTATTGTTATAGCGGCAACAGAAATACATAATTTGTCAAAATTCTACTGTCTAGCTATCGCGGTTCTTCAGATACAGCCTGGTGACAGACAGACGGACGGACAGACATCGAAGTCTTAGTAATAGGGTCCCGTTTTTACCTTTTGGGTACGGAGACCTAAAATTGTACTTATATGACACCAATCGATTTATCTTTTATCAAAATAAAGGGAGACTAGGTACTCGTATCTTCAGTGTATGTCAGGTGTAGTGTAATATAGGTAGGTACGGTTCAACAATTTCACCCTGTATAGTCTCAGTGATTATGATTTCACCTTTAGTTCAGTAATGTTGTTCCTCTCAAGTTGCAGTTCGGCAAGGGATGACCAAGAGGAAAAGCAGAGGCGCGGGATGCTTGCTTGCTCCAGGTCTAGAAAATGCGGGCTAAACGCACGATCTGTTGATGCAGAATAAAAATAGTTTTAAGTACAACTTTATATAATTATGTGAAAGAAAACAATTCTCAGATTCGGAAAGTAGTGTTTCTTTGATCTGAGAACGACGCTTCGTTCCCGGCCTTGGGTGGGAAAGACTCAATAGTAATTGCTTCCCTCTCTCTCTAAGCACTTGCCAACGAGTTCTAACTTTAACGCGTGCTTCTGTCAATCCCATACATGTCAATCTATAAAATCATTCGGTTTCGTTAGCCCTTGCATATTGGTAGGGGGGCAGTTGGCCCACAAGCTCATATTATCCGACGCTGGGGAATCTGTAATGCAAACGGGTTCAATCTAAATTCTTAACGATATATAAATAATATTCAACCAAAAACGCAACATATTCAGGAAAAGTATTGGAATAGGGAAGTATGACATAATTGTATGCATGAAGTTTTATATTGCATGTTCGAATTAGTAAATTACCTACGGGGTCACATGTGTCTTGAACAATTTTAACAATAAGATCCTATACATATACCAAACCATGTGACAAGCTATGAAATAAATGAATCTGTTTTGTCTCAACCCCTTATGATGGCATGCACTTTAAAAATGTAATAAGATCACCGAATGCTCTGAAGTGCTTGCAAAAATCGCTGAGTGGGTGACAGCCGTTGCAATCTAGAGAGGCCGAGAATCGCGCGCGCCGACGTCTTTCCGCGCAGCTTATTGTTGGACAGGTCCACAGTCATCAGAGAGGTCCTCTGGTCTTTGAATGCAGACCTGTAAATGATTAAATTTTTTACAATAAATTACAATGACTCCTTATTGTACACCAAAAACAATAAAACTACTTATAAAGTAGTATCTAACTATACAAATATTTTAAGAGGAAAGATTTTTTTCTGTATGTTTGTTACGAATTGGTACAGTCAAAAAATACTAGACCGATTTTAAAATTCTTTCGCCAATGAAAAGATAGAATATCCCTGAGTAACATAAGATATATTTTATTCCCGTATTCCCACGGGAACGGGAACTACGTGAACTACGGGTAAGGGAAGACACGTCGATAATTCAATTGATTCAATGTTTTTTACAGATTACAGAAACGAAAGACTTACTCGTTTATGGAGCGCAAGCCGCTCCTGATTATACCCAGCAAGGAGAGCCGAGTAGCTCCCTCAAGCAGATCAGCTGATAGTGTGACCAGGGTGCTGTCTCTAATGAATAGACTTTGTATAGATGTCGCACCACGTACCACACGATATACCGTCTCTTCGTCCACACGCTCCATAGATATAACTTCCAGCTGTTTGCAGCTCGTAAGCCAGCCTCCAGGAATCTCCTCAACAGTCCACTGCCTCATCTGCAGATACTTTAACTCCGAACACCCGCCTATTGCACCTGATCTCCCATTTCTCAACTCGATCGTCACGAGTCGCGACGTCACCGGCAGCGGCGGCAACACCATGTTTGACACAGCCATCTTGGTCATCGTGGTCAGAGGGTTCAGGAAGTTTGGCGTAGGTTCCAGTCGTTGTTGTCCCGTGATGTTGAGCGTCCATACTTTCAGTTTTTTTTTTTTTTTTTTTATTATTTCTTTTACAAATAATACTTAATACAGTTTTATACTATACTCGCCAAACTACAAAGCAGTTTGTCGGCGAGAATAACGCTCTTTTCTTATATTTATAATTTGCCATAATATTATAAACCCTACACCTATTTATTTACTTATAAATAACAATATATACCTACTTGTTTATTAAAGGAAATTATGATTACAAGAAAATTTACGAAGTGCGCTTCAGTGAGAGGAGGGTCTGAAGGGATGGCGTTCAGCTCGAGGTGCTCGAGGGCTATTTCCGTTATGTATGATGGGATTAGGCGATAGAAGGGCATGGGTTTGCAGCCATCGTTGAAAAGTCTCTCTACATGTGTTATATTCAAAGGTATTTGACGAGGTTCTTCATCTTTACAATAAACTTTTAGGCTCCTCGCCCTTACTTTCTGGTGGGAATTTAAGGCGACTAAAGACCAAATTATGATGGAAAAGAAAAACTTCATCGTAATTGTCGCCAAACACATAAAAACACATATAATAATACTGGCGAATGTATACGTATTAAGCATGTTACTGAAAAATTTAAGATTGTTGTTGAGCTGGTTATATTATAGCTGAGCGTATACTTTGCGAACTGAGGCTGAGCATTCGTTAAGAATGTGCAACAATATCGACAGTGTGTCCCAAGAACAGTCGGCTTAATTACTGAGAGCCTAGTCGCCTCCAACCTCCCCTCATAGCGACCCCTTACCACACATCTGAGTTTCTGAATTGTCTTGCAACCTGGGACACACGTCTTTCTGAGCATCTGAGCATGATCCACAGATCATGTGCATTTACTGAGACACGGCGAGCACGGCAACTCGCCGTGGCGCGATCTAAGTAGGTACTAACATTATAAATAACCTCTGACTATAATAGAAGATGTTATTCCGGTCTTGGAATACTCACATCTTATCACTCGTAACATAAGAATATAAAATAATCAAAACACTCACCAGAGTTTCATGAAGCACACACTTAACAACAAATACAATATTGCACGGTCTCGTAGCTGCCTGTCATCTGACCCATATTAGTCCGCACAAAAGTTTGACGTAATATTATTTTTACCTACCTACAAATAAAATCGCGACAATTCGCGACATTCCCCACGGGAAAGCAAGGTGGAGTATTAGAGAAAAACATAGACTCATCAATACTACAAATCAGCTTTATTCCAAAAACTCTAGAATTTAAACATAGGTATACTTAGTTAGAACTCAATAGTGTCAAGTGAGAGAGCACAGATCAGCTGAGCAGTCCACTCTTTAAGTTTCTCCCTAGCTTTCTGAGCCGATGCACGCTTCGGTCTGAGCTGAGACTCCCCCTTCTGAGGAGTTGCGGGTCTTCTATCTACCTCGACATGAGTAGCCTGTGCGTTATTCATTGGTTCATTGTCAATCTGAGGTGGCAGCTGAGTCAAATCGGATGTGTGAGGTCTATCAATCTCCATCGGGCACGACTGAAGCTGTTCGGTAGTTTCATACTCATTATCCAACTCGAGAGGGTACAAATGGCTAATTGATCTGGTTAAGATTTCATTCGGAGACGTGGCAACCTTCGCTACTCGAATCCTTCCGTCAGCTCCTTTGACCACTGAGGATATCCTACCAACTTTCCATAGAGCTCTATTAGCATTACCCTTCACTTGTACTAACTCACCGACTTTCGGATCCCGGTCAACTACTATCCTCGGTTGCCGATGTATGCTTCTCCGGTCTCTCAAACTTGTTAGATATTGATTAACGAACATCTCAACATATTCTCGTAAGACTGTTTGGCCTCGCTTCCAGCCGTCTATCAAGTTAGTTTTAGTCAGGGTTGCAGGTTCAGTAAATTCTTTGTCTGATGACTCTGGCAGTGATGGTCCACCAGGACGCAGAAAATCTTCAGGGGTGAGTACATGTTCTATATCTTCGCCTACTACTGTCAGCGGTCTCGAGTTTACCACCGACTCGATTTCTTTAATCAAAGTGCACAGCTGATTATGATTGAGCAAATGTTTGTCAACTGTCTTTTTTAGACAATTCTTGACTATCCCTATGAGTCGCTCATAATAGCCACCATACCATGGAGCGAGCTCTGGATTGAATTTCCATTTGATTTCGTTCGTGATGCAATATTCACTGGTCAGTACATCGGCAGTAAGCTTAAATTGCAGAGCGTTGTCTGAGATAATTAGTTTGGGCACACCTCTTGCAGAGATAAACCGACGCAACGCTAGTAAGCATTCCTCTGCAGCGGCATCCGCTACAACTTCCATGTGAATTGCGCGGGTAGCTAGACATGTGTATAAAGATACCCAACGTTTTTCCGTTACTCCGTTGATGTTAACTAAAAGAGGCCCAAAATAATCAACCCCAACGTAAGTGAAAGGGTTACTATATTTCACTCTTTCAGCGGGAAGCTGAGCCATTGGTGGTAGTTTGAAAGGTCCCCCTGAATGCTTTCTACAGACGTCACATTGCTTGAGAACCTTCTGGACATATCTACGCCCACGCGGAATCCAGTACTTCCTTCTGATCAACGATAATGTATGGGAAACTCCGACATGAAAGTTTTTTCTATGAATTTCATTAATTATCCTTTCAGTCAATTCATGACACTTTGGTAGAAGAATCGGGCGTTTCTGTTCAGTTGACCAATCAGTATTGTCTAAGCGTCCACCACATCGTAACAATCCATCTTCATCTTTGTACACTCTTAGTGACCTCATTAAATCTGTCTGAGTGCCCTGTAGCTCTTTTGAGAAGCACTCTAGCTGCACACGACGTATATCTTGGATTTGGTCACGATTTTCCAGTTGTGAGAATTGTTGCGTCACGTCGTCTTTTTCTTGCTGAAGGTCGGCCTGAGATTGTTCAGTTTCCTTCTGTCTTTCCGAAGGACCCTGCCCGCCAAGAGAATTGCACACCAAAGCACAGTTCTCTGACGGATCGGGAACATTCTGAGGCCATTTGTCTGATGTGTGGTATAAAAAGTCAGGTCCTTTCAACCAACGTTGAATATTCCATAACGATGCGTTGGGTCTCGTGGCTAAGTCAGCAGGATTGAGCTCCGACGGTACGTGCCGTATACTTAAATTGTGATTCTGCTTTATCTCCTCTACACGTTTCGCTACGAACGGAGGAAGGAGTTTTTCAGAGTTACACCAGTCGATAACAATTTTACTATCCGTCCACAGGACTAGTCTCCTGACCTTGAACTTCAAAAACTTTAAAACTGTTTGCATTAATCTGCTTCCTATAAGTGCTCCTAAAAGTTCGAGTTTAGGAATCTGTAGATTTGTTTGTTTATCCTTTCCAACTAAGCGTGACTTTCCGATCACAAACTTCATTGTTGTATCTTTATCCGTTGTACTGCGTAGATACAAGGCAGCAGCATAGGCTTGCATTGAGGCATCCGTGAAAGCGTGTAACTCGTGAATGATTTCAGTTTCCTCTAAAGCTTCCACAAAACATCGCGGAACACTAATGTCTGCAATAAATTTAAGTCCATCTAGGGTGATTTTACAATGCTGAAGGTTTTCTTGTCCAAACTTTGTATCCCAATCTAATTTTTGACGCCATAAATCCTGCAGAAATAATTTAGCGGGCAAAACTAATGGCGCTGCAAAGCCGCAAGGGTCAAAAACGGACGCAATAATCCGGAGAACTTCTCTCTTCGTATCTACTTGACTTATGTCTCTCTCGCTTAAATCGAACCGTAAGCTCATCCTGTCCATTTTGAGATCCCAATTCAAACCTAAAACTTTTATCTGTTCCGTCTCTTTATTACGGTATCGTGCGGGAATGGCATTAACAAATTGTGTGGAATTAGAATTCCATTCACGCAGGTTCATAGAGAGATCATCGAATGCTCGCTTAGATGTATGATACAATGATATAGCGCTTTTCAATGTATTAGTCCCTGTGACCAGGTTATCAACGTATAAATCATCAGCAATCTGCTTACAAATTGTGCCATTACCTTTCCTTAAATGATACCGAATGGTAGCATTTAGCAAAAAAGGGCTAGAAATTACACCGAAAGGCACTCTCTGAAATCGAAGGTGTAGCAAGTTCTGAGACGATACAGCCTGAGCAACGTTAATAGGCCACAGGAACCTTGTAACGTCTCGGTCTTCATTCTGGAGACCGATCTGGAGAAAAGCTTTCTCAACGTCTGCGACTATGCCTATCCGATGCTCCCTAAATCGAATCAGAAGTCCAGTAAGGTCTTCAAGCATAAGAGGACCACGATATAGGCATTCATTTAGGCTTCGGTTCCCTTTAGATTTTGCAGATGCATCGTATACTAACCGCAACTTATTTCCTTGGTTTATGCAATGGTGAGGAAGATAGTGCACTGGGTGCTCCACGGATGTCGAAGGGTTCCGTATTATTTCTATTATGCCTTTCTCTAACTGGTCCTTGATGATCGTGTCATAAGATTTAATAGTATCATCGTCAAGTCTTTTCAACAGGCTGTTTAACCTACCGAAGGCTAAACCAAAGTTTGATGGTATTGCTGGGGGATATTCAACCCAGGGCCACTTAACATGATACCTATTATCAAGGAATTGGGTAGTCTCGTTGAAATGTTTAATGGCCTCATCGTCACGTGACACTTTTGGCGAATCAGTGATACCTATAGATTCTAAATCCCACAATCGTTTCAGATTGTCACTTTTCAGAGGTAGGTCTGGTTCACTAAAGGCCGAACAATCAATTCCCGAGTTGACATAAGTGAGTACCGATAATTCACTTTTATTCACATTTAAGCCTCTAGCGCAATTCCCCGACCAAACCCATCCAAAACTAGAATTGACCAGGTATAGGTTTTCTGTCACCTGAATTTTTTCTCCATTCATAAAGGAAAAATAGTAATCATTCCCTATTAATAAGTCAACACGATCTCCCAAAGAGCTATCGTCAGCAAAGACCATATCTTTTGTGGTGGTGTCCGCTTGAACGTCCGAAGGAAAGTATGACAATGTAGATATACTCTTTGTGATATGAGGGACGACGTTAGCATGGATAATTGCATGTTTCTTTGTCCTTGTCACAATCTCAAACTTCACTAAAGGACTCTCAATTTCTTTGGGTCGATCTGTCCCAAAAGTAAATACAGACAAGTTGTTTCTCTCTAATTCGGGGAGACGTAACTTGTTCGCAAGACCTTTGGTAATGTAGGTGCGTTGGCTGCCGCAATCTAAGAGTATTCGGCATGCCTCCGTTTTATTAGGGTATTCCAATTTATTGACTAAAACTACGGCAGTTTGTAGAATCGTAACTCTTGTATTGCAAGAGCCAGAATTGCTGACGTGCAAGCTGTCCGTTTTAACTAGCTCCTTTGAGGGACAAAGAGCCCTATTATGTTCTCCAAACTTTCCGCAGTGACGACATTGCATGTGTGACCTACAATCAGCCGATTTGTGTCCTTTTGCGAAACAATTGTAACATCTACCTTCTAATTTCTTCTTTCTATCTCGAATACTCTGTACAGACCTACACTCATCGTTAAAATGACCATTCCCACAAAAAATACAACATGGTTTTGCCCTTTTTGATTCGGGTTCCCTCTGCTCTCTACTTTTGTCATTTCTATACTGCCTTTTGTGCCCCAACTTGCTATCTTTACAATCGTTGTGACGTTTATTGTCATCAATTCGCTTATTAAAACTTTTCTTGTAATTTCCTTTGCCTTCCTTTCTAAACGCGGAAAAGTTCTTTCGAAAAAGTGGACGCTGCTCATGGTTGGTCTCTGTTCCAATATGTAGCGCTTCTGTTGTAAACTTAGCGTCGTCAACTTTGCTAGTACTAGGTTGTTCATAGTCATTAATCTCTGTTATTCTATGCGACTCTTCGCGTGCTGATATTATTTGCTCAAGGTGTAGTCTAATATTATCTACGGTTTCCTTTTCTTTACCCATTTGTACGCGCAGTTCATATATCAGGTCTTTTGGAAATCTCTTTTTTATCGTAACCCTCAGGTGGTTATGATTCACGTCCTCGCCTAGTGAGCTTAAGACACGAAGATGCCTTTCTATTTCATTAAAAGCTCTTCGACAGTCTAACACCGTATTGTCGGCCGTTTTGATAGCATCCAATGCTGTGTAATGGGCGTTTATTATTATATCGGGTTTGCCGTATCTGTTTTTGAGAGTAGAAACGGCTATTTCGTAATTTTTGTTCGTAGTCTCTAAACCTTCCATAGCCCGTTTTGCCTCACCCTCCAAAACCGATTGTAAGTATAAAAGTTTATCGACGTCATTAATATCTCGACTATCAACGTTTGATGAAAATTGGTCCCAAAATGAATGCCACTTCAGGACATCACCGTTGAATTTCGCGAGCTCCATTTTTGGCAACTTACTAGCGACATTCGAAGTTCCAGTTTTATCCTCAGTGTTAAGATGTCGTTTGGTCTGAGGTCCCGTAAACCTTTTTTTAATGGCGAAGTTTAATTCGGTCACTAACTCTTCACCTCTGATTTGTGTTCCTGTATATCGAGATAAGTCGTCTACTGATGCCTTCTCGACCAATTTGTAATAATTGTACATCTCGTTAACGAAGCGGTCTATGGAAGCTTTAAGCTTGGCGGATATCATTTGAGCTTCATCACCGTCACACTCAACTGTCGTATCTTTTAGATTCCTTAGCATCTCCTGACCGGTATCAATGAGAGACTCTACATTCTCTATTAGCATTTTCAGTCGAGTATGAACGACCTCTTCCATTTTTGGTAAGTATTTAAAATAAAACTATTTGTGAAATAATAAAGAGCACAGGCTACTACTGAGGGGCGAATGAGTTGAGATGTTGCAAATGATGGTTTCAACTGCAACAATAAACGACAAAATTGTCTTATCTGCCTTGCTATTGCATAAATAAGAAAATAACGCTGTCAATTTATCGACACTAAATTTGATTTGTCATACTCAATGAATATATTATTTGTACTACAGCAAAAAAATTTATACAAACACTCAGAATCCGCTCACATAAAAATAGGTAGATAATCAATGATAAGTAGTAGTATAAAAGTATTATGTAGCGAACCTATATAATTTCATCTAGCTATGTAAAAAGTTGAAATCGTGAGTGTCACGAACAAATTTAATTTAAAATTTAAGTCTGATGCATTTTATGAACCCGTCGTTATTTAAAAATACTAAAATGTTATTAAGTGATTTGCTAAATACACGACATCTCTATGATTCCATTTGAAATAACTCATAACGACATCTATTAGCTTTGGACAGAACTACGTAATCAACTAATGTGCACACGTTGATTTCATTTGATGTAGTTCAGCTACTCGATACTAGATGGCAGCACTTATAATAACAAAACAAAGAACATCGTTTTAAATACGTTTCTATAGTTTTTACTGAAATTACAGTAGCACAAGGATATCCCAGCACCTCCACCATGTCGCCAAACACATAAAAACACATATAATAATACTGGCGAATGTATACGTATTAAGCATGTTACTGAAAAATTTAAGATTGTTGTTGAGCTGGTTATATTATAGCTGAGCGTATACTTTGCGAACTGAGGCTGAGCATTCGTTAAGAATGTGCAACAATATCGACAGTGTGTCCCAAGAACAGTCGGCTTAATTACTGAGAGCCTAGTCGCCTCCAACCTCCCCTCATAGCGACCCCTTACCACACATCTGAGTTTCTGAATTGTCTTGCAACCTGGGACACACGTCTTTCTGAGCATCTGAGCATGATCCACAGATCATGTGCATTTACTGAGACACGGCGAGCACGGCAACTCGCCGTGGCGCGATCTAAGTAGGTACTAACATTATAAATAACCTCTGACTATAATAGAAGATGTTATTCCGGTCTTGGAATACTCACATCTTATCACTCGTAACATAAGAATATAAAATAATCAAAACACTCACCAGAGTTTCATGAAGCACACACTTAACAACAAATACAATATTGCACGGTCTCGTAGCTGCCTGTCATCTGACCCATATTAGTCCGCACAAAAGTTTGACGTAATATTATTTTTACCTACCTACAAATAAAATCGCGACAATTCGCGACAGTAATGTTATTTTAAAGCACTAAACACATATTAGTTAAATGCGTCACTGAACTTGATAAAGCCAACAATAAAATTGTAGTGCTATAACTAGTGGCAATTAATTTTTTCGTCAACACATATCTACCAGTGCCGGAGCTAGGCTTCGGGCCCCGCGTGTAAGAACAAATATTATGCATCAAATATACAATAATAGTACAATTATGATATAAGTACGGTAGGTTGAAAATTACAGCCGAGGTGATATTGCTACAAGTAAGCAGAGGCTGTAATTATCAAAGCGCACGTATGTCATACGACGTTTTATAACACATTTGCGAGGAAATAAAATAAAACTCCGATTATGGTAAACGAATAAAAAAAAAACAGCGTTAAGAAAAAGTGCGCGGCGCGCATCAGCATTTTTTTTTGGCAAAGGCACAAACAACAGCCAGTATTACTAATAAAGTAAATTAATATTTTTGTGTTTTTGTTACAGATTAATTGGTTCTAATTTACTGTCGAAATAAATTAAATTAAATAATTATGTACATGAATATTTCTTTATTATATTTAATCTCCCAAAGTTAATTTTAATCATAAAATGTTGACAACTTTTTTGACAAAAACTCTGCTGAGATTTTAAAAAGTACCGTTCGTTTTAAGACGGAGCATCTTGATAATCCGTGCGTTTTACATTACAGTTACCGCACTTGGGCGTAATGAGATACAATACGATATTGAATTTGGTGAAATAAGACACCTTTTACGAGCAAATATGTTATAAAAAAATTTATACGATTGACTAATTAGATCTATTATTTTATAGAAATATTGTCTGACCAATTTTAAAACACGGTTATAATGAGAAACATCCTCCTTTTTTGAAGTCGTTTTAAAAACAATAGTATATAAAAAAATGTCTGTAAAGTCGGTGTACGGCCGCCGGACCGGCGGTCTTATTCACGGAGATTCGATACTCGATATTCGACTCTGAATCGGAAAATCTGTCGAAAGGTTTCGAGATGGGCTATACACAGATGTCATTTTTGACATAAGGATTCGACAGATTTTCCGATATCGAGTATCGAATCTCCGTGAATACGCCCGCCGGTCTATTTACACATGTCTCAGAATTAATTCTGAGACCTGCGGGTTTCCTCACCATGTTTTAATTCACCGTCGAGCTAATGATAAATATGTACGTAAGTTTTTGAAAAACTCCTTGGTACTTGCTAGGATTCGAACCCGAGCCTCACTGATTTTCAGCCGGCTCTTTAACCGTATAGGCTATCACTGCTACTTGATAACGTCTTAAGAAAACATTCGGTCCGAGTCGATCGTGCCTCTCTATCGCTTGTTCCGCGTTCCCGCTTGCACGCTCGTCTCAAGCGGAACGTGACAATGAGTCATGCTTTTTCGTGCGTGCAGCCGGCGTTCATCGATTTAAAAGACGTTAAAAAGGCTAAAATTAATAAAAGACAAGCTACCTAGAGGAAATAGTCCTCCTAGTGCCTCGCATCGCGACTATTACGGGCTAAGAGCTGAAAACTCTTTCTGTAACAATAACTCTGTAATACGGGGAACGTATATTCATCATCATCATCAGCATATACTAGTCCACTGCTGAACATAGGGCCATAGCACCCTGTTTTCAGCTTGACGCATCCAGCATCAGCTGCCTGTAGCCTTTCGCAGATCGTCATCCCATCTGGCGAACGCGTCATACACTACGTTTGCCGAGTCTTGGTATCCACACAAGAACACGTTTACACCAGCGGTTTTCGGTTGTTCGAGAGATATGTACCTAACGTATTTTGCCTTTGCCTTATTACAAATTTATTTAACGAAAAGGGCCCCGCCTGTCTGCTTCCCTGTGCAACTGATAAGATACCATAAGTTTTCCTCCTACATTTAGCGTTGCTTGCTTATGTGTTTTTAACCGACTTCAAAAATTAGGAGGTTATCAATTCGTCTGTATTTTTTTAGGTTTGTTAGGTTTGTCAGAACTTTCGACTGCAGGGTTAACCGATTTGGATGATTCTTTTTTTATTTGAAAGCTTCCAGATTGGTCTCATTCATCCAGTTCTGACAATGGCATCCATGAGAAAACCATAAGTTGAAGATTGAAGTTGTTTTTTTTTACTCTTTATAGCCTGCGCAGACGAAACACTTTTGTCCGCGTAAATTTTCATTTAGGGATTTAATGTCGAATGAGGAAAAAACTAAATATAGTATTTTTTGGTTATTTATTATTATTAACCAATTAATAACTACAATTCTTTCTTCCGGGCCAATGCACATCCTCATCATTGTCAAAATTACTTTTAAAGGGTTTCACAATTGACAACAACTCCTCATAAGTTCCTACCGACGTTTTATAATATTTGAAGAATCTTTTTGCATTTGTTTCAACCATAGCAAAAAATTATAAATCTAAGGTTTCAACTGAGCATGCTTCGCATGAAAATATCCATTCATTAATCGATCTGATATAAAGGGATGCACCCAGTATTCTCTTTTAAAACGTCTTCTCTTTTTCTTAAACTTCATGTTTGTCATTACAAAACAACGTAATCTCAGAATATTCGCTTCCATAGCGTGCGCTTCTCTAAATTTCCGGGGGACACAATGTGTGCGTTGAGTCCGCGGCAAGTCCTCGGCGGACATATTTTTTACGATTCGGGGGATTTTGTCCTCCGGGGACAAAGTCCGTTTTCTGCGCAGGCTATAAGAGTTCTTTGTTATTGCAATTTAATGTTGATACATGATTTAAATTTTAAGGATTTTTCTATGTTATTAATAGTAGGTAATAGTTAAACACGGTGAAGGAAAACATCGTGAGGAAACCCGCAGGTCCTAGAATTAATTTTGAGGCGTGAGTAACAGATCCGGTCCAGGCGATGGGCTCACCACTTATCACGTTTAGGGGTCCAAAGAATATCTCGTGAAAAGTGGATTTATCCAGAAATGGAATACCTCTGCCTACTCCCTCGGGGATAAAAGGCGTGCGATTATGTAATGTTAATATGTAATAGTTAAAGGAGATTTTGGTCTTCTAAGTATTTTGTGATAGTTTAGTTTAGAAAAAAAATGATCAAATATTAGAACATTCTAATAATTTCTTATTATGTTTTTTCCTTCCATTCAGATCTATCATACGTCATATCTACATTCACTTCCAGCTTGCACTTTTTTTTATTCGTAAATGAAGAAAATTGTGAAAATATGATATTTTTCCCTCTTATCAGCGCCTCAAAATTTAGTTTATCTTGTTTCTCCTTTACGTCATACAAAAACACTTTTAATTTTCTCGAACATAGACGTATAGAATAGTGTGTAAAATTATAATTAGTTCCCAAAGAGGTTGGAAGAAAATCATTCTCTTCTTTTTCTTTAAACGTCTTTGTTAGTTCCCTAATGTCGTAGTGAAATTCACCGTCAAGGTAGTGATAAATATGTACGTAAGTTGAGAAAAACTCTATTATTTCAGTAAATAAAATATAGTCATAATGTTGTTAGTGATTGAGATATAGGTAGTAAGCAATATAAGAATGAATAATTATAGTAATGAGAAACATTTTTACTGTTCCTTTCTTTCTTTCAATATTATTTGATTATTTAAAACGAGCAGTGATAGCCTGGACGGTTAAAGAGCCGGCCGAAAATCAGTGAGGCTCGGGTTCGAATCCTGGCATGTACCAATGAGTTTTTCAAAAACTTACGTACATATTTATCACTAGCTCGACGGTGAAGGAAAACATCGTGAGGAAACCCGCAGGTCTCAGAATTAAGTCTGAGACATGTGTAAACAGACCCGGTCCGGCGATGGGCTCACCACCTATCACGTTTAGGGGTCCAATGTATCTCGTGAAATGTGGGTATATCCAGTAATGGAATACCTCTGCCTACCCCCTCGGGGATGAAAGGCGTGAGATTATATTATATTAAATAGTATATTACACACATAGAGAAGTAAAATAAGAAATGTCTTAAATGTTTTATTAATTGTTTTACTTTATTACGTAATTTTTTGTATAGTGGACTATAAATATAAATATATATTGGTGGACTATAAAGATAAATCCACTTTTCACGAGATATTCTTTGGACCCCTAAACGTGATAAGTGGTGAGCCGATCGCCTGGACCGGATCTGTTACTCACGCCTCAGAATTAATTCTGGGGACCTGCGGGTTTCCTCACGATGTTTTCCTTCACCGTGTTTAACTATTACCAACTATTAATAAAATAGAAACATATTTAAAATTCAAATTCATGTAGCAACATTAAATCGCAATAACAAAGAACTCTAAAGAGTAAAAAATCCGACTTCAATCTTCAACTTATATGGTTTTCTCATGGATGCCACAGTCAGAACTGGACGAAATGAGACCAATCTGGAAGCACCAGCTTTCAAATAAAAAAAGAATCATCCAAATCGGTTCACCCAGTCGAAAGTTCTGAGGTAACAAACATAAAAAAAATACAGACGAATGAATAACCTCCTCCTTTTTGAAGTCGGTTAAAAATACTTAAGCAACACTGAATTTAGGAGGAAAACTTATGGTGGCTTATCAGATGCACAGGGAGGCAGACAGGCGGGGCCCTTTTCGTTAAATAAATTTATAATAAGGCAAAGGAAATATACGTTCCATATCTCTATCATTTATGATATGATTTTGGTTTTATTGTTTCTTATTTTCCATGATAGGCAATCTAATTATTATTATTAATATAAAGTTATTATATATCATGTGTCTTTAATGTTCAATACTTCTTATTTCTTTATGTAATATAGTTAGCTGCATTGGCTTCATTGTTTCCTTCATAAGCAATCTAATCATATATAGTCATAAATTGTGGTCTTGATTTATTATTAATTAAATTTTTATTTTGGCATTCTTACCTTCTTTCTTTCCTTCATAAACAATTTAATTATCTAGTCATTATGAATTAGTCTTTAATCGCCCATACTTTTTATTTCTTTTAATTTTTTTTTTATTTTGATTTTATTAGCCTTATTAATTCTGCCATAGGGATTCTAATCATCTAGTCATTATTATTAGTCTTTAAGCCTCCCAACTTGTTATGTATCTTAATTTGTTTCTTTTTTATTGGTTTTATTAGCTTTATTATTTTCTCCATAGGCAATTTAATCATCTAGTATTTGTTATAAGTCTTTAAACCTCCCAACTTATCATGTATCTTTCTTTTCTCTCTGCCTACCCCAATGGGAAATATCCGTGAGATTATATATGTATGTATGTAATTATATAATATATAATCTGGTTGTTGTAGATGTATTCTATATAGCTTCAAATTATTTGAGTCTTCACATGGCATACATAACTTCATAATTTTCCAGAACATGGAGGAACAGATTTTGGTTAGGTGAATAACTATTAGTGTGTATTACTAATTTATAATAATTACATAAGTTTCATATTGCTCCTATGTTTATATTTACCTACAATCATTTACTTTTTTCGCTCCACTAATCTGAAATAAAAAGTAAATTGTAAAGTCAAAAAATCACAATGCGAAAAAAACCAACTCGTTTTGGTAGGTGGATAAAAAAAGGACTTTATTATTAAAATGAAAACCTTGTGTATATTAAATTAAATGATTTTAAAGTATATACAAATCAAGGAAGTGGTCATCACCATACACAGGAGATCATCACCGTTCATTATTTTTAAACGGTGATGATGGGTATGGCGTTGACGACTTCGACGTTTTCAGTTGATTATTCTAGAATAGTCATAGTAAAAGTATTTACCGCTGTGGACAAGCATTTTACGTTTAATTTGTTGTTGTAGGTAACAATAGTAATATTATTTTATGTACTTACTTTGAATGGCACAGCCTGACGGAGATGAGGCAACTTTGTCTAAAAACTTTTTATGATACACTTGCGCCAAATAATTATCATTTGGAGAGCCCGCGTGTGTTGACGTGTACTTCTCTGCACAGTTTGCTACGAAGGGAGGAAGTAAGGCGGATAATCATAGGTCGTGTTGTTACGTATACTTAACTAACTTCACTTTGATATTGCCGCGACGGTGTTGACGAGTTTTGATGCAAAAATGTATTTTAATTTTGTGTATTTATTTTATGATGAAAATATTTTAAAATTTTTATTATGCAATTAGATAATATGGTGAACAGAAATTAAAAATCAAAATCTATGTAATAACATAGGATTGTGGAGATTTTTGGTCGGAAATGTAAATAGTCGCATTTTTTTCACAGTCGGTGATGATTTCGATACATGTAATAATTAAATTATTAAAAAACTAAGTACCTAAAGGAGATTTTATTATAAGCACTTCAATAACAAATATAAAGGCAACGTCAAAAATAGTTCGGACTGTCCAGCACAAGTTTTTTTTTTATATACAGATCGAAATATGATTTTTTGACAGATTTTTAAATCCACCCCGGCCAGATGGGATGACGATCTGCGAAAGGCTGCGGGCAGATGCTGGATGCGTCAAGCTGAAGACATGGCTGCGCTATGGCCCTATGTGTAGCAGTGACCTAGAATATGCTGATGATGATGATGAATATACGTTCCATGTATTTCAGTCATTGTTACAGAAAGAGTTTTCAGCTCTTAGCCTGTTATAGTCGCGATGCGAAGCACTAGGAGAACTATTTCCTCTAGGTAAAAAAATAATAATTTAATAATATAATCTCACGCCTTTTTTTATCCCCGAGGGGGTAGGCAGAGGTATTCCATTACTGGATATACCCACATTTCACGAGATACATTGGACTCCTAAACGTGATAGGTGGTGAGCCCATCGCCGGACCGAGTCTGTTTACACATGTCTCAGAATTAATTCTGAGACCTGCGGGTTTCCTTACGATGTTTTCCTTCACCGTCGAGCTAGTGATAATAATGTACGTAAGTTTTTGAAAAACTCATTGGTACATGCCAGAATTCGAACCCGAGCCTCACTGATTTTCGGCCGGCTCTATAACCGTCCGGGCTATCACTGCTCTATCTCTGCTCTCAATGATTTAATGCATAGGTAGTATTAATTGTTTTACACGCGGGGCCCGAAGCCTAGCTCCGGCACCGGTAGATATAATGTGTTGACGAAAAAATTATTTGCCACCAGTTATAGCATTGCAATTGTTGGCCTTATCAAGTTTTTTGCCGCATTTAACTAATTTTATATACAGCTGTGTTTAGTGCTTTTAACTAACATCACGATGAAGTTAGTCTTTTCCATCACAATTTGGTCTTTAGTCGCTTTAAATTCCCACCAGAATTTTTATGCCCCAATGCTAAGGGCGAGGAGCCTAAAAGTGTATTGTAAAGATGAAAAACCTAGTCAAAGACCTTTGAATATAACACATGTGGAGAGACTCTACATCGATGGCTGCAAGCCCAAGCCCTTCTATCACCTAATTCCGTCAAACGTCACAAAAATAGCCCTCAAGCACCTCGAGCTGAAAGCCTTGCCTTCAGACCCTCCTCTCAATGAAGCGCACTTCGTAAATCTGAAAGTTAGGAAACTCGTAATCATGGGACAACAACGACTGGAACCTTC
Source organism: Ethmia dodecea (assembly GCA_963855545.1). NCBI lineage: Eukaryota > Metazoa > Arthropoda > Insecta > Lepidoptera > Depressariidae > Ethmia > Ethmia dodecea. Next base: position 13,583,657 of record OY979454.1, read on the forward strand.
GCCAAATTTCCTGAACCCTCTGACCACGATGACTATGATAGTTGTGTCAAACATGGTGTTGCCGCCGCTGCCGATGACGTCGCGACTCGAGCAGATCTCGTTGAGCAATGGGAGATCAGGTGCAATAGGCGGATGTTCAGAGTTAAGGGGTGTGGAAATGCGGCAGTGGACTGTTGAGGAGATTCCTGGAGGCTGGCTTACGAGCTGCAAACATCTGTTCGAGATATCTATGGAGCGTGTGGACGAAGAGACGATATATCGTGTGGTACGTGGTGCGACATCTATACAAAGACTATCAATTATAGAAAGCACCCTGGTCACACTATCAGCTGATCTGCTTGAGGGAGCTACACGGCTCTTCTATCTGGATATAATCGGGAGCGGCTTGCGCTCCATAAACGAGTAAGTCTTTCGTTTCTGTAATCTGTAAAAAACATTGAAGCAATTGAATTCTCGACGTGTTTTCGTCAGGACACACAGCTTTCTTGGCTACCTCGTTAGCGCCATGTGTTTTTAGGGTTCCGTAGCAAAACAACGGTTACGAAAAAAAACACCCGTTAAAAATTTTGCCAATCAAGCTTTCGTACATAAAATAAAACCTGCCAAGTGCGATTCGACTACGCGTAGCTATACTCGGGGAGAAATTATATCATAAATATGCAAAATTATGATAAACTAGCAGCGCCCCACGGTTTCACCCGCGTAGTTCCCGTTCCCGTGGGAATATCGGAATAAAAAGTATCCTATGTCCGTCTCCTGGTTCTAAGCTACCTCCCCACTAACTTACAGCCAAATCGGTTCAGCCGTTCTTGAGTTATAAATAGTGTAACAAACAAGACTTTCTTTTATATTATAGATTATAGATACCTACTTACACTTCACATACTCGTAAAGGTACCTACAATTATTATTATTAAATATTATTAAAGGTCAAAAACTACTTACATTTAAAAAAGTTTTAATTAATTGTAAAAGTTATTGGTGGGGCGTGTAAATAAAATAGCCCACACCAGGCGGGGGACGCAGTTCGTGATTTGGGACAGATAGGGTGTGGACAGAATTGTCGAAATCATCATCAATATAAACTCAGTTTCATTGACTTTCGAGTTATGGCGTTAGTTCCTCGATATAAAATATACTAAGAGGAAGGATTTGTATTTTTGTATTATTATCGTTGTATTGCTGGCATATTGTTGTATTTTTGTAAAGTATTTTGTATTTTTGCGTTTTAATATTTCAGTTTTTTTTGCACTTTTTAACATTGTACTTTTGTGCTTTTGTACTTTGTACTTTCGTAATTTTGAACATTGTACTTTTGTACTTTTGCATTTTTTAATTTTCGTAATTTTGTGTTTTTGTATTTTTGTATAGTGTTTACTTTCCTTGTATTCGAAATGAAAAGTAGAGTGTTTAACGCGGGTGAAAGTTATCAATTCCTACTCGGACGTATCTGTCTAAATATGTCGCATGTTTTTGACCTATTCGTAACAAACAATACAAAAATACAAATCTTTCCTCTTCATTATATTAGTATAGATACTTTATAGTTTTATTGTTTTTGGTGTACAATAAGGTCATTGTAATTTATTGTAAAAAAATTAATCATGTACAGGTCTGCATTCGAAGACCAGAGGACCTCTCTAAATATTGTGGTCCTGTCCAAGAATAAGCTGCGCGGAGAGACGGCGGCGCAAGCGATTCTCAGCCTCTCTGGATTGCAATCGCTGTCGCTTCCAAATAACCCACTCAGCGATTTCTGCGAGCACTTCAATGCATTCGGTGATCTATTACATTTTTAAAGTGCATGCATCATAAGGGGTTAATACAAAACAGATTTAGGTTGAACCACGTTGGCATTACAGATTCCCCAGCGTCGGATAATGTGGGCCTCCAGGCTTGTGTAGGTACCTAAAGCTATCCTAGATTTGCCAGAATTTTTTTTAAACCTCACGCTAAAATGTTTTTTTTCTCTAGCTCAGCAAAGCACTAAAACCATGGAACTTGTACTTTGTATTATATTGACTGTTCTCCTCAACTACTTAACACATACCGAAGCGGTGGAGTCGCAATGACTTTCAATAAGAATAAGCCCCTACAATCTACCTACATTTAATAAAAACGTTTGACTTTGACTTTTGTGGACTAACTGGATTCGAAAGGATAGTGAGGTTCAGCAATACCTTGTTTTAGCTTGATAAGCTAGATTGTATAGAAGCGGCGGTCTCCTTCCGGTAACACAGCTTAGCTTAGCACAACCGCAGCCTGGACAAACTAAAGCTAGAACTTGAAGGATAAAAACACATGTCTTCAAGCGATCAAAATTCAAAGTTCAAAATTTGCGAAACCCTTTCATAAGAAAATAGCATTCATTTACAATAATTACAGATAAAAAATGTCCTCAAAAGAGGAACCATGTGGGACAGTGCCCAGAAGACTGGCCGCATTCCCTCTCTGGATAGCTAAGCTAGCTTTCTTTGTCAATAAATGTTATTTTTAAATAATAGGCAAATATCGTCCCTTAGCTCATTTTTACTAACTTTACAGGAGACGAAAAAAACTTGCGCGCTGTCACTACTTTTCGAATTACGGCTTCTGATTGGCTGAAATCTAAATCATGTGACCAATGGTTAGACGCGCAATGAGCAGCTCCATCTAAAGGCATTAAAATGTGAAAATCTCAAATTTTCGACTTGAGCGGTGTTGTAAGCTAAAGACGATTTATGAAATTTAACGAAACCCCGCACCTGAAAAACCGAAAAGCAAATCGGTAGGAATACTACTTACCACAACGTCACGAACGAATTCAAAATAGGACGTGAGGCATCTCGCCTCTGTCTGTCCCTTTTTAACCGACTTCAAAAAAAGAAGGAGGTTATTAACTCGACTGTATGTATTAATTATTCGGAGCTCTGCACTCCTTTATGAGGAGCCAGAATGTGACAAATAAAGCACGCCTGGCTGTACATGATGGTGTGTTAGTACCTTCGTTGGTGTATGGCAGTGAGTGTTGGGTATGGCAGAAGAAGCATGAAAGTAGAATAAATGCAGTCGAAATGCGTTCATTAAGAAGCATTAGTGGATTAAGATTGATAGATAGAGTGAAAAATAGTGTGATCCGAGAGCGTTGCGGCTTGAAAGATTATAATATAGTGACTAGGATTGAAAGAGGAATGCTCAGGTGGTTTGGATGAATGAAAGTCGTCTAACGAGACAAATATACAAGGGTGTTGTGAATGGGCGAGTCGGTAGAGGACGACCTAGGCGTACCTACATCGATCAGATCGGCGATGTGTTGAAGAAAAGCCAGATAAAGAGTACCCGAAACCGACGAGCATGCATGAGTCGTTTAATGGATGTGGAGGAAGCGCGAGAGATCTGCCAGGTTCGTAGCAAGTGGCGGTATGTTGTCTCTGCCTACCCCAATGGGAAATAGGCGTGAGAATATGTATGTATTATTTTTTATATAAAAAATAATACATACAGTCGAATTGATAACCTCGCATTTGTTACCTCAGTACTTTCGACTGGGTGAACCAATTTGGATGATTCTTTTTTTATTTGAAAGCTGGCGCCTCCAGATTGGTTCCATTTTAATTTAGTCCAGTTCTAAAATTGGCTTCCATGAGAAAACCATTTAAGTCTTAAATTTGCATTAAGTATGTGCGTGACAAATTGACGTACCTATAACTCAATATCACATAGAGTAATAATATCATATAGAGTATGTTCAATGATATCTATATAGTGCACCGTCTACCCTAGTTCTAATCTCTCAGTTTCATCCATCTTAAGGTTGTCTGGGAGAGATCGCTTGAAGCGATAAGACAGCCTATTGTACTTTAGTTAATGATGGTATACATATCGTGTTGTTTTTGGTGTATAATAAAGAGTGTATTGTATTGTATCACGCCAACCGATTTCAATGATTTTTTTTAACTAACTTAAAAAAGGAAGAGGTTCTCAATTCGACTGTATTTATTTGTATTATTTGTTGAAGTCGGTTTGTTACCTACTCTTTAAAGTTCTATTTGTTATGTAGGTAATATCATTTGGAAATCCACATTGTGAAACATCAAAAAATCTCTAGAATAAAAATCTGTTTGATCACATTTTCTTTCTTTCTTCCAATATAGTAATATCCCAAGAGCCCAGGCTTGTCAGACCTTCGTCATTTTGTAAAACCTCAAAGTTTGTCTGTGTATGTCCCTACTACAGGTGTAAACGATCCCCGAATATGAAGTTTGGATAACGGTTCCTTTGGAAGTTATCAAACTTGAATTATATGAAAATGACATCAAACTTGGCCTAGTAGCTATATGTGGGCAGAAATCATGTCATGAAAGTATACCCTCAATTCACCATGATTCAAGGGTCTGACAGGGGGTTTCCACAGCACCAAGTGTCTGACAATGGACGACGTGATTTCTAATATTAATCCGAATAAAATATATAAAAACTGGGCTTTATTTAAGCTTTAACGAATTTGAGGTGCAACTTTATGGACCTTTGCTGCTTGATAACTTCCAAAGGAACCGTTATCCAAACTTCATATTCGGGAATCGTTTACACCTGTAGTAGAGACATACACAGACAAACTTTGAGGTTTTACAAAATGACGAAGGTCTGACAAGCCTGGGCTCTCACTCTATAACAATTACTCACTAAGATTAAACGATTCTAAATAAAATACTCACGCGATGAATCGTGGTACAACTTTAAAAAAAAAAAAAGTAAAGCAATGCATTGCGTTTCGTTGAGTGAGTAGGTAACCGGAGGCCCCAATCCCCCCTCCCCCTCGCCTCCCCCTACTCCCACCTCAAAGGCCGGCAACACAGTTGTGACTCTTGAGTTGCAGGTGTCCATGGGCGACGGACGTCACTTACCATCAGGTGACCCGTCTGCTCGTTTGCCCCCTTTTTTTATCATAAAAAAAAAAAATATTGCAGATCCATCTAGCAAAGTACCTAAGTAAGAAGTACATCGATTATCCAAGAGATGGCGATGTCCGTCTAGTGTTTCAAGAAATAAGAGCAAAACTCGAGAACCTTGTAGCTCTCTTCAGTCAGCTGTTCTGTTTCTAGTAGCTAAGCCTTCGTTACGACTCGTTGGCTTTATGGCTCGTTGCGTCACCTTGAGGCTTCTTATATGCTTACAGACAGGGTGGCCCAGAGCAGAGAAAGCTCGCAAGCCAGAATTGACAGGCGAGGTAGTTTGGCTCTTAAAATATCAGATAACATGAATATGAAAATAGTAGATTGTTATACAAGGGTTGAAAGAAATCAATTCCCATACAAGGTATATAGATTAGACGGCTATTTTCCGAGTAGGAATTGAAAACTTTCAGCAGTGTCAATAAACTCTACTTTTCATTTCAAATATAAGGAAAGTAAAAAAGAGTATGCAGTTTAAAAAATATATTAATTGATAATTAACACGAGCAGTACCTACTTATTTAAAATTAGTTGAGAACAATTTGTAAAATTTAAAGTAGGTAATTTTTTTGTTGGGAATATTTACGCTGTTTCTTAAAGGTAAGTTGATAATAATAATGATGATGAACAAGATTTTAAATTTGGAACAACTGACAGAGTTATATGGAGGGTAGAGTGTTATAAAAATGTTATGCAGAGTTAGTACCTAGGTCCAAATCATAAATTTAGATTTTTTTTTATATTTGTCACATCGGGTCACAGCCCGCGGGTTTTTTTTTATTCAAACTGGCTGTTTATACCTTCACTCACAATGCCGCAGCAACTTTTTTGTAATCGATCCATTTAAATTCGTAATCGATCCATTTAGTTACGTAACCAAAAGTTCTATTTTTAAAATTCATTCCCGCCGTAGATGAGTCTTTTCCGCCCAAGATACGGAAGCATCGTTTTCCACGCGGTACTCAGATCAAACAAACACTACTTTTCGAATTCCGAATAATAATAATAATAATAATAATATGAAGTTGTACTTACTTTTTTTCTGCGTCAACAGGTAATTGGTTTCGCCCGCATTTTCTATACCTGACTGAAGCAAGCATCCCGCGCCTCTGCTTTTCCTCTTGGTCATCGCTGACGCACGTACATCTTGAGATGAACAACATTACAGAACTAACGGTAAAATCTAAATCACTCAGACTATACAGGGTGAAATTATTGAACCGTACCTACGTATATTACACTACACCTGACATGTACTGAACATACGAGTACAGTCAAGAGCAAGTCAAGCAGTTTGAGCTGAGCTCTGATTTATACTGCGCGCCATAGAATACAGGGCCGGGTCAAAGTCCAAAGTGTCAAGCTTAGCGTGCTCTTGACTGTACCTAGTCTCCCTTTAATTTGATAAAAGATAATATATCGATTGGGTTCGATTCCCGGGACTGGCAGGCGTATTTTCGTTAACAATTAATGCAGTTCTACTTCTTTTACACGACTGCCAAGGAAGTGTCTTGATTTTCGCGTTTATCTTGTTTGTAAATTTCTTATCTTCCAAACGGCTGGATTTAATCTTATCTTTTTTTGCCGCAGCTGGGTTTTTGATTTTTAAAATTATTTTATTATATAAATTTATATACCCAATGTCTGTATTGAGTAACATTTATTTAGGGTAGGTACTTTTCCTTAAGATACGAGTACCAACAGTTTAAAATTTTATCCTATATAGGATTTTACATCGAACGTTCTATAATAATATTATTATGTATCTACTTATCTATAATAATATTACCGCGCTGCGGGTCTGTGTTGAGCAAAATATTGAGCATCATTTCGGACAAGGTACCTACAAGTAATGCAGATAGGAATATGAATTAAAGCATGATTTTAAAATATGAATCCGTTTATAAAAAAAACCGTAAGTAATTTCTTCCCAGAGTTTGACGCGTGTCTCCAAAATCAACGTGTTCGATTCCTGTCTAGGAATATTGATTTTTAAAAAATCCAAAGAGTCAGTTTTAGTTTTCATCCAAATCGGGCCCGAGACTCGTTTAAGTATTACTTTTCGCTATTCTCCATAGTTTCTGATTTAGCCATCCACGCCCCCTAAAAAAATTAACTCTGCATATTATGCTCATAGATGCTGGAACGATTCAGCTTCATTGATTGCGCTCCAGCGTCCGAGTGCACTCGGATCACGACCTAAAATTTGTAAGAAGCGTCCGAGTAATCATTCGAGCAGACTCGGTCCGAGCGCGCTAAAACTGCAGAAACCCGGCTCACGTCAGAGACCTGCGTCTGATGTTATTTTATTTCAGACTAGCGGATGCCCAGCGGCGTTGCCCGCGCGGATTCCGTTTATTCCCGTTCCCGTGGGAATTTCCGAAAATCCCTTGATAGTGGTTGCCTACGACATATTTAAGACACCTACATACCATATTTCAAATAGCGGGTGCCCAGCGGCGTTTTTCCACTTGGATTTAGTTTATTCCCGTTCCCTGGGAAATTCCGAAAATCCCTTCATAGTGGTTGCCTACGACATACTTAAGACACCTACATACCATATTTCAAATAGCGGGTGCCCAGCGGCGTTTTCCCGCTTGAATTTAGTTTATTCCCGTTCCCGTGGGAATTTCCAAAAATCCCTTCATACCAATTTCCTATGACATATCAGACACCTTCATACCATTTTTCAAGTTTCTAGGTGTTATCGTTTCGGAGTAGTACGTATTTCTCTTTTTAACCAGTTTTTTTATTTTCCCGTGGGAATGAGATATTTTCCTGGAATAAAAAGTGCCCTAGATGTTGACCCGGGTACTCAGTTATCTCCATACCAAATTTCATCAAAATCCGTCCAGTAGTTTTTGAGTGATGCGTGCACAACCAGACAGACAGACAGACAGACAGGCAAAAATTCCAAAAATTGGTGTTTCGGTATCTATATCGATAACTATATACACTACCGTTGAAATTTTTTTAAAAATATTTAATGTACAGACACGGCCCCGTTAGAGTTTTATTATATGTATAGATTACTATTGGTAGATGAGCCCGCTTCTCAGCCATGAGGCTCGGGTTCGAATCCTGGAATCCTTCCTCGACAGTGACGGAAAACATCGTGAGGAAACCCGCAGGTCTCCGAATTGATTCTTAGGCATGTGTAACAGACCCGGTCCGGCGATGGGCTCATCACCTATCACGTTTAGGGGTCCAAAGAGTATATTGGTGAAACGTGGGTATTTCTAGAAATGGAATTTCTCTGCCTACTCAGGGATTAAGGGGGTGAGCATCTATTTTTTGTTACTTTCAGTTGACTGAGCTACCAATGTTTCACCTATATCAAAGGGATATCTACGTGCATCTGCTGAACAACCCACTGCGCGCGCCGCCTGACAATCGTGCGCTCTATGATGCACTGATGGAAAAATTCAAAGAGGTACTTATCTAACCCATTACTATTTTTTCACACCACATGCTCGACAAAGTCGGATTATATATCATATAAACCTCACCGAAAGTAAGACTTTATATCCCTTGGCTTTAGCCGGGTTATAATGTTGTATGGAATTTCATTCTAACCCTAGGTCAATAACGTAATTTTCACTTTTCATAATCCTTACTCAAAAAAAATAAATTCAAAATCATTTATTTTCTATAGGTATTGAATATACACTTAAACGTCAATGTTTTATAATAACAAGGCACTCTAAACTCGTCCATGAAGATTGGCTAAATACAAACAGCAGCCCATCTCCATCGACGAGTTGCTGGTTCCGAATGCAGTACCCCGAGAAGAGCCAGCAAGAAACTCAAGGGCAGCTCTTTTTAATCTCATGTCTTATTAATAAATATTGTACTAACAATAATAATTATAATTAATAGCCTTGCGTCGAGTCGGTTAATCCCATGCATGTTGGTCTACTAAGTAGTCTGTAATTTTATAGTAGCGTTTTTTATGTAATTTTTGCTTAACTATTGTTTTAAATTTGTCAAGAGGCAAATTTTGTAATTCAATGGGAATCTTATTGTAAAAGCGTATACATTGACGCTTAAAGGATTTGGTAACTTTAGATAATCGACTAACATAAGCAGCCAGTTCATTCTTATTTCTAGTGTTTATACAATGTCTGTCACTATTTTTTTGTAAAGTGATATATTCTAAGAGCAGTGATAGCCCGGACGGTTAAAGAGCCGGCCCAAAATCAGTGAGGCTCGGGTTCGAATCCTGACATGTACCAATGAGTTTTTCAAAAACTTACGTACATATTTATCACTAGCTCGACGGTGAAGGAAAACTTCGTGAGGAAACCCGCAGGTCTCAGAATTAATTCTGAGACATGTGTAAACAGACCCGGTCCGGCGATGGGCTCACCACCTATCACGTTTAGGGGTCCAATATATCTCGTGAAATGTGGGTATATCCAGTAATGGAATACCTCTGCCTACCCCCTCGGGGATAAAAGGCGTGAGATTATATTATATTATTATATATTATATATATTCTTTTTAACATACAATACCTTTTCGTAAATATACTGTGACGCCAGTGTCAGTATATTAATTTCCTTGAATTTTTCCTTTAGAGATATCCTAGACCCCATTTTATAAATTGCACGAATGGCTCGTTTCTGCAAAATAAATATTCTCTGAACATCAGCAGCACTCCCCCACAGTAGGATGCCATATGACATCAAGCTGTGGAATTAACTGAAATAGACAAGTCTAGCTGTTTCTACGCTTGACATATTACGTATTTTTCTAACTGTTCTGTAACTTAGAGTCTAGAGTTATTCCTAAAAATACTGTAGTGTTTACACATTCTAATTTTTCGTTTTTAACTGTAACTGAGTTTAAATTTCGTTTAACATTTGATAAAGAAAAATGTACACATTTAGTTATATTTTCTCATTGAGAAGTAAATTATTAACGTTAAACCAACTGACAACATCATTAATTGCACTGTTCACTTCGTCATAAGACTTAATAGGTCGTTTAACTTTAAAAAGTAGAGATGTATCATCTGCGAACAGTACAATATCATGTTGTACTCGGTTGGGTAGGTCATTTATATAGACCAGAAATAGAAATGGGCCTTAAATGGAGCCCTGCCGTACACCAATACAAACCGCCGATCCAGACGATCTTGAACCGTTTACATCAACACCTTGTATCCGGCTTCTCAAGTAGGACTTTATTAAATCAAGAGCGCGGCCTTGTACTCCATAATGACGTAGTTTTCTGATGAGAATTTCATGATGGACACAATCGAATGCCTTAGATAAATCACAGAAAACCCCAACAGCATCCTGCGATTTCTCCCAGGCATCAAAAACATGATTTACTAGCTCAACACCGGCATCGGTTGTCGAGCGACCCCTAGTATTGCTATGACGATAAAGTCTAATTTCGTTAAGCGAAATGTGGTGCACCCGCCTGCGGCCACGATCGTGGCCAACTCGATTTTCGAAAACCGAAGCCGCGGCCAACTAGATTCGCACGATCTTCATTTGTTAAATCAAGTAGGTCACGCCGGCAGAAACAAGTTTCTGTATCCATTTTATAGCTTTAACATTTCAAAAAGAATATCGAAAATGTCGAGTGATGAAAGTACTTTGACTCCAGAGTTCATTAAACTAGTTGCCATAGGCATTGTCAATAATCTACTAACTACCATGCAATTGCATTTTATTGTCTCGCATTAGGTGAGAAAAGTAGAGTATATAACTCGGGAATAAAACTGTTTTTGTCTTGGGCACTTAAATCCCTCACTAAACTCAGGACTCAGTCTTAATTCCCGAGCGAAGCGAGAGATTAAATCATAACTTCCTCGCTGCGCTCGGGAGTAAAACTGGGAGTCCTTCGTTACGTTCAGGATTCAATGTCGCGCCCGTGACATAAAACAGTGCTTTATTCCCTTGGTGTATAATCTACTATTACTTTTACATAGAATTTCTTGTTTTGCTTTACTTGTTTTTCGTTTATTTTAATTTTATTTCTTGTAAATGTATACCAACGTAACTCGTTCTGATTGTGCCACTTTGCTTACTTTGGTTGCTTTTAAATAAGTTCCAATGTTTTGTGTCAGCTTTGTTAGCAATCCTAAATAAATAAATAGAAATAAGAAAGCATCCCGCCTGTCACTCAATGCGGGTATTTTAAACTTGGGCTTTATCGTTTACCTACTTTGTTTATTGTGAGAGTGATACCCTTAAGGTTAAAGAGCCCGCATCTCATGATGAAAATCAGTGGGGCACGGGTTCAAATCCTGGCAAGTGCCAATGAGTGTTTCATAACTAACGTACCTACATATTTATCACTAACTCGACGGTGAAGGAAAACATCGTAAGGAAACCCGCAGGTCTCCGAATTTATTCTGAGGCATGTGTAACATTCCTGGGTCTGGTGATGGGCTAACCACCTAACAATTTAAAGGGTCGAATTTTCTCGTGAACAGTGGGTATTTCCAGAAATGGAATACCTCTGCCTACCCCTCGGGGATAAAAGGCGTGAGATATTTTTTATTGTTTATTTTAATTGTGTTTTCTATTCCCATTATGTGCTGAATAAATAATAAATTATTACTATTTCAGTATCGATAGTCTGGTAACAAAACCGTTCGCTGGAATGCAACAGCACGAACGCTACGTCTCTTTCTGACTGGATTAATCGCTATGTATGACACCGCTGAGGCGATCTGTGAGATGACCAGCGCAGTACATTAAGTATGGTGTTCCCTCCAGGCAGTCGGGTTCTTAAAGAATCGGACCGAACCAGAAATTATAATCCCAGGTCCAGCCAACCTCAGCTATCTGTTTGCAGCTAGCTTTGTGTCTTGACCGTCCTATTTCTAGTTAGATAGCATTTAAAGAACGAGCACTTTATTTCAGATGGAGATTAAAAAACAACATGTCATTGTGAAAACTAACTTAGCGCTAGATTGTGATTGCCAGCACGGGTGGCTGGCAAAGGCATTACGCAAACTTCCTCGTCTAGAAATAGAGGGTATGCGCTGCGGTGACAACTTGCTGGTAGACGAACCGGTGGAGTTCCTGGAGTGTGACAAATTCACCTGCGAGCCTTGCGTTTGTCGGCGCGACTGGCGCAACAGTACAACAAAAGCTGACTGTCGCAACCGATCGCTACATCGCGTGCCACGCATCCACAGCGCCAGCGCACTTCTAGCCAGCGATAATGCGATAGCAGCCATCAATGCCGAGGACTTCCCTGTCTCACTGCAGGTGAGTTTTCAACATCATCCCTGCCTTTTGCAAATACCAAACTGAAAAGTAGGTATATTACACACCTAGGGAAGTAAATAAGAAATGTCTCATATCACATATGTACCTAATGTGATCTGAGGATTTCTTATTTACTTCCCGAGGTGTGTATACTTTTTTCTTCTTGACGGAGGTGGAAAGCGGAAACTTCGTTTAGCGCAGCGGGCCGAAATTTGCCGCTTTCAGCCCGGAGAGATGAAAAATAATTTGTCAATATCGACGACCGCCTTTCTGTCGGCAATTCTCAATTCTCCTAGAGTGGAGATGCTTTTATTATGGTTAACCCACTAACTAGTACTAGTGCACGGTAGTGAAGGAACATAGTCCAACATGGCTCCTATAGTCGCCTCTTACGGAATTCACAAAGAGTTTGGGCGTAGGTACCTACAGTTGAATTTCCGAATTGTCCCGCATACCAACAGCGGTATTCCCAAAAGGATTCGCGTCAGGCAGGTAGCAAGTAGACTGTCAATCCCTCTTGCAATATGAATTTAGTGCAACTGCGCCGCCCACAATGATGATGGACGATGAACACCTATTTTCGACAGTTGGTGGATCTTTCCCACAACAAACTGCGGCGGGCTGACGCTGCGGCTGCGCACGCGCTGCTGGCAGGAGGCGCTCGGCGAGTGCGGCTCGCTGGCAACCCTCTCGACTGCGATTGCGAGAACAGACCGCTGATTGATGCGCTGCGGAAAAACGCTATGAAGGTATGGCATACTTTACCCTTTAGAGGTTAGCAGACCGCAACAAATCTCCCCTTATTATGAGACTAAAAAGCTCCACCAGTCGTAATAGTTTTTTGTGGTAAGTATTACTTCTCCAATCTCATTGTACTCCGTATTATACATAATAAAAATCACTCAAACGTTTTCTAGCATGGTTAGTCTCGCAACAGCTGAACCTAATTTATAGAAATTGTTTGTGTGGTTTTGAGTGGGTCCCTGGATGGTTTATTTTTACACTAGTTTACAAATATATTTGTCATAATTATGTGCAGGTGGAAGATTATAGTCGGTTGAAGTGTGCGGCCAATGGAACAGCGCTAATTCAAGTCAGTATGCTTGACCTGTGCGGGGCTGCGCCGCGCGAGTGGGTGCATGTGCTGGTGGCAGTCGCATCACTAGGCGTGATGGCCGCGCTGCTCGCGACATTCTCGGCCCTCTACTTCCGACACAGCCGCGTAGTGCGCGTCTTCCTCAACGCCCGAGGCCTCCTCTGCTGCGGGGACGACGACGAAGCCGACACTGACTTCCGATACGACGCTTTCGTCTCATTTGCACACGAAGACGCGGACTTCGCAGAGCAACTCGTGGCGGGGCTGGAGGGCGAGTCGAATGGCTGGCGCACGTGCGTGCACTACCGCGATTGGGTCCCAGGCGAGCTGATTCCGACGCAGATCTCGCTGTCGGTCGAGCAGTCGCGACGCACGATCGTGCTCCTGTCGCGCAACTTCCTGGCGTCCAAGTGGGGGATGCTGGAGTTCCGCACGGCGCACGCGACCGCGCTGCACGACGGGCAGTTGCGGCTCGTGCTCGTGGTGCTCGACGACGTGCTCGACGAGCGGCTCGGCGCAGAGGTGCGCGGGTACGTGCGCACCAATACCTACGTGCGGTGGGACGACCCCTGGTTCTGGGACAAGCTGCTTTACGTCATGCCCCCAAGGCGAGCTCCTGCCCCGCAGACGTCCAGTAGCGCCAATTCCCGTGGCCAACCAGAACTTATCCCTTTGGAGGACATCGGCCCTTCGCCGGTCACTGACCACAGTTGAGCTAACTTGTAACTTTTAATATTAAGTATGATAGTTTATAAGATCTTATCGTTACGTGCTCCAAACGTATTCGGGATTAAGCAAACTGCACATTTGTTGTTCTTCAAGTTTCTACAAGTTGTTAGTGCATTTTGAACTTCTTTTACGGTAGCGATTCGGTTGGTCTGGCCTCCCACCAAGCGGGTCTCACCAGTCAAATTTTGAGAAGGCTCATTATATCGTATAGAGTGCAAGTGTACCAAGTGCTTGCATACCTGGGTATTTGGAACTACAACAACGCGTAGTTTGAAACCGAGTTTGGAAGGAAAAGCTGTGTGAAATCAGCTGTCCTCGTGTCGCGTACCATCGCTTTCTTTGTCTGTTACCGACAACTACTGCCAGATTTTGAACTACAACTACTCAACTCCTTATTAAAAAAACTGGTGATGAAAATACTGCTCACATGGAAAAGCTGCACCAACATTAAAACATTATATGCTTAGTACAGAAAGGATCTAGCCAAACAACAAAAAATTTAGATTACTTATTAAGTACGCGTATATATGTATAGGTACCTAAGAAGACAAAAATATCAACTGTTACAAAACTAAATTAAAATATGAAACTAATATAGCATTGAAACTACTACCAAAACAAAACTCTGTTAAATTCGAATTCTGGACAAGGAAACCAAAGACAGCCTTGAACGAATTGCTCAGTAAGTAGGAGTGTTAGGGTTTAGAACCCTTGTCAAATTTAGATATGAAAATAGTGACCCAAAGATGGGAAACAGAATATCATCTCTCCAAAGTCAAAGTCGAGTAGGTACCATTGATACCCTTTACTGGGAGCTGGAAGCCATGACTACAGTTTCAAACGAAGCACATTATGCTTGCGGTGAGATCGAACATAAATATAAACTCACAAAAAATTTAAACAAAAAGGTTGTCGACTATTCACATAAAAAGTCAGCACCAAAAATTTTGTAGCTTAATGTTCGGGAAATTACTTTCACTCAATGTATTTATTTTAAATATATTTTCATGGAAATCATTTACCACAATCCGATGATGAATGAAGCAGAGAATATTATGTAGCTTCTAAAAACTAGGCTGAGAGGACAGACTGGAAAAATTGTACAAAATCTCACGTAAGCACCGAAAACTTCAACAAGTGCTGGGACATACTAAACAGGTACCCACGATAATCGTAGACTTCAGTTTGCTTCAGTTATGAACAATACGCTTAACCTATCTGCCATACATCAGCCATACAGCTACAATTTCAAAAAGATGCATGACGTCATCACGGAATATTTGAAAGGAATTTCCAACAACGGTAAAAACGAATGGCTTAATCCGGCGATGGACCGGTGTTATTGTCGTTGCCAAACGTTGCAGGTTCTTATAAATAAATAAAAAACTAGTCACGATATTGTACCTACAAACAAACTGTTTTTGATTCATTTTATTTTTTTCTAAGAGTACACTTTTTTTTACTGCTTTGGCTACGAGCATAATTTTACTGGCCTGACTACTAAATCTATATTCCTTAACAAACGGCTTAGAAACATTTATTTGGGACCCGATTACCGTGCACTTAATGTCACAGAAGCTTAATACAGCGATTACATGAAAGAACTTCAGAATCACTGTGTAAGTTAGACTTTTGTGTTGGATGATGCAAATCAAAGCCTTGTAATAATTAATCTGGATTTAATTATAGCAGACACGTTACACAGCAGTTTTTCCATAAAGCAGAGAGAGTATTGCCACAGACTACTAAAATCTTTATGTCTTGGACATAAGCTGCGGCCACGCAAATTAAACTTATATTTTATACATATAAATTTAGTTCAACTTATATTTGACTTAAAGTTATACATACAAATTTAGGAACTTTAACCTATTCTATATTAGCCGAATGAGAGCTAGTAAATTTTGACTTTAATCAACAGGTAAGACTACAATTTTAGACACAGCTCGCCTATGCAATTTGCCATTACAAGTTTGGACTTCTACCACTCTTACTTTGTTATCATTACCACAAAATGTTTTTGTGATCCTGCCCAGGGGCCAATGAAGGGGTGGGGTGTTGGGATTTAGCAATAAAACGACAGTACCTTCTTTGAGATTAGGCAATTCCTTCCTCCATTTTGTCCTTTCATTTAGAGTACATAAATAGTCTTTTGACCAAATCTTCCAAAAATGCTGCCTTACTTGTTCGCAACACCTCCAAAAACGCAGCCTATTTGCTGGTATATCTGTTATGTCTGGATGGGGAATAGATGTTAAAGCACAACCTATTATGAAATGACCTGGGGTTAAACATGAAAAGTCTGAACTATCTTGTAATGTAATTGAAACTAATGGACGAGAATTTAAAATCCCTTCTATCTCAACCATAATCGTACTAAATTGTTCATAAGTAAATATTTTACATGTTGAAATTCGTTTTAAATGAAATTTAGCAGATTTTACTGCTGCTTCCCAGAGTCCACCATGGTTTGGACTGTATGCTGGGATAAAGTGAAATTGAATTTCCCTTTGCAAGGCATAATTATTAATTTTTTCCTGAAACTCTGTGCTAATATGTAGCTTATACAAATCTTGTAATTGTCTATCTGCACCTTTGAAAGTGGTGGCGTTGTCACAATAAATATCTGATGGAATTCCTCTACGAGAAGTGAATCTTTTGAATGCTGCTAAAAAGGTGTCAGTTGACATGTCAGAAACCACTTCCAAGTGCACAGCTTTGGAAGCGAAACAAACAAATAAGGCAACATAACCCTTACTAACGATGCTGTTGCGTTTTGAGGACTGCTTAATCTCAAAGGGCCCACAGTAGTCCATGCCAACCCTTTCAAAGACCCGGGCAGGAGTCACACGGTTCTTAGGCAAAGAGCCCATAAGTTGACTAGAAGTCTCAGCCTTATGTCTACAACAAATTACACACTTATGTATTACACTTTTCACTTCTCTTACTGAGTTAATAATATAATATTTCTGAGCCAAGCTGCTCAGTACAAGTTTAATTCCACCATGCATTAACAATAAATGCTCTTGTCTTATGATTAATTTTGTAATATGACAGTGTTTTGGTAAAATTATTGGAAATTTTGTTGAGTAATCTACATTTGCATTATGTAATCTTCCTCCTACACGGAGAACACCATTTTGGTCTACAAATGGATTTAAAGATTTCAAAGAGGTTTTTACATCTTTTTTGTGCAAAATACATTTTAATTCTTCAGCAAAATAATGATTCTGAATTCCTCTAATTATAGATGTCAAAGCCTCTCTGGACTCTTCAACAGAAATCCGTTGTGTCACAACACTTATGTGTTTCTTACATCTGTTTATGAATCTCAAAACATATACCATGACACGAATAGTCATTAATAAACTTGAATATTTTTCAAAAATAGGATGAATAGATTCATCATTTGTTTGTGTACATATTACATCTTCACACTTAATAGATTTAATGGACTTTGTAATATCAAATAAATTTAAAGCATAGCTACTATAATCCTGTAAATAGTCAGGTCCATGCCTCCATAATGAATTATTAGAGATATCTTTTGGATCAGAACCTCTTGACAAGATGTCTGCCGGATTGAACAGACTAGGTGTGAAATACCAGGATGCGTTTGGTAAGAGTTTTGTGATCTCTCTTACCCGATTTCCTATATAGGCAGGGAGCTTGATGGGACCTATGCCCAGCCACCCAAGAACAATCTTAGAATCACAAAAAAGACTAAAGTTATCTATATGTAGCACAGATGATACATGAGAAATCAATTTAGCTAACAAAAGTGCTCCGTTGAGCTCTAATTTAGGTATTGTTAGCTTTGAGCTTGCACTGTTTAACCTGGACCGAGAGCAAAGAAGGTGGACATGGAATTTTCCATCAACTCTAGTTTTTAAATAAATACAACAACCATAGCCACTTACCGAAGCATCACAATACCCTACCAGCTCAATTTCAGTCGCATCTGCAGTGTGAACATAGCGAGGAATTATTATGTCTGGCATGTTAACAAGGTTAGTATAAAATGCATTCCATATATTTTCTAAAGCCATGGGCAACGGTGAATCCCACTCTAAATTATGCTGCCAGAGCTCTTGCATGAACATTTTGGCCTTCATAGTAATTGGGCCAGCTAATCCCATAGGATCAAATAATCTACTAATAGAGCTTAAAATACTTCTCTTTGTTGGAGTGTTAGTAGGGGTAACAGCTTGACCACTCAGCCGGAATACATCTCCATGTGCATCATATGCTATACCTAGAATTTTTACTACAGATTCATAGATTTTTGCAATTGAAACCCAGTTTATGTTCAGGTATATCTTCAATTAACTTGGAATTGTTAGATATCCATTTGTGTAAATTTAAATTTGCATGTTGCATAATAGAAATTAACTCATTTTTTAGTTGAAGCGCTTCTTGAATTGTATTACTTCCCGTTTGGATGTCATCTACGTAAGAATTATTTATAATTGCCGCGCTTGCCAAGGGGTAATCCTTTTTGTACCTCTTGGCTAACTCTACGAGACACCTGGTGGCAAGAAAGGCAGAACTAGTCAATCCGTATGTCACTGTTTGCAATTGCAGGATGTTCATGACCCCATTTTCACGCCATAAGATGTTTTGTAAGCATTTTTGATCTGAATGTATTTTTATCATTCGATACATGTGACGTATGTCACATTGTATTGTATATTTGTATGTGCGAAATAATATCAAAATATCAAAGAGAGGAGGTTGTACTACAGGACCGTTACACATCAGCTCGTTGAGGCTTAGACCATTTTTGGTTTTAGCGCTACCATCAAATACAACCCGAAGCTTATTAGTCTGTTTGTCAAGTCGAAGTACCCCATGATGAGGTAGGAAGAACAATGGTTCATCCTTTGGATCACAATTTTTTATATCAATAATTTTGGCATGCCCCAAATCAATGTACTCTTGTATGAATTTTTTGTATAAGTCAAAATAAAGCGGGTCTTTTGTAAATCTTTTTTCTAAATTGTATAATCTCTGCAAAGCGATTGCATATGAATTAGACGGGTCAACTTCCTGCAATTCAATCTTGAGCGGATATTTAACCTCAAATGTATTATTCTCTATAGAAACAGATTCTTGAAATACCTTTTCACTATACTCGTTCTCCTCCAATGACTCATGAAAAATATCTGGTACCTTTTCTGCCTCCCAAAATTGACGGACGCAATGATCTAGATCAGGTTGAATCTGTAGTAAAAATTCTAGGTATAGCATATGATGCACATGGAGATGTATTCCGGCTGAGTGGTCAAGCTGTTACCCCTACTAACACTCCAACAAAGAGAAGTATTTTAAGCTCTATTAGTAGATTATTTGATCCTATGGGATTAGCTGGCCCAATTACTATGAAGGCCAAAATGTTCATGCAAGAGCTCTGGCAGCATAATTTAGAGTGGGATTCACCGTTGCCCATGGCTTTAGAAAATATATGGAATGCATTTTATACTAACCTTGTTAACATGCCAGACATAATAATTCCTCGCTATGTTCACACTGCAGATGCGACTGATATAATATCTAAAGGTCCCTGGTTTCGGCACCATGTGTAAGTTAGACTTTTGTGTTGGATGATGCAAATCAAAGCCTTGTAATAATTAATCTGGATTTAATTATAGCAGACACGTTACACAGCAGTTTTTCCATAAAGCAGAGAGAGTATTGCCACAGACTACTAAAATCTTTATGTCTTGGACAATCACAGTGAACTACCTGACTTGATTGACCTTCTGTACGGTCTACTAGTGAGAGCTTATTTATATCACATAATGGTACATAATGGTCAAAGCCCGTCCTATGGTGGAAAGCACGTATCAATACTATGTCCAAAGTTCATCGACTTGGAAGCAGTGCAACAAAATCACATAGGTAGTTGCTACAATGCGCTTTTGTGAAAACGGTGTTTACGCAGTAAAACACTTATTGCACATCTCCTAAAACGTGCGAAGAATGCAACACGAGACACCAAAGGTAATGCAGCTGTATGAAATAAAGCATTACGTTAAAATATGAATCAGTTTATTAAAATACAACATTATCCGTAATTATGTCATTTCTTCACAGAATTCGATCCATATTAACGACTCTATCGGATGGTGTCAAAATATAAGAAAATTAAAAATGAATTTGAAATTGATGTAAAATGAAAATATGTGAATAAGTACTTACTTATTCGAAATTTATAATTTTAATGTAATAATTTTAAAATACTTTGTGGTGCCCCTAAGGTGTTAAATAAATTATTATTATTATTACATGTTCTCTTATTAGCAACCATCAAAGAGGTTCGAAAAAAAAGCATTCTCTTTCCTAAGAGAAACTTGGTAATTATGTTACATGCAAATAAATGAATTGAATTGAATACAGGGTGTTTTTTTTTCAAAATCAACGTGTTCGATTCCTGGGTAGGAATATTGATTTTTCAAAAATCCAAAGTTTTATATTTCATCAAGATCGGGCCGGAGACTCCTTGAATTAAGAATTCACTCTGTATATTTAAATATTTGTTAGAAATAAATGAGACAATCTTTCAACGAGCTAGATACTTTATTTTAATTTAAATCACAAAATAGCAGTGATAGCCTGGACGGTTAAAGAGCCGGTCGAAAATCAGTGAGGCTCGGGTTCGAATCCTGGCATGTACCAATGAGTTTTTCAAAAACTTACGTACATATTTATCACTAGCTCGACGGTGAAGGAAAACATCGTGAGGAAACCCGCAGGTCTCAGAATTAATTCTGAGACATGTGTAAATAGACCCGGTCCGGCGATGGGCTCACCACCTATCACGTTTAGGGGTCCAATGTATCTCGTGAAATGTGGGTATATCCAGTAATGGAATACCTCTGCCTACCCCCTCGGGGATGAAAGGCGTGAGATTATATTATTATTATTATTATTATATTAAATCACAATACATTGAAGTAAGAATACTTAAATAAATAAAAAAATATAGACATTTAATTACAAACAACAATAAATAATTTTACCATGGGACGAAAAATCCATTTTCAACACTATTATAATTATTATTACTTAACACTTTAAGAGATTAAAAATATAATATTTTAATCTCTTTGCTTATATTATTATGAGAATTGAGAATGTTCAATTACCTACTACGAATAAGGAATTCCTTAAATTTAAATAATTTTTCAGGGATAGCACTCCCTCTTCCCACAATCCACCAAAGTGAGGGGATTTTGGAGGAATAAAATGCCATACGGTTCCATCAGAAGCTAATAATTCGGATATCTCAGACTAGTTCAACATTTTCAGTGCACCAACAAAATTGCTAACACAATCAGAATATAATTGAGAGCAGTGACCACGGCGAGAGGTAAACCTTTTGAAAGCAGCTATAAACGCTGACGTGGTTAACTATGAAATTAATTCCAAGTTTATCGCCTTGGTGGCTGTACAAATAAAAAGAGCGATATAAGATTTGACTGTTCCAGCGTTTCTAATTTTGCTTGATTTCAAGAATACAGGACCAGCGAAATCCACCCCGCTGTTCGAAAAAGGCTTAGCAACAGCACTCGACAGGACGGAAGGTTTCCTATGAGTTGTGATACGAGTTGTGGCGCTTGTCTTATAACACATTTAACACAGCGACGAACATGCGATTTTACTAATAACTTGACCTTAGTAGGTAATCCAGTAATTACATCTAATAACATTTAACATTATAACGGACTTTCATGCAAGGTTCTAAGATGAGTCTGATCAACAAAAAAATTAAAGAAGCTAAGTGAGATTTCCCAGATACAATAACTGGATGCTTGGTGTCATGGGGAAGAGAAGCATTGTGGAGACGTCTCCAACTCTCAAAATATTAGAGTCGTCAACGAAAGGATGAAGAGAATAATAAAGAGCTCTTTTTATCCACATGACGACAATTCATCAAATCGTTCATTTCTTTTGAAAAATAAAATCTCTGCAAAATCTTTACACAAATGTATGTGTAAAGAGCACTGTTCAATTCATCGGTTGTCACAAACATAAGAAATACATTCGTAAAAGTACCAATAGGGTTTATAGTTTTAAAATGCAGTTTTTGTTTACATAATTAGTGAAATCTACAACAATAGGCACACGAGTTAATTTCATTAGCTTCGAAAATTTAGATAAAACAAACTCATTTACCAAGAAAGTTTAGTACATTTTAAATTATGCACCGCCTTAATTTCCAAACTAGTATCAGGTACAGTGTGATTTTCGATAATCGTTGGATTATATATTCTTATAATCTAAGTGGAAATAATTTAAAAAAAATATAACAAAATGAAGATTTATTAATATGATTTCAAACAATAATTTAATTTATTTTACAAAATATTTACAAGAAAAATAATTATGATCGCGGACAGAGTTACGACCTATCACGAGCGCACACCGAAGCTGAAAGAGGGCCTCCCGTCCCGTGCAGCTGCTTTTATAGACACGTCACAGCTCGGCGGTGGCGTCTAGTACGCCTGGTGGGGGTTCCGCTAACACGGCCTCTCCTGACGTTGCGGCGTCCTCGCAGCCATCAGAGGAGGTGCTTGGCTGTGGTTCCACGTCGCCCGTAGTGGAGGTGCTTGGACGTGGTCGGTCATCGTCATCATCGTCACCTGAAAAGCACACATAGACCACATGAGTCATTTATTCATGTAGTGGCCCGTTATGGCACTTTTATGTATCTGTAAACAAAACATATTACAAGCAGAAAGCCATATGATACATATCAAACAGTTGTGAACCTTAAGAATTGATGAATCTCATAAAGAAAGCATATCTACTGACAGAAGTAGGATGTGTAAGTTGCATCTCAGTCCAATGCGTAAACCAAGACTTGTCAGTCTACAATTACTTATATAGCCTTACAGGGACTGTTACACAATAACTAACGTATCCAACGCCGCATAGCATTACATGAAACATAGGTATAGTGGTCTCAAGACTACATAGCCTGACATGGAAAAATAACACTTCCAATGCTGTATAGCTTTACATGAACGTTTTCAAAACTATATAGCCTTACATGGAGAATAATTACATTTTTCCAAAGCTACCGTAGCTTTACATGAAACATACAGTAGTTTCTAAGACTATTGGCCTTACATGAATAAATCATTGCGTTAAAACTTAGTAACAAAGCAAAGCTCAACATATAATGCATTAAGGTTCACAATCTGCTATCTATAAAAGTTGAGCTAGGATAAAATAAATAGAGCTATGTACACAATATACAAAAAGTTAAGAACTCACAGTTAAAGAAGGCTGCGCAAGATTCCGGAGTCCATTCGCCGTGCCAGGGCAGCATGTACTCTGCTGCGGCTTGGGTAACTTTTCCATACGAGCCGGCGATTAGCTGCAGCTCGTAACGCCCATTAGGTAGCGCTTTAGTGATGCGATATGGGCCTCGCATCCCACTATCAAGTTTACCCGTGCATTGCGATCGTTTTATCACAAAAGCCAGATCATTCACAGCGAAGGTTCTAGGAGCAGTTCGGTTTTTATTGATATGCGCATTTTGCCTTGCCTGGTTTTCGGCTAGCAGGGATTCCGTTCGCTGCCGACGTATGTCACGCCAAGCCCCGCGATTTTGATTAGTACCTTCTACCGCGACATCTCTAACAAGCGCATGTATAGCCGGGGTGGTAGACTCTGTACCAATTAGAAGATTGAGTGCAGAGTATTGAGTGGTCTTTTGTTTGGTGATATTAAGTACCAACTGAAGTTTCCATAGTACACTAGACCATGATTCAGACTTGTAGTTAACTTCGATTCTAACCATATTAAGGACGGTACGACAATATCTTTCTACCTGTCCGTTAGACTGGTGCATTTCGGGAGTGATAAAATGCATTTCAATGCCGAAATTAGAAGCCCAACCAGTGAAATCTGTGCTTTCGAACATACGTCCGCGGTCGCACACTAATAAGTGCGGAGTGCCAAAGATTGAAATAGCATTAGTAAAAATGCGTTTAAGTTCTGGACTTTCTTGTTTGTACATAGGATACAGAAGACAATACTTCGTGAAAGCATCGATTAGAATTAAAATGTACTTATAGCCGTTAGACTCGGGCAACGGGCCCAGGACGTCAACGTGCACTGTATCAAATGGGACGGTGGGCTTAGGCCAGGAGGAAATTGGTTGGAGGGGAGCTCGAGGCATCTTTTTATGCGTCAAACATACAACACAGTGAGATATGTACTTTCTCACAAATTGGCGCATCCCGGGAAACCAGAAGTGTTTCATGATCAAATCTAGTGTCTTATCGATACCCATGTGTTCATGCTCGTCGTGAAAAATACGCAATAAACTTAAACGGTACGGTTTCGGTATGTAACAAAGCAAACGAGTTTCTTCGCCGACCGCATTGTACTTGTAATACAACAAATCATTCTTTTTGACATAACGTGAGCTATCTAATACGCCTTCATTTAATTGCTCAAGCATAGGAGGGGTTTCCTCATCAGCCGCTTGAGCTACTTGATTTCAACGGTTTTCTAACAGCACAAAGATTAACCGGGTTACGGCTAAGATAATCTGCGTGTGACATTAACGTCCCTTTTCGGTATTCGAGCGTGCAATCGTAATCTTGAAGGTACATCCACCAACGTGCCACCCTAGGAAGGAGATCTTTCTTGCGTTGTGTCAATTTTAAAGCGTTACAATCGGTAACAACTTTGAAAGGCTTACCGATCAAGTACTGACGGAAATGTTGACACGCTTTCACTACAGCAAGGGTCTCTAGTTCATAGGAGTGGTATTTTGGTTCCGCATCTACCGTCACCTTACTAAAATAAGCAACTACGCGTTTACGACCGTCTGTGTGCACTTGCATTAATATTGCGCCATAACCTAGTGAGCTAGCATCCGTATGTATTTCGGTTTCTAAGTCGGGATCAAAAATGGCTAAGGCTGGCTGGTTAGTAAGTCGAGAAATAATATCCAACCTAGCCCTTTCTTGTTCTTCCCCCCAGTGAAACTTCACATCTTTTCGGGTGAGCGCCGCAATAGGGGCGGTCCTTTTAGCATAATTAGGAATGTAACGACGAAAATAGCCGGCTAGGCCAAGAAACTGTCGCACTTGCTTCACAGATTGAGGCGTCGGTGCCTTGACTAAAGCTTCAATCTTTCGTGAGCTCGGCCGTACCTGACCATTACTTATAGTTCTACCGAGATATTCTACTTCCGTGTTGAGAAACGAGCATTTTCGTAAATTTATGGAAAATCCGGCCCCTGTCAAGGTTTTCAACACA
The DNA here is from genome assembly GCA_963855545.1 of Ethmia dodecea. NCBI lineage: Eukaryota > Metazoa > Arthropoda > Insecta > Lepidoptera > Depressariidae > Ethmia > Ethmia dodecea. Next base: position 13,608,931 of record OY979454.1, read on the forward strand.
TCACTGAGAAGAGACAGTCCATCATCGATGGATTCACTTAAGAGAACTACGTCATCGATATACACGAGTGCGCGACCCTGGTCAATGAAGGGTCTAAGGGCATTTGATATTATTCTCTGATAGACAACCGGTGCGTTAGCCAAACCGTAGGGCATCTTTAAGTACTCGTAGTGGCCCTCCGGTGTAACGAACGCCGTTTTGTCCACAGACTCTTCACTGACCTTAATTTGGTGGAATCCAGTCACCATATCGAGAGTTGTAAAAAATTTGCATTTACCTAGTCTGTCTATGTGATCGTCGATTAAAGGGAGCGGGTAGCGGTCCTTAAAAGTGATGTTATTCAAAGCCCTGTAATCTACTACTAATCTATCTGAGCCATCCTTTTTCTTTACTAAAAGAATTGGGCTCGCATATGATGATTCAGACTCTCGTATAATTCCTTTGTCTAACAAATCGCTTACCATCGCACGAACGCGCAATTTTTCGTCATGGGACAGCTTATACGGCCTATAATTAACGGGAATATCGCTATTGAGTCGAATGTGCATTTCACCCGTTCTGACAGTTGTAGTGGCAGTGCCACTAAGAAAGAACTCCGAATATTTATTTAAAACGTCGACTAACCGTTTCTTATCTTCGCCACACAAAGAAGTGTGGACGGAATCCAAATGCACAAGCGATTCATTCTGCGCAACAGTGTTTACGTTGGCGCTGTCCCTAATAATTCGCTGACTATCGCCCGTGCGAATGTATGCTATGCCATTACGGCTTAGTAAGTCTGTACCGATTATGACGGGAGTACTTAAACAACCGCGGGGAACAACATGAAAATCTACTTCAAGCGATAAATCATTAAATTCTATCGGCAACGTCACGTAACTATCCGAACGAACTTCATTCCCGCCTAAACCACGCAATATTTGACAGGACGGGTTTATGGTGCAAGAAAAGTGCTTAAGTAGTTCACTAGAAATTAGAGATATCGATGAACCGCTATCGATCAATACATCGGTGGGTATGCCACACAAAACGGCAGTGATCACATCCCTACTTGCCGGCATACCCTCAAGTTCGCGACAAAAATTTACGTTCGCCTTATTGCGTGATTCGGAGCGTTCTTTAGTAAAACAAGTTTTTTCAGTGTGACCGGTTTTTTTACAAAACGAACATTTATCGAGCGTTAATTTAGAGGCAGACATATCAGATTTAGTAGATTCTGTGTTATTCGCACTAAGTCTTATTTTTTTTGAACAGTGTTTCATTCTGTGGCCGGTTTGACCGCACGAAAAGCATTTAGACATGTTATTGTCACTCGCATTAGTCAAACGGCGTTTCCTATCGTAATTTCGTGATAAGTGGAGGTTGTTCGGTGGATTATTACGTGAATTCTGTTTGTTAAGAGCCCTTGTAGTATTATTACTACGCACGGTTACCTTTGCTCTCCCATTTTCGTGACATCATCTCATATGTCTATCGACGCATTTCTCTTAATATCATTCCTTTTCGCTGCATTCATTTCTGTAGATCCCTGAAACCTGTTAACGTTATAAAAACACATCTTCACTGCGCTACCACATCGTATCTTCACGTTACAAGCACCTTTATAAATCGGTCTTGGCTCCAATTACTTACAGCGCAGTTTTCACGTGTTCACTATACTCCTAGAACTTGGGGCTTCGAGCGCACAGATGCGCGTTACTTTTTCCTATTCCAATTCACTATTATTTCTTGATTTTTTGAATTGGTTTGCTGTTTATTTTGCTAAAAAGGTAATTTTGACACTTCTGACATTGTTGTTTATAACGGTTGTTATGGCAATTTCTTTCTCATTTTATTAGTGGCCTGATGTTTCGTATGTGATCTTTCGCTAAATTGTGAATTTTGGGCTGGCCATTCGTAAAAAAATACTTCTAAATTCAAAATTACGATTCCTCTGCCAAAATTCTATAAAAGGCAGAGGATTCGGAAGACCAAATCAAGTCTTACTCCAGCTTTCATAAAAGAAAGTTCTAATTAAAGGCCTTATCCCGGGGTCGAGCGACCCCGGGACCCTGCAGTGCCTCCTTCTAAAAATCTTCACCGTGTGTGAGCCCCTCATTGTGTGAGTCATCTTGGTTCCCGTGTGTCCTCCCGCCTGGCCGTTGCCAGACGCTCGCAGGCCCCTCCGCCTTGCCAGTGCCAGACGCACGCAGGCCCCTCCGCCTTGCCAGTGCCAGACGCACGCAGGCCCCTCCGCCTTGCCGTTGCCAGGCGCACGCAGGCCCCTCCGCCTTGCCGTTGCCAGGCGCACGCAGGCCCCTCCGCGTTGCCGTTGGCAGGCGCACGCAGGCCCCTCTGCCTTGCTGCGTACCCCTGCCGTGACTACATCGAGCCTCACTACATCTGGCCTGATTACATTGAGCTGTGCGGCCTTCAAGCGCGCAGCTCCTTCACCCCGGCCGTGCTGACGTCGTGCCCCTATTCTCCGCATCCATCCGTCATCAACTCCACTGACACATACCGCTTACCACGCATCACACGCCCATACACCCACTTCACAAATTCCCTTTTTTTAAAAACTGATGTAAATAGTGTTTTTTTAATATTATTTATCGAAATATAAAAATATCCTCATTCTTCATATTTTCTTTTTTTATTTTATTCTTTTAAAATTGTCGCTTCACGACACCCTATCACAAAACTACGCTCCTCAAGATTAGGCATTTGAATGCGACGGCCCGCTCGCTCGGGGTCACGAGTTCACGGCACTACTCTGTCGTAGCGGCAGCAAGCGATTTATTCACTTTGATACTTTTATAATTTTTTATTGTATTGTGGTCAACTTTTTTAGCGGCGTACCTATGTTAAGAAAGTTTAAAACAATACAATTTACACCCCTTTAGATATTATATTATAGTTTATAAAATATGTATTTAGATATAGGTACGTAGACTTATGCTTAAACTGAGAATGATCAACCTTGAAATAAAAAGTCTGTCTGTTCTCTCTCACACATAAAATGAAGGTCACCAAGGGTCTTTCATCTGTACATATAATAAAACTCTAACGGGACCGTGTCTGTACATAAAATATTTTTAGAAAATTTTAATGGTAGTGTAGATAGTTAGGTATCGATTTAGATACCAAATTTTTGTTAGTGTTTGTGCACAATTCAATTAATTTGGTATGGAGATAACTGAGTACCTGGGTTAACATCTAGGGTACCTACTTTTAATTCAGAAAAATATCTCATTCCTGCGGGAAAATGTAAAAACAGGTTAAAAAGAGAAATACGTAGGTACTATTACGAAACGATTACACCTAGAAACTTGAAACATGGTATGTACCTAGGTGTCTTATATGTTGTGGGCAACCGCTATGAATGGATTTTCCGAAATTGTAACGGGAACGGGAGTAGGTAATATGGATCTAGATTGAATCGTCCGTTGATGACGAAGTAATTTTACTGGTATGTATCTAAAATAAGTAGCAACTTGTTACACAAAAACAACAAAATAAATAAATTGTTGTCATGCAATAATATTCCACTTACAAAGTTAGTCACCATATTCTCTAAGTAGGTGTTTTCATGATTAATATTTACGATGTATTCCCGTTGTCCCCGTTGGCCGTATCCCCATGGGGACAACGGGAAGTCAAAAAAAAAATCTGCCCATTGTCCCCATTATAGGGATACGGCAGTGGGGACAACGGGAATACATCAATTTCATGTGTCAATATCCCTATTAAATCTGTATTTATTTTTTAACCTTAGTTTTTAAAGCAGCAAGAAGAAAAACGACCATATATCAATAATTTTTTACCAGCCTGGGCCTCTTGTAACATTCTTGCAAAACGTAAAAATCGTAAAAACGGAATTATTAATTAGAAGTAGGTAAATCGATAGTTGATTTATTGGAATATTCTAGCGGGATATATTCTCCGCTGTCATATATGTGGTTTTTAGGGTAGCTCGTGCTAGAAAAATGATATATTGTATAATAATAGTAATAGAATCGAAATCTGGTAGAGGGAATCTAAAAATGAGCACTCTATCTTTAATTATGGGTACGCATTTGAATGTCTAAAATTATAAAACCTAACGTAAAATAACCTACGTTTAAAATCCCTAAAATCTAAATACCTAATGGTTGTTTGACTTAAAGTGAAAATACCAAAAGCTTAAAATGTCAAATGGATATATTACTGAAGTTCAAAAGAATAAAACTTGAAATACCTATGTACTAAGTCCCTGAAATAAATTTACCTCACAGTTAATTGACCAAAATGACAAATACCGATATAAAAGTATTTACATAATCTACTTTATATTATAACACATTTGCTCGTAAAAGGTCTCTTATTTCATTAATTTCAATATCGTATTGTATTTCATTACGTACTTGTGCGTTATTGTAATGTAAATCGCACGATTTATCAAAATCTTCCGTCTAAAAACGAACGGTACTTTTTAAAATCTTAACAAATAGTTTTTATGTCATAAAAGTTTTTAACATTTTATGAATATATATAACTTTGGGAGATAAAATATCAGAAATAAACATTTAATTCTTTATTTCAATCAATTTTGACAATAAATTACAACCATTCAACTGTAACAAAAACACAGAAATATTAATTTATGCACTTTAATAGTAATTTTGCCTGTTTTTGTGCCTTTGCCTAAAAAAAGGTGTAATGTAATATAATCTCACGCCTTTTATCCCCGAGGGGGTAGGCAGAGGAATTCCATTACTGGATATACCCACATTTCACGAGATATATTGGACCTACAAACGTGATAGGTGGTGAGCCCATCGCCGGACCAGGTCTGTTTACACAAGTCTCAGAATTAATTCTGAGACCTGCGGGTTTTCTCACGATGTTTTCCTTCACCGTCGAGCTAGTGATACTGATAAATATGTACGTAAGTTTTTGAAAAACTCATTGGTACATGCCAGGATTCGAACCCGAGCCTCACTGATTTTGTGCCGGCTCTTTAACCGTTCGGGCTATCACTGCATAGCTAATTAGTGAACAAGTAAAAAACAAGTTTTACACGCGCTTTTTCTTTTCGCTGTTTTGTTTTTATTCGTTTATGAAAGTCCGATCTTTATTTATTTCCTCGCAAATATGTTATAAAACATCGTATGACATACGTTCGTTGATAATTACAGCCTCTGCTTACTTGTAGCCCTAGCCTACGGCTGGGGCTAGAAATATCACCTCGGCTGTAATTTTCAACTTACCGCACTTATACCATAATGTACTATATCATATTGTATTATACTTACTTAACAACGGTTATAATAAAACATCTTTATTTGTTGCTCATAAAAAAAAACTAACATCAAAGATCTTCTGAACCTAACCAGTCCAAATAATTTCCGCTCTGGTATTTTGAGCTCGCTTCGCTCGCTCTTGCATTGAATACCTAGGTATATCTATAATATCTCGGAAGTAGTGCATTATTTTTATTATTTTGACCATTTGGTATTTAAAATGTTGGTATATCAAACTTTGCCGTTATAACTATAAAGATTTTCAATATTAGGTATTTAGTCCAATATGTATTATAATCTTAGAAATTTCGTATGTAAGTATTCACTGCCTAGGTATATGTATTAAAATATTAGGTATTTAGATTCTAGGGATTTTAAACTTAAGTTATTTTATGTTAGGTTTTTTAATTTTAGACATTCAAATACGTACGAGAGATAAAAAATCAATGGGGACAACGGGAAGTATTTTTAATAATTTTATTTCATTATCTCAATGGGGACAACGGGAAGTATTTTTAATAATTTTATTCAATTCCCGTTGTCCCCAATCAATGGGGATATCGTCAATGGTTACAACGGGAATACACCATATTTAGTCGAAACTTTACTACGGCGCTTTTTTTGTTTACGGAAATTTATTTATTGTATGTCGCGAGATTTAAGTACTCATGTTTAAGTAAATATATAAGTAATTGATTGAATTAAATTTTTAGTGAAAGTAAATATGAGTACCTACTTAAATCTCGCGAAAAGCTTTTATTTCATAATAAATTGTGTAATGACGTTGTAAGATAGTAGAAGTTTTAAAGGCAGAGTGTATTTTATTCTTTTTAGTGCATTAAAATAAAAGGTTGTTTAAAAAATATTTTTTACTCTTAATTTATTTTTTACTTTTTAGTTGGATTTAAAATGACTTCACATAGCTAACCATGCATTGTCATCCAAACTAAACGCGTATACAAAATTTTAGCCCAACTGGTAATATTCCAGCTCCGTCATCAGACACTGACATGTCTGACATCAGACACACCAAAGTACTCATCAAGACGAATCAAGCGAGCCCAAACTCGATGGAGTTATGTAGTTTAATTACTAAGTTCCTATGGCCATCTTCCAGCTCCATCATCAGACCCTGGTTCCCATTTAGTACAAAAAGACTCCTTAAGACGAATCAAACGAGTCAAAACTCGATGGGATTGTGTCGTATAGTTACAGAGCTTCTCGGGTCATCTTCCAGCTCCATCATCAGACCCTAGTGTTACCATCTAGTACCAAACTACCTACTCTTCAAGACGAATCAAACGAGCCCAAACTCGATGGGGCTATGTCGTTTAATTACTGAGTTCCTATGGCCATGTTTCAGCTCCATCATCAGACCCTGGTTATTATCTAGCACCAAAGTACTCGTCAAGACGAATCATACGAGCCTAAACTCGATGGGGTTGTGTCGTTTAATTACCGAGTTCCTATGGCCATCTTCCAGCTCCATCATCAGACCCTGGTTACCATCCAGTACCAAACTACTCTTCAAGACGAATCAAACAAGCCCAAACTCGATGGGGCTATGTCGTTTAATTACTGAGTTCCTATGGCCATCTTTCAGCTCCATCATCAGACCCTGGTTATTGTCTAGCACCAAAGTACTCGTCAAGACGAATCATACGAGCCTAAACTCGATGGGGTTGTGTCGTTTAATTACATAGTTCCTATGGCCATCTTCCAGCTCCATCATCAGACCCTGGTTACCATCTAGCACCAAAGTATTTGTCAAGACGAATCATACGAGCCCAAACTCGAGGGGTTTACGAGTAGTCATTGAGGAGTTGCGATATCCACCTCCTGGCTCCATCATCAGATCAGCTCGGTGATACTATAATATTGCATTGTCACCGAACTTACATAAGTATACCAAATTTCAGCTCAATCGGTTGACGATATCTGCTACAAACAAATAAACAAACAACCATCCCTATAAAATGAGTTCAACTATCACAAGATTATTAAAACTTGTTATAGGTAGTCGCACTATAATTACGACGAAATTCGCGATCTTTCGGCGTGAAAAATTTCGACACAGGTCCATCGTCGACGAGCGCTCGCGCAGTACTGAGCTCGGCCGGCCAAAACTTTGCTTTATGTAGCAATTTTGCAGTATGAATGTTTTTTCTTTTCAGGTTTATAATGAACTATTTTTTAAAACATGTATGATGTTTGAATTCCTTATGAACTAAAGTATCTTTTGATATAAAAATCATGTGATATTGTTAATATAGTAAGGAGAAATTAACGGTTATTTCCAAGCGTTTTTGGCAATTTCACGGTCTCGAATATGATTTAATTTCTAGATATTAGATACGTATTTAAAAAAATTTAAGCCACAAATCACTTAACCACTATATAAGCAATATTCTAATATATTTTTCATCTAATTTGCTTACTTGTTTAGTTCAATCAACGAACACAAAAAAGTGCCGTCGCGCGTTTTTCGAAAAACTTGTTTTGGATTTTTTACTTTTATACAGTTAACTAAGATAAAATCGAATAAAGTAGGTCACTAGCCCCTATAATAATATATTTTCTCCGCCATTCGGAAAGTAAAAGTTGTTCAAGTCTTCTAGTTTCTCAGATCTAAGAAGCCAAAGATGGCCCATAAACGCAAAAATCACGCTCGAAATGTAATAGGGCTCTTAAGTACACTTGCACTGGAATGACTCGGCTTCGCATAGATAGATAAAAACTCGACTATGTTCACAGGTGATAAATTTGCATTAATAGCCGCAGCACGTACCTGCGGGTCCTTTATACCACGTATAATTATGCACACAACAGATCGTCGCTAAGACCTTTCACGATACGTAATCGCAGTAAGAACTTGCGGGCATAGTCGGCATAGGTGGAGTATTTATCTGAACAAGTACACATGACGTCAAAAAGAATGTTCGCAACGACAACGCGTCGTGGGCACAAAGTTTTAAGCTCCAATTTGAAATTTGACCAAGTACGATCGGTACTAACCCACTCGCGTAACCAGGAGCGTGCTTCGCCCTTTAAACACAAGCCTACACGAGATAAGCATTCTTTTTCGTCCCAATTATTAGTGACACGTGCTCGGTCGACTTCCTCACACCACGCGTTTACGTCATGAACACAGGGATCAAACTCAGACACATAATAATGATTCGATCTCACCGGGTTTATGGATTTTAGCCGGGGGTAGTGGCGACGGCAACTGCAGCGATGACTCGCTCGGCGCACCGCGTGGCGGGCCATGTGGCTCGCTGGACAGCGACGGCTGCACCGGCGACATCGTGATCGGCTGGGCAGCAGGCACCACGAGGCCGGAACCCGCGTCAGAGGCCTCCAGAGCGATCGCTGGGATCGCGTCAAGGCTTGGTCTTGCCGCTGGGCTGCTTCGCTGCTCCAAGGTGGCCAGCCGTTCGAGGATAGCCTCCGTAGTCGCAGACATGCGACCTAAATCTAAAGATGGTGGCGTGTGCTCGTCGGCTCCGCGCTTACGCGTCCTTCGATTACCGGTCGACATTTTACTTTAAACAGAAGATCAGAAATAGCACGTGGCGGCCTTACGGCTTCCTATCCCACTTCTGATCTTATAATCTAAGTGGAAATAATTTAAAAAAAATATAACAAAATGAAGATTTATTAATATGATTTCAAACAATAATTTAATTTATTTTACAAAATATTTACAAGAAAAATAATTATGATCGCGGACAGAGTTACGACCTATCACGAGCGCACACCGAAGCAGAAAGAGGGCCTCCCGTCCCGTGCAGCTGCTTTTATAGACACGTCACAGCTCGGCGGTGGCGTCTAGTACGCCTGGTGGGGGTTCCGCTAACAATATAATATAATAATCTTTATTTGCACAAAGTATGGTTACAAAAGTTGATACAATATAATAGAAGAGCGCATTAAGAGCGATTAGGCGCAGAGAGCCAAGTTGGGCCTTTCCACCATAGTTCCTGACTTTCTAATTGCACTGAAGATAAGCCGCGGGAAGCACAGTCCGCTGGATTATCCTTTGAGGTTACACGGCAACAAAATTTTCCATGAACTAGGATGCTTTTGAAGCCAGGCAAGAACTATTGTCGAATCAGTCCAAGCAAATACATTTTCAGCAGATACATTAAGACAAACTTTAACAGGTTGTAACAGTTTACACAATTACACAGTCCCACATAATTCTAATCTTGGCAGAGATATAAATTCTACAGGAGCCACTTTGGTCTTCGCTGTTACCATTGACACGATGACTTTACAATTTTCAGTACATATACTACTGCGGCATAGGCTAAATTAGAGGCATCACTAAACCGATGCAATTCTACTCGTTGGTTTGATTTAGACATAACTATCCAACGCGGCAAACAAATTGTAGACATGTTAGTTAATTGACTCATTAACTCTAACCACTCGTTTTCTGGTAAAATATCATCCCACCCAACACCCAGAAGCCATAATTTTTGAAGAAATATCTTTGCCAAAATTACTATCGGACATAACCAGCCGAGAGGATCATACATTTTCGCAATATCAGCCAAAACATTCCTTTTTGTTGTGTGAGTAGATGGATTTGGCATGTAAATTTTAAGTTCAAAACAATCCGTCAAAGGACTCCATTTAACATTCAAAGCTTTAATAGATTTATCCATAACAATTTATAATGATTCCCTCTGTTGGCTACTTCCAGCAGAAATTGAATCCAAAACATTCATTGAGTTGAATGCCCATTTATGTAGCACAAAACCACCTTTATCTTGTAATTTAATCAAGTCATTACACAGTTGAATAGCATCCTCTTTAGTTTCACAACCACTTAATAAGTCATCCATGTAAAAATCTCTTTTAAAACACTCACACTCATCTTTAGCTAACTGAGATAACACTTTGATCGCGAGATATGGATCACATGAGGTGCCATAAGTGACAGTACATACACGATAATCTACCATATTATCCACTTTTGGATCACCTCGCCACACTATTCTTTGAGAGTCTCGATCTTCTTCTCTGACCAAGATTTGATGATACATGCGCTGAATGTCTGTTAATAAGCAGATTGGATACGAACGCCAACGAAGAATACATCCCGAATATCACTTTGTGGAGCAGCTCTGTTATGTAAGTGATCATTCAGAGAAATACCCGATCCCGTAGTTCTGAACCATTAAAGACGACTCTCAACTTGGAAGTTGTGCTTTTTTCCCGGAGATCCCCATGGCGAGGAAGGTAAAATACCTCTGAATCGGTCTTGTTTAATTCTTCATTGGGAACTCGTACCATGTCCCCCAATTCCAAATATTCTTGCATAAAACAAGTGTAGCGTTCTCTAAATTTGAAATTCTTCTGGAAACGTTTTTTCATTTCTAATAGTCGCTGGACAGCACGAACCCTCAACTCGATTTTTCCGGAGAAAATGATAAACTAACTTGATAACGCCCGGAGGAAGTGCGAGAATGTGTTTCCTAAAATATTTTCTCACACTCCGTTTCATCTGCTGTCATTGAAGGAGTTTCTGTGTATAGTTCCTCTGATTCCCAGAACCGTCTAACCAAATTATCGATCTCGAGTTGGTTGTGCATTAAAAGAACACTCGTGTGTTCTGTGTTGGTACCCGAACTCTTTTAAGTCCATCAAGAATAATTTGAGCATCTCTGCTCCGAGAAGTATATCAAAACTACTGGGTTGCATAAAATTTGGATCAGCAAAAACGATTCCTTTCATTGCTGGTTCCAGTTGTATATTAATCTCCTTCCGTGGTAATATTGAGGAGACACTCTTCAAGATAATATGTGCCTTTACATTTGTCACAGGTGTATCCTTTAAATGTGAACATAATTGGAATTCTACTAAGCCTTGGGATACTGTTGACATTGTGGAGTTGACTCCTGTTACTTTACTATGAATGGAACTTTCTGTAACTCAATTTTTTGCACTGCCGATGTAGTAATAAACGATGCCTGAGACCCTTGGTCAATCAGCGCGCGCAATGTGTATCTTTCACCATTTGAGGCAGTAACTCGAACTAAACCTGTTGCCAACAGGACTTCTGGTGTTTCCTCTTGGTTATCATCCTGCTCCTTATTTGTTTGATGAACCATGACTGAGGGATTTGTGTGCAACAGTGTCTTATGTCTCCGTTTACATATTTTACAGGTAGACGTTTCACGACAAGCCTTGACACTGTGTAGCGGAACCAAGAAATTGTAGCAAAGTTGTTTCTCTCGCACGACTTCTCGTCGTGTCTCTGGCGTGATTTTACCAAATTCTTTGCAATGGTATATAAATTGATCTTGAGAACAATAATCAAAGTTTGGGTCAGCATTTGTCTGAAATGTCTTGATACTAGCCACTCTAGGAGTATTACTCTCTCTCGGTCTAATTGTGGTCATAGCTTCTAGTGATCTGAAGCGCATCTCCATAAATTCTGTGAGTTGATCAAGAAATGGTAATTCGCGAGAAGCTCCAAGCTCATGCTCCCATAGTCTATGATTTTCATTATCGAATTTTCCCACTATCAAATAAATAATAATCGGATCCCAGCCATCGGTTGTTATTCCAATGCAGTCTAAAGCACTCAAACATTATGTTGTTGTGTCTAAAAATTTACGTATTCCCTTAGCTGATTCCCCTGTGAGCTTTTTTTGATTAATAAATGTATCGAATGTGCATTCACGATCAATCTTTTGTTGTTATATCTCGATTCCAGTAATTCATAAGCCTTTTCACAATTAGCGTCAGTCAGTAGAAATTGTTTAAGTAATACTTCCGCTTCCCGGTTAGATTACTTTTTAAATAATAGTATTTTTTCATGTTACTCAAATCAGGATTTGTATGAATTAATGATTGGTATAAATCATTAAAACTAGGCCAGTCTCTATAATTCCTAGAGAAAGATTGAATTGATACTGACGGTAATTTTATTTTATTTCCCGACGAAGGTACAGATGGACCGTTATCACCCTCCTTTTTGTTATTGGCAGCAAGTCGTTCTTTCATTATTGTTTTACAATCCAGAAATTGTTTCTCTCCTTGACTAAATATGTCTTCAGTGAAATAATAATAATAATAATAATAATAATAATATAATCTCACGCCTTTCATCCCCGAGGGGGTAGGCAGAGGTATTCCATTACTGGATATACCCACATTTCACGAGATACATTGGACCCCTAAACGTGATAGGTGGTGAGCCCATCGCCGGACCGGGTCTATTTACACATGCCTCAGAATTAATTCTGAGATCTGCGGGTTTCCTCACGATGTTTTTCCTTCACCGTCGAGCTCGTGATAAATATGTACGTAAGTTTTGAAAAACTCATTGGTACATGCCAGGATTCGAACCCGAGCCTCACTGATTTTCGGCCGGCTCTTTAACCGTCCGGGCTATCACTCAGTTCAGTTCAGTGAAATACTTATGACTTTTCATTTCTATCTCGGTAGCAACTTTCAGAATATCCAAATGAGTTTCCTGGAATCTTTCCCAATAACTTTCTAATAATTCTAGTCTTGTCTCAATATATTCTTTTGTAACTCGCGCGCGATATAGACTTTTTATAGAACAGTTAGCATGTAATCTTGACATTTGATTATAAAATTCATTTTGTTGATTTAAAAACTTTTCCATTATTTAAATTTATTGCAATAGCATATTGCATAGTTGTAAGTAGCATAATTTTCCTAAGTCGAAGTCTCATATAAAAATCTGCCTATTTTTTTTAAGGTCGATGTTATAAAAAATCCACAATTTTTTCCACAAACTTCTTTTTGCTCCGAAATCAGACTATGTCCCAAACTATTTATACTCACTAGGTCTTTGAACAGGCTCGTTTGGACCAATGTTAAAGACACAACCAATTAAACTCACCGGTAGATGGCAGAACTCATTTATTGATCGAAGGCGCGGAGCTTGTACGTTTTCGGAGGGAGCGAAACCATAGCGCGGTTTAAAGATGGGTACAGCGGCACGTAGTAAGCGGGCGGATAACTAAACAATTAAACAGTTGTTTCAATACTATAGTAGTTTGATAGTTTAATTATTTTTATGATAGTTAATATTTTTGTCTGATGATGAATCTGAATTTTTTGTTGTTTGGCTATCCTTTCTGTACTAAGCATGTAAAGTTTTAGTTGTTGGTGCAGCTTTTCCATGTTAGCAGTATTTTCTTCACCAGTTTTTTTAATTACTCTTTTTTTATCGAAAAATAGTTGTTGAGTAGTTGCAGTAGGTCAAAATCTGTCAGTAGTTGTCGGTCACAGACAAAGAATGGTCCGCGACACGAGGACAGCTCATTTCACACAGCTTTTCCTTCCAACCTCGGTTTCAAACTGCGCGTTGTCGTAGTTCCAAATACCCAGGTATGCAAGTAACTACTTGGTACACTTGCACTCTATACGATATTTGCGCCTTCTCAATTTGACTGGTGAGACCCGCTTGTGGGAGGCCAGACAAACCGAATCGCTACCGTAAAAGAAGTTCAAAATGCACTTACCTACCTACCTACAACTTGTAGAAACTTGAAGAACAACAAAATGTACCTACAGTTTGCTCAGTCCCGAACACGTTTGGAGTGTATAAAGTATCATAATATTAAAAGTTACAAGTTAGCTCAACTGTGCTCAGTGGCCGGCGAAGGGCCGATGTCTCCCAAAGGGATAAATTCTGGATGACCGCGGCAATTGGCGCAACTGGGCGTCTGCGGGGCAGGAGCGCGTCGGGGGGGCATGACGTAGAGCAGCTTGTCCCAGAACCAGGGGTCGTCCCACCGCACGTAGGTGTTGGTGCGCACGTACCCGCGCACCTCTGTGCCGAGCCGCGCGTCGAGCACGTCGTCGAGCACCACGAGCACGAGCCGCAACCGCCCGTCGTGCAGCGCGGTCGCGTTCGCCGTGCGGAACTCCAGCATCCCCCACTTGGACGCCAGGAAGTTGCGCGACAGGAGCACGATCGTGCGTCGCGACTGCTCGACCGACAGCGAGATCTGCGTCGAAATAAGCTCGCCTGGGACCCAGTCGCGGTAGTGCACGCACGTGCGCCAGCCATTCGATTCGCTCTCCAGCCCCGCCACGAGTTGCTCCGCGAAATCCGCGTCTTCGTGTGCAAATGAGACGAAAGCGTCGTATCGGAAGTCAGTGTCGGCTTCGTCGTCGTCCCCGCAGCAGAGGAGGCCTCGGGCGTTGAGGAAGACGCGCACTACGCGGCTGTGTCTTAAGTAGAGGGCGGTGAATGTCGCAACCAGCGCGGCCATCACGCCTAGGGATGCGACTGCTACCAGCACAAGCATCCACTCGCGCGGCGCTGCCCCGCACAGCTCAAGCACACTGACTTGAGTTAGTGCGGTTCCATTGGCCGCACACTTCAACCGATTATAATCTTCAACCTGCACATAATTGTGACAAATATATTTGTTAACTAATGTAAAAATTAACCATCCAGGGACCCACTCAAAATCACACAAACAATTTCTTCAAATTCGGTTCAGCTGTTTAAGAGATGTTGCGAGACTAACCATGCTAGAAAAGGTTTGAGTGATTTTTATTATGTATATAATACGGATTACATTGAGATTGAAGTACTTAACATCTACATTGACTTGTGGTGCTACAAAAAACTGTAACGACTGATGGAGCTTTTTAGTCTCATAATAAGGGGAGATTTGTTGCAATCTGCTGACATCTAAAGGGTAAACTATGCCATACCTTCATAGCGTTTTTCTGCAGCGCATCAATCAGCGGTCCGTTCTCGCAATCGCAGTCGAGAGGGTTGCCAGCGAGCCGCACTCGCCGAGCGCCTTCTGCCAGCAGCGCGTGCGCAGCCTCAGCGTCAGCCCGCCGCAGTTTGTTGTGGGAGAGATCCACCAACTGTCAACAATAGGTATTCATCGTCCATCATCATTGTGGGCGGAGCAGTTGCATTATTCATATTATGATTGTACCTATTGCAAAAGGGATTGACAGTTTTTACTACTGGCTACCTGCCTGAAGGGAATCCTTTTTAGGAATACCACTGTTGGTATGCGGGACCATTCGGAGATTCAACTGTACCTACGCCCAAACTCTTCGTGAATACGAGGCGACTATAGTCATGTTTGACCATGTTCGCTCACTACCGTGCCCATAGTAGTGAGTTAACCAATAACAAGCATCTCCACTCTAGGAGAATTGCCGATCGTCGATATTGGCAAATTCTTTTTTAATTTGGTTTTTCCAAAATGCAGGGATGATGTTGAAAACTCACCTGCAGCAAGACAGGGAAGTCCTCGGCATTTATGGCTGCTATCGCATTATCGCTGGCTAGAAGTGCGCTGGCGCTGTGGATGCGTGGCACGTGATGTAACGATCGGTTGCGACAGTCGGCTTCTGTAGTCCTGTTACGCCAGTCGCGCCGACAAACGCAAGGCTCGCAGGTGAATTTTTCACACTCCAGGAACTCCGGCGGTTCATCTATCAGCAAATTGTCACCGCAGCGCAAACCCTCTATTTTTAGACGAGGAAGTTTGCGTAATGCCTTTGCCAGCCACCCGTGCTGGCAATCACAATCTAGCGATAGGTTAATTTCCACAGTTACAACTTGTCTTCTAATCTCCATCTGAAATAAAGTGCTCGTTCTTTAAATGCTATCGAACTAAAAAATAGGACGATCGAAACGCAAAGCTAGCTGAGGTTGGCTGGGCCTGGGATTATAATTTCTGGTTCGGTCCGATTCCTTAAAACCCGACTGCCTGTAGGGAACACCATTCATAATCGGTCGTCTCACACATCGCCCCGGCGCGCGGCGTCATACATAACGATTAATCCGATCAGAAAGAGACGTAGCGTACGTACTGTTGCATTCCTTCGAAGGGTTTTGTTGCCAGACTATCGATAGTGAAATTGTAATATTTATTATTTATTCAGCACACAGTGGGAATAGAAAATACAATTAAAATAAACAATGAAAAATATCTCATTCCTTTTATCGCCGAGGGGGTACGCAGATGTATTCCATTTCTGGAAATACCTACTTTTCACGAGAATATTACCCCTAAAAGTGTTAGGTGGTGAGCCAGGTTACACATGTCTCAGAATCAATTCGGAGACCTGGGGGTTTCCTCACGATGTTTTCCATCACCGTCGAGTAAGTGATGAACGTATACGTAAGTTATGAAACACTCATTGGCTCATACCAGGATTTGAACCCTGAATGCTCCACTGATTACCATTATGAGAAGCGGACTCTTTATAACCGTAAGGCTATCACTGCTCACTAAAATAAACAATAAACAACGTAGGTATACGATAAAAGCCTAAGTTTTAAATAC
Source organism: Ethmia dodecea (assembly GCA_963855545.1). Taxonomy (NCBI): domain Eukaryota; kingdom Metazoa; phylum Arthropoda; class Insecta; order Lepidoptera; family Depressariidae; genus Ethmia; species Ethmia dodecea. Next base: position 13,625,513 of record OY979454.1, read on the forward strand.
CCGCATTTAGTGACAGGCGGGATCTTTGCTTATTAACTTCCTCCTGCGTAGCATTATAAGAGGAAGTTAATGGTTTGAGTAGGATGTCTGTCTGTGTGTCTGTGTGTCTGTCGACAGGATATCTCCGGATCTACTGGACCGATTGACTTCAAATTCGGTCAGTAGATACCTTAGGTCAATACCTCGATCGAGTTTGAATTTCAGACTCGTGGGTCAAAAGGGACTGGGCATTTCAGACCCGTGGGTCAAAAATGTCAACAAATTTAAAAATCTCAAAAATGTCAAATGTCAAAACTGTCATAAATGTCAAAAAGGTCAAAAACATCAAAAAATGACAAAAAATGTCAAGAAGGTCTAAAAGGTCAAAAATGACAAAAAGGTCAAAAATGTTAAATATGTCAAAAAGGTCAAAAAGGGCAAAAAAGTCAAAAAGGTCTAAAATGTCAAAAAAAGTCAAAAATGTCAATAATGTCAAAACTGACAGAAAATGTCAAAAATGTCAAAAAATGTCTAAAGTGTCAAAAAGGTCAAAAATGACAAAAATGTTTTGTTGTTGGCAGTAAACAGGTGGAAGTTTGTCCATAGAATTACATTCTCTCGTTTCTATGTAAAATTAAAAATAATTGTGGGTTACATCATTGAATTTTTCCGTCAGTGCATCATAGAACGCACGATTGTCAGGCGGCGCGCGCAGTGGGTTGTTCAGCAGATTCACAATCATCATATCAATTTGATTTCGTAGCATTGGTAGCTCAGTCAACTGAAAATAACAAAAAATAGATGCTTACGCCCTTAATCCCCGATGGGGTGGGCAGAGGAATTCCATTTCTAGAAATACCCACGTTTCACCAATATACTCTTTGGACCCCTAAACGTGATAGATAGGTGATGAGCCCATCGACAGACCGGGTCTCTTACACATGTCTAAGAATGTGGGTTTCCTCGCGATGTTTTTCTTTACTGTCGAGGAAGGATTCCAGGATTGGAACCCGAGCCTCACGGCTGAGAAGCGGGCTCTAATACAAATAGTGGGGTTGTCTCCACGGATCATGGTATCAGATTGCATTAGCCACGGATCACGGCGAGTTGTATCCACCGATACCGTGATCCGTTTCCAACAAAAAAATCATTAATATTTTTACCCACAGAGCACGGTATCCGTAGCTACAAGAAATAAATTATATAAGTTTTGGAAACTGATCACAGTGTACAGATATAAAGTAATATAATATTGTATTTTTCCAATTCCACAATATGTTTATTGCATTTTCTAACTGAAAAGAAGTTATAATAAAAAAAACGTATTTAACAATATAAATGTATATTTATATTGTTTTTTAAAATTATAACTTCTTTTCAGTTAGAAAATGCAGTAAAAATATTGTGTGTTTGGAAAAATACAATATTATATTACTTGTCTCTGTACACTGTGATCAGTTTCCAAAACTTAAATTATTTTTTTCATGTAGCTACGGATAATTAAGTAGCAATATTTTTTTTACGAATAAAAAAAATATTGCTACTTAATTATCCGTCCAAAAAGGTCCCAATTGCAAATTAAAGGCCGAAGCCTTTAATTTGCAATTGGGACCTTTTTCAAAAAAAATATTTGCAAACCTATTGCTTAGGGCCTACTCCGCCAACTCATGGGTTTGGTATTTTTTATATTAACCTATTACTGCTTCGCGCCAAAAATCTAAGCAAATCTGTTTATAAATACGAGGAAGGAAGTGGAAGATACGAGGTTCCTAATAAAGAAATTTACAAACAAGATATTCGCGAAAATAAAAAACACTTCCTTGGCAGTCGTGTAAAAGAAAAAGTTGAACTGCAACCGTTAACTAAAATACGCCTGCCACTCCCGGGAATCGAACCCACGCGAAATAAAAAAACCGGCCAAGTGCGAGTCGGACTCGCGCACCGAGGGTTCCGTACAACCTTGCAAATTTATGGTTTTCGTAATTTTTCCTTTATCTATGCTATAAGACGTTGCTTCGTACCAAATTTCAAGATTCTGAGTTCACGGGAAGAACCCTGTAGGTTTTGATTCCCTTGCAAGTGTCGAAAATTTGCGGCATAAACGGCTGTATCTTTTGATTGCGTTGGCTTAGAAGTTTGATTTTTTCACAGCTTCAAGGGACAGTAGACCTGAGTAATTGATATAAATTTCAGCTTCATACCTCCACGCGTTCCTGAGAAAAGGGTCTTGACAGACGGACGGACGGACGGACAACAAAGTGATCCTATAAGGGTTCCGTTTTTTCCTTTTGAGGTACGGAACCCTAAAAACTGTACTTATATGACTCTAATCGGTTTATCTTTTATTTTTGTGCCTCCGGAAAACATACAGCTTTGTTAATGAAGAAGCCGTGTATACTTAGCCTTATATCTATGGTCGATACCACAGACAATATGTTTCATCCTGTAGTTACTAGGTGGCGCTAGCGTACAACCAGCAAGAGAGCGGCAACTGCCGCCATCTTCGAAGTTCATAGCGTTGTGTACTTTCGCCGCGAATGGTCGAAATCCAATTTTTTTCTAGAAATCCGTGAATTATTTCTAAAATTACTTTCACACAGTTTCTTATAATCGTATTGTAGATTAGTTACCGATATATATAGCGATTCCATAGAGAACGTTGACAATCAACGCAGTGAATCAAACCCCTCGACACCCGAGAAGGATCCGGCTCCAGAGGATGGGGCGACCTCGAGTTCGAGCAGTTCAGCCAGCGAAACAGAAAACGAAGGCCCACCTCGAAAGAAACGAAAGCAGTCCTCCCAGGTAACGATCGATCCTCGGATCGATGCGTTATACAACCAGGTCAGTTTTCTTACGAACTTTATAATGCATCAACAGTGTGTGCCTATTAGTAACAAAACCAATGCCGTAGTTGAACAATCTGATAATGCTCAAACAGAATTTTTAACGAATCCGTCGGCATTCTTATCAAAAACTCTAGAATTAGGCACTAATCAAACAGTTTTTGACGATAAAAAATTCATCAAACCAGCTGAAGAAAAAAGGTTAAGACAATTGATAGACCTGCAACACTTTAATTCTCCTTCATGGCAACATGTTCGTTACAATAAGGCATTGAGTGAGGTGATCGCCTCCAGGCTTTTGTAACCTTAAAATTAAAGACGAATTGTGCTGTTTAAACAAGGGCAAAGATCACTTAGCCTCTACGGAACAAGTCATAGCCGGGATCACCAATACTCAGCTGCATCAAAAGGAGTTGTTACAATCAGGCTTACGGTCTCGGTCAGGCTTTCGGTCGGGTCTTGTAGGCCCAGTCAATGATCCCTTATTGACTGGGCCTACAAGACCCGACCGAATTAAATGGTGACAACCTTTTCAACAAAATTAGTGAAACCTTCGGCAAATCCTCTGCTTCTTACCAATTATCGGAACAAACACTTCAAATCGTTTGCGGTAAAAGAGCTGAATGTATAGAAATTAGACGTTCAAGGTTAATATCTGAAGTTCCTGATAAAAACATACAGGCAGCGCTTACTAATATACCGCCTAGTGAGGAATTTTTGTTTGATAAAACAAAGTTAATGTCGCTTATTCAATCCCTCGGGGGGACCCAATTCTGGTTAGCACCTGCAAGAACTTTCAAGGCCAAGGAAAGACCAAACCTAAAGAGGAAATTTAATGAACCTATGCCATCAACATCTAGATCTTACAATCAGACAAAAAATAACTTTTATAGTAATAAGAAACAGCAAACTAAACAAGTCTATAGGGGAGATAACAAACAAACTAAGAATTTTACTTTTCGTAGTGTAACTGAACCCCCCATCTACTACTTTATCTCTCTATACATTGGAACCACCAATTCCAACGTAATAGATTTAATTCCCAGCCATGCAAAGCCAAACATCTTATAATGCTAAGCTAGTATTGCACAGCTCAAAGCAAGGATCTCATTCACAAGATATCGTTTCAATATTTTGTTATCATGTTCTCTTGCACGGAATTAGAGAGAATCCACTGTATGACATTCCGCTGCTAACTTGTAGCAAACAAACATCAATTTTACACGTATAGACGTAAATGAGTAACCATCATTTATGTCCTACGCATAGTTTTTAAACGACCTCAAGGTTTAGCTTCATGATGATCTTCAAAGTATTTACTTTGGAGGCATCGCTAAATAGGTCGACACCGTCAAATATCTCCTGCAATTTTGGCCTTGTAATTAATTTATGTGATCGTCTAGAGTGTAGGACACTACTTTGTGAATAGTAATCCAGATCCTTTTTGAGGATCATGCTTTGCCATCAAAAGAAATCTTAACTTGAATCAACCTATACCATTAATTATCTATCGCGTATTTATAAAATTGTCTTTCGCTTTTAATCTTTAATATTTAATAACGCTGCCCACTTCAGCGCCATTCATGCCTAAGGCAATATTTTCATGAAGGACACTTCATGTTTCCCACCCCTGCTATCTCTTATCTGATGACAGACTCGAGATAAAATCACCTTCCCCACATTCTCACCTCCTTTCAAGAAAAGAAATAAAAATGTGGTTGGTGGGAAGAGTAGGAAGCTCCGCCTCGCTTCATAAGGTGATCGCCGACCCGCAACATTCCACGATTGCGTTTGCGACCCCCCCGAACGTCCCGGTTTTGCCGGACATCCGGTCTTATATCCCGCCGAAGCGGGACCGTTGCAGCCGAAGCTGATTGTTGCGGCCGTAGCCGATTGTTGCAGCCGAAGCTGATTGGTGCGGCCGTAGCCGGTTGTTGCGGCCTTAGCCGAATTTTGCCCCGAAGGGACCGGTGCGACCTTAGTCGATTGGTGCGGCCGTAGCCGTATTTTGCCCCGTAGGGACCGGTGCGACCGTAGTCGTGGTTTGGCCGTAGCCGTGTGTTGCCCCGAAGGGACCGGTGCGACCGTAGTCGTGTTTCCCCGAAGGCGAGTTACGCCAGTCATTAAGACCTCGGGTTCATTTGCAGCAAGCCCCGTAAGGCAATCTCGAACATGTTTGGATTGGTCTTTACGACCTCAGGATCATTTGCAGTAAGCCCCGTAAGGCAATAATTCTCATAGGACATTTAGTTCATAGGTCTTAATGCTTAACATAACCCGACCTCGGTCCCTACGAGCCATCGATTCTCGTTCAGCCATCAGAGGCACTGTCACACCCTGAATGAGCTTATAATGGTAAAACCATTAATTTATATTAGTACGCGTCGCGCGCGCACTCATATGATAGTATGGAGTAACCGATGTACGTTCTGCAAAATACATGGTTATCATAAGATATATGAGGCGTTCCCCTTCTCGATCATTCGTGGTATCACTTTATTGCAATATCAAACTCAACAGAATAGTGACAGACATCCCCGTCAAGCTAATCAAGTCTCTAGACCCTTAACCATGCCAACACGAATGCCAACATGACTCCAGTTCCAGACCCCGAAGAGCTTACTCCTGAAGATTTGGTCGAGTGTTCGCGTACTAGACCAACAATACTCCTCGAAGATAACTTATGTTAATGCCCATTTCGAACCGTCAGGTCTACGATCAAGCTAGATGTTGCTTTTCACATTTCAATGAGAGACGTTATCAACCTCCATCAATTAAGTGTTAGTCGATATCATCGTCTCCGTTACTTAGCATCAAGAAGCTCAGAAGCAGTCCCGGGGTATCTACTGTGAACCACAAGACAGCGCTAAGAGGTGCGTCGTCAGTCATTCCACTACTAGCCCCAATGTGTAATATTTGAGCGATCGTTACATCCAACAAAGCTTATGGACTATGTCCAAAAACTAAGTCTATATAACGCCACCTTGCCGTACCGTAAGGCAGTGCTCGAGGCACGGACTTTTTACCTTTTCGCACTTTGTCGCCAAACAGTGTTGAACAAGATCGTTGTGTCGAAGCGTAAGCCTCTTCATCACAAAGAAGTCATAATGCAAGTTAAAGATCAGAGGTGCCGCCACCGCCAAGCTAGCATTGGTATGTGCTGACATAACACCATCCGCGGTACGGTGTAACGTGCTGACATAACACCGACCATGGAACGGTGAAACGTACTAACACAACCGCTGCACCACTCGGGCAGTACTACACACTCCTTCAATAACTCAAACACTACAACCCCTACCTTGTCCCGATCATCAACAGTGTGTGCCTATTAGTAACAAAACCAATGCCGTAGTTGAACAATCTGATAATGCTCAAACAGAATTTTTAACGAATCCGTCGGCATTCTTATCAAAAACTCTAGAATTAGGCACTAATCAAACAGTTTTTGACGATAAAAAATTCATCAAACCAGCTGAAGAAAAAAGGTTAAGACAATTGATAGACCTGCAACACTTTAATTCTCCTTCATGGCAACATGTTCGTTACAATAAGGCATTGAGTGAGGTGATCGCCTCCAGGCTTTTGTAACCTTAAAATTAAAGACGAATTGTGCTGTTTAAACAAGGGCAAAGATCACTTAGCCTCTACGGAACAAGTCATAGCCGGGATCACCAATACTCAGCTGCATCAAAAGGAGTTGTTACAATCAGGCTTACGGTCTCGGTCAGGCTTTCGGTCGGGTCTTGTAGGCCCAGTCAATGATCCCTTATTGACTGGGCCTACAAGACCCGACCGAATTAAATGGTGACAACCTTTTCAACAAAATTAGTGAAACCTTCGGCAAATCCTCTGCTTCTTACCAATTATCGGAACAAACACTTCAAATCGTTTGCGGTAAAAGAGCTGAATGTATAGAAATTAGACGTTCAAGGTTAATATCTGAAGTTCCTGATAAAAACATACAGGCAGCGCTTACTAATAGTGAGGAATTTTTGTTTGATAAAACAAAGTTAATGTCGCTTATTCAATCCCTCGGGGGGACCCAATTCTGGTTAGCACCTGCAAGAACTTTCAAGGCCAAGGAAAGACCAAACCTAAAGAGGAAATTTAATGAACCTATGCCATCAACATTTAGATCTTACAATCAGACAAAAAATAACTTTTATAGTAATAAGAAACAGCAAACTAAACAAGTCTATAGGGGAGATAACAAACAAACTAAGAATTTTACTTTTCGTAGTGTAACTGAACCCCCCATCTACTACTTTATCTCTCTATACATTGGAACCACCAATTCCAACGTAATAGATTTAATTCCCAGCCATGCAAAGCCAAACATCTTATAATGCTAAGCTAGTATTGCACAGCTCAAAGCAAGGATCTCATTCACAAGATATCGTTTCAATATTTTGTTATCATGTTCTCTTGCACGGAATTAGAGAGAATCCACTGTATGACATTCCGCTGCTAACTTGTAGCAAACAAACATCAATTTTACACGTATAGACGTAAATGAGTAACCATCATTTATGTCCTACGCATAGTTTTTAAACGACCTCAAGGTTTAGCTTCATGATGATCTCCAAAGTATTTACTTTGGAGGCATCGCTAAATAGGTCGACACCGTCAAATATCTCCTGCAATTTTGGCCTTGACATTTAGTTCATAGGTCTTAATGCTTAACATAACCCGACCTCGGTCCCTACGAGCCATCGATTCTCGTTCAGCCATCAGAGGCACTGTCACACCCTGAATGAGCTTATAATGGTAAAACCATTAATTTATATTAGTACGCGTCGCGCGCGCACTCATATGATAGTATGGAGTAACCGATGTACGTTCTGCAAAATACATGGTTATCATAAGATATATGAGGCGTTCCCCTTCTCGATCATTCGTGGTATCACTTTATTGCAATATCAAACTCAACAGAATAGTGACAGACATCCCCGTCAAGCAAATCAAGTCTCTAGACCCTTAACCATGCCAACACGAATGCCAACATGACTCCAGTTCCAGACCCCGAAGAGCTTACTCCTGAAGATTTGGTCGAGTGTTCGCGTACTAGACCAACAATACTCCTCGAAGATAACTTATGTTAATGCCCATTTCGAACCGTCAGGTCTACGATCAAGCTAGATGTTGCTTTTCACATTTCAATGAGAGACGTTATCAACCTCCATCAATTAAGTGTTAGTCGATATCGTCGTCTCCGTTACTTAGCATCAAGAAGCTCAGAAGCAGTCCCGGGGTATCTACTGTGAACCACAAGACAGCGCTAAGAGGTGCGTCGTCAGTCATTCCACTACTAGCCCCAATGTGTAATATTTGAGCGATCGTTACATCCAACAAAGCTTATGGACTATGTCCAAAAACTAAGTCTATATAACGCCACCTTGCCGTACCGTAAGGCAGTGCTCGAGGCACGGACTTTTTACCTTTTCGCACTTTGTCGCCAAACAGTGTTGAACAAGATCGTTGTGTCGAAGCGTAAGCCTCTGCATCACAAAGAAGTCATAATGCAAGTTAAAGATCAGAGGTGCCGCCACCGCCAAGCTAGCATTGGTATGTGCTGACATAACACCATCCGCGGTACGGTGTAACGTGCTGACATAACACCGACCATGGAACGGTGAAACGTACTAACACAACCGCTGCACCACTCGGGCAGTACTACACACTCCTTCAATAACTCAAACACTACAACCCCTACCTTGTCCCGATATTTGAATTCAAGCGGACAGCGTTAGCTGCCCTATAAGCGGGAGGGAAACCAGATGTATTATAAGTCCAGCTCTGTTATTTACTTTTATCTGCCCTGCTTTCATATATTCGGTTCGTCTAGAATATCGCATAAAACTATCATATTCCATTAATCAGACAGGGTACCCTTACCTGCCTTGTCCTCATAACTTCTGTTATTAACGAACCTTCCAGCCAATAACGCCATATGAAAATTTTATAAATTTATTTATTTTATAAATTTATTTATTTATTTATTTATATATTTATTTGCCATTATTCTCAACATCGCTCAACAGACCGACCTATGTATCATACATCTTAAGTCCAACCTATGGTTGAGGTGTCAGCCTTGCATCCTGGCTGCGCACCCTCCCTCACCATATATGCCAAGACTTTATCTTCGTGTCCCGCAGCGGAAAATTGGAAAAACCCGACTATCTCCGATTTGGATGAAACCTCTTTCATATCGTAGTGTCCGTCAACAGTACCACAACGATATGCTTCCCATCTCTCTTATTCCATTAGTTCCGGAGTTATTACCAATTAATGGTTTATTTCAATACGAGACCTGTTTCGCATTTCCTTCCATGGGAAGATGTTTTAACTTTTCCTAAACCCTACTGAAACCTAATTCTAACTACTTTTATGAAACTTTTATGCTATCTTAACATCCCTTTGACTAATCAAAGTTCTACTTTACTGATTTTTCATTATTTTTGAACTTTTCCTAAGTTTTGATAACTTTCTATTTCTGATTATATTTACATGTGTTTACATGTTTACAGCCCCACCAAGCTGTTTTATATTCTTTCAGTATTTAATATTTGTTATTAGGGACAGGGTGTTACAACCAGCCCCCAAAATTCTCTGTAATTCACGGAAGAGAATTTTTAGAGCTGAATAATAGGCGCTTTTTATTTCCATCTGTTTCTTTATTCATTATAGGAGCTGAATAATAAAATAAAATTAAATTTTTCCAAGCCTTTATTATTTCCATCATTTCTTTATTCATTATAGGAGCTGAATAATAGACGCTTTTTATTTCCATCTGTTTCTTTATTTATTATAAAACCTAAAAGAACGGCCACCAACCTCCCCTACTACCACATCTATCAAATGATGTCCACCCCTGTTCAACTCTATTTGAGTGTGGTTATACTGTATGATCTTTCCAAAGTTATTCAGTTCGAAATTCAATCTTAAATTGTGTCGTAAAATCAAACCCCAAAATCCTAGACTTTGCAAGACCGGGAACGATTCCAAAAATATTTCCAAGTTTATCTGTTTGGTAAGCTCAACAGGTTATATAGCTTTTGTCCCACAGCCCCCCATATTTTGAACTCTTTGACTGGTATAGTGTGCAACTTAGGATTTCTCTAATTATTTCTTTCGAAATACATGTGATATCTGAATCCGTGTCCAACAGAGCCAAGATTTTAAGGCCTTCACATTTGATTAATATATCAGGTCGCATCTCACCTGATATACTCTCTATAAAATATTTTTATAACCAAAGCCAATTCGCTCCACCTGGCCTTTCGCATCGATTGGTTTTATTATACCTTTATTATGTTTGACTAATTTCAAAACAACCATAAACTTAAAAGTGGTCCCTTCTAGGAAACACAAAGTCCTTTCCTTTTGTGTTTTATATACTGTAATCACCATCCCTATTCTTCCTTATTTATTCATTCAAACACCTGCAACAAATAAAAATATGTAGTTTTATTGTATTGGCAACCTTTTCATTAATCAAGCAATTTATAGCAAGGCGTCTAAAGCATGATCTCTCATTCCATTTTCACGGACAGCAAATTTTAGGCATGAAGCCCACTTTAAGCAAGCCACAACCCAACACCAGATCAGAATACAAATCGTTGATCCATATCCTGGTCACTACGGAACCAAATTGTAACTGAACCCCCCATCTACTACTTTATCTCTCTATACATTGGAACCACCAATTCCAACGTAATAGATTTAATTCCCAGCCATGCAAAGCCAAACATCTTATAATGCTAAGCTAGTATTGCACAGCTCAAAGCAAGGATCTCATTCACAAGATATCGTTTCAATATTTTGTTATCATGTTCTCTTGCACGGAATTAGAGAGAATCCACTGTATGACATTCCGCTGCTAACTTGTAGCAAACAAACATCAATTTTACACGTATAGACGTAAATGAGTAACCATCATTTATGTCCTACGCATAGTTTTTAAACGACCTCAAGGTTTAGCTTCATGATGATCTCCAAAGTATTTACTTTGGAGGCATCGCTAAATAGGTCGACACCGTCAAATATCTCCTGCAATTTTGGCCTTGTAATTAATTTATGTGATCGTCTAGAGTGTAGGACACTACTTTGTGAATAGTAATCCAGATCCTTTTTGAGGATCATGCTTTGCCATCAAAAGAAATCTTAACTTGAATCAACCTATACCATTAATTATCTATCGCGTATTTATAAAATTGTCTTTCGCTTTTAATCTTTAATATTTAATAACGCTGCCCACTTCAGCGCCATTCATGCCTAAGGCAATATTTTCATGAAGGACACTTCATGTTTCCCACCCCTGCTATCTCTTATCTGATGACAGACTCGAGATAAAATCGCCTTCCCCACATTCTCACCTCCTTTCAAGAAAAGAAATAAAAATGTGGTTGGTGGGAAGAGTAGGAAGCTCCGCCTCGCTTCATACGGTGATCGCCGACCCGCAACATTCCACGATTGCGTTTGCGACCCCCCCGAACGTCCCGGTTTTGCCGGACATCCGGTCTTATATCCCGCCGAAGCGGGACCGTTGCAGCCGAAGCTGATTGTTGCGGCCGTAGCCGATTGTTGCAGCCGAAGTTGATTGGTGCGGCCGTAGCCGGTTGTTGCGGCCTTAGCCGAAATTTGCCCCGAAGGGACCGGTGCGACCTTAGTCGATTGGTGCGGCCGTAGCCGTATTTTGCCCCGTAGGGACCGGTGCGACCGTAGTCGTGGTTTGGCCGTAGCCGTGTGTTGCCCCGAAGGGACCGGTGCGACCGTAGTCGTGTTTCCCCGAAGGCGAGTTACGCCAGTCATTAAGACCTCGGGTTCATTTGCAGCAAGCCCCGTAAGGCAATCTCGAACATGTTTGGATTGGTCTTTACGACCTCAGGATCATTTGCAGTAAGCCCCGTAAGGCAATAATTCTCATAGGACATTTAGTTCATAGGTCTTAATGCTTAACATAACCCGACCTCGGTCCCTACGAGCCATCGATTCTCGTTCAGCCATCAGAGGCACTGTCACACCCTGAATGAGCTTATAATGGTAAAACCATTAATTTATATTAGTACGCGTCGCGCGCGCACTCATATGATAGTATGGAGTAACCGATGTACGTTCTGCAAAATACATGGTTATCATAAGATATATGAGGCGTTCCCCTTCTCGATCATTCGTGGTATCACTTTATTGCAATATCAAACTCAACAGAATAGTGACAGACATCCCCGTCAAGCTAATCAAGTCTCTAGACCCTTAACCATGCCAACACGAATGCCAACATGACTCCAGTTCCAGACCCCGAAGAGCTTACTCCTGAAGATTTGGTCGAGTGTTCGCGTACTAGACCAACAATACTCCTCGAAGATAACTTATGTTAATGCCCATTTCGAACCGTCAGGTCTACGATCAAGCTAGATGTTGCTTTTCACATTTCAATGAGAGACGTTATCAACCTCCATCAATTAAGTGTTAGTCGATATCATCGTCTCCGTTACTTAGCATCAAGAAGCTCAGAAGCAGTCCCGGGGTATCTACTGTGAACCACAAGACAGCGCTAAGAGGTGCGTCGTCAGTCATTCCACTACTAGCCCCAATGTGTAATATTTGAGCGATCGTTACATCCAACAAAGCTTATGGACTATGTCCAAAAACTAAGTCTATATAACGCCACCTTGCCGTACCGTAAGGCAGTGCTCGAGGCACGGACTTTTTACCTTTTCGCACTTTGTCGCCAAACAGTGTTGAACAAGATCGTTGTGTCGAAGCGTAAGCCTCTGCATCACAAAGAAGTCATAATGCAAGAAAAAGATCAGAGGTGCCGCCACCGCCAAGCTAGCATTGGTATGTGCTGACATAACACCATCCGCGGTACGGTGTAACGTGCTGACATAACACCGACCATGGAACGGTGAAACGTACTAACACAACCGCTGCACCACTCGGGCAGTACTACACACTCCTTCAATAACTCAAACACTACAACCCCTACCTTGTCCCGATATTTGAATTCAAGCGGACAGCGTTAGCTGCCCTATAAGCGGGAGGGAAACCAGATGTATTATAAGTCCAGCTCTGTTATTTACTTTTATCTGCCCTGCTTTCATATATTCGGTTCGTCTAGAATATCGCATAAAACTATCATATTCCATTAATCAGACAGGGTACCCTTACCTGCCTTGTCCTCATAACTTCTGTTATTAACGAACCTTCCAGCCAATAACGCCATATGAAAATTTTATAAATTTATTTATTTTATAAATTTATTTATTTATTTATTTATATATTTATTTGCCATTATTCTCAACATCGCTCAACAGACCGACCTATGTATCATACATCTTAAGTCCAACCTATGGTTGAGGTGTCAGCCTTGCATCCTGGCTGCGCACCCTCCCTCACCATATATGCCAAGACTTTATCTTCGTGTCCCGCAGCGGAAAATTGGAAAAACCCGACTATCTCCGATTTGGATGAAACCTCTTTCATATCGTAGTGTCCGTCAACAGTACCACAACGATATGCTTCCCATCTCTCTTACTCCATTAGTTCCGGAGTTATTACCAATTAATGGTTTATTTCAATACGAGACCTGTTTCGCATTTCCTTCCATGGGAAGATGTTTTAACTTTTCCTAAACCCTACTGAAACCTAATTCTAACTACTTTTATGAAACTTTTATGCTATCTTAACATCCCTTTGACTAATCAAAGTTCTACTTTACTGATTTTTCATTATTTTTGAACTTTTCCTAAGTTTTGATAACTTTCTATTTCTGATTATATTTACATGTGTTTACATGTTTACAGCCCCACCAAGCTGTTTTATATTCTTTCAGTATTTAATATTTGTTATTAGGGACAGGGTGTTACAGTAGCAAAGACAAGAAAAAATGACTATTCGACACAATTCAAGGGGGGGCACTTAAGTATGTTCAGGGACAAATGGCAAACACTGCGCGCCAACACGTTTATCATGTCAGCAATCACGGCTTCCCAAATACCCCTTTTCAAAAAACCTCCCTTGATTTTCCCAACACAAAAGGTAATGAACCAATATGCAACCAAATCATCAAATGCAATGTCTCAAATAATCCAAGAACTCTTAGATCAAAAAGTATTACAACTAGTGCCCAAGAGAACGCCTAGCTTCATTTCCAAGCGGAAGAAAAGCGACGGGTCGATGCGCCCGATATTCGATCTTCGGGAGTTAAACAAGTACGTGAAAACGAAACACTTCAGACTGATTTCTCACAACACTGTACCAGAATTCCTTTAGCCGGGGGACTGGACTGGGGGACTCTCTCTCTAAATTGCAGTGCCCCCACGGGGTGTCACACAAACTTACATAATATGATATGGTTACCAACTTTATGTAGTGACAGCAATAAAGCATTTGTATTTGTATTTGGATGAAAGCTCGACTACCACTCACTCACTGACTCAGTGACATAATTGTTCTCCCAGAAGGAGTCGTTTTGGAGGCAAGTCATATATGAGAAAAGTGTTCAAGATGGCGGGGTGACCCCGGGAAAACTCCGACTTTTCAAAAAAAAACAAAATAGCGGTCAGGCTTGCCTATCGTATCTCTTTTATTTTCCGGCCGATTCGGTTCAAATTTTTGGCATCTGTAGTATTGCTTAGATAATTTACGAATATTATTTAAAAAGTTGAAAAAACAAAATGGCGGCTGCGTAGTAGTGTTTCAGAGTTGGAGTGGTTTTAGACCCCACTTGACTTGAATTGATCTCCTAGATGCCAATATGCTAAAGAGATGTGTTTGATGTCATCACATAGGTCATATCTTGTAGTTTACCAGAAAATCCCGAAAATCTAAAAAACCAAGATGGCAGACCGGTGATTTGTTCCCAAAGAAAAGTATTAATTTTACCATATTTTGATTGTCGATTTTCGGCAAGATGGCAACACCTGAGCGAGTTGGTCTGTATAACACGGTTGAAGGTCTTGCTACGTAGTGTTGCCGTGTTTAAAAATTTTCCCGGAATTTGGAGTATTTTTTTACTTTTAACCCAAAATGTCAAAACTCTAAATGTTACCATTTTGCGAAAACGAGTGACAGTCAATGGAACATTTTATCTCTCGCTATGACCTTTTGTAGGTTTTTTGATTTTTGCCTGGCAACACTGAAAGTTATGGATGATTTAATTTTTAGGGTAGACCTCAAAAGACCCGAATTGATCTCCCAGACGCCGATATGCTACAGGGATGTGTTTGGTGTCATCGCATAGGGTATATCCTGTAGTTTACTAGAAAATCCCGAAAAATAGAAAAAACAAGATGGCCGACCCGTTATTTTTGTTTTACTGAAAAAAATCAATTTTCTTAATCTTAATCGGCATTTTTTAGCCAGTTGGCAACACTTTGGAAAGTTGGCTTGTATGGAGCGATTGTGGGTCTCAGTAAACAGTGTTGCCATGAAAAGAAATATTTAGCAAAATTTTATTATTTTTAGACTTAAAATGGCTAAAACAAGATGGCCGCCCAAAATAAGACTTTATTTTTCTGTCAAAATAAGACCCCACAGAGACACGCGTGGCCGCTTGCGGCCTCGCGCAGCGCGCGACATCTAGTTTGGATGATAAAACTAGACATTTCTCAAGCGTATTTTCATGTTCCAATCGCAAAATCGCATCGACCTTTCTTGAGAGTCAGCTATCAGCATCAGCTTTACGAAATGACTTGCCTTCCTTTTGGTCTTGCCTCAGCACCTCACCTTTTCTCTTCCATAACATGCTGGGTCGTGGAGACCTTGCGTGCAAAGGAATTTCGCGTGCTAGTGTACTTAGACGACTTCCTTCTGGTGCACCAAGATCAAACCAAGTTATGTCTTCAGGCTGCGGAAGCCGTGAGACACTTGGAACATCTGGGCTGGCAAATCAACTATCGAAAATCGATCTTAACACCCACACAAGACTTGGAATACTTAGGGATTCGATGGCAAACAACAAAGAATATGATGTCTTTACCAATCCAGAAAATAGACGACCTCAACAGCACATTAGACCAGAACTTACAGAAAAGTCACGTCAACCTTCGTCAATTGCAAACGCTCTTAGGCCAGTTGAATTTTGCCAATTTCGTCATACCCCGAGGCAGACTTCACTGTCGCAACATTCAGATCTTTCTGCGAAACTTCAACAACCAACGTCCCAGGCAGTTACAACCTGTGCCTCAAGTCGTTTATCGGGAGATGAAATGGTGGCGCGGAGCCACCAGTCACTCCTTACCGATACACAAAATGCCAGCCAAACACTTCCTAGCGACGGACGCTTCCGATGCTGGTTGGGGTGCCCAATTAGACGGAACGTTAATGCCAGGTTCATGGTCAGTCCACCCAAAAAGATGGCACAGCAACAAAAACACTCCAAACACTCTCAGAAGAACACTCCTAGGTTCCTGTTCTCCAGTTAGTAGGTTATGTAAAGCTGTCAATGCATGCAGCGATCGAATAGACATACATTTGGATACTTTGAGTAAATTTTACAGGATAGTGTACGAAAGAATTATTTGTATTAAATTTCTATGAATTATTTGTAGTAGTGTAGCCAAATAATGTTATTTATTTCTGTTTTTTTTTACTATGTACATGTAGTGTCTGCCTGTATGTGACCATTGTACTTACTACAGAGTATATTATGTTTGTATTCAGTTTAAGTATTGGTGTAATGGTTGTTGGTGGACCTTATTTGAATAAAAAAAAATGGATGCAGTATTGGCGGCAGTCAACATGAATGTAGACAATTTGAGAAACTCTCATGTGCTGATCCAATCCGACAATCGAACGCTGATTGCGTACATTCAAAAAGAAGGGGGCACAAGATCTTTAGTACTACTGAATCTGACATTTCAACTATTGCAACTAATAGACCAATTCAGAATAACACTATCAGCATATTATCTCCCGGGGAGGTACAAGATAGTAGCAGACAGGTTACCTCGAGGGAAAAAGCCTTCGGAATGGCATCTGACGCCCCAAACGACTGCGGAAGTCTTTCGAAAATGCGGTCAACCAGAAATAGACCTGTTTGCAACACAAAATACAGCTTTAGTGCGGAACTACGTATCGATAGACTGCAAAGATCGATCAGACGCCTTCAGCAGACCTTGGAGGTACCAGCTAGCTTGGGTCTTTCCACCTCCCAGCCTACTACCCAGAGTGCTGTCACACTTGAACAGTGCAATGGGGACATACCTAGTAGTGGCACCCGAGTGGCCTCAAGCATTTTGGCTACAAGACCTGAAATCGAGAGCACTTGATCAACCGTACGAACTCCAGAACCTCTCCGAAACCCTGATAGATGTCACAACATCACAGCCTCCTCCACAAGTACGAACATTAACCCTGAAGATTTGGAAAATTGGGGGTGGAGCGACCAAATAAAAGAGTGGTCTACACACGAGAAAGAATTACTAAAAAATAGCTGGCGGCAGTCCACTTTATCTACTTTCTTACCGGCTATTAGAAGATGGCTAACATGGTGCGCCAGCTCCCTAGTAAAACCTAAATTTCCTCAACCGGCTGACTTGGCCAAATTTCTTATCCACCTCTTTCTCAATGAAAAGTTATCTTATAGCACTATCCTTGTTCATAAATCGGCTGTTTTAACTTTCTGTGGCCCACATGTGGAGCAACATGCATTTTCAAATTTCATCGTTAGACATGCCCTTAAAGCAATAGGAGTCTCTAAACTAAAAGTAGTGAAATCGTCAATCACATGGGATCCTAGAATCGTATTAACTTGGCTTTCATCTAACCCCCCTAAAGACTCTTTGTTCGAGTTAGCTCGAAGAACAGCCACGGTGCTATTGTTAGGTTTGAGACGGAGAGTTCACGACAAAAGTATCAAAACATGAAGATCAGAACATATGCCCAGTTACATTAGTTAGATTTTTAATAGAAAAAACGAAGTAAGGAAGGGCAGAAGTTAATAATTTAAATAATCTGTTTATTACGATATGTGGTAGCACTAAAGCGGCTTCCCGTACTGTGATTGGAAATTGGGTTTGCACAGTGCTCCGAGACAGTGGCATTAATGCATCCCCAGGGAGCTACAGATCAGCAGTGGCCTCCTTGGGATGGTTAAATAATCAGCCAATAGACGAAATACTGTCGCGTGATAATTGGAAATCCCCAAACACTTTTTTCAAACACTACTGTCGTGATATACAAGTTACTCAAGATGATCGTAATTCCTTTTTCAAAACATTTACTCCCACTTAATGTTCTTCTTATTTTCCAATAAGTACATGTTTACTAAGATTTTAGTTTAAATATGCCCAAAAATTATTATAATGCAACTAAAATGAATAATAGGTATTCAGTTTAATGATTGATATATAGTTTTCTTTAATATATTATAAGAATAATTTAACCATTCAATATGAATAGGTTACTGAATAAATAATTTATCAAGATATGCATAATATTTCATTTACTTACAGATAAATTACCTAATCATCATAGCGTTGTGTTTCATATATTTCACCAGCAGATAACAAACACGTCTTCATTAGCAATGCTGTATGTTTTCCGGAGGCACATCAATATAACGGTTTTACAAAACAATAAAACCGATATTATGTGCCGAGAAGGAAAACATACAGCATTGCAGAAAGATTAAGAACTTCGAAGATGGCGGCAGTTGCCGCTCTCTTGCTGGTTGTACGCTAGCGCCACCTAGTAACCACAGGATGAAACAAATTGTCTGTGGTATCGACCATAGATATAAGGCTAAGTATACACGGCTTCTTCATTAGCAATGCTGTATGTTTTCCTTCTCGGCACATAATATCGGTTTTATTGTTTTGTAAAACCGTTATATTATGGATTTATCAAATTAAAGGGAGACTAGGTACCTACTCGTATCTTCAGTACATGTCAGGTGTAGTGTAATCGGTAGGTACGGTTCAACAATTTCACCCTGAGTCTCAGTGATTTTGATTTTACCGTTAGTTCAGTAATGTTGTTCCTTTCAAGTTGTAGTGCCTTCAGCGATGACCAAGAGGAAAAGCAGAGGCGCGTGATGTTTGCTTGCTCCAGGTCTAGATTATGCGGCCTAAACCAATCATCTGTTGACGCAGAAGAAAACGTCATATAAGTATGTGAAAGAAAACAATTCTCATAAGTATTCGGAATTCGGAAAGTAGTGTTTGTTTGATAAGAGTACCGGGTGAAAACGACGCTTCCGTCTCTTGGGCGGGAAAGACTCATAGTAATAATTGCTTCCCTCTCTACGGCGGTTATGAATTTTAAAAATAGAACATTTGGTTACATAACCAAATAGTCGACTACGAATTTTATTGGATCATAAAAAAGGAGGATTACAAAAAAATGCTGCGGCATTGTGAGTGTAGGTTAAACAGCCAGTAAAAATAAATAAAAAAATTGGAGGGATAGTAACTCTGCATAACACTTTTATAACACTCTACCCTCCATATAACTCTGTCAGTTGTTCCAAATACATTTTTTTTTTATCATAATTATTACTTACCTATATGAAACAGCGTAAATATTCCAACCAAAAAAATACTTTAAATTTCCCAAATTGTTCTAACTTCTCAACAAATTTTAAATAGGTAGGTAGGTACATAATGGACTCGATTTTCCAATCCAATTTCCTAATTTTAAGTTAGCCTATCCTTCTCTATACAATACGAAAGAAAAATGGCAGAAACAAACCATAGATTATAGAGTAATGTCAAACATGTAAAAGCCAACTAATTTGATGTCTTATCTGTCATGACCTTGTTACATCGTTGCTAAAATTGCTAAACACGTGTATTTGTATAAGATATGAATGCGTTCATGAGGGTTAATTTTGTTATTTTGACATCTGTGACCTTGTAAATAAATATGGCGCTTATTTCTGTCCATTTCCTTTCCAAAGCGGTGGAAAAGAATAAAGCTAACTTAAAATTAGGAATTTTAGCTGGTCTGCAGAATCGAGTCCACTGCTCATGTTAATTATCACTTAAGTAATATATTTAAAAAATAAAATAAAAAAAAACTTACGCCTTTTATCCCCGAGGGAGTAGGCAAAGGTATTCCATTACTGGATATAGGTACCCGATATATATTATATATATATATATATATATATATATATTGGACCCTAAACGTGATAGGTGGTGAGCCCATCGCCGGACCGGGTCTATTCTATACACATGTCTCAGAATTATTTTTTCCTTCACCGTCGAGCTAGTGATAAATATGTACGTAAGTTTTTAAAAACTCATTAGTAAATGCCAGGATTCGAACCCGAGCCTCACTGATTTTCGGTCGGCTCTTTAAACGTCCGGGCTATCACTGCTCTAGTTATTTCATTTATATTTATCTAAAAAACTGATGTACATGGTGCAGGCCCAGTCTCCGTACATTCATGAAACGTCTCCTTTACACCAAACATCATTGTCATTCAAATATTCAACTAACTAAACTTATAATATGCAATTTTACATAAAACCATTTAAGCGTGAGTTTAAATATTTTTTCTGGCAAATCTAGAACACCTTTAGGTACACAAGCCTGGAGTCAAAGTCAAAATGTTTTGTTTAAAATAGGAACTTACAAGTTCACTTATTGAACGTCATTTCAACTCCACCGCTTCAGCATAATATGGTTGAGGAGAAGAAGCGGGGCAAGAAACTCCTCAACACAATATTCTTTTAATTAATTTACCTACTTAGGTACTTAATACTAAATTGGGTTAGGTACATAATTTCGTTTGTTTTTCGCTATCGTATTGCGCTGGACTGGAGGAAATCTGTTCCAAGCATCATTGTCATTTATACTTATAATCGTCTAGTTTGTAATATGCCATTTTACAAAGTACATGTTTCACATGAGTTTTGAACACAGTTTCAGGCAATTGTATGCAAAGCCCCACAAAGGAATTATTAATTTTACTTAATCGTGACTGAGGTTGCTCTAGTTTATTTTTATTCCTAAGATTACAATTACCTATACCTACCTGTCACAGTTTTTAGTATACAGTAATATGTTTTTCCGTACATAAGTACTGTTGCGGCGTCCAGACTCCTTTGACTTCGTTGAGGTTCTACAAACGAATTTTGACATAGACAGGACGACGATTTGAGACATGACAAGACAGATATTTTTCTTGAACTTGATTTATTAGTTTTATTCTTTAAATTAAGTTCCCGACCGTTCAAGTGGTCCTTCGAGCAATTTTTGAATCACACCTATGGTGCAGACACGGGCACAGGCAAAAATGACTACGCCCACCGACGCCGCCGCGATTGCCGACCCGACCGGGCACGACCAACAGGCCGCCCACGGTAGCCGGCCGCCTTCGCCGACCCCGTCCACACGTTCCGACGCGACCGATCGGACGATTATCCGCCGACAGCGAATAATCCAGCTTCAGATGGAGGCAGCTGAAGAACGTGCACGTATTGAGATGGAAGTGCAGCGCCGACTTTTAGACGAAAAACTTGCCATCCAGACGCAAGCTGTCGACGACGAAGAACTTTTCACCACCATGTCACGCGCGCAATCACGCACTTCACTAGTACATAATGTAAATAAAGATGATAATCCTATGCCTCCGACCGCAGGTACGTCTTGTATGCATAATTTTGCGCCCGGATTTTCTCATATAGAAAGAAAAGTGTATGATACTTCCGTCGGCCCGACAGCGCCACCGACTAATGTACAGACGAATTGCTGTTCGTCTCAGTTAGAGAGGAGTTTGAGCAAATTTCTAGCAAGACAGACGTCCATTAAGGAATTGCCTAGTTTTTCTGGAGAGCCTGAAGATTGGCCGATTTTTTACAGTCAGTTTGAGTCGACTACAAAACTGTGCGGATATACGGATGCAGAAAACATTTCCCGTCTATCTCGATGTCTAAAGGGACGAGCACGCGACGCCGTGTCCGCTTTACTCGTAAGTGCGACCAATTTAAAAATTATTATAGACACGTTACAACTGCGCTTCGGTAGACCAGAGTACATAGTAGAGATTATGTTGAACAAAGTCAGACAAATGCGTGACGTACGACATGATGATGTTTACCACCTCATCGAGTTTGCGACAGCCATACAAAACATCGTGGCTACTATGAAGACTACCAAAGAGATCGGACACCTAACAAATCCCTCTTTGATTCGTGAGATTATTAGCAAATTGCCATCTATGCTAAAATATCAGTGGAGCATGTGCGCTTCTAGTCTAAATGTAAAAGTGATAACTCTGTCACATGTCGCAGATTGGCTTATGAAGGTTGCTAACGCCGCTACATACATCGCTCCGCTGACATCTAAGTCGAGCAACAGTGCAAACAGTACTGCGAGACCGCCGATCAGGTCAGACCTTCGACCCTGGAAACCGGTGGTGGCTGCGACTACACCTGCGGTGACGCCGAAGTGTATGTTATGTGATGGTGAGCACTATCTAAAGAGCTGTGATGACTTTAAACGTATGCCGATCGACGACCGCTGGAAGTTCGTCACTGACAAGAAGCTCTGTTTTTCGTGCCTATCGGCTCGACATCAGCTGAAAGCATGTAAACGTAAGCAAAAATGCTCTGTTCCTGACTGCGCACGAGCTCACCACACGCTCCTACACGCTGCACCGCGCTCTGAAACCTGCGCAGACGAGACTGCGGTCAACCACGCTGACAGACTGGATCTTAGTAGTACCGGAACACGCTCTCACGTGTTATTGAAAGTCGTACCCGTCGTTGTTTCTGGAACGAAAGGTGACGTCATCACCTACGCTCTTCTGGATGAGGGAGCATCCGTGACTCTAGTCAGCTCTTCGCTTTTGGAGAGGGTCGGTATCACTGGACCTACCGCCCGCCTACACATTCGTGGCGCTTCCGGCATGAAAACAGTTGAGCAAGACTCGATGATCGTTTCGTTCAGTATTCGCGGACTTAATGAAAATAATGTGTATAGTGTTAACAGTGCACGTTCTGTAAATAATTTGAATATTACTGTAAATAGTTATTGCTATAAGAAAATGTTAAATAAATATCCATATGTGACTGACTATGTTACTGGCGACATGCGACCCGACAAGGTTGAGCTGTTGATCGGACAAGACAATATCGACTTAATTGTTACTCGACAGATAATACAGAGACACAAGACTGGACCGATTATCTCTAAGACTGACTTGGGTTACGTAGTACACGGGAATGTGGGACTCGGTAATATACCCGACGACACGACAGTTTTGCATCTCTGTCACTGTGATGACTTACATGACTTGGTCAAGCGATCTTTTTCCACAGAATCGTTCGGCGTGAAGCAGACAAGCGACTTTCCTCGATCTCGGGAGGATCAGCTGGCGCTGAGCATCATGGCGCGGACTACCAAACTGTTGCCTGAGGGGCGGTGGGAGACTGGTTTGCTTTGGAGGTCAGATGACGTTCAACTTCCTGACAGTTACCCACAGGCACGGACTCGACTGACAGGTATCCAAAAAAAGATGACCAGGTACCCTGAGTTCGCCGTCAAGTATAGGGAGAAGATTGAGGAGAACTTTGCGAAGGGATATATTTCCAAAATCAAACCGGACGAAGCCGCCACTAAAACGTGGTATTTACCGCATTTCGCAGTCTTCAACCCAAACAAGCCTAACAAGCTTAGGATTGTTCTGGACTGTGCAGCTAAGTCTGACGGTAAGTCTCTGAACGATTTCCTGCTGAGTGGACCAGACCTTTTGACATCTCTTCCGAAAGTTTTATTGGGATTTCGAATCGGTAAGTTTGCTGTTATTGCTGACATTCAGGAGATGTTCCATAGAGTGCTCATCAGGGAAGAAGACCGACACGCACAGAGGCTGTTATGGGACAATGACACTTACGTTATGAACGTCATGACTTTTGGTGCAATGTGCTCTCCTTCATCAGCACAATTCGTAAAAAACTTAAACGCTCGTAGGTATGAGACGACAAACCCGGAGGCGTACAAGGCGATCATAGACCATCACTACGTTGATGACTACATCCACTCTTTCTCTGAAGAGGAAGAGTTAGTCAGGGTGGTGGATGACGTAGTGCGCATACACGCATCAGGTGGGTTTAACCTACGGAACTTTGTCTCTAACTCCAAACGTCTTTTGACTCACTTGCCTGCAGACAAGCTCGCTCCTAGCAGCCTCAAGATCCTCACAGACGCCAAGGACAGCCAGATAGAAAGAGTGCTGGGGGTGCGCTGGAATCAGGAGACAGATGATTTCGTTTTTCATCTGAACTTTCCCAAGGTGAGTGAGGACGTCAAAACAGGGGTAAAAAGACCTACAAAGCGGGAGGTGTTAAGACTGACCATGTCTATTTTTGACCCAATGGGCTTCCTGCTGTATGTGACAGTGAAAGGTCGTATCTTATTGCAGACCGTATGGAAGTCCCAAGTTGGCTGGGACGATGAAATTGAAGCAAAGCACTTCGAGAAATGGCAGACATGGCTAGACGAACTACATAGAATCAGTGACTTTCATCTGCCACGCTGGCTGTTTAATGATATGTGCGACAAGCAGGAGCCTCCTGAACTACACGTTTTTTGTGACGCCAGCAGCAAGGCCTTTGCCAGCGCTGCTTATTTACGTTTAAGGATGTTAAGTGGTGAGTGGCACGTGGCATTTGTCATGGCGCGTGCTCGAGTTGCTCCGCTCAAAGTAATGAGTATCCCTCGGCTTGAGCTTCAAGCAGCTCTGATGGGTGCTAGACTTGCTCATACTTTGAAGCAGAGCATCGATGTAAAATCTGTCGTTTATTGGTCAGACTCGAAGACTGTCCTCAGCTGGTTGAAGTCAGACAGCGGTCGTTTTAAGCCTTTCGTTGCCCACCGTGTGAGCGAGATCTCCGAATTGACTGACATCTGTAACTGGAGGTGGGTACCGTCAGGTTTCAATTCAGCAGACGATGCCACTCGAGAGACTGTTATTGACAATGAGGCTAGACACCCTATTATCCTTCACCCGAAAGACAGATTTGTCAAACTTTTATTGATGCAGTACCATGTGGACTCTGCACACAATGGCCGTGAACGAGTACTGGTAGAAGTAAGACGGCGTTTTTGGGTAATCAGCGGAAGAAATGCTGTGAAAGCGACATGGAGTGAGTGTCAGATCTGTAGAAACTGCAGAGCGAAACCCTTGTCACCTCTTATGGCTGATTTGCCTGACGTCAGATTAAAGGAGGTGAGTCGAGCTTTCACGTATACCGGGCTAGATTATTTCGGTCCAGTGCAGGTGAAGGTTGGCCGTCGACAGGAAAAGCGTTGGGTGGCTTTGTACACTTGTTTATCTGTACGAGCCATTCACCTTGAGGTTGTCTCGGACCTGACCACTAGCTCTGTGCTCATGAGCTTGCGGCGTCTTATTGCCAGACGAGGCTGCCCGAAGCTGATCTACAGTGACAATGCTACGACTTTCCGTGGAGCTGACCGGGAACTCAAAGAGTCTGTGCGAGCTATTGACAGAGATGAGCTCGCCGCCTTCGGCAGTATCAGGCAGCTGGAGTGGCGATTCATACCCCCTAACGCACCACACATGGGTGGGTGTTATGAGAGGCTCGTCAGGTCTGTGAAGACTAGCCTGCGAGTGACTTTAAAGACAAGGGCTCCTACCGACCAAACTTTATTGACACTTCTAGCTGAAACTGAGTTTATGGTGAACTCAAGACCCTTAACTTACGTGCCCCTAGATTCAGCTGATGACCTACCGTTGACGCCAAATGACTTCCTTATACCGAAAACTGACTTTATTGACTATCCATTTGGGACTTTTACTGACCGGGACCTTCTGAGACGGACTTGGCGAGAGTCGCAGCACCTGGCTAACCTGGTATGGAAGCGCTGGTTGAAAGAGTACCTGCCGACCTTGACGCGACGCGACAAATGGTACCGAGACTCTCAGAGGCCTTTGATTGTGGGAGATGTGGTAGTCGTCGCCGACGATCAACTACCCGCAACCAATGGCCTCTCGGCAAGGTCGAACAGGTCTTCCCTGCCAAGGATGGCCAGGTTCGAGTTGTACAAGTGCGGACTAGACTGGGACTGTATACGCGACCGGTGACAAGACTGTGCCGACTGGACGTCCGCTCATCATCTTAAGTACCAGCCTTCTGGTACTGGAGGTGGGGATGTTGCGGCGTCCAGACTCCTTTGACGTTGAGGTTCTACAAACGAATTTTGACATAGACAGGACGACGATTTGAGACATGACAAGACAGATATTTTTCTTGAACTTGATTTATTAGTTTTATTCTTTAAATTAAGTTCCCGACCGTTCAAGTACATAATGTTTTCATAAAATGTACTGACAAGGCATTGTTAAAATATTAATTTCTTTGAACAGTTCTCGACATCTTAACTTGTAAATGGCGCTTAAGGTAAACGCAGCTATTACCGACCCCCTTAAGCAAGTTTTGAAATTGATTATTAGAATTAAGGGTAGTGGTTGCAAACACACCAGATTTTTTTATTTTATATTTGAATATAGATTGTATATTTTATATTTATATTTTCACTTGTTTAAAAATATCATGTTTTCATTGAAAAAATAATCAAAGGATTGTTGAAGTCAATTGTTTCTATCACCGACCCACCCGAAACGCTTTGAAGCTATTACCGATTTTTATGAATCTAACACCGACCGTAAGTAAATAAAGCATACTTTTTTTCACAGAATACCTACCTACACGTTCGATTCTCAAAATAATTATTAATTTGAGCGAAATATCCCTTTCCCAAAATATCCCGTTTTCGAAATGTCCCGTTTACTTTTATTTGCTTCTCATTTTTGTACTTGATTCATTACAATAATTATAGTTACTAAAATAATCTGAAAATGGAGATAAACTTGACTTTAAACTTTTTGGCGGGAATCCGAAAGAGGACGTCATGTTTTTTGTATAAGTAATTTTCATTTTGCTGTGTATTTCGGGTTTTCACTCATCATAATAGTGATAGTTTATATTGTGCCAAGTGTCCGTAAAAGTGTGCAGTGAATGGGAAATTCGATAAAATGCGAGATATGGACATTTTTGGATTGCCTCAAGAAGTCACAATGAAGTCATCAGTAAAAGTGCTATTATTTTACTGTTGATAACCAAGATAGAGATGTAGAAAGTGTTGAAGACACTGTATTTTTGTGCATGGACTCTGAAGCAGAGCCATTTACTCAAGGATATCATTATCTAATGACGAGGCTGCATGGCGTAATGCCTTTGCCTACCATGTAAGGGGTGAAAAAAAAAGGAATAGAACCAACATGAAATTCATTGATAAGTAGATTTCTTCTTCTAGTGCCCTTGCTTTCCAACTAATCGCAGTGAACCTCGGAATGCTTGTCAATTCTTTAAAAGATTGTTTTCACATTTGGACCTCAATAAAAATAAAGGTATTTATTTCTCGGTGGACACAAATGAAATTTTAGTAATATCAGAAAATAGACTTTAATAGAAATGGTAAATAGAATAACATTGATAAAATCAAAGTGAGAACATAGGTCATGTATTGTTATCTTGCGCCCCCAGAAACCTGCTGCTTGGCCAGCTAGTGCAAACTATAGTTACCATAGCCTTTCTTTCTAATTGATTAGCCTGCTTAATAGTAATTACTTCTTAAAACAATGTCAATGCTGTTACTTCACAATGCAGTTCCATGTAGCGAAGTTGAAGGGAATTGGTCTTAGTGTCAATTGTGTTGGACATAGGGGATAACTGAATCACCTGAAACATAAATATTCACTATCAAAATTCAGAGATAATTTTGTAAATGTGTAGATGTTAATAAAATAAAAACACACTATTTTATTTTCAGCACAGAGTTTTTCAAGTTGGGATAGCGGCTGGTGCTTCTACACACATGAATCATGATTTACTCCTTTGAATAAAAATAATTAGACAATTTTATTTCAAAATAACTTAATTACCCTTTGTTTTATTTCCCAAAAAGCCTATAAATTTTTTTCGTACTTCCCAAGCTTAGCGCAGCCGAAGGTAGGGTTGACTGTCGGAACAAGTTGCAATGACGGTTCCGCACGTGTACTTAATAACTATTTTTAATACAGTTGCAAAAAAATTAGGTAATTTAATAAAATAATAAAAATACAATAAACTCAACTAACATTTTTGGAAAATCGCGCCAACCGTAAAAGATTAAAAGCAGAGGTTTTTTTGTTTTCTACAGCCAAGTCTTCAGTAGATTTTTTTATGGATATGAAATGAAAATGACATTAAATGAAATTAAACCTAACCTAACTTATTGAATCAAATCATTATATTGAAACAAATTAGTAGCTTTACTTTTAGACATTACATACCGTTAATCCAAAAATACCAATTATTCGGTATAGAATCGGTGATAGCTTCTCTTTGTTGCAATTAGCGATTCATATGGATCGGCAATTAGTGTTAAATAAAAACATGAACAAATCTTTTACCGAGCCACGAAAAATAATCGATATTAATTTTAATATATTTCCCCATCCGTTTCAATACAATAATTTATTGATTTAGTCCTAAACTATAAAAAAATACATCATTTTCATTTAAATACGACGAAAACTCTAATTAGTTTCTTTCATATCCCACGTCTAAATGTTTAATAATGCGTGGCAGTTTATCGCGGAAAAACAAGTTTCTAATATAACATGGTGTAGGTCGCTAATAGATGCTTATAATTTTAGAATACTTAAGATGGAAATGGTGTTATAAAAACTTGTTTAATTATTATAAGCATTAACGAAAAAGGGAAAAAATAAAGAATAACCTCTCAGCCATTGCCGATCCATGGGTCGGTAATAACTGCACTACTAAAATGCACTGCAGCTATTGCCGTTCTATTTTAATTTCAAAAATACTTTTTAAAATCCCTTAAAACATAATAATCTAGTTGCGAAATGTAGAATATACAAATTAAGGAATATGTTGAGTTATTCAGAATAAACTTAACGTAAATATTTATACATAAAATATCTTAAGCAAAAAATTTGAGTACTTACCTGAGGAAGTAAGGGTTAGTATGACACGATCGGCGCACTCGCTACGTTCACAGAAACTAACGTATTTGGTCACATTCCCGTGTACCTACGTACACTAACACCAGTAAATTAATTAGGAAACATACAAACATGTGTGTATATTATACTCTCTTGTGACTCCAAGCTTTCCAAACCGATAAAAATAAGAATAAGCAGAATGGGTCGGCAATACCTGCAGATTTTCGATGGGTCGTTAATAGCTGCGTTTACCTTATAGCCCTTCTTTGTAAAATAAAAATAGATTCTGCATCGGCAGCTCTGCCCCACAGCAAGATGCCATAGGACAATATACTGTAAAAGTAGCTGAAATAAACGAGTCTTGCTGTGTCTACATCAGTAAGCCATCTGATTTTTCTGACGGCATAAGCAGCTGAGCTCAGTCTGTTAGATAATGCAGAAATGTGAGAATTCCATTGAAGTTTGGAGTATATCGTTATCCCAAAAAAACTGTTTTATCAGCGAAATCTAATTTGTCATTCTTTAAAATTATCTCATTTTCTACTCGCATAACATTAGGGAGTACAAACTTTATACATTCGGTCTTCTTGGCTTTGAGCACTAGATTGGAGGCTCACATTCATTATCCGACGCTGGGGAATCTGTAATGTAAACGTGGTTCAACCTAAACCTGTTTGTCTTAACCCCTTATAATAGCATGCATTTTAAAAATATAATAAGATCACCGGATGTGTTGAAGTGCTCGCAGAAATCGCTGAGTGGGTTATTTGAAAACGTCAGCCATTGCAATCCAGAGAGGCCGAGAATCGCGCAAAAGTCAAAGTCAAAAGTGAAGGGGAATCTGTAATGCCAACGTGGTTCAACCTAAATCCGTTTTGTCCTCACCCCTTAAGATGGCATGCACTTCACTACATAGTATAAATCAAAGTCGCTTTCTCTGTCCCTATATCCCTATGTATTTAAAACTACGCAACGGATTTTGATGCTGTTTTTTTATAGATAGAATGATTCAAGAGGACGGTTTTAGTATAAGAATTGCACCCGTGTGAAGTCGGGGCGGGTCGCTAGTTAAAAATAAAATAAGATCACCGAATGTGTTGAAGTGCTCGCAGAAATCGCTGAGTGGGTTATTTGAAAGCCACAGCCATTTCAATCCAGAGAGGCAAAGAAGCGCGCGCGCCGACGTCTCGCCGCGCAGCTCATTGTTGGGCAGGAGCACATACTTCAGAGAGGTGCTCTGGTCTTCGAATGCAGACCTGTAAATGATTCATTTTTTTACAAGTCAATACTGCTTTTTACAATTATATAGCAGCAATAGCCTTACGGTTTAAGAGCCTGCTTTTCATGATGATAATCAGTGACGCTCGGATTCGCATCCTGGCATGTACAATGAGTTTTTCAAAACTTAGGTACATATTTATCACTAGCTCGCCGGTGAAGGAAAACATCGTCAGGAAACCTGCAGGTCCCAGAATTAATTCTGAGACATATTGTGTAAAAGACCCGGCCACCACCTATCACGTAAAGGAGTCCAAAGAATATCTCTTGAAAACAGATGACCACATACAAAATAATAAACAATTACAAACTTATCTTATTATAAAACTTATATTCTACTTATTAATCTAATATAAGTAATATGTAATATATCATCATCAATCATGAGGAAGTATGGGCTTTAATCTCCCACGCGAGCCCACCGCGGATTGGGAGATGGTGTTAAGCTAGTGGCCACTTAACAGTCAGAATTTTTCAAGCCACCCAAGGGTATCTGACATGGCTTAACGACTTCCATTGTGCGTAAACACAACGAAAACCGGCACCAACAACTTAACGTGCCTTCTGAAACACGGAAGCGCTTGTTATATAAATACCACTAGGCGGTCACCCATTCACTGGCTGACCGCACCCAACTTTGCTTAACCAGTGTGATCGTTACAAACACACTAGCAGACCAGGGCTACGAGCGCTTCTTGTAATATATTAGTGTAAAAAAATATTATTTGAGAAGGTGTATAATATGGAGATTATGGAGCATGTGGGTGTGTAATATATAAATGCTATAAATGGGTAAATTTTCAAACCGGTCTTTTTTACGTCATTGCGGTGGTAATTTTTTTTTCTCATATTTCATTAAATCTAAATGCTTTAGATTATAGATTAAAATACTGTGAATCTAATAATTTGGGAGGCGCCCTTGGAAACACAGTTCTTTCCGAGAAATATATTTTTTTAAATTTTTGCGCCACCGTAATGACGTTTTCTTAAATATTTCAAATAAAAAAGCGATATTAAGTACACACATGTGTTATTTTGTATTTAGTCAACATGTCTGGTACCCAAAACATTACTAACATTATTTATTTCTTTAATGTTAGCCTTATAGGGTTACCACAGTTATACCTAGACAGTACGTAAATTTTACTATTATGCTATTATCACGTTTAAATACTTACAACACAGTAATAATATATGAAAAACAAGTACTATGTCTTAATATATTATTAGTAATAGTATTTATAATACAGGCATTCATCATTACGGTGGCCCACTGCGCCACCGCAATGACGCCACCGTAATGACGACCAAATGTTTTTTTTCATGATAACTACCCAACTACCTAATTAATATGGAAAATATTAGCAGGTCGTAATATCGAGGTAATTATCCACAACATACTAACTTGACGATACAATACATCACTCTATTCATTATCTAAAACATGCCACCGAACTGGCAGCTCACGGTGACCAAAACTGATTTCAGGAAAAAATTTCCTCGGGAACATGTAAAAACCTGCGTATACGCGATCCTCTTCACACACAAGTTGGGGTCCAACAAACGCTTGGGTGCTACAATTCAAAAATTTGGCGTGAAATCGCTTGAATAATATGAAACAAGTAGTCAAATACGAGCATCAAAAGAGCAGTTTTACGCGGGACAAAAACATATTAGCTTCTCAGTTTTTTTATTTAATAGTTAGTACAGTTTTTGTGATTTTGAATATGAAATGGAGTAAATATCTTTAAAATGAGATATTTTGATAAAAGATACGTTAAAATTTCGAGTTACAGTGAGCCGTTTTCTGAGCGCAATTTGAAGTGGGACAAGCCTCCCAGGGGTAGGCCGCTATACAAGTCGGATTATTAAACGTGGGATTTCTTTTAAGTTTTTAATATTAATTGTAATTGGTTTATGTAAATAGTGAAGCTACAAGGTATATTTTCAACAAAGCATGTGTTTAGTCTGTTTTGAATGATAGTTTCCCTATAAAGGGCATAGGACGCCTAAAAAAGTACGTTTGAAAATTTACCCAAATGTGTAAAACTGAGAAAGGCAATAATAAAATAACGATTTGATCGCGAGAGGTTTGGAGAGTTTAAAGAATTTGATGCTAGCTGTCGAGACCGCCCAGTTGAAGGCTTATGAAATATTCTTTTGTTTTGTATCTAAAAGTAGTCACAGACGAAGGGCTACGCTAATTATTATTAAAAAAAATTGCGGCGGAGTATTTGAAACTGCCTTTGAAAGCAGCTTTTCTGTGGGGTGGAATAGTAAGAACAGGAAGACGAGAAATTCGAGGCAGTCGTAATCGAGAAGACCAAGTAAGTTTATTAGAAAGGTTTGCAACTTTTTATTATACCAAAGAGAAGGGAAGCGAAATGCACAAATCTCCTCGATGCCATATTCAGTTGTTTGGCCTGATTAATGAATGGTAAAACATGATTCCTGGATGGGATATCAAAGCAGAATCGAGCACAAGCGTTCTGCACAGGCTGTAATAAAGATTTAGTTTTCGCCAATAGCCTTGGTCCATAAACTGGATCTGCATAATTAAATTTGGAAAGTACTAAAGACTCGACAAGATTTATGCGCAGATTAGTACATAGCAAATTACGGACTCGGTAGAGTACCTTCAGGCAATAGAAGCAGTTGCGTACTATCTCCTGAATATGCCTCTACCGTACAACCGTAATTCTGAATCAAAGACTACTCCTAAATTGCGTGTTTCCTTTGTGAAACAAACATCTTCACCACCTATCTTAATCGAAGGTCGCTTTGAAATAATTTTAGCCACTTTCTGTTTAGAGCCAAAAACCATAAACTTCGACTTGCTAGGATTTAGAACTAAACAATTTTTACCCGACCAGTCAGACACTAACCAAATCTTCATTAATTTTTTTAACCGCCGATTCAACTTGATTAGGAGATCAAAATAGATAAAGCTGAATATCGTCAGCATATAAATGTACTTGACAATTTTTAAAGCAGTCTATAATATCCGTAATGTAAATAATAAACAGTAAAGGTCCCAGTATGGATCCTTGTGGTACACCACAGGTGACTGCAGAGAGAGAGGAGGACATCTCAGATCCATCACTGCTACGCAACCGAACAAATTGTTGACGATTTTGCAGATAGCTACTAAACCACTTGACCGTTTTAATGTCAAAACCGTAAAATGATAATTTAGAGAGTAGTAATGATATATTTATAGTATCAAAGGCGCGGGAGAAGTCCAAAAGTACCTACTAAATATAGTGCCCAAACCAGAATCTTGTGCCTCCAGAATATTGCCGGGAATAGAATAGAATATTTTTTTATTTGCGTCAAACATGGTGGTACACATGAAAAAATACAGTTTTGGCAGTACATACATGTTCGCTGTAATTAAAAGGCATGTAAAACCTTTGACATAATGCCCACACTTATTTTATTTTATTTAATAATATTTTGAACTAATTAATATTGTAAAATAAAGAGTATTATTAATAAGAGTATTGTAAAAGAAGGAGTGTGCCCTAGAGCTTAGTATACCGCTTGTTATTCTCTTTCAATGGTTATTAGACTCAGGATTCTTTCCTGAAGACTGGAAGGTAGCTCATGTAGTCCCAATCTTAAAGTCTGGAGATCCCTCACAGTGCTGTAATTACAGACCAATAAGCATTTTATCCAGTATTGCAAAAGTCTTTGAGAGCTTGGTGTACGATCATATTTATAATCACGTACAATCAATCATCTCTGATAAGCAGCATGGCTTTGTCAAAGGCAAATCGACAATCAGTAATCTTCTAGAATAATAAACATTATCTCTGTTCCATCTTCGCCAAGAAAGGGCAAGTCGATTCGGTGTATACCGACTTTCAGAAGGCCTTTGACAAAGTCAATCACGAGATACTTTGCTACAAACTTACTGCTTATGGAATTCATGGTAACCTCTTGCGTTGGGTCCGTTCGTATCTTAGTCATCGCAGTCAACTCGTTTGTATGAAAGAGTATGTGTCTTTGCCTATGATGATCACATCAGGTGTACCGCAAGGTTCGCACCTAGGACCCCTGCTATTTATATTATTTATAAATGATCCTATAGACAGAATCAAGTGCCCTTGCTTACTGTACGCCGATGATCTGAAGGTCTTTAGTGATATTTCTGACACCAGTGACTGCAGAATTTTACAAAATGACATTAATATGATCATAACATGGTGTTCCACCAACAAAATGTCCCTGAATATCAGTAAATGTTTTGTGGTCTCCTTTACTGCGAAACGCTATAAAGTAGATTTTACTTATAAAATGGAAGATCATGTTCTAGAGCAAAGGCAGGTAATAAGGAAGGCTAAGGATCTTGGTATTGTTTTTGATGCTATCATCTCGGGTGGTAGTACTCATGAACTACAATTGAAAACTCTGAAGACCCTTGAATTGTTTCAGAATTGGTTTAATTGTAACAACAATTTCTTGGTGTTTATGTAGATTGCTATCTAAATTGAAAAAGGGAACTGGAGAGGATAGAGGCGAAAATTAGTTCGGCGTGTTATGCACTTCGAAGTCTGCGTGATGAGGTCACCCCAGATCAACTAAAGACGGTGTACTATGCGTTGGTAGAATCTCATCTTAGATACAGTATTCAGTTTTGGGGAAATAGTTATGCATATAACGTTAATAAGGCATTCACTCTGCAAAAAAGGGCTATACGGGTTATGGTACGGATTCCCCAGTGGGAGTCATGTAAAGAGCATTTTCAAAGACTTAATATACTCACAGTGCCAAGTTTTATATGTTGGTTTTGCTAACTGATTTCGTAAAGCGACTAGAGGAATATGAGACACCAGAAGACAATGTCTGTCGTCTGCAATCGCGTAAAAAAAAACATAAAATTAAAGACGTGCTCCAACTTAAATGTGGTAAGACACGGTATGAGGCAACAAGTGATCAGAATGTTCAACGGTCTTCCAACGGGCTTAAAGATCTTATGTAGTGTTAAGTTATTCAAACGGCAGCTGAGGCGCTTTTTGTTGGAAAAATGTTTTTATAGTGTTACAGACTTTAATAATTAATTATAGGATTATTTATTATTAATATTTATATTTCGCATACAATTATAATTGTTTGAGAATAAATGAAATGAAATGAAATGAAAATGATGATAAGCTGACTTTTAGAAACCATTATGACAATATCATTAGTAGGGGAAATCAAGTGCTTGGCTTCCAAAAGTTTTAAGAAACCCACATCATTCATACACCTCTTTAATGTTCTTGTCAAGAGCGTACTTGAGTACGGCTCCGTAATCTGATCCCCGTACTATCACCTACACTGCAGTCGAATCGAAGCTATTCAACGTAAGGCCTTACGGATAGTATTCTTCAGGCTCGGATATGGAAGACGTATGATACCATCCTATGATAATAGACTGGCAAAGTTCAAATTGCCATCACTCAGCACGCGCCGTATGCAGTTTGATCTAATTTGTCTACATAAAATTTTGCATTCGTACCTCGTCTCTCCATTTCTTTTATCTGAGATTAGTATTAACATTAAAATGAATCCTCGGCGCCCCATAACCTTCTTGCTCAATTCCTATAGAAATAACACATCCTTCTACAATCCTTTAACTAGAATGTTCCGACTTTACAATGATTTAACTAAAGGTAACAAAGAATTAGACATTTTCATTCACAGAACGTCCTCATTTAAAAGATCTTTAAAGGATGTCCTCAACAACAATAATTCCAGTGTACGAACTTATATATAATATTTTGTAGTTTTATTTTTTAATTATTATTTTGTAGTTTTATTTTCTTTAATTTTAATTTTCTTTTTATTTCCCAAAAATAAAAAATTGTCTTAATCTGTAGTAAATATTCTCTATACTCAACTGAGCTTATGTTAAGACATGCTGTACGTACACATTTTTGGAGAGCAATCTGGGGGCCAATTCTACTAAATGACAGCGGTGATAGTTGTATGACTGTGGTCACTCAATGGTGATATTATGTCAAATTTTGACACTTTTCGTATTCTGTTAACTGTCAGTTTTCACAATGATTCAACTATCATTGTTGACCACTTTTGGTATTCTACTATTCCTACCATGGAATGGCGCTGTCCAGTGATTGCTTTTTTCCCCTTATTTTAAGGCATTGGCAATTTAGCCATCAGCCCTAAACACGACACGAAATTCAGATTTTAGCTCTGCTTCAGAGTCTATGCACAAAAATACACAAGTTTCTTCAAAACTTATCGAAATGTCACATGTACCATAAATAAAATCAATCATCTAAAGATTTTAGTGCCGAAAACCCGAAAAAAAACTAATGACACGCATGGTAGTAATAGTTATATATGGTAGGCAACACCTAACGTAGTCCATAGTCATTCCATTGTTATGCCACTATGATTTTAGTGGAATACAAATTAGATGTCATAGTTGCCAGTTGCAGCATAATGGAATGATAGTTCGATGACAATGGCTGACATTTAGTGGAATTGGCCCCCTGGAGATAAATGTTAAATAAGTAGTTATATAGCCATTATGTGATTGTTATCTGTTGTGTTCGTCTTTGAATAAATAAATAAATAAATAAAAACATACGTTCATTGAGCCATTATTTTATACTATTTTCTTTTAACCATTTTAACGGGTAAGTCTTTAATGTCATTCGGGATTGTATTATACATAATAATATAATTTAATACTCAAAGACAACTTTTATCATATTTAATAATTTTTGGAATTGTTTCAAAGACAAGCGTGTTCGGGTCTCTGTGACTACGAGGGTTTATGTTACAAATTTTTATAAATAATTCCCAATGCTGTTTAGCAAATACACAAATCTCATACATGTTGGATGATAATGTCAATAAGCCAAAGGTCTTTAAAGAACGGTCTGCAAGAGTCAAAGCGAGATATTCCCGTTATTGCTCTAATACATTTTTTCTGCGCAATGAAAGCTCTACTCACGTTTATACTGTTGCCCCAGAGAATGATACCGTTCCCGATAGTAAGATAATTCTTCATTCATATACTATATTTATAGAAGATCTTAAACATCAGCATCCGCAACATCTCTGGTGCAAAGCCCCACAAGCCGCCCAAGGGTATCAAATTGCAAATTGCCCTTGCACTGTCAAATGACATGGCTTAACGACTTACTATAGTTGTGTTTGCCTACCCCAATGCAGTGGCGTAGCATGGCCGGCCGTCCGGGGCGGAAGACAATTTTGCCGTCCTCTTGTTTAGGTACCTATTTTACTCTTATAGTTAGGAAGGCGAGGTAGCTAAATGGCGTAATTCAACGGCGCCGTCGAGACCTATCAAAATCGAAAGATAAAATAATTTCGAAAAGAAAAGCTCGTATGGTAAAAACCATTTTAGCGGTGGGTTTGGCGTGTACGGTTTTTTAAAAATGTTAAAAAAAAGTTACTTGGGCATTCGCGAGCGCGTCAGATATTCATACTACGTATGCCCCAAGTGCCTCTGATAACAACGGTATACTAATCTGCCGGTTTGCGTGGTGGGGGTAGGCATAAAAAGTAGTCAAAAATGCAAAAAAAAAAAATTACACGAGCGTGTCTGATTTTCGGAAGGGGTGTTAAGTAGGCCCCAAGGAAGCTCCCTTTAAAAAAACTAACGATTTCGGCGTGACGATAAGTTACGATGAATGTTTAAAAATGCAAAAAAAAAAGTTCTTTTGAAATACTCGAGCGCGTCAGATTTTCATAGGCGAGGTTTATCTCGGTATCCTGAAAGCATATTTTCTTAATCTGACAAAAATGTTGGTGGGTTCTCTTAATCTGACCGAAAAAGGTTTTTTGGTTTCTTTTTTTCCTTTCTTTCTCCTTGATAAAACGGGGAATTATATATATATTATGGTGTACCGAAAATTCCCTTCTACCGCTTTTTTCCCCACCATCAATATTGCGAAATAAAGGAAAAATACTGGTAGGAAGGCATATTTCCGCGAAGCGCTCAGTCTGTATTACATGTTTATGGCAAATTCCTATTTTTTGCTTCAATTCTTCACTTCGTTTTGCTTACGAGTTACGGACTACGGTACGTCCAAAAAACAATTTGAGGATCAACAGGCTATTGAATAATATACATACATGGAACTGTACATGTTAATAATACTTTTGTATACAGATACGCGTAACTTTTTCAGAGTCCACGAAAATTGTCGAGAAGCTTCAGAAAAAAAAAATTTGAGATATAATAAAAGTTCAATAATTTAATCATCGTTATTTCATATCATTTTTTTTAACACCCTCAGTTTTCGAGATATACTCAAAAAACCGGGAGTTTGAGTTTTTATGATGCTTCAAGTCAAAAAGTTTTAACTTTGGACAAAAATATAAAGAGACATTTTTTGTGTAAAATAAAATTACCTTTTTTGTTTATTTAAACTTTTTTTGTGTAAAATGTATCATTCGCGACTTATATGCCGCAACTCGTTTTTCGGAAGACGAAATCCCTCCTCCACACTTCCGGTCATGCGGAAACCGGCAGATTTTGTATTTTTAGTAAGTTTTAGATTATACCCTTCAAAATAAAAAATAAAAAAATCGAGAGTGCCGGATTAACGTTTCTTTTTTACAAGTTCGCGACCCTACAACTTGGCGGTGTCAAGGACTTATCGTCAGATTAGTTAAATTTACTCTTAAACCACTAAAATTAACCCCCAATATCTTAATCTGACGCGCTCGAGTATTTCATACTATCGATTTTTTTTTACTAATCTGATCGTCTATCGATAGTAGAGCTAAATACTTTACAAGGTTGTTCTATTAGGTCTAAGGTATCTCTCATATCTTAAACTGCCAAGCTCGAGTATTACCGAAAATTCCCCTATTCGCCTTCCTAACTATTATTTATGTTTTTCCGTATCGGAGTTGCCACCTTGTCAATTCTACGTTCGTAGCAGGTTGGAGTTCATCGGAAAAAAGGTTTAGATTATTATTTTTTGTTTGAAAGGTGATATCTCAACGGTGGTACCATGATAAGGAAACTAGGATTTGATGATGGCATCCCGGAGAAGTCGAGGGGAACCTTCAAAAATCGTAGTAGCGACGTAATTTCTTAATTTCCTGTTTGAAGTCGTTTTTTTTTTTGTTTAAAATTATAAATGTAAGTAGTTTTTGACCACAATTCTACTTTTATGTGTATTTATCATGATTTTGCTAATTAATTCAAATAAATTGTATAATTTTTCGTCGCAATTGGCAGGTTTTATTTTATATATAAAATAAATTGTGTTTTTTTCGTGACCGTTGTTTTGCTACGGAAGCCTAAAAATACATGGCGCTTAAGAGGTAGCCAAGAAAGTTGTCTGTCTTGACGAAAACACGTCGAGAATTCAATTGCTTCAATGTTTTTAACAGATTACAGAAACGAAAGACTTACTCGTTTATGGAGCGCAAGCCGCTCCCGATTATACTCAGGTAGGAGAGCCGTGTAGCTCCCTCAAGCAGATCAGCTGATAGTGTGACCAGGGTGCTGTCTGTAATCAATAGTGTTTGTATAGATGTTGCACCACGTACCACACGATATATCGTCTCTGCACCCACACGCTCCATCAATATCTCCGACAGATGTTTGCAGTTTGCCAGCCAGCCTCTAGAAATCTCAACAGTCCACTGCCTCATCTGCAGTTTCCTTAACTCCGAACACCCGCCTATTGCACCTGATCTCCCATTGATCAACGTGAGCTGCACGAGACGTGACGTCACCGGCAGCGGTGGCAACACCATGTTTGACACCAAAATCTTGGTCATCGTGGTCAGAGGGTTCAGGAAGTTTGGCGAAGGTTCCAGTCTTTGTTGTCCAGTGATGGTGAGCGTCCTTACTGTTAGATTTACGAAGTGCGCTTCAGTGAGAGGAGGGTCTGAAGGCATGGCGTTCAGCTCAAGGTCTATTTCCCTGATGTTTGATGGGATTAGGCGATAGAAGGGCATGGGCTTGCAATTTGAGATGATGACTTTGTCTAGATTTGTTATGTTCAAAGGGCTCCGGTCATCATGATCAAGCACTGCTTCTTCGCAGAGCACGTTTAATGTTCTCCCTGTTAGGTTCATGTAGATATGCTGGACGGCGTTCGTTGGTAGTACGGCTACTGAGCAAATTATAATGTATATGACCGACTGCATTATTTAAATGGCGATAGTTTTGAATTACAAGAAAAACGTGCACATAGGTACACTTTACAAAAATAATAGGTAATAATCAGAAATGTTTATTCAGGCAGTCACGCATGCAGTTACGCATAAAATATAATAAAAACTGTTTTTTAAAGAATAACACCCAACTTGAAGAGAAACACAGTGCAGTGGAAGCTTATAGTATCGCATATATATACATCACTACGTCATGTCAGAGGCGGACTAAGGCGGAGAACGAGCCGTGCCTCATGACCGAGTATAAGAAGCCAATACTTTGCACCACGCACTTCCTACCTAAGAAATTACTTACTTTGCCATTGAAACCTCCATTACATATCTAATCATCAGGAATTAGATACTTTATTACAAAAAATATTTACTTTTATCTCTCATAAAATGAATAAATAAAATAATCTCACACCTTAAATGCCCGAGGTACCTATATCAGCCCGAGGTACATAACTTCTAGATATATCCACTTTTGACGAGATATTCTTTGAACCCCTAAACGTGATAGGTCGCCCATCGAAGGACCTGCGGGCGTATTCACGGAGATTCGATACTCGATATTCGACTCGGAATCGGAAAATCTGGCTATACACAGATGTCATATTTGACATAAGGATTCGACAGATTTTCCGATATCGAGTATCGAATCTCCGTGAATACGCCCGGGGGTCTGTTACACGTGCCTCAGAATTAATTCTGGGACCTGCGGGTTTCTTCACGATGTTTTCTATCACCGTCGAGCTAGTAATGAATATGTACATTGAACCTGAGCCTCAGTGATTATCACCATGAGAAGCGGGCTTTTTACCCGTAAGGCTATCACTGCTCTCTCATCTATCTCTCATCAAAATAAAAAAAAAATAATCCCTGTACCATATACGCCAACCATCATTTATCAATTTACAAAGACAAAGTGACATACGCATATTGTAACACATGTGCCTCTAAGTCTCAATTACTCCTTCGAAAAGGGATACCTGGCTCCGGCCCTGGGCACCGCAACTGACAATGCCCCCTTGGCCGTAAACATCACTTTTCCTGCATGTGTTTATCATAATCCTTAAATAGTTTTTCCTCTACTTCCAGAGTTCACTATACAAAAAATATCGTAATAAAGTAAAACAATTAAGAAAAAAGGCTTCTATAAAATTACAGACTATTTAGTACACCAACATCCATGGGATTAACCGACTCGACGCTATTTAATCATAATTGTTATTGTAAACCATTATTTACAAGTAAGACATAAGATTAAAAAGAGCTGCCCTTGAGTTTCTTGCTGGTTCTTCTCGTTGTACTGCATTTGGAACCAGCAACTCGTCGGTGGAGATGGGCTGCTATTTAGATTTAGTCAATCTTCACGGACGAGTTTAGAGTACCGTGCCTTGTTATTAGACTATTGACCTTTCTAAGTGTACTTTTTTTGTAAAAAGAGCAGTGATAGCCCGGACGGTTAAAGAGCCGGCCGAAAATCAGTGAGGCTCGGGTTCGAATCCTGGCATGTACCAATGAGTTTTTCAAAAACTTACGTACATATTTATCACTAGCTCGACGGTGAAGGAAAACATCGTGACGAAACCCGCAGATGTGTAAATAGACCCGGTCCGGCGATGGGCTCACCACTTATCACGTTTAGGGGTCCAATGTATCTCGTGAAATATGGGTATATCCAGTAATGGAATACCTCTGCCTACCCCCTCGGGGATAAAAGGCGTGAGATTATATTATTATATTATATTACTTTTTGTACCTACAGAAAATAAATGATTTTTGACTTGAATTCCTATGTCCAATCCAACAAGTACTTAGCTACTGTAGATATTTTGTATCTCTATGTCACGGGTCGAAGAGACATTCTATTTTCAACCGACTTCAAATAACATAGAACTCCAAGGAGTAAGAAACCGACTTCAACGAATAATACTTAATAACACAGTCGAATTGAGAACCTTTTCCTTTTTAGAAGTCGGCTAAAAAAGAATCATCGAAATCGGTGGGCGATTGGCGTGATATTGAGTTATTCGTCCATTTGTCGCGCACATAGGTAATCAATACTTAATGCTAATTTAAGTATGATTTTCTCATGGCCTCTCATGCGTGAGGTCTCGGGTTCGAATTCTGGCATGTACCAATGAGTTTTTCATAAAGTTTATACCTACGTTCAGTGGCGTAGCGTGCCTGGGCGGAGCCCCGTATAAAAAATTGTTTGGGGGCCCTTATGAAGGGTAAAGATTTCTCACAAAAGAAAAAAAGATGTTTGCATAAAATTTAAAGAAATATTTAATTTCAATTGTTTTTCCAAAAAATTGAAATTAAGTATTCACTCTCCTTGCTTTTTTTTTCGGCAAACTGATTTATTAAAGCTGATGATTTGTAGTGTAGCTGATGATGGCTTTAGTTTTTCTGAAGTTTCTGCCTCTATGGACAATAGGACAGATCTGACAGGCGTTCATGTCCCATCGAAGTTCTTAGGTAATTTTTTATCAGTTTTAAAGTTTTTATTAAATTTTGCTTACGCACATCGGGGTCCCGTATAATTGATACGCCTACTACGGCGGTAGCTACGCCCCTGCCTACATTACACATTTATCACTAGCGCGAGGAAAACATCGTGATGAAACCTGCAGGTCCCACAATTAATTCTGCGGCATGTGTAACAGCTCCCGAGTCCAAAGAATATACGTGGGTATTT
The DNA here is from genome assembly GCA_963855545.1 of Ethmia dodecea. Taxonomy (NCBI): domain Eukaryota; kingdom Metazoa; phylum Arthropoda; class Insecta; order Lepidoptera; family Depressariidae; genus Ethmia; species Ethmia dodecea. The sequence goes on from OY979454.1 coordinate 13,668,474, forward strand.
CCAGAAATGGATTACCTCTGCCTACCCCTTCGTGTATAAAAGTATGTATATGTACGGAACGGCGAGTCCGACTTGGACTTGTCCGTTTTTGTTTTTTTTGTAGCCATGTACAAATACTTATTTTAATTAAATGATACATAACATAACCTAATGAAACCACAATGTTGTTTACCTATAGGTACTGCCACCATGTTCATTATAAGTTGTCCTCCTTATTATCCTGTTTATGTGCAAAATATGAGTTATACTTGAATAGGTATATTTCTGAAAATTTTGCATGATGAAAAAGTGTTTTACTTTTTCATCAAAATCTCTCGTTAAAAAATGCCTAAGCCACCCATCAAAAAGAGCTTGCAGAAAAAATATCTGTGTTATTTTTCAAAGGTTATTAATGGTTTTCAGGAAACTAACTTGTTATAAAAAATCAAATAACATTGAAATAAAGAAAGGGACAGTGGGAATGTTTCTCATAACTAATCATTAATTCTTGATCCAACTTGCAATTTCTGATAATACCGTTTAACTTTTTTTTTTTTTTTTTATTATATGATAACAAAATTATCCACGATGCCCGCCAAACTGTCCTAAGAAGATACAGAGAACTTACTAAATAGTAGTGTTATTAGTAGTTTTAATTGTGTTATATTAATATTGTTTATACTTTTTCATTTGATTTTGCTTTATATACATGTAATTATTTGTAATTAATTAAGAAAATATTAAAACAGGGTATCCTAGTTCCGGTACATGTAATATTTGTGTTCTGTAGTAAGTAAGTATTGTGCATGCTACTGTATTTTATTTTGTAACAGAGTTTAAGAATAAAGTTTTATTATTATTATTATTATTCTAATATTGCTTACTACTTATATCTCTATAACTAACTCTATTATGACTGTATATACTTAAATAACAGAGCTGTGACAGCCCTGTGGTGCAAGAGCTTCTCATCTCATACGTTATGCTTAGCGTCGAATCCGGGCGAGGGCACCAAAGAGTTTTTCAAAAACTTATGTAATACTCGTAGTCCGAGATCCGGCTGCAGAATTGGTGTAGGGATCGAGTATATGCTACAAACCAAATTTTTACGCATATTTATGATAAGGAGAATAGGTATATATCTACCAGGGTGCCCATCGAAATATGGCCGCTAGTATTTTTAATTATTTTTTTTATTGATTTTTGGGACGAAATTTCACTCACTTGTTATTTTACATAAAATATCTTCCACTTTACGGCAATATATATTTACCACTGGCTTGACGTTGAAGCGAAACATCGCGAGGAAACCCGCAGAATAAACAAATTGTAAGGCATGTTGAATCCATGTAGCAGTGTGCCGTATAGAGCATAGTGTGGAGAAACAATTATCAAAGGCCGATCTATTCCGAATTCCGAGGCAATGTCGTCGAGCGCCCATAGGAATCTGCACATTGACCGAATTTTGCCTATTTTCCAATCCAACATAAGTTTTTTTTCAAACTATACTATCACAAAGTACTTAGAAGACCAAAATCTCCTAACTTTAACTACCTATTACCTACTATTATTAACATATAACATCCTTAAAAGTTAAATTCATGTAGCAACATTAAACCGCAATAACAAAGAACTCTAAAAAGTAAAAAAAACATACTTCAATCTTCAACTTATATGGTTTTCTCATGGATGCCATTGTCAGAACTGGACGAAATTGTAAAAAAAGTGGTACCAATCTGGAAGCACCAGCTTTCAAATAATTTAAAAAGAATCATTCCAATCGGTTCACCCAGTTGAAAGTTCTGAGGTAACAAACATAAATAAAATAAAAAAATACAGACGAATTGATATTAACCTCCTCCTTTTTGAAGTCGGTTAAAAATACATAAGCAGCGCTGAATGTAGGAGGAAAACCTATGGTGGCTTATCAGTTGCACAGGGAGGCAGACAGGCTGGGCGCTTTTCGTATCAGAAATCACTACTTAGTATAAAACAAAGTCGCTTTCTCTGTCCCTATATCCCTATGTATGCTTAAATCTTTTAAAACTACGCAACGGATTTTAATGCGGTTTTTTTAATAGATAGAGTGATTGAAGAGGAAAACTTAAGGAAAATGTTGTATTTTAATAATAGATTCATATTTTAAAGTAATGCTTTATTTTATACAGCTGTATTACCTTTGGTGTCTCATGTTGCATTCTTCGCACGTTTTAGGAGATGTGCATTATGTGTTACCATTACTGCATAAACAGTTTTTACAAAAGCGCATTGTAGCAACTACCTATGTGATTTCGTTGCACTGCTTCCAAGTCGATGAACTTTAGGCATTGCATTAATACGTGCCTTCCATCATAGTACGGGCGTTGACCATTATGTAGTATGGTAAGATTTAGAGAAAACTTTCTTGGGTTCGTAGTAGTTATGTTTTTTACTGAAAAATGTTGGTTGGACGGTTTGGCTTCAGTATGTGAGTTTTGGACTTCTATTTTGGAATTTTTCATGATTTCGTATGATATAAATAAGCTCTCACTAGTAGGTACAGAAGGTCGATCAAGTCTGCTAGTTCTTTGTGATTCTGAAGTTTGTTTATGTAATCGCTGTATAAATAAGCTTCTGTGACATTAAGTGCACGATAATCTGGTCCCAAATAGATGTTCCGAAGCCTTTTTTGGAAATTTCTTTCAATTTCTTGATGACGTCATGCATCTTTTTGAAATTGTAGCTATCTGGCTGATGTATGGCAGATAGGTTGAGCGTATTGTTTCTAACTCAAGCAAACTGAAGTCTACAATTCTGGACATGAAAAGCATTAGGTCGTAATATGTGAACATCCGACCAAAACGACTTTTCAACATATTCATACTAAACTTTTTGTTCTCTTTCTGGCAAACAAACTCTTGTTTTTCTATCCTTCTTCATTGCAGAGACCAATACATACATAAAGTCGGATCTGACTACTTTCCGAAAAATTTAGGAAGCATAGAGGTTTATTTGTATTGATACCTTTATACCATAAATTATTAATTTATTTTGGAGACGTAAACAAACATACACCCTTATGCATTTAAAGTATTCTGTTTCTTCATGAACTTTCGCGTTGGGTGTATCAACAGATACGCACTTATGCCGCTAAACCTTGCAATGGAATTAATGTATTAAACATAACTTACGCCATTATGCCAGTGAAATATTGTTTTTAACTATTATAGCATAAAGACGAATGTAATCATGAGACAATCTAGCTGTAATATAATATTATTACGTAAAAAATCTTAGGCGTATGTCATTTTAAACCATTATGTTACCAACTTTTTAAAATTTTTCAAGGCGCGTCTCGGTCGGTACTAAAGATAGGTCGGATATCTTCGGATTTTTTCGTCGCTAGTAAGCACCAGTGGGAGCAAGTGGGGAGGCAAATTCATGGTTTAAATCTTGTCTTGTGCATTCATATTAAAGGTCACGCGTGTTAACACTAGAGCGCACGCGTGGGGTCATATGTACCCCAGTGTTTGATATTGTCGAATAACTTGACGAATTGCATTTGTTTGACCTTGAGCGCCTAGCTAAGCTTTACTTAATAACCAAGGTATATGTTTAGTAGTCTGCTGGCACTTGCAGGGTACTTTCGCTTGCACTGTGAGTATTTAAAGTCGCTTGGGGTACACATGATCCCACGCGTGCGTTAGTGGAAGTTTTTTTGTGGATATTACCCACAAAAAAAAACAAATGGATTTGCAGTGATCATCAGGTGGTGATATGTCCGGACTGTCATCAAAATCAATAATAAGTTAATAATTTCTCTTTTTGTAAACACAAGACTGCTCAGAGTCCAAATATATAAAATAAGTGTAATTGTGTTGATTTTTGTTTTTTTTTATTTAAACTTATATAAAAAAACAGTTAAGTTTCATTCTTTTTTTAAAAGTTACTTGATTAAAAGTTCCTCTTTATAATTATAGTAATTTTGTTTTATTTAAAATACTATACGAAGGAATAAACTGGTATCTAAGTTGGGGTACATCCGTCCCCCACGCGTGCTCTCACGTACCAAACAGAAGCGCGTGCGCTCCAGTGGCGTCTCAGTCGGTACTAAAGATAGGTCGGATATCTTCGGATTTTTTCGTCGCTAGTAAGCACCAGTGGGAGCAAGTGGGGAGGCAAATTCATGGTTTAAATCTTGTCTTGTGCATTCATATTAAAGGTCACGCGTGTTAAAGTAAGATAGTAAATGTAGATGGCACTTATCATAAACAAAACTGCTTCACATACTTTTATTATCTTCAAACGTATATATGTTAGTATGTAACGAAAACTTTGAAAATTATTTTGACCCCCTTCAAACATTGGATTAACTCAAAATTTGGATAATTATCAAGGATCGATGACAATTTAATATTTTAAACAGTCAGACCCGTAATCCTTACTAGGACAATCATACTCGCGCAGCTTTACATGCTTGCGCAAAATATTCGTGTACATGTGGGAAGTAACGTGCAGCTATCCTAAGTCGATAGATGCAACTTGAGCTTTTGACAGCAGCGAAGAATCCGCCCCCGCTTAGGGAATTGTATATTATCACCTCTAATCATACAGGTTCTTGCGTTGCTCCTATTTATATAGAATAGTAAACTTTCAAGGCTAGGAAATAGCATAGAATTGAAGTTGAACTTACAATACAGCATCTCAGATTGCTTTGTCCCGTCAAACTTAACGAATCGTAATACTCATGTATGTTGAACGGTGTAAGTTCTTATCTTGCGGATCACTTGAGTTTCATTTCAAAAAAATCAACTTCCACCCAATCCGATATATAGTTAAGAAACGTGCCGATGGATGAATGGCAAAGGTTGGTTAAAAATGTCGTGTCGCTAGCGTAAACCTCAAGAACCGGGCACACACTGTTTTTTAAGAACCTTACCCTTCTATCGGCCCTCTAGGAGGGTTGACGGTTTATTTGTCCATTTCTCGTGGGATAAAAAATAGTAAATGAAACAAAAGCATAAAGAAAAAAACATTGGATAACAAAAGACGGAAGTTAAAAGACAAAAAAATAAAATTATATAGCAAAGATTTAGAAGAGCCAAAGAAGAACAGGAGAGACTATTATAAGAAATTATAGAGCTTCACAATTGGAAAAAAAACAGAGAAGGTCGTTTACAACAAATGCGTCAGCATAATGCCGAATACCGAGCTTCTCAGAATCTGAAGAAAGAGCCGTCCGCTTATAGCAAACCTCACGAGCTTTGGCCGAATATCGGGCCTCGCAATCCGAAAAAGACAGAGCAGCTTGCTTACAACAAATGCGTGAGCATAATGCCGAATACCCAGCTTCACAATCTGAATAAGACAGAGCAGCTCGCTTTCAGCAAATGCGGCAGCGTAATGGGGAATCTAGACGATTACATAACGCAAGTCTCACAGGTTTCTTACAGGGGATAACACAGTTTGTGATAAAATATGTGAAATTTGCACCAAGCGTTGGTATCTGCATCAGATTTCTAATTGGACTATAAACACAACCACAACCCCTTATTTTCCCAATGAACTTAAGCAAAGAAATTGTTCAATCACTTGCAGACATTGTAAATGTCACTTAAGTCCAAAGTAAAATATTCCACCATCTAAAGCATGTTTGCTGCGGATGAGGGTTCCTGACTTCTACGCGATTAAAAGTTAACGCATAGCTTCCTTTCGGTCTCGCTTACGGTCATCGAAAAACAGCATACTGAGGATGATAGCTGACAGCTACAACTATCCGTAGTATAAGTACCAGCTTGCTGTGCATCGCACATTGTAAATAGAAGTACATAATGCTTTGTCATGTATGCTGTACTTTATATTTTTATTTTTGTATGTATGTAATGGGACTATTGCCTGAATAAAGAATTATTATAATTGAAGCATATTGGAATAATCTACATCCAGGCCCTATTACAGAAATGATTGCAAATTTGTAACAACCTGAACAAAGGCTGATTGCACGCATTATTTCATTTGTTAAAATTATCATATTATTTATTCATTTTGAAGTTTAACGACGCCTCGTAAAGAAAATTTAAAATTTTTGTTTTATAGACAGTAGGTACTGTAAAGTAAAAAGTGTTTTTAAAAATTAGATTTTTAGATGATTTTCGTGATTTTAATCATCGTGTCCTGCGCGTGTTTGCGGATCGGTGGGACTCGCCACTGCTGCGCAGGTGGATGCAGCTCCACACCGATTTTAATTATTAATATAAATATAAATGTTTTAAATACTAACACTAGCACGTAAGTTATTGTTACTAACCCATTATGGACTATGTCTGAAATAAATTTTTATTATTATTATTTTTATTAAATTAAGAAAGAACTTTAAGTTTTAAGAAATACAAGTCTTTTAAATAAAAATGTTTTTAAGCAATTTCCAAAAGGGAGGTTAACGATTCTATTCATTACTAGCGGGTGCCCAGCGGCGTTGCCCGCGCGGATCCAGTTTATTCCTGTTCCCGAGGGAATTTCCAAAAATCCCTTTATAGTGGTTGCCTATGACATATAAATAAGACACCTACATTACATACCATATTTCAAATAGCGGGTGCCCATAGCGACGTCGCCCGCGCGCATCCCGATTATTCCCGTTCCCGTGGAAATTTACGAATATCCCTTTATATGGGTTGGCTACGATGTATAAGACACCTTCACACCATATTTCAAGATTCTAGGTGTTATCCTTTCAGAGTAGTACGTATTTTTCTTTTTACCCAGTTTTTATATTTTCCTGTGGGAATGAGATATTTTTCTGGAATAAAAAGTACCCTAGATGTTGACCCGGGTACTCAGCTATCACCACACCAAATTTCATCAAAATCCGTCCAGTAGTTTTTGCGTGATGCGTGCACAACCAGACAGACAGACAGACAGACAGACAGACAGACAGACAGACAGACAGACAGACAGACAGACAGACAGACAGACAGACAAAAATCCCAAAAAAATGTGTTTTGGTATCTATATCGATAACTATATACACTACCGTTAAAATTTTCAAAAAATATTTAATGTACAGACACGGCCCCGTTAGAGTTTTATTATATGTATAGATGTTAGTCTAGGACTTCCAAGCAAATGTATACAATTTTACAAAATATAGGTAATTTTATGTATGTAGACATAATCATAAATTAGTATTCTGACTCCATCTGGGAACAGTGTAAGCTTCATCACAATCAGTTCAGTTGTTTTAAAGATAATAGACTAACAAGAGTAAGTGTGCCAACAAATTAGGAAGGCTTTAACGGTTTTTATCAGCACTTCCAAGTACTTCCAACCTTATACCTGAAATAATTGTTTATATTGACCAATATTATGTTGACATCAGACGTTTATCATGGTTGAGAATTTTAAGCCATAATGCTGCATTTAAATATAAAATTACAGTTTAGTACTGACTTGACCAATGTGTTTGTCACACCAATTGTCAGCATAAAGTCGTATTTTAACATATTGTACACAGAGTCTATGATGAACTATATTATTTCAGGCAAAAGGTCGGGTGTCGGCGAAAATATAAAAAACGTAATCATTTACCACTTTATTGCAGTTTTAGATAAGTCCAATTATCATAAAACTAAAGGTGAACATGTTTACAATAAATACGTATCAAAAACTGTTCAATTTCCTTATATTATATATATATATAATAATATATATATAATATATAATCTCACGCCTTTTTGTCCCCGAGGGGGTAGGCAGAGGTATTCCATTACTGGATATACCCACATTTCACGAGATATATTGGACCCCTAAACGTGATAGGTGGTGAGTCCATCGCCGGACCGGGTCTGTTTGCACATGTCTCAGAATTAATTCTGAGACCTGCGGGTTTCCTCAAGATGTTTTTCCTTCACCGTCGAGCTAGTGATAAATATGTACGTAAGTTTTTGAAAAACTCATTTTGTACATGCCAGGATTTGAACCCGAGCCTCACTGATTTTCGGCCGGCTCTTTAACCGTCCGGGCTATCACTGCTCCTGCTATATTATAAAAAATATTGACAAAATTGTTTCTTAATTTTGTTTTTGCTCTCCTGAAAACCTGACTTTTTCGACATCCGACCTTATGCTTTTCATGTCCAGAATTAAGCGATAACACCGCCCATTGTAATTTAGGTAATGTCGGTATCCATATTGCGTCGTTTTTGGTGTAAAATAGTGCAAGTTTTACACAACAATAAAACTTGTATTATTGAGCAGAGACGATGCACAGCATCTTGTGAGAGTGCGTTGTATACTTCCCTTTCTGTTTCCACCAATCACAGCTCGTTTCCGGTGACGTCACTTGTAAATCGGCGCCATTTTTTCGCTGTCACATGAGGCCGGTTGGCGGCATTATTCACGTCATAGAAGTCTCTCGCCAGGAGCCCTTATTGGGATGCTGTGCATCGTCTCTGCTCAATAATACAAGTTTTATTGTTGTGTAAAACTTGCACTATTATCGGCATGTGACGATGCACAGCATCTTGTGGGAGACGTGTTTATAGCTCCTGGTGACTTGCTAACGACGCTATGTGAGATGAATGATAAAAAATTTCAATAACTGAAATGTTTCAAAATCACATTTATTTTTTATATTAACGCTACATTACAAGTAGAGCAACTCAAATTGAAAATTCAATTATTGTATTTGTTTTTGATTTACAATAAATTAGATAGGTTCAAAATTTATACTTAGATTATTTTGTGATCGAGGTCTACCTAAAATTTGCCTACAATAATATTTGGCAAACGTATTTTCCCTTCGCCAGTTTCCACGACTAAGTATATCTTCAATTGAAAAATTTTCGTACCAATTTAAGGAAGCGACGGCCGGGCGCATGGACCCTGCTGGTGCGGATATACCAGCATCCCTGAGAACAGTTTTTATCCAATTACCAATAACAGTTCGTGAGGCGGCCTGTGTGGAACCTCTTATTGATACAAAGAGGGCTCCATGGCACTCGTCCGTGCGCCTTGTTGTACCTAACTCTACAACCTTTCTAAGCCAATATACAGGACAAACACTGATATTATCATGCTTTAGCAATTTCCAGCCTGATTGCCTATATGAGGCGGTGTCAGTTTTGGAGCCGAAGACTGGTTGTAAAGTGATGTGGTCACCAGCATCGATGTAGTGCTCTGTAGAGACCTTCAACAGCGTAAGGTCATGGACCCGCCTTCCCGAAGCTAAAAGTAAGATGCAAGCTAACCTGCGCGAAGCTTCAAACAAGGTTTCATTGACTGGTGCTGTTCTCTGAAGCCAGGTGACCACATCACTTGGGTCCCAAATAGGTGGTTTCTCTGCTCTTATATTTTGGAGAGAGATGGCCTTTAGAATGTGTTTTACCAAAAAATTTGTATTTAAATTTTCTGTATGTAAAGGCTTACCAAAGGTCAAAACTACCGATTTGTGTAATAGTATAGTTTGATAGGACAATCTCTCTCCAAGATGCAAGTGTGCTAAGAATCGGGACAGGCTTTCACCTTCAGGATACCTGAAATCACAATTATTATGTCTACACCACTTGATCCACCTCGCCCAGGCGGGCTTATAAGTTTTTAAGGTGGAGTCTCTCCAACTAGACTTCAGCAAATTGCGTTCTGCTTCTGTCCAGTTACCGACGACGTCACTCCACCCGGAATCTTCCAAACAAATAGGTCCATGTCCTGTACTCATGGCGGCGGAAGGCCCGTGCTCTGGTCTACCAGTACCTGTCTCAGTTTCTCGATTTTCCAGGGCCTGCACAGCGCACGACGTCGAAGGTCTGGGAGCCAGAAGGCATTCTCCCACATCGGTGCTACTACCAGGTAGGATCCTTGAGCTGTATTTAGGTGGTGAAGGACCCGGGGTAGCAGACTCGGCGGTGGGAACACCCACGCTAGCTGAAAGTGCCACCGGCGGCTGAAGGCATTGCAGAACTGAGCCTCGCGGTCTCGAGAGTCCTTGGTCACGTACTTGTTGACTACTTTGGTTTGACGTGTAGCAAACAGATCGATTTGTGGAGTTCCAAACCTGCTGAATATTTCCATTACTGCTGGATTTAGTAAACTAAGTGCCATTCGGCAGCTTGTTTCCCCCGTGATAGCCTGTCCGCAATGTCGTTGAACCTCCCGGGGAGATACTCTGCCGTCACCATGATTTTCCAATTGTCCAGAAAATTCAGCAGTTGATAAGTCATCTGTAGCAGGCTGCTCGACCGAGTCCCCCCCTCTTTGCGAATGTATGAAACCACTGTACGATTGTCCGACTGTAGAATCAAGTGGCGCCCTCGCAGCAGTAATCTGAAGTGTCTCACCGCGGCTATTATGGCGAACATTTCTTTGCGATTGCAGTGCCATCGGCTCTGAGTAGGTGTCCACCTTCCTGCTAGTGACTGATCGTCCAGCTGCGCCCCCCACCCGTAGTCGGCAGCGTCTGTGGTCAGAAAGTGATGAACTAGAGTTGGATGTAATCTGCTCGTAGTCTGGTTGGTCTCCAGGACGTTGATCCACCACTGCAAATCTCTTACCACAGGTTCTGGAATATTCCTTCGAGCTCGGGGCTGCTGACTTACCATGGAGCGAGAGAACCTTTGGAGCTGGCGGCAGTGCAATCTTCCTCTGGGTATTACAAAATTGGCAAAGTTTAGTGTGCCTAGGATTATCTGGGTTTCTTTCAGTGACATTGTGCCTTTGTGAACGGCTCTTTGTGCAATCGATAGTACCATCCTTGCTTTGGATATTGGTAACCCTTTCAGTCCTAGCTTGGTATCCCACAGAATTCCGAGATATTCCAATTTCTGTACTGGGTCTATTATGGATTTTTCCCAATTGATGGTCCATCCCAGTCTCGTCAGGGTTTGTATCGCAGTTCGCACGTGTTCTTGAAGCAGCGCCCGAGACTGATTCGCAATTAAGTAGTCGTTTAAATATATAAGTACTCTCATACCTTGATCTCGCAGCCTCTGGGCCACCCAATTGGTTAGGGCGGCAAAGTTCTTCGGAGCGACAGACAGACCGAAGGGCAGGCAGATCATTTGTAGGACCCGACCTTTGTAGATAAGCCGCAGGAACCTCCGATGGGTTTGAGCAATGGGCACGTGAAAGTACGCTGAGGACAGGTCCAGTTTCACCATCCAGTCTCCCCTTTGCAGGAACTGAGGAATTTGATAATGGGAGATTAGTTTGAACGGCTTTGGTATTATATGCTGGTTTAGTCGTTTCAAATTGAAAATTGGTCTGGGTGATCCGTCGCTTTTCTTGGCGAGAAAGAATGTCGAGAAGAAACTGGGGCCCAGTCTTCTCTGATCTGGTATTTCTAATACAGCTTGAACTAAAAGATTGTTTATCTGATGAGTCATTTTGGTTGATTGAGTGGTAGCAAACTGGCGAAGAACCTGCGGCGAAGGCCCCACTAGCGGTGGCCTGGAGGTAAATGGCAGACGCATTCCCATGATCATTCTGAGAAGGGCCTCCGGAGCCCGAAGCGCCTGCCACTGTCTCCGATACGCTCGGAGACAGCCTCCGAAAAAGTTTGCTTGCAGCGGCTGATAGTCACTTGTCAAAATGTTTTTTACCGGACTGGGTGTCCTTTCTAAACGGTTTTTTAGGTCTTCTATCTGGTTGTTTTGACGAACCTGCATAATATGTCTTCTTGCCTTTGGCCGATGACTCACCTTCTCGTGGCCGAAATGTCTGGGTGTTAGTAAAATCTCGTGAAGAACCCGCCTGATTAGACTTACTTGGTTTGGCGTTGCCTTTCTGAGCCACTTTCTCGGCAGAGAACCAAGGACGTACCCATTTGTCCATTCCGCCAGTATTCTGAATATAGGTTCGCAATTGAGTCTCGTCGAAAAGATACTTAGAACTCGGAGGAATCTTCCGCAGACCCTCGCGAAGGTTCTTGTTGGGCACCTCGCTTAGGATACGCTCCCTGCGATTCTCAATGTATTCTGCCCGTTTACCACACACCATTTGCATGATCTCCTCGCTTACCTTGCTAAATTTTCCTGTCCTGTCCTTCCAAGAAGAATCGCCGAATTTTTGCAAAATTTCGAGTCGTTTTAGGTGCTCAGGATCAGCGGGAGGCACTTTTGGTTCTTTTAGGGACGTGGTGACATGGCTTAAATTCAAAAGGTGCGGTTCAGGTGTGGTGCTTGTATTAGCAATCGGACGTTGCAGATGAAATTCAAATGATGGCTCATTAAGTGGAACCGGCTGGCGCGCGGTTTCCTCTGCTGGCCCCTGCACGATGTTAGGCGTGGTAGGTACAGGCACACTAGACGCACGCTCGATGATTTGCGGTGTAGGCAGAATCATATTTTGCATAAGGGCGTCCGTTAAAACACTGACTTTGTTCATCAACACTTGATAGTCACAATTGTACTTACTGCGTTTGCTTCTTTTTACCTCTACCCTCGAGGTGTCGGATGAGCATGATCGGCCGCTGGGTGATCGGCCGCTGGACGAGCGCTGGCGTTTAAAAGCACGCCCAGTGCTGGCCGGCGGACCCGGCGCCGGCGGCCGCCCCGGCTGGCGCGCCGGCGGCCGTTGTGGCGGCGGCGAGCGCGAGCGGCGCCGCCTTAGCGAAAGCGGTACCTCATCGCTATCATCCTCACTGCAATGCTCGATATGCACGCACGTGTTATTCACTTCGCGATCACTCATTTTATTTCCTTACTTATCCACGTGAAAATGCAAGTAACGCGGAAAATAACCGTTGCTTTTAAGAATTTTCACGGAACACTTCGCGAAAGAATTCGAATTTTTAAGGAAAATTTTTGAATTTAACGAAAAAATTTTACAAAGAACAAAAATTTTTTGCACTCAACTAAAGACGTGTTGTCTATTCGAGAAGTAACGACGCTATGACGTGAATAATGCCGCCAACCGGCCTCCTGTGACAGCGAAAAAATGGCGCCGATTTACAAGTGACGTCACCGGAAACGAGCTGTGATTGGTGGAAACAGAAAGGGAAGTATACAACGCACTCTCACAAGATGCTGTGCATCGTCACATGCCGATAATAAAGAGTTATTGTATTGTATTGTATCGTACCGGTTTAGTATGTCTCAGCACGTGTTTGAGTTTTCGGCGCTTATGTGAGATTTTGCACAAATTTTCCAGTCTGTCTTCTCAGCATAGTTTTTAGAAGCTACATATTCTCTGCTTCATTCATCATCGGATTGTGGTAAATAGTTTCCATGAAAATATATTTGAAATAAATCCATTGAGTGTAATTTCCCGAACATTGAGGGACAACATTTAAATTTAGGTGGTGACTTTTTATGTGAATAGGTACCTACTTAGTCGACAACATTTTATTGCTTAATTTTTTTGTGAGTTTGTCATATTTATGTTCGATCTCAACGAAACTAGCACAAAGTACTTCGTTTGAAACTGTAACCAAATAAAGTGAAGGATATCAATTGTACCTACTCCACTTTGAAGAGATGATATTCTGTTTCCCATCTTTGGAGTCACTATTTTCATATCTAAATTTGAAAAGGGTTCTAAAATTGCACTCCTCCTTACTGAGCAATAAGTTCAAGGTTGTCTTTCGTTTCCTTGTCCAGAAATCGAATTTAACAGACTCCTGTTATGGTAGTTGTTTCAATACTATAATAGTTTCATAGTTTATTTATTTTTATAATAGTTGATATTTTTGTCTTCTTAGTACCTATACATTAGGTACCTATATAATAATATACTTACTTAGTAAGTAATCTAATTTTTTTTATTGTTTGTCTATCCTTGTTGGTGCAGCTTTTCCATGTTAGCAGTATTTTCTGCAATAGTTTTTTTTTTGAAAAAAGGAGTTGATTAGGTACTTGTAGATACCTAGCGCAAAATCTGGCAGCAGTTGTCGGTAACAGACAAAGAAAGCGATGGTTCGCAATACGAGGTCAGCTGATTTCACAAAGCTCAGTTTGTCAGTCTTCTGCTGCAGCACATGCTGAGTAGCGACCCTTTTTGGTAGCTTAATAAATTATTTTGTGTCTTAGATTTTATTATAATATCTCTGTAAGGTTACCAAAATAAATATTTTTATTTCCTTCTTCTTCTTTCTTCTTTCTTTTCCTTCCAACCTCGGTTTCAAACTACGCGTTGTCGTAGCTCCAAATACCCAGGTATGCAAGTACCTACTTGGTACACTTGCACTCTATACGATATTTGAGCCTTCTCAATTTGACTGGTGAGACCCGCTTGTGGGAGGCCAGACAAACCGAATCGCTACCGTAAAAGAAGTTCAAAATGCACTTACAACTTGTAGAAACTTGAAGAACAAACAAAATGTACAGTTTGCTTAGTCCCGAATACGTTTTGAACATGCAATGATAAGATCATATAAAGTATCATAATATTAAAAGTTACAAGTTAGCTCAACTGTGCTCAACGGCCGGCAAAGGGCCGATGTCTCCCAAAGGGATAAGTTCTGGTTGGCCACGGGAATTGGCGCTACTGGGCGTCTGCGGGGCAGGAGCGCGCCGAGGGGGCATGACGTAGAGCAGTTTGTCCCAGAACCAGGGGTCGTCCCACCGCACGTAGGTGTTGGTGCGCACGTACCCGCGCACCTCTGTGCCGAGCCGCTCGTCAAGCACGTCGTCGAGCACGACGAGCCCGAGCCGCAACCGCCCGTCGTGCAGCGCGGTCGCGTGCGCCGTGCGGAACTCCAGCATCCCCCACTTGGACGCCAGGAAGTTGCGCGACAGGAGCACGATCGTGCGTCGCGACCGCTCGACCGACCGCGAGATCTGCGTCGGAATCAGCTCGCCTGGCACCCAGTCGCGGTAGTGCACGCACGTGCGCCAGCCATTCGACTCGCCCTCCAACCTCGCCACGAGTTGCTCCGCGAAGTCCACGTCTTCGTGTGCATATGAGACGAAAACGTCGTATCGGAAGTCAGTGTCGGCTTTGTCATCGTCCCCGCAGCAGAGAAGACCTCGGGCGTGGAGGAAGACGCGCACTACGCGGTTGTGTCGGAAGTAGAGGGCCGTGAATGTCGCGAGCAGCGCGGCCATCACGCCTAGTGATGCGACTGCTACCAGCACATGCACCCACTCGCGCTGTGCAGCCTTGCACAGCTCAAGCACACTGACTTGCGTTAGCGCGGTTCCATTGGCCGCACACTTCAACCGATTATAATCTTCCACCCGCACATAATCGTGACAAATATATATACTTTTCGTATTAAAAAGTAGCCTATGTCCTTTCTCAGGCTTTAGACTATCTCTGTACCAAATTTCATTTCAATCGTTTCAGTAGTTTAGGCGTGACTGCGTAACACAGACAGAGAGAGTTATACTTTCGCATTTATAATACGTATATAAATCTATATCTATACTTCTAAACTAGTCTTTATCTTTACTTCTTTACTTATAATTATAAAAAGGAAAGATTTGTATTGTTTTATCATTACCTGTATCTCAAAAACTAATATACTAAACCGATTTTAAAAATTCTTTGACCATTGGAAAGGTAGAATATCCCTGAGTAACATAGGCTATATTTTACTCCTTTATTCCCATGGGAACGGGAACTACGCGGGTGAATCCACTCAGAGCCGCTATATTATACTTATAAGTAAGGAAGCAAGGATAATACGAGTACCTCCGTTGAGATTTAAGATTGGTGTATAATACATTAAGAGCCACAAAAAATTAAAGTGTGACGACTGATGGAGCTTTACGTCTCATAATAAGGGGAGATTTGTTGCAGTCTGCTAACCTCTAAAAGGTAAACTATATCATACCCTCATAGCGTTTCTCTGCAGCGCATCAATCAGCGGTCCGTTCTCGCAATCGCAGTCGAGAGGGTTGCCAGCGAGCCGCACTCGCCGAGCGCCTCCTGCCAGCAGCGCGTGCGCAGCCGCATCGTCAGCCCGCCGCAGTTTGTTGTGGGAGAGATCCACCAACTGTCAAAAATAGGTGTTCATCGTCCATCATCATTGTGGGCAGCGCAGTTGCACTAAATTCATATTGCAAGAGGGATCGACAGTCTACTGGCTACCTGCCTGACGCGAATCCTTTTGGGAATACCGCTGTTGGTATGCGGAACAATTCGGAGAAAATTATAACTGTACCTACGCCCAAACTCTTTGTGAATACCATAAGAGGCGACTCTAGGAGTCATGTTTGACCATGTTCGCTCACTACCGTGCACTTAAACCAAGTAGTGAGTTAACCAATAACAGAAGCGTCTCCACTCTAGGAGAATTGCCGATCGTCAATATTGATAAATTATTTTTCAGTTTGGTTTTTGCAAAAGGCAGGGATGATGTTGAAAACTCACCTGCAGCGAGACAGGGAAGTCCTCGGCATTGATGGCTGCTATCGCATTATCGCTGGCTAGAAGTGCGCTGGCGCCATGGATGCGTGGCACGCGATGTAAAGATCGGTTGCGACAGTCGGCTTCTGTTGTATTGCTACGCCAATCGCGCTGACAAACGCAAGTCTCGCAGGTGAATTTGTCACACTCCAGGAACTCCGCCGGTTCGTCTACCAACAAATTGTCACCGCAGCGCAAACCCTTTATTTTTAGAAGAGAAGGTTTGCGTAATGCCTTTGCCAGCCACCCGTGCTGGCAATCACAATCTAGCGATAGGTTAGTTTCCACAAAGACACGTTGTGTTTTAATCTCCATCTGAAATAAAGTGCTCGTTCTTTAAATGCCATCTAACTAGAAAAAGGACGATCGAAACGCAAAGCTACAGATAGCTGAGGTTGGCTGGGCCTGGGAATATAATTTCTGGTTCGGTCCGATTCTTTAAAACCCGACTGCCATGGAGGGAATACATTATCGGTCGTCAGCGGCGTTATACATAACGATTAATCCGGTCAGAAAGAGACGAAGCGTACGTGCTGTTGCATTCCGGCGAACGGTTTTGTTACCATACTGTGGATAGTAAAATAGTAATATTTATTATTTATTTAGCACACAATGGTAATAGAAAACACAATTGAAATAAACAATGAAAAATATCTCACGCCTTTTATACCCGAGGGGGTAGGCAGATGTATTCCATTACTGGAAATACTTACTTTTCACGAGAATATTCGGTTCCTAAAATTTAAGTGTTAGGTCCAGTAAGCCCATCGCCAGACCGGCAGGCGTATTCACGGAGCTTCGATATTCGATATTCGACTTGGAATCGGAAAATCTGTCGAAGATGGGCTATTCACAGATGTCGGTATCGAAAACGAATGTCATATTTGCCATGAGGATTCGGAAAATTTTCCGTCTCTGTCGGAAACGCCTACAATATACAGTTTAAGAAGTCGATAGATTCGACTTCGGAAAATTTTTTACTCGATCTGAATCGAACGGAAACGGTGTCGAGCCTCCGTGAATACGCCTGCTGGTCTGTTACACATGCCTCAGAATAAATTCGGAGACCTGCGGGTTTCCTTACGATGTTTTCCTTCACCATCGAGTTAGTGATGAATATGTACGTAAGTTATGAAACACTCATTGGCACATGCCAGGATTTGAACCCGTGCCCTACTGATTATCATCCTGAGAAGCGGGCTCTCTAACCGTAAGGCTATCACTGCTCACTTAAATAAACAAAGTAGGTATACGATGAAAGCCCTAAATGCGGGTTAAATACCCGCATTTAGTGACAGGCGCGATCCATGCTTATTTCTATGTAAAAGTAAAAATAATTATTATGGGTTACCTCTTCGAATTTTTCCATCAGTGCATCATAGAGCGCACGATTGTCAGGAGGCGCGCGCAGTGGGTTGTTCAGCAGATACACGTAGATATAACTTTGATATGGTAGCATTGGTAGCTCAGTCAACTGAAAATAACAAACACAGATGCTCACGCCCTTAATCCCCGAGGGGGTAGGTAGAGGAACTCTATTTCTAGAAATACCCACGTTTCACCAATATACTCTTTGGACCCCTAAACGTGATAGGTGATGAGCCCATCGCTAGACCGGGAGTGCGATTTTTGAATCTCACTGGTGATATCAAAATCACCGGTGACTAAAATTATCGCCGATGACTTTTATGTCACCATTTTCCAAAAGTCGTATTTTTGAAAGTCACACGCTGTTTTCAATGAATTGTCGCAATCACAAAATATCACAATCGAGCCCCGCTGCTAATTCTTCCAAAAAACATACTTTGGCAATTTTGGCAGATGGCACTACGTCAACTGTCAAAAACAATCGCATGGTGATTTCAATTACGAGTGGGTAGGGGCACTCGTAAATCGACATCATAGGTATGACAAATGTAAATCACCGATGAGTTTCAAAAATACGAACTTTCGGAAATCACTAACATCGGTGAGAATTAGTCACTTGGTGAGATTCAAAAATCGACCCCCGGGTCTCTTACACATGGATGCCTAATAATCAATTCGGGGACCTGTGGGTTGCTTCACGTTGTTTGGCTGAAAATCGGGCTCAAATACTATAGTGAACCGAAATAAAATACCTAACATCAGACGCAGGTCTCTGACGTGAGCCGGGTTTTGACAGTGAACCGAGTCTGCTCGAATGATTACTCGGACGCTTCTTATAAATTTTAGCTCATGATCAGAGTGCACTCGTACGTTGGGGCGTAATCAATGCAACGAATGCTTACGAGCTGAATCGTTCCAGCATATATGAGCATATGCAGTTTGATTTTTTTAAGGGGGCGTGGATGGCTTAATCAGAAGCTACGGGGAATAGCGAAAAGTACCTTACTTAATGGAGTCTCGGGCTCGATTTTGATGAAAACTAAAACTGAATCTTTGGATTTAAAAAAAATTAATATTCCTAGACAGGAATCGAACTCGTTGATTTTGAAAAAAAACACGCACACATCATTCGATAGTGTCGCTAACAAGGATCAAACTCTGGGAACAAATTACTTACGGTTTTTGTATACTTCAACGGATTCATATTTTAAAGTCATGCTTTAATTCATATTCCTATCTGCATTACTTGTAGGTACCTTGTCCGAAATGATGCTCAATATTTTGCTCAACACAGACCCGCAGCGCGGTAATATTATTATAGATAAGTAGATACATATTATTATAGAACGTTCGATGTAAAATCCTATATAGGATAAAACTTTAAACTGTAGGTATCTGAAGGAAAAGTACCTACCTTAATAAATTTAGACATTCTTTGATAATAAAATAATAAAATAATTTTAAAAATAAAAAACCCAGCTGCGACAAAAAAGGCAAGATTATATCCAGCCGTTTGGAAGATAAGAAATTTACAAACAAGATACCTAAGCGCGAAAATCAAAACACTTCCTTGGCAGTCGTGTAAAAGAAGAAGTAGAACTGCATTAATTGTTAACGAAAATACGCCTGCCACTCGCGGGAATCGCACCTACACGAAATAAAAAAACTGTTCTTATATGACACCAATCGATTTATCTTTTATCAAATTAAAGGGAGACTAGGTACTCGTATGTTCAGCACATGTCAGGTGTAGTGTAATATAGGTAGGTACCTACAGTTCAACAATTTCACCCTGTATAGTCGCAGTGATTTAGATTTTACCGCTAGTTCAGTAATGTTGTTCCTCTCAAGTTCTAGTTCCGTCAGCGATGACCAAGAGGAAAAGCAGAGGCGCGGGATGCTTGCTTCAGTCAGGTCTAGAAAATTCGGCCTACACGCACGATCTGTTGACGCAGAAAAAAGTAGTTGTACTTAAACAACTTCATATAATTATGAAAAAAAAAAATTCTCATATTCGGAATTCGGAAAGAAGTGTGTGTTTGGTCTGAGTACCGGGTGGAAAACGATGCTTCCGTATTTTGGGCGGGAAAGACTTATAGTAATTGCGTCCCTCTTTACGGCGGGAATCAATTTTAAAAATAGAATTTTTGGTTACATAACCAAATAGTCGACTACGAATTTAATTGGATCGATTGACAGCACAGTAACGATTATTGGATTAGGCACACAATGCCACATTCGCAAAATGCCACTTTCGCAAAATGCCTCATTCGCAAAATGCCACATTCGCAAAATGCCACACAGCAAAATGCCACAGTAACGACTTCGTTACTGTGGCATTTTGGCACTTGCCATACTTGTCCAACTCCCTTTCTTGCAGTATGTAGGCCGATGATTTATAAATGAGAAAATAAAACTATTTTAATAATTTTAGTACGTATGTATTTAATCACATTATTTATTAATTTCCATTTATTTTAACACAAAATAAATTGAATATGTTAACTGAAATTATGAATGCCGCTGATAATCATAAAAACTTAATAACAAAATATTATAACTTTTTTTCAAAAATCATATTTTTTTGTATTTACATCATTCAGCTGTTTTATGGTAATATGTACTTATAATAGTATTTAATCACATCACACAGGTTAGTACGAGAGTGTGGCATTATGCGAAAATAGCATTTTGATAATGTGACGTTTTGATAATGTGACATTTTGCGATGTGGCGTTTTGAGAATGTGGCATTTTGCGAATGTGGCATTATGCGCCTAATCCTAACGATTCAATGTAAAAATAAAAATTCGGTTCAGCGCGCGCGGTGCGACGCGACGCCAGAGCAGCGGGGTGGGAGCGGTGCCATAAAACCTTGCCGAACGAGTGGCAACCGCGCTCATGCTCTGTCTTGCTGTCCGGTTGCCTCTAGATATCTGATCTATAGGGTTCCGATTTATGCTACGAAATGCATAGGTTTTCTATTACAATTATTTTAGTAAGTACGTATGGTATAGGCAATAGTTTTAATCAATAATTAATAATAATTTTAGTATAGTTATAATAGTTATAAGTAGGTATGTATACTTAACTCTGAATGACTGAGAATAGAAAATCACACAAAAAAGAAAATTTTACCCCTTAAACGTAGGAAAATACAGTAGATACCATTTGGTATTAATTTTGTTATAAATAATTACCTACTAATAATTTATGTACAAAAAGTAATGATATCCCATCAAAAACATAAATGTGAAATGAGAGCCAAGTTCAATATTATGCCTTGGTTGTTGACTTCAACGACAAAAGAAGTGAGATCAAAATGGGTGCCAAGTTCAATGGTCAATCCTGAAATTTATTTATAACAACATAAAATATCATTTCTTCTTATAATTTAGGATAATAATATTGTAGCCTAAGGTCTGACTTGGCTAGTTCTCACATGATACGAATTATTGCTTATTGATGTTCGATGGCTAGTTTCGACCATCAAGCCAAATTTTCGGAATAATAAAATAAGACATGACAAGTAACAGGTTCAGAACTTGCGAATGCTTTACTAATTATTATGTTCGATGGCTAGTTTCTACCAGCAATAAGCAATTATTCGTATATGAAAACTAGCCAAGTCAGACCTTAGGCTACAATATATTATCCTAAATTATAAAAAGAAATGATATTTTATGTTGTTATAAATAAATTTCATATTTATGTTTTTGATGGGATTCATATATTTTTTTAAACTGCATACTCTTTTTTACTTTCCTTTTATTTTAAATGAAAAGTAGTGTTTAACACGGCTGAAAGTTAACAATTTCTACTCGGACTTTAGCCATCTAAATAACTCGCATGGGAATTGCTTTCTTTCAACCCTTGTATAACAATCTACTATTTTCATATTCACGTTATCTGATATTTTAACAGCCAAACTACCTCGCATGTAAGTTCTGGGTCACCCTGTATGCATATAAAAAGCCTCAAGGTGACGCAATGATCTTATTGAGTAATTTCTCTTTCATCTCCTCAACCATACATGCTGAAGCGGTGGAGTTGAAATGACGTTCAATAAGTGGACTTGTAAGTTCCTATTTTGAATAAAACATTTTGACTTTGACTTTGACTTTAATTTATTTTATTTTGGCAACATAATTTTTGCTATAGTCAAAGTCAAAAGTTTTTATTCAATGTAGGGACTTGTAAGTCCTCTTATTGAAAGTCATTGCGATATATTGAATGAAAGTGGGTTTCGAAATGATTGGTCAATTTAATAACCCTGATAAGGATTAGAAAAGGGACAGAGGCGAATCGGGGTTTTTATCCACGGATAACGTGATCCGCAGACGTATTCACAGAGACTCGATACCGTTTCCGTTCGATTCGAGTCGAATTTATCGACATCGGAAACGAATCTATCGACATCGGAAACGAATCTATCGAGATGGGCTGATGTTGATATGACAGTTGGTGTCACATATGACATGACATTACCTTAATAAATAAATAAATAAATTTTCGATACCAACATCAGCCCATCTCGATAGATTCGTTTCCGATGTCGATAGATTCGAATCGAATCGAACGGAAACGGTATCGAGTCTCTGTGAATACGTCTGCAGATCGTGTTAGCCATGGATAACGACGAGTTGTATCCATTGATAACGTCATCCATTTCCACTCAAAAAATAATTTAAAACTTTACCCGCTGATCACGATATCCGTGGCTACAAAAATTAAACTTATTTTGTTTTTGAAACTGATCACGGTATGAGTTGAGCTATTCTGAAAACATACTACTTAAACATTTAAACACTTCATTTGAATTAATTGAGGAACTATCAGAAGATGTTTTGAAACAATGAAGTGCTGAAAATGTATATGTAGTATGTATTCAAAATAACACAGCTCATACCGTGATCAGTTTCGAAAATAAAATTAGTTTAATTATTGTAGCTACGGATATCGTGATCAGCGGGTAAAGTTTTAAGTTAATTTTTGAGTGGAAACGGATCACGTTATCAGTGGATACAACTCGCCGTTATCCGTGGCTAATACGATCTGATCACGTTATCCGTGGATACAAACCCGATGCCTCACGTCTTATTTTGAATTTTTATTTATTTATTTATTTATTAAGCATGCTTACAGCAAAACATAACGTGACATTTTAAACTTAAGGTAGACTAAAACTATTACATAATATGCTCGCCAATTAGTAGCACGCACAACATTTGCGTAAAATTATAAGACAAGTTAATAATAAAAACATATAAAAAATTATAAGAAACTATAAAAAACTTAAAAAAGGACGGTTCAGGGGGACGGTTTTAAATCTTGACATGATTGCAGCAGCTTATGTTTGAATGTAACTTGTGAGTCATGGAAAACATCGATGTCAGGTATTTTTTTATTTACAGCATTATATAAGGAACTTATTCTAGAAAGAGGATAATGCAGGCCGAGGTTAGTTTTAGGTCGTGGAAGGGTAAGAATTTTATTTACGGGATGACGAGGGTAATTAAAAGGAACAGCTATATTTATCATATCGAGAAGGTTCGTGCAGTTGATTTTGTAATTTAGAAGCTTGTGGAGGAACAAGAGGTCGGAAATCATGCGTCGATTACGTAAAGTTGTCATTTTAAAAAATGTTAATCGCTGGTTGTAGGGATGTTTGTGAGAAGTACCTCGCGAAACAAAAGCCAGGTGTCGAGTGAAAGCGCGTTGGATACCCTCAACGCGCTGTGATGGCGCACTGTACACTGGATTCCAAGCCACGCTGGCAAATTCCAATCGACTACGAACCAAAGTATTAAACAACAAAATTCGGGTCTGTTGTAGCTTAAATCCTTTTGAATTTCGTTTGATAAATCCTAACATTTGAGCTGATTTCTTAACGATATTGTCTACGTGAGAAGTAAACTTGAGTTTACTATCTAGAGTGACACCCAGGTCTCTAATTTCGTCTACTCTCTCCAGTGCAACGTTATCAAGTAGATAAGTGGTTACAATGGGATTCTTTTTTCTCGTGAAACTAATTTGAAAACATTTATTTATGTTTAGCATCATATGGTTTGCAGTACACCAGCGTTGAATATTATCTATGTCATTTTGCAAAAGCACAGTATCATTTGAATCTTTCACAACTCTGTAAATCTTTAAGTCATCAGCGAACAAAGATATTTTAGAATTAAAATTTAAATTATCTTTGATTAGAATTATAAATGAAAAAGAATTTTCGTGAAGTTGTGGTATAGTATTTATATTTCCAGGGAAGTCAAATAAGAAATGTCTCAGATCACATGTAATTTCGACTGAGAAGAAGCCAAGGTGTGTACACTTTTTTCATCTCGACGGAGGCGGAAGAAGGCAACTTTTTTTAGCGCAGTGGGCCGAAAGTGGCCGCTTTCCGTCTGGAGAGGTGAAAAGTAGTTTTCCTACTGATTTGATTTTAGATTTTTCAGATGCGGGGTTTTGTTACATTTCATAAAACGTGTTTAGGTTACAACACCGCTTCAGTCGAAAGTTGAGGTTTTTCACATTTTAATGCCTTTAGATGGAGCTGCTCATTGCGCGTCTAACCATTGGTCACATGATTTCGATTTCAGCTAATCAGAAGCCGTAATTTGAAAAGTAGTGACTAGTAAATGACTTATGCGGTGTTTATAGCTAAGGGACTATTTTCTTATGAAATGGTTTCGCAAATTTTGAAACGATTCGTCTTGAAATTAGTTCGCTTGAAGACATGTGTTTTATTCTTCAAGTAAATTCTAACTTTATTTTGTCCAGACTGCGGTTGTGCTAACCCAGCTAAGCTGTGTTACCGGAAGGAGACCGCCGCTTCTATACAATCTAGCTTAACAAACTAAAGTAAGGTATGCTGAACCTCACTATCCTTTTGAATCCAGTTAGTCCACAAGCCTGCTGGAGGCTCACATTATTCGATACTGGGGAATCTGTAATGCCAACGTGGTTCAACCTAAATCTGTTTTGTCCTAACCCCCTAAAATGTCATGCACTTTAAAAATATAATAAAATCACCGAATGTGTTGAAGTGCTCGCAGAAATCGCTGAGTGGGTTATTTGGAAGAAACAGCCATTCCAATGCAGAGAGCCCGAGAATCGCGCGCGCCGACGTCTCTCCGCGCAGCTCATTGTTGGTCAGGTTCAGTCTCTGCAGAGAAGTCCTCTGGTCTTCGAATGCAGACCTGTAAGTGATTATTTTTTTTACAATACTGCTTTTTACTAGTAAATAGCAGTGATAGCCTTGCGGTTAAAGAGCCTGCTTCACATGATGATAATCAGTGAGGCTCGGGTTCGAATCCTAGCATGTTTTGTACATGCTAGGATCATCAGCATCTTACGTACATATTTATCACTAGCTCGTCGGTAAAGGAAAACATCGTGAGGAAACCCGCAGGTCCCAAAATTAATTCTAAGACATAAACGTGATAGGTGGTAACCTGGTTACGTATTTTAATGTCTAAAATTAAAAAACCTAACGTTAAATAACCTCAGTTCAAAATACCTACCTCCCTCACAGTATTGTACAGTTAAAAAGAATATATTATCACTTTACAAAAAAATTGTGACAGACGCTGTATAAACACTAGAAAAAAGAATGAACTGGCTGCTTATGTTACTCGATAAAGTAACCAAATCATATAAGGGTCAACGTATACGCTTTTACAATAACATTCCCATTGAATCACAAAATTTGCCTCTTGACAAAATTTAAAACAATAGTTAAGCAAAAATTACATAAAAAAAGGCTACTATAAAATTACAGACTACTTAGTAGACCAACTTGCATGGGATTAACCGACTCGACGCTATGTAAGGCTATTAATTATTATTATTATTGTTTACAATATGTACTAGCAGGTACTAGTAAGACATGAGATTAAAAAAAGCTGACCTTGAGTTTCTTGCTAGTCCTTCTCGGGGTACTGCATTTGAAACCAGCAACTCAACGGTGGAGATGGGCTGCTGTTTACATTTAGCCAATTTTCATGGACGAGTTAAGTGTGTCTTGTTATTAAACTATTGACTTCGCTAAGTGTAATTCTTAATTATACCTACAGAAATAAAAACATTTTCATTTTCTGATATATTATTTTAAAAGCGTGTGCAAATCCCACAAGCCCCCCAAGGGTATTTGACGTGGCTTAACGACTTCTTTAATTGTCTCTGTCTAGCCCAATGGGAAATAACTAACGACAAAAATAAGTAACGACTTCTATTATGCGTAAACACGAAAATCGGGACAAACAATCGAACGTGCCTTTCCAAACACGGTAACGCTCGTGATATAATGCCACTAGGCGGTCCCCCATTCACTTACTGACCGTATCCAACTTTGCTTAACCAGTGTGATCACTACAAACGCACTGGTACTGTACTGTACTGCTGTAGGGCTACAAGCGCTTCAAGTGCCAGTGCCATAAAAAATTTTCGTAACAGTGAAAGTTAAAAATGAAGAGTAAATAATTATATTTTTTACAACAAGCTTCTATTTTAATGCGCTAAAAAGAATAAAATAAAGTTTTACTTTAAAACTTTTTAAAACGTCATTACACAATTTATTATGTAATAAAAGCTTATCGCGAATATCATCAACACTAAACGAAAACCAACCTGTAGAGCAAGCAAGATTCAGAAAGGATTTCAGCACAATAGATCACATTCACACAATAAAACAGCTGTTGCAGAAGTATAATGAATACAATAAATAAATTGACTTGGCATTTATAGATTATTCAAAGGCATTTGACAGCCTTAGGCACCAATGCATATGGCGGACCCTTGAACAACAAGGGGTCCAGAGCAACTATATAAAAATACTTAAGAGTATATACAAATCTAGCAAAGCCAGCATCAAACTAGAATCAACAGGAGAACCATTTCCAATCAAAAAGGGCGTACGCCAAGGCGATCCTCTCTCCCCTACGCTATTTAACGCCGTACTCGAGCACATCTCTAGACAACTAAACTGGGACCACTTAGGTCTGAACGTTAATGGAGCTCGCCTAAACCACCTAAGATTTGCCGATGATCTGGTGCTTCTTGAAGAGAACCCAGAAGCAATAGAACAAATGATGCAGGGTCTAGCAAATAAAAGTAGAGAAGTTGGTCTGGAAATCAATGCCAGTAAAACAAAATTGATGACAAACTCAAGGGAAATAGACGTTATGGTAGATGACAACAAGATCAAATATGTCAAAGAATACATCTACTTATGACAGATAATATCCCCCTCAGATGAAATGACAAAAGAAATAAACAGGCGAATAGCCCAAGGATGGAGAAAATGTTGGTCACTGAAGGAGGTAGTGAAAAGTAAGGACCTAAGCAACCACATAAAAAAGAAAAAATTCGAGACCTGTATTCTACCAGTGCTTACTTATGGATGGGAAACTTGGTCAACAACACTTCATCACAGGGAAAGGCTAACAAAATGCCAACGTGCTATGGAAAGAAGCATGCTAGGGAGAAAAATCAAAGACAGAGTCAGGAACGTAGACATAAGAACAAGAACAAAACTGACAGACATTCTCACCCGGGTAGATGCCCAAAATTGGAGAGATGGGCTGGACATAATATGATACGCCACCCCATTAACAAATGGAGCAAGCAAGTCACCCTCTGGCAACCAAGAGATGGGTACCTACTTTAATTATGCGACAAGCTTTTATACAATAATAAATTGTGTAATCTTAGATAGCAAAAGTTTTGAAGAGTTTTTTTTTCTTCTTTTTAGCGCATTAAAATAAAAGCTTGTTTTAAAAATTATTTTTTACTCTTACAGACATCCATCCAAACAAACTTTCGCATTTATAATATTAGTAGGATTAGATATTAGATATTTAATTATAAAAATGAATCTTCTCAATCTTCAGTTGCAAAACGAGGTAGTTTAGTGCAATTGACAGGTTAATCCTGAGGTACCTAAGGTAAACGCAGCTATCAACGACCCATCGAAAATTTGCAGGTATTGCCGACCCATTCAGCTTATTCTTATTTTTATCGGTTTGGAGCGATTTGAGTCACAAGAGAGTATAATATACACACATGTTTGTATGTTTCCTAATTAATTCACTGGTGTTAGTGTACGTAGGTACACGGGAATGTGACCAAATACGTTAGTTTCTGTGAACGTAGCGAGTGCGCCGATCGTGTCATACTAACCCTTACTTCCTCAGGTAAGTACTCAAATTTTTTGCTTAAGATATTTTATATATAAATATTTACGTTAAGTTTATTCTGAATAACTCAACATATTCTTTTATTTGTATATTTCACATTTCGCAACTAAATTATTGTGTTATAAGGGATTTTAAAAAGTATTTTAGAAATTAAAATAGAACGGCAATAGCTGCAGTGCATTTTAGTAGTGCAGTCATTACCGACCCATGGATCGGCAATGACTGAGAGGTTATTCTTTATTTTTTCCCTTTTTCGTGAATGCTTATAATAGTTAAACAAGTTTTTATAAAACCATTTCAATCTTAAGTATTCTAAAATTATAAGCATCTATTAGCGACATACACCATGTTATATTATAAACTTGTTTTTCCGCGATAAATTGCCACGCATTATTAAACATTTAGACGTGGGATATGAAAGAAACTACTTAGAGTTATCTTCGTATTTATATGAAAATGGTGTATTTCTTTATACTTTAGTACTAAATCAATAAATGTATTAAAACGGATGGGGAAATACATATATTACAATTAATATCGATTATTTTTCGTGGCTCGGAAAAAGATTTGTTCATTTTTTTATTTAACACTAATTAACGATCCATATGAATCGGTAATTGCAACAAAGAGAAGCTATCACCGATTCTAAACCAATTAATTGGTATTTTTTTATTAACGGTATGTAATGTCTAAAAGCTACTACTTATATGTTTCAATATGATTTGATTCAATGAGTTAGGTTAGGTATAATTTCATTTAATGTCATTAAATTTCATTTTCATTTCATATCTATAAAAAATATATACTGAAGACTTGGCTGTATGTATAATTCCCTTTGCCTACCCAGAATGGGTGAAGAAAACAAAAAAACCTCTGCTTTTAATCTTTTACGGTTGGCGCGATTTTCCAAAAATGTTAGTTGAGTTTATTGTATTTTTATTATTTTATTAAATTGCTTAATTTTTTCGCAACTGTATTAAAAATAGTTATTACCTAAGCAATGCAATGCAATGACGCCACCAATGCACCAATGCAATGACGGTTCCGCACGTGTACGTGCGGAACCGTCATTGCAACTTGTTCCGACAGTTAACCCTCACCTTCGGCTGCGCTAAACTTGGGAAGTTCGAAATAAAAATTATAGGCTTTTTGGCAAATGAAAAAAAGGGTTTAAGTTATTTTGAAATAAAATTATCTAATTATTTTTATTCAAAACATGTAAATTATATATTTAAAATAGTTTTTACTTTTATTTTCAGGTTTGTGACTCGGACTTATATAGTATAAAGTATTATAGCCACGGTGGAGAAAATCATGATTATTGTGTGTAGAAGCACCAGCCGCTATCCCAACTTGAAAAAATCTGTGCTGAAAATAAAACAGTGTGTTTTTATTTTATTAACATTTACAAAATTTTCTCTGAATTTTGATAGTGAATATTTATGTTTCAGGTGATTCAGTTATCCCCTATGTCAAACACAATTGACACTAGGACCAATTCCCTTCAACGGCACTATATGGAACTGCATTGTGAAGTAACAGCATTGACATTGGTTTAAGAAGTAATTACTATTAGGCAGGCTAATCAATTAGAAAGAAAGGGTATGGTAACTATGGTTTG
Source organism: Ethmia dodecea (assembly GCA_963855545.1). NCBI lineage: Eukaryota > Metazoa > Arthropoda > Insecta > Lepidoptera > Depressariidae > Ethmia > Ethmia dodecea. The sequence continues at coordinate 13,697,962 of OY979454.1, forward strand.
CACTAGCGGGCCAAGCAGCAGGTTTCCAGGGCGCAAGATAACAATACATGACCTATGTTCTCAATTTGATTTAATGAATGTTATTCTATTTACCATTTCTATTAAAGTCTATTTTCTTATATTACTAAAATTTCATTTATGTTCACCGAGAAATCAATACCTTTATTTTTAAAGAGGTTCAAATGTGAAAACAATCTTTTAAAGAATCCACAAGCATTCCGAGGTTCACTGCGATTAGTTGGAAAGGTTGGAAAGCATGGGCACCAGAAGAAGAAATCTACTTAACATTGAATTTCATGTTGGTTCTATTAATTTTTTTTTCACCCCTGTAGGGTAGGTAAAGGCATTACGCCATGCAGCCTCGTCATTAGTTAATGATATCCTTGAGTAAATGGCTCTGCTTCAGAGTCCATGCACAAAAATACAGTGTCTTCAACACTTTCTACATCCTTAACTTGGTTATCAACAGTAAAATAATAGCATTTTTACTGAAGACTTCATTGTGACTTCTTGAGGCAATCCAAAAATGTCCATAAATCTCGCATTTTATCGAATTTCCCATTCACTGCACACTTTCACGGACACTTGCCACATAAATAAACTATCACTATTATGATGAGTCAAAACCCGAAATACACAGCAAAATGAAAATTATACAAAAAACATGACGTCCCTCTTCGGATTCCCGCCAAAAGTCAAGTTTATCTCCATTTTAAGATTATATTAGTAACTATAATTATTGTAATGAATCAAGTACAAAAATGAGAAGCAAATAAAAGTAAAGGGATATTTTGGGAAAGGGATATTTCGCTCAAATTAACAATTATTTTGAGAATCAAACATGTAGGTAGGTATTTTGTGAAAAAAAGTATGCTTTATTTACGTACGGTCGGTGTTAGATTCATAAAAATCGGTAATAGCTTCAAAGCGTTTCGGGTGGGTCGGTAATAGAAACAATTGACTTCAACAATCCTTTGATTATTTTTTCAATGAAAACATGATATTTATAAACAAATGAAAATATAAATATAAAATATACAATCTATATTTAAATATAAAATAAAAAAAACTGGTGTGTTTGCAACCACTACCCTTAATTCTAATTATCAATTTCAAAACTTGCTTAAGGGGGTCGGTAATAGCTGCGTTTACCTTACTCATGTTAAGATTCAGTATCATTCACATGCCTGAAAATGCAAAAATTAACCAGTAAATTTATAGTCTGACGTTGCATAAAAACACTTTTGTTCATTTGTATTGGTGGTATATTGGTTATGGCTAAAAAACAAACTTCAAACTTCAAACTTCAAACATTTATTCATTATTATGTGTGTTGATACATAGATGGTATGTCATACAGAGAGTTCCAACATAATTTGCCATTTTGCTGGCGTATGAATATTTTTTTTTTTTTTTTTTTATTAATAATAGGCAAACTATTTGTCTGCCATCTCACCTGATGGAAAGTGATGATGCAGACGACGATGGAGCATGTTTGCCTAGATAATGCCTATTCACTCTTGCCTTGAAGAGGCCCAGGTCATAGCGTTCCGGAAACAGATCCGCAGGCAGGGAGTTCCATTCCTTAGCCGTTCGCATTAAAAATGTTGAAGCGAAACGCTTTGTGCGAATATTAGGTAGGTGTGCGAATATAAATTAACATTGCAATAAAAACATAAAAATAATGTCAAATAAAGTAAAAAATGTCAAATCAATTATGGTACATACCTACTAATATTAAACTAAAATTGCAGATTGTACAAAGAGGCTAATAAATTACGACAATGATTAAAAAATTACATACTAATAATCAATGATATAATATGTTACACTGCTAATAATTATATAATAATTTTGTCACTCAAAAAATCGGATACATTATAATAATACTTCTCAACCAAAAACTTTTTTAGTGCTTTCTTAAATAACTCAGTCCTGGATTTCCTTAGGTTTTGAGGGAGTTTATTGTATATGGTGGGTGCCATGCAGAGTACACTTTTACGCTTAAGGGCCGTTCTGGCCCCGGGTAAACATACTATATAATTATCTCTGCGGTTTCGATTTATCACATGAGAGAGATTTGGAAATATGTTTGGGTTCATTTTGACGAATAAGGCACATTCTAGGATATAGAGTGAGGGGCAAGACAAAATTTTATATTTTTGGAAAAATGGCCTACAACTGTCTGTTGATTTCAGTCTAAAGATTGACCGTATGCAACGTTTTTGGGCTTTAAATACTAACTCTCTATTCGTAGAATTGCCCCAGAATATAATGCCATATCTTAAATGGGAGTCCACCAGACCGTAATACGCTGATAATAAAGCTTCAATGCTTAGTGTAGGAGCAAGTTCAAACGCTGAAGAACCTAGTTTTTTACAAAGGATTTCAGTGTGTGTTTTCCAATTTAGCCTACTATCTATGTGTAACCCGAGAAATTTTGTAGTTTCCGTTTCATCCAGACAGTCATTTTGGTATCGTACCTTTATCTTAGCCGTTGTGTCTGTTCGTTGTTTATATGATATGAGCTGGGTTTTATTTAAATTAATGTGTAGGTTATTTCTATTCAGCCAATTTATTACATTGTTTAAAGCTGTTGTAATGTAATTTTCATATGAATTTTTATTTTTACATTGTATTGTTACTGTGCTGTCATCTGCAAATAGTGTAATGTGGTTATTTGTGGCTTGAGGCAGGTCATTTATATATATAATAAATAATAGTGGCCCAAGCACACTTCCTTGGGGAACACCGAAACTTATTTTTCTTTTGTGCGAGACGAATATTTCCTCTGTTTTATTCCCCACATTTATACGTGTTATCTGTGTGTACTGCTCTCTGTCCGTCAGATAGGATTCAAAAAGTTTTGCTATATTACCTCTGATTCCGTAGGCAGACAATTTTTTCATTAATATAGTGTGATCAACATGATCAAATGCCTGTGTCATATCACAGTATATAGAGCAGACTGGTATTCGTCTGTCAACACTACTTATTACTCTTTCCATTAAATCATAAATAGCCATATTAATGGTTTTTGATTTCCTGAAACCTTTTTGTTCCGGTACTAATAAATTAAACTTTTCCAGGTACATGTAGAGTTCTTTAGATATAAACTTTTCAAATATTTTTGAAATAATTGGTATCATCGCAATAGGTCTGTATGATTCTAATAATTCACTCTTATCTTTTTTTAATAACGGTTTTATTATACTTGTTTTCAACAAATCTGGGTATACGCCCTTAAGAATGCATATATTAAGGATATGGCTTAACGGTCGACTGATATCTTCTGCGACAGATTTAATTATTTTTGTTGATAAGTCATCAGAACCAACACTATTTGTATTTTTTAGTGACTTTATATTTTTTAGAATATCATGTGGTGTGCTCGGGGACATGAACATTGATTTACTCTGTTTATTTAAATTTATAGTTGTATTGATACTTTGAGAGCCATTTGTCGGTTGAATTTTATCAATGTAATAGTTGTTGAAAGAATCTACAATAACCTACTTAAGCATGAAAAGCTAGATATAAGACAGATCGAAGATGGACAAGTTACAATTACGATAAATGAGTGTTTTACTATCTAAATCGATAACAACAACAAAAATTTTAGTGGTAGTGTTATCTAAACTCTATAAAATGTTCAAAAAATATTTCAAGTACAGACGGCTCCATTAGAGTTTTACTATTTATTTACAGCACATAGCACACAGACAGAGCCAAAACACTATACCAGGCAAGAGGAGAAAATAAAATAATAATAAATTAAGTCCCACCATACCACCAGGGGTACGGCCGGTGGTACGGTGGGTCCATGAAAAAAAGCAATACACAAGAATAATCATGTAGAAGTAAAATACAAAATTGTAATTCTAAAAATTCACAAAAAGACAACACTTCCCCGCAAACACATCAAACCGCGGCTTTCACGCCAGGAGTGCATCGAGCAGGCCGAGGGCGCGCGGCAAGGGCGACTGGCGGCGCGCCACACCGTGCGGGTCGCGGGCAACGCCAGCAGTCGGTGGGCGCGCGCACGCAGGTGGCTGTGTAGGCAGGTAGTTATGTATTATATTTTTCATATCTCATACTCGGAAAGTAGTGTATGTTTGATCTGAGTACCGGGTCGGAAGCGATGATTCCCACCACAGAGAGATTCAGGGCTGTGATTCCCGCCCTCGGTCGGGAAAGACTCATAGTAATTGCTTCCGGCCTTAGGGCGGGAATAAATTAAAAAAAAATAGTACTACATTTGGCAAAGATGTTCAAAGAAAAAGTTTCTCTATGAAAGAGAATGACTTTCTTTCAACCTCTTTGGGTACTTACTTAGTAGGGATGAAACTTTTTACATCAATTAGAATAAGAAAAAAAGGTGCGGCCTTGTGAGTGTAGTATAAACAACAGAAAATAGCCCACGCGCGGGGCGGTACGCGTTCCATATTTAAAATTAAAAAAAGAGTAATAATTTGATAAGCTGTTCCGAAATTCAAAATCTTGTTTTTCATCGACACTAATAAGCACAGAACACTATTACTCGGCTAAAAGTACATATTATTAAAAAGAGGAAGGATTTGTATATATATATTATTTTTGTAATGTTATTTAGGTTAGGTACTCTATGATGCAGTATTCAAAGACGTTTTCTTCCAACCTCTTTGGTTGTATTGTTGACAATTTTGTTTTTTTTGTAGGTATTATTGCGTTTTTGCATGTTTGAATTTTTGTAAAATTGTATTATTTTTTTTTACTTTCCTTGAATTCGAAATGAAAAGTAGAGTGTTTAACGCGGGTGGAAGTTATCAATTACTACTCGGACTATATCCGCCCTCGCTGCGCTCGGGCGTCTAAATACCTCGTATGGGAATTGATTCCTTCCGACCCTTGTATAACAATCTACTATCTTTATAAATACTTACATAAAATATTTTATTTAAATTTATTTATTCAATTTTCCGATTGTGATATTAAGAAGAACATTATGTCCATACCCTCTAATGCTGTGGGCAATGACAATGTTAGTCGTAATATGCTACTAGATACCAATTATCGATATTGTAGTTCCGGTTATAACTTGTATATTGAACAGATCGGTATCCACTGGTAAGTTATCTACAGTCTGGAAGGAAGCTGTTATCATTCCTTTGCCCAAAAAATCAAACCCAGTTTCCTTTACAGATTTTCGTCCCATCTCCATTCTGCCTTTCCTGTCAAAAGTCCTTGAACGCCTTGTCCACCAACAATTGAGTAAATACCTGTCAAGCAACAATATCCTTAATCCCTATCAATCTGGTTTCCGGTCTGGTCATAGCACAGTTACAGCTCTTGTTAAGATAACTGACGACATTCTTTTCGCTATGGAGAACTGTCAACTCACGGTACTAACCTTGCTTGACTTTAGCAATGCGTTTAACACAGTTGATTTTGACGTTTTGCTGGGTATTCTGTGTTCTCTTAACATAATTATCTCCAACGGTTATTGATTGGTTTCATAGTTATTTGCACGGCCGCCGGCACCGCATCCGTACTTAGTGTTGCCCAAATGCAAGAACAAGACGAGACTTAGCCAGTCTTGGTCTTGGTCTTGCGCCAATACACCTGGTCTTGGTCTTGGTCTTGGTCTTGGTCTTGCGCTCCCAGTCTTGGTCTTGGTCTTGGTCTTGCAGCAAGAGTCTTGCAAGTCTTGCAATTACCTATTAGTCTATTACTATTTATTAAAGTTTACTTTAAATCTTAGAAAAACGTATTAGAATTGGAACATTGTGAGCTTGAATTAACATAGCCATAGTAAAGATCAAGCAGATTAATAAATAACTGAAGATTTGATAAGAAATTCGAAAAATCAACTGACCTATATGTCGTTTTCCATGGAAGTAACTGTTTCTTAATAAACATTTATGATTTATAAGCTTACATTTGCTAAAACATGTAAAAAAAAAATTAATTACAATAACTTGACTGTATTTTAAAGAACAATACTTATCTGTCTAGAAAGAGATTGAACCCTCAACTTATAAGAAATTTAATAAAAGAGTTTTACGATTTATCATTTATTTGAATAAAAAATAAAATACAACACAAATCAACAGCTTTATCATTAGGTTATGATACTTTATATCAATTTTTTTGACCAAGAATTAATACAAAGTAACCATCTGGCTGACTCATCACTTAACCTATTTCTATGTTTTCTAATTACTAATGATGCCTTAGAAAATAACCTCTCAGCAGGTACTGAAGTTGCAGGTATTGAGAGAAAATCACGGGCCATTTTCGATAAAATCGGATACTCTGTCTCATGCGTCCTCCACCAATCTAAAATGTCTTCCGAGCTGGCAGTTCTTGGTTTTCTCAGGTACTCCTCCAACTCGTCTATCACTAAGCCTTGAAGACAAGATCCAGATGACGTCGAGGGACATTCATAGAGTTTATCAAAGTCTATTACGTCTTCATCTTCATCACATACTTTATTTTCTTTTTCTGGTAATTCCAGAGATTTGTTCAGTGAGTGTAGACTTTTATATTCTTCATAAAGTTCATTGAACTTGCGCAGACTTTCTGTTTTAAGTTGCTTCCCCCACATTGTCAGGTCAAAAGTCTGAGCCTTATGCCTTGGGTCTAAAATTAAAGAAGTACAATAAATCCAGTTGCTCTTCTTGTAATGTTTAAGCATTTTGTCTCGAGCTGCTTGGAAAGCTAGAATGAGCCTTTCATCCACTTCAGATCGATTAGGTTTCTCATCTAACTGTTTTACCATGGATTCAATTTTATCTAGCAAGAGATTGAATGATACAATAACTAGCGGTAATGTAACATATTTGTCTCCACCAAGTTTTGTACTTAAAAGTTTAAAGTTTATTAGAAATTTATGTAATTTTTCGAGTACCTGCCATTCATTAGCTGTGATTTGAAAATCATTTAATTCGGTGACAGAACTGCACAATATGTCAATGCCCGCTCTCACTTTTAAACCAAATCCAATCATATCATGTGTGGAATTCCATCTCGTTGGACAGTCAAGAATGGCATTTAGATTTGATGGCAGGCCAGCTGCTTCACAAGCAGACTGAAACTTCTTCTTCACTATCTCACTTCTTTTTATTTTACTGGAAATACTGCGTAACTTTGTTACAGATGTACGCGAGTCAGCAATATTTGGTGCAGATTCTTTATCTTCCTCATCCTCAGTTTCGTCTGCATAGTCTTCGTACTGCTGATCTTGCGCGTTAGTGTCAGACTCACAGTGTAATGCTAAGGTCTTTAATAAATCTTGTACACCAAGGTTTAAAATGTGAGCAAAGCACCGGAAATGTTGATTGTCTGAATCAAAGTGTGGCGGCAGCTGTTTGCCCAGTTCATACATAAATAACATTGGCAAAAGTCTATGTGTTTTGGGTACCCCACTTACACCTGCCCACGGAAGACGAAACCGTGTAAAATCGATACTTCTTGGACAGACTAAGATAATATGTAATCATACCACATTTTTATAAGTTAAGGTTTAAAAGTTATTCGTTACCTAGTGTATTTTGTAGGTTATTATGAGATTTTAGGTACCAAAGACGAAAAAGTTTCTCTAGGAAAGAAAATGATTTTCTTCCAACCTCTTTGTTAGAAAATAGCACTGCCTACCACATGCCATATAAGTTACTCTATATCGATACCTATATTAAAATATCGATATTTTTTCAAATACATAATTAGCATAATACCTATTATTTATGTATATCGTCGATATTTTTAATGGCGATATATCGACATTTATTTTACAGTATCGAATTCGTATTAATTTTAATATATTTTCAACGCAATTCTGGTTTCGTGTTTCATTTCATGTTAGGTACTAAATACTTGTTTAGACTCAAGCATTTATAAAAAATACTATTTTCATCGTCCTTTTTTACGAATTTGGGAATATGTATAAATAATAATGTAAAAACTGACGATATATCGATATTTTTCACTCGATTTATATATATATATATATATAATCTCACGCCTTTTTTTATCCCCGAGGGGGTAGGCAGAGGTATTCCATTACTGGATATACCCACATTTCACGAGATATATTGGACCCCTAGACGTGATAGGTGGTGAGCCTATCGCCGGACCGGGTCTGTTTACACATGACTCAGAATCAATTCTGAGAACTGCGGGTTTCCTCACGATGTTTTCCTTCACCGTCGAGCTAGTGATAAATATGTACGTAAGTTTTTTAAAAACTCATTGGTACATGCCAGGATTCGAACCCGAGCCTCACTGATTTTCGGCCGGCTCTTTAACCGTCCGGGCTATCACTGCTCTGATTTTTATCTATAGTATTTAGAAATGTCGATACGATAAATATCAATTTATTTTTTCACTTGGCCATCCCTAGTGAATGACATGGTTGACGTGATGACACGACGTTCAATTTTACCACAACAACAAAAAAGTTTTTGTATTAATCAAAGACATTAAAATATAATAGCATAGAGGGGGCATTGGGAATATTTTCATACAAAACTTTGAAGCTCAAGCGTCATGTCCTTGTCATGTCAGTTAGTATGAACGCGAGCTGTCATTCGGTCGAAATTGGTCTAGACTTATTCCACTTGGAATAACTTTTGGCTTCAAATAATCCTCGCTTTGTCCCCTCTATGCCTTATATTATATTTTAATCTCTTTGGTATTAATAGATTTCCCAATCGATCGATTCGTATTTCTATGATATTTTTGTTTTATTTGACTCAATATTTCCAACTGCTAGATTAATTAAAAAATATGAAAAATTTCGACTTGATAAGAGTCAATAAAACAAGCATAGTGTGATACCCCGTGGGTGTCTATTTCAGTGGGTACCAAAGCTGCCGTTGTTCTTTGGTATTTGCAGTTGCGTTGTCGACCGTGATACCTTGTATTTTATCAATTATGCCATTTCCAATAAACATTCATGGAAAATCGTTGCAATATCTTCCCCAGTATGTCGACCGCGTGATGGTATAAAATCAAGAACTACAGATTGATACTTCCATTCGTTGTCTATATATTGAATAGTAACCCCGTAGTAACTCCTACCAGCAATTGACGTCCACCCATCAATGGTAAAAGACATTTTAGATGATAATTGTTGAAGTCGTTCCTTGAGATTCAATTGGAGCTCTTCAAATCGCTCTTTGACTTTCCTTCTAAGTGTAGACCTTTTAGGAAACACCATATTAGGGCAAATACGTCGAAAATATACTTGTGTAGCTTCGTCATCGAAAAATGAGAAGGGAAGATATTTTTTCACCACCCAATATAACTGTAGCTGTCGTGATGTTGTCACTGCTGTTTTCCGACTGAAACAAAACAATAAATCTTGTGTTATTATTTAAAACATACTAGGTTTGAGCGTATAGAGGAGGAGGTTTGTTGTTGTTAAATCGAGAAAATCGTTAAATTGATATTTGTTATATTAAGGTTGCACTGTACTGTAATTTACCAAAATAAAGTACTTAGTTGTTACTGGCCGATTAAATGAAAATATGGGTGTTTATAAAAAATATTTAAGACGATAATTACATACTTAATATGTCGCACCCCTAGATGAAAACACCACTAACTCAAAAATACGTAAGTAAGTTAATGGCGTTTTTGAAAGTATCGCATGAATAGCTACGCAGAGTTAAAATTCTTTTAACTGTTAAAAAAATATTCTTACCTGTCCACTTCTTCCAGCGGTTACTAAAAAGCTTGTGATATCTCCACTTAATTTTGGTTTAACAGGAAGAAATATTTCTGATTCCTTTTTGTGGAATGATATTAGATGTTTCCTTAAGCCTGAAGTGTTTCTGTTTTTCATTTTTATTTCAATCTTTTTATGTTAGCACAATTTACAGCAGGCAGTTTGGGATGCATGAATTATTTCGAAAAACTCCTCAAATTTGCTTTTGGGTCTTTTAGATCTGTGACACAAACTCTCGTTACTCGGACTAGAATAATTTGAATCTTCGTCACTCATATTAAATTGTACACGTGATACGTTTTTAGAAAACAACGAGAATTAGTAAAAACAATTATTAAGTTAGACTCGAAGCACAGCTCAATTGGAAATGACTGGAATTAAAATAATTCCTTTATTTATAGTACGTTTCCTTGCTTTCTACCACGCCGCCTCGCCACGTGCCGGCTGCAGCGTGCAATATTATAAAGCTGAAGAGTTCGTTTGTATGTTTGATGACAGAAGTTTTAAAATAAATAAAAAATCCTGAACGTCACTATACCTCCAAAGTTACTATTCCTCGTGGACGAAGTCGCGGGCACAGCTAGCTTTACTCTCATCATCTCTCTCAGAGATATTCGGGCTGGTAAGTAATACAAAACTCTTATCGCAGGCTTTTTATTTTATTAGTAGGTAAGTACCTACGCTTTTTATATTATTTTATTAGTTTTGTAGAATTTTTATACACGTTTCAAGTATATTTAAAAGTGGCTACAATATTTATTAAACGGGTGATATTTGAACACTTTTTTGCTATTTTTTCTTGTAAAAACTTAAGAAATATAATGACTAAATGTACAATAATAGTACCTAAGTAATTAGTTTAAAACCATATAAGTAATCAATATTATAATATATACTAGAATGAATTAATATGACATCTACTACCTATCCTTACCATTTTATCCTAATCATAATACTACTTGCGTGATCAGTATAATGTATTCATTTTCATTCTAAGCACTCTGAAACTTATTTATTCTTTGGAACAAATTATTTTGCATGAGTATACCTACGCCCTATGGCGGCAATCAAATAGTGTCAAATGTTATGATTTCGGCGTGGCGGCAACGATGGTTTTAGATTTCAAAAGAATCATAACCATGTACTTCCGAAAAGCGGCAAATTTCTTTGAGAAGTAAGTACAAAACCTTTGATGCCGCATTATCAAAGTGCCGATGGTTAAAACATAACTATGCATGCACTCAGTTTGATTTTAATAGATATTTTTTTATTCGCTATGTTTATGGTATTAGTCGTAATGCGCATAGGTCCAGTTTTTCATATTCTTTGATACAGTTTTTTGCGTCTCATAGAATTCCTAAGCGTACCTACCTATACACCGAACTGTTACACCTAACTACTCAGTGAAATAGCGCTAAGTCCTAGCTGCAAGACGCAAGAGTCTTGCAGGCTATGTCTTGTTCTTGCTCAAGTCTTGCACGGTCAGTATTGGTCTTGCTAAAAATACGCGGTCTTGTTCTTGGTCTTGGTCTTGCAAAAACGCAAGAACAAGACCAAGACTGCAAGACCAAGACTGAATTTGGGCAACACTATCCGTACTGAAGAGTCCTTCTCTGCATGGTGCAATACTACCTCCGGAGTTCCACAAGGTGGCGTCCTATCTCCTCTTCTTTTTGCTTTCTTCATCAACTCTATTACCTCGAGTCTTACTTCTTCTTACCACCTTTATGCAGATGATCTCAAAATATATAAACATGCTTCACTTAGTGAGTTGGATAACGCCATACAAGCCACCAATTTGGATCTACTGCGGATATCACAATGGAGTAATCGATTTGGTTTAAAAGTCAATCCGTCAAAAACCAAAACCATCACACTCGGTAGCCCGAGACTATTATCTAGTTTGGACTGGAACTCCGTACCACATAATATTATTTTCGATGGCGTGCACATCCCTTTCTGTGACCAAGTAAAAAATTTTGGTGTCCTATTGGACAAAAAGATATCCTGGACTCCTCAAGTAGCGGAGGTCAGCAGGAAGATGTTTGCGGCATCTGCGTCTCTCAGGACGCTACGTAACTTCCTACCCACTGCCACTAAAATTGCACTTGCTCAATCACTCCTGCCAATTTTAGACTATGCCGATGCCAGCTATCTCGATCTGTCCAAATCCCAGCTAGATAAACTTGAGCGTCTCCAAAATGTCTGCACTCGTTTTATATTTGGGCTACGCAGACTTGGGCTATGACCATGTTTCTCATTTTCGTTCTCAGCTCAAGTGGCTTCCAATTTCCACCTTTTCTCTTCCTGCTTTATTCTCTTCCTGCTTTATTCTCTCCCTGCTTTACTCTGTCCTGTTTTTTCCTCCTACCCCTCCCCCCCTATTTAAAAGTTATTTTTAAACGTCTCGCGAGAGTCTCGATATTATCTTCTACAGTTTCCTTGTAATAATATTCCAGGAATGATTACCTCTGCCTACCCCCTCGGGGATTGAAGGCTTGAGATTTTATTTTTAGGGTTCCGTACCTCAAAAGGAAAAAACGGAACCCTTATAGGATCACTTTGTTGTCCGTCTGTCCGTCCGTCTGTCAAGACCCTTTTTCTCAGGAACGCGTGGAGGTATGAAGCTGAAATTTATATCAATTACTCAGGTCTACTGTCCCTTGAAGCTGTGAAAAAATCAAACTTCTAAGCCAACGCAATCAAAAGATACAGCCGTTTATGCCGCAAATTTTCGACACTTGCAAGGGAATCAAAACCTACAGGGTGCTTCCCGTGAACTCAGAATCTTGAAATTTGGTACGAAGCAACGTCTTATAGCATAGATAAAGGAAAAATTACGAAAACCATAAATTTGCAAGGTTGTACGGAACCCTCGGTGCGCGTGTCCGACTCGCACTTGGCCGGTTTTTTATTTTAAGTATGTGTGAATGTGTGAAAGTATTTTCTATTCTTGTTTAATTTATAAAAAAATTATAATAATATATTTATTTAAAGACCCTAAGCTCAGCAGTGGGCTGTTACGGGTTGATGATAATGATGATGATGATATTTAATACTTATTTATGTAATAGTATGTAAGAGTATTTTCAATAATATAAAGTGCACCGTCTACCCTAGTTCTAATCTCTCAGTTTTATCCATCCTAAGGTTGTCTGGAAGAGATCGCTAAAAGCGATAAGACCGCCCATTGTACTGTACTGACTTCAAAAAAGGGGGAGGTTTCTCAGTTCGACCGTTGCGTATAAACATACTTATATATATTTTTTAAAGGTGATATCCCAACGGTAGTACCATGATAAGGAAACCAGGATTTGATGATGGCATCCCAGAGAAATCGATGGAAACCTTTGAAAATCGTAAAGCGACTACCTAGTGCTTTTTACTTTCTTACTTTCGTGTTTGAAGTCGGTTTTTTTTTGTTTAAAATTATAAATGTAAGTAGTTTTTGACTACAATAAAATTATACTTTTATTTGTAGTTATTATAATTTTGCTAATTTATTCTTTTTTCGTAACCGTTGTTTTGCTAAGGAACCCTAAAATATATGGCGCTAACGAGGTAGCCATGAAAGCTGTGTGTCCTGACGAAGACACGTCGATAATTCAGTTGCTTCAATGTTTTTTACAGATTACAGAAACGGAAGACTTACTCGTTTATGGAGTGCAAGCCGCTCCCTATTATATCCAGGTGGTAGAGCCGAGTAGCTCCCTCAAGCAGATCAGCTGATAGTGTGACCAGGGTGCTGTCTCTAATGAATAGACTTTGTAAAGATGTCGCACCACGTACCACACGATATATCGTCTCTTCGTCCACACGCTCCATTGATATCTCGGACAGATGTTTGCAGCTCGCCAGCCAGCCCCCAGCAATCTCCTCAACAGTCCACTGCCTCATCTTTAGATACCTTAACTCCGAACACCCGCCTATTGCGCCTGATCTCCCATTGCTCAACTCGATCAGCTCGAGTCGTGACGTCATCGGCAGCGGAGGCAACACCATGTTTGACACAACCATCTCTCTCATCATGGTTAAAGGATTCAGGAAGTTTGGCGAAGGTTCCAGTCGTTGTTGTCCCGTGATGGTGAGCGTCCTTACTGTTAGATTTGCGAAGTGCGCTTCAGTGAGAGGAGGGTCTGAAGGCATAGCGTCCAGCTCGAGAAAGAAGAGGTCTATTTCCGTGTTGGTTGATGGGATTAGGCGCGAGAAGGGCATGGGCTTGCAGTTTGAGATGATGACTTTATATAGATGTCTTATGTTTAAAGGGCTCCGGTCATCATGATCAAGCACTGCTTCTTCGCAGAGCACGTTTAATGTTCCCTCTGTTAAGTTCATGTAGATATGCTGGACGGCGTTTGTTGGTAGTACGGCGACTGAGCAAATTATAATGTATATGACCGACTGCATTATTTAAATGGCGATAGTTTTGAATTACAAGAAAAACGTGCAAAAAGGTACACTTCACAAAAATAATAATAATCAGAAATGTTTATTCAGGCAGTAACGCATGCAGTTACGCATAAAATATAATAAAATCTATTTTGTAAAGAATAACACCCAACTTGATAAAAAGAAACACAGTGCAGTGGAAGCTTATAGTTTCGCATATATATACATCACCACGTCATGTCAGAGGCGGACTAAGGCGGGGAACGAGCCGTGCCTTATGATGAGCGAGTATAAGAACCAATACTTTGCACCACGCACTTCCTACCTAAGAAATTACTTACTTTGCCATTGAAACCTCCATTACATATCTAATCATCAAGCCGTAACAGCTCATCGCTCAGACTCGGGTCTTCACATTTGAGGAAGGTATTAGATACCTACTTTATTTCAAAAAAAAATATTTTCTTTTATGTCTTATAAAATAAATAAATAAAATTTTAAAAAAAACACGCCTTTTATCCCCGAGGAGGTAGCCAGAGGTATTCCATTTCTGGATAAATCCACTTTTCACGAGATATTCTTTGGACAACTAAACGTGATAGGTGGTGAGCCCATCGCCGGACCGGGTCTGTTACACATGCCTCAGAATTAATTCTGGGACCTGCGGGTTTGCTCACGATGATTTCATTTTCATCACCGTCGAGCTAGTGATGAATATGTACGTAAGTTTTTGAAAAACTCGTTATTACATGCCACTATTTGAACCTGAGCCTCAGTGATTATCATCATGAGAAGCGGGCTCTTTAACCGTAAGGCTATCACTGCTCTCTCATCTATCCTTCATAAAAAAAATCCCTGTACAATATACGTAAAATCATTATTTATCGATTTACAAAGCCAAAGTGACATACGCATATTGTAACACATGAGCCTCTGTGTCTAAATTACTCCTTTGAAAAGGGATGCCTAGCTCCGGCCCTGGGCACCGCAACTGATAATGCCCCTTTTGCCGTAAACATCACTTTTTCCTGCATGTGTTTATCATAATCTTTAAATAGTTTTTCCTCTACTTTCAGAGTCCACTATACAAAAAATATCGTAATAAAGTAAAACAATTAAGAAAAAAGGCTTCTATAAAATTACAGACTATTTAGTACACCAACATGCATGGGATTAACCGACTCGACGCTATTTAATCATAATTATTATTGTAAACCATATTTACAAGTAAGACATGAGATTAAAAAGAGCTGCCATTGAGTTTCTTGCTGGTTCTTCTCGGGGTACTGCATTTGGAACCAGCAACTCGTCGGTGGAGATGGGCTGCTGTTTACATTTAGTCAATCTTCATGGACGAGTTCAGAGTAGGTACCTTGTTATTAGACTATTGACCTTTCTAAGTGTACTTTTTGCACCTAGAGAAAACTATTTGACTTTTGAATTCTTATGTACCTATGTCCAATTCTTTCGTTTTCCACGTTATGAACAGTTTAAGTAAAACAACAAGTACTTAGCTACTATGGATATTTTGTATCTCCATGTCACGGGTCGAAGAGACATTCAATTTTCAACCGAACTCCAAAGAGTAAAAAACCGACCTCTAAGAATAATACTAAAAAACACAGTTAAATTGAGAACCTCTTCCTTTTTTGAAGAATCATCGAAATCGGTTGGCGTGATATTGAGTTATTCGTCCATTTCGCGCACATAGGTAATATATACTTAATGCAAATTTAAGTGTATGATTTTCTCATGGCCTCTCATGCGTGAGGTCTCGGGTTCGAATTCTGGCATGTTGATGTACCTATGAGTTTTTCATAAAGTTTATACCTACGTTCAGTGGCGTAGCGTGCCTGGGCGGAGCCCCGTATAAAAAATTGTTTGGGGGCCCTTATGAAGGGTAAAGATTTCTCACAAAAGAAAAAAAGATGTTTGCATAAAATTTAAAGAAATATTTGTCCATCATAATTATTTACCTGTCATTTTTTCCAAACAATTGAAATTAAATATTTACTCTCCTTGCCTTTCTTTCGGCAAACTGATTTATTAAAGCTGATGATGGCTTTAGTTTTTCTGAAGTTTCTGCCTCTATGGACAATAGGACAGATCTGACAGGCGTTCATGTCCCATCGAAGTTCTTAGGTAATTTTTTATCAGTTTTAAAGTTTTTATTAAATTTTGCTTACGCACATCGGGGGCCCCCTTGGCCCGGGGGCCCGTATAATTGATACGCCTACTACGGCGGTAGCTACGCCCCTGCCTACGTTACACATTTATCACTAGCGCGAGGAAAACATCGTGATGAAACCTGCAGGTCCCACAATTAATTCTGCGGCATGTGTAACAGCTCCCGAGCCCAGAGAATATACGTGGCTATTTCCAGAAATGGATTACCTCTGCCTACCCCTTCGGGTATAAAAGTATGTATATGTACGGAACCGTCGATGGGCGAGTCCGACTTGCACTTGTCCATTTTTGTTTTGTTTTGTAGCTATGCCTATAAATACTTATTACTCTAATGAGACCACAATGTTGTTTACCGATAGGCACTGCTACCATGCTCAATATTAATAATTTGTCCTCCTTCTTATCTTGTTTATGTGTAACATATTATTATTAATTAATATTCAGCTATTCTTGGATATATTTCTGAATAACTTAACCACTCTAAAGAGTAAAAAACCGACTTCAATCTTCAACTTATATGGTTTTCTCATGGATGCCGTTGTCAGAACTGGACGAAATTAAAATGGGACCAATCTGGAAGCACCAGCTTTCAAAAAAAAGAATCATCCAAATCGGTTCACCCAGTCGAAAGTTCTGAGGTAATAAACAATAATAATATAATCTCACGCCTTTTTTATCCCCGAGGGGGTAGGCAGAGGTATTCCATTACTGGATATACCCACAATTCACGAGATATATTGGACCCCTAAACGTGATAGGTGGTGAGCCCATCGCCGGACCGGGTCTGTTTACACATGTCTCAGAATTAATTCTGAGACCTGTGGGTTTCCTCACGATGTTTTCCTTCACCGTCGAGCTAGTGATAAATATGTACGTAAGTTTTGAAAAACTCATTGGTACATGCCAGGATTTGAACCCGAGCCTCACTGATTTTCGGCCGGCTCTTTAACCGTCCGGGCTATCACTGAGGTAACAAACATAAAAAAGAAAAAAAAAACAGACGAATTGATAACCTCCTCCTTTTTGAAGTCGGTTAAAAATAGCATGTACCCAAAACACTGTTTCATAGAATCTTTCGTTAAAATATGCCAGCCACTCATCAAAATAAGCTTGCAGAAAAAATATCTGTGTTATTTGTCAGAGTGTATATATGGTTTTCAGGAAACGAACTCTTTATAAATAATCAAATAATATTGAAAGAAAGAAAATACTTATGTTTATTAGAATTTATTAATATAATGTGTTGAGGAGTTTCTTGCCCCGCTTCATCTCCTCAACCATACATCCCGAAGCGGTTTTGAAATGACTTTCAATAAATGGGAGTACCTACTTTGAATAAAACATTTTGACTTTTACCTTAGGACCACTTAAAACTAAAATACAATAAAATACAAGAGTATACAAAGACAAGCAGCACCACAGCGTTGGTATTCTGTGGTACTCTTTGATGTTTCATATTCGATTCCAATCCAACCGATACCTACTACAGCAAATTATCTGCTTATGGTCTATACCGATCGCAGATAGGATTAAAAAAATCGATTCCATTTTTCCGGTTTTTTTTAAATAGGTACATTCATTTTTAACCGACTTCAAAAAAAGGAGGACGCTATCAATTCGTACTGTATCCGTAACAATTCCGAGACATTGTCATCAAACGTCCATAGGAACTTGCGAATTGACCGAATTTTGCCTATTTTCTAATTGAACGTATTTTTTTTTAAACTTATGTGTCACAAGAAGACATACATAAGCAACGCTGAATGGAGGAGGAAAACCGGTGTATGGTTAAGGGGTATTATCAGTTGCACAGGGAGGCAGAGGGGCCCTTTTCGTAGGAATAAGAAATTTATGATAAGACAAAGGCAATATACGTTCCACCGAAGAACCGACAACCGCTGGGGTAAACGTGTTCTGGAGTGGAAACCGCGACTCGGCAAACCTAGTGTAGGACGCCCTCCGGCCAGATGGGCCCTATATCTAGCAGTGGACTAGTATAGGCTGATGTGACGATAAATATACTTCCACGTATTTCAGACTTATTGTTACAGAAAGAGTTTTCAGCTCTTAGCCTGTTGCGTTGCCGCGATGCGAGGCACTAGAAATTTTTCCTCTATGTAACTTGTCTTTTATTAATTTTAGCCATTTTAGATAGTCGTACCCAAAGCGTAAAACAGGACCCTATTACTAAGACTCCTATGTCCATCCGTCCGTCCGTCTGTCTGTCCGTCTGTTACCAGGCTGTATCTTATGAACCGTCATAGTTAGACAGTTGAAATTTTCACTAATGATGTATCTATTTATGTTTCTGCTATAACAACAAATACTAAAAAAACAGAATAAAATAAAAATATAATTGTTCTCTCATACATCTCATCTAATTTTTTTTTTTGCGGTTTTTATAGATAAACGATTCGCACTTGGCCGGTTTTTATACTGTTTTAAATTTGTCAATAAGATTTTTTTTTAATAATAAATGTCATGCAAAGTAATCGTTCTTAACGCCCTAAGTGCGTGACCTAGCTCCGGCACTGGTATGTGTTGACGAAAAAATTAATTGCCACTATATAGTTGTACACTACAATTACTTGTTTTATTAGGTTTGGTGCCGCATTTAACTAGTATTATATCAAGAAGTGTTTAGTGCTTGTAAATAACATCACGATGAAGTTTGTCTTTTCCATCATAATTTGGTCTTTAGTCGCTTTAAATTCCCACCAGAAACTAAGGGCCAGGACCCTAAAAGTGTATTGTAAAGATGAAAAACCTCGTCAAATACCTTTGAATATAACACATGTGGAGAGACTTTTCATCGATGGCTGCAAACCCATGCCCTTCTATCGCCTAATCCCATCAAACATAACAGAAATAGTCCTCGAGCACCTCGAGCTGAACGCCATCCCTTCAGACCCTCCTCTCACTGAAGCGCACTTCGTAAATCTGAAAGTATGGACGCTCAACATCGCGGGACAACAACAACTGGAACCTACGCCCAACTTCCTCAACCCTCTGACCACGATGACAGAGATGATTGTGTCAAACATGGTGTTGCCGCCGCTGCCGGTGACGTCACAACTCGTGGATCACAACTCGTGGATATCTCGTTGAGCAATGGGAGATCAGGTGCAATAGGCGAGTGTTCGGCGTTAGAGAATCTGAAAATGCGGCAGTGGACTGTTGAGGAGATTGCTGGAGGCTGGCTGGCGAGCTGCAAACAACTGTTACATATATCTATGGAGCATGTGGACGAAGAGACGATATATCGTGTGGTACGTGGTGCGACATCTTTACAAAGTCTATCGATTGAAGACAGCACCCTGGTCACACTATCAGCTGATCTGCTTGAGGGAGCTACACGGCTCAACTTCCTGGATTTAACCAGGAGCGGTTTGCTCTCCATAAACGAGTAAGTC
This sequence comes from Ethmia dodecea, assembly GCA_963855545.1. Lineage (NCBI taxonomy): Eukaryota > Metazoa > Arthropoda > Insecta > Lepidoptera > Depressariidae > Ethmia > Ethmia dodecea. The sequence goes on from OY979454.1 coordinate 13,717,660, forward strand.
TTTCGTTTCTGTAATCTGTAAAAAACAAAGGCGTTTTTTAAAAAAAGAAATAAGTACTAGTTCGTTCACATAAGATAGATGGCGATGTCATCGAATGATGACTTTTTTTTGTTCTAATGAATGCAAGGATCATGAAAATATTATACAGCTATTGATGCTGCCAGACGTGTTATTTATTAGTGATGTCTATTTTCTATTGTATTTGTTGTAGATATTTTCTCCTGCTTTACACTAGGTTTAAAGTGTTTAGACCAAATACAGAAATATTTACTCAGATTCCACCTGATTTTGCGTTGAACATCTATCGGTAACATTAATCTACTGTTATCATAAGGTGTCATTAGTTGGATATTTAGGGATGAACGCTTCCGTCCATAACACATGTTGAAAATAACAACATTAGTAATTGATATCATAGTGGCTGCAAATTGTTTTTTAACCTTTTGTAGCAATAAAAATTGTCAGTGTTAATATTTATTTACTGTCAACATGTCAACTTCTCGTTTTTTAATGTCATGGCTGTTACTGTACTAGTTTTTGACAGCTCCATGAAAGTTCAGTTCAGCACCATCTATCGGCACCTTTGAATACTCAAGTGACAGCTGTCACCGAAAACGCGTCATTGAAATCTCGACGTGTTTTCGTCAGGACATCAAATCCTAGTTTCCGTATCATGGTATCACCGTTGAGATACCTTTCCAACAAAAAATAATAATCAAAAATTTTTTTCATATCTCATACTTGGAAAGTAGTGTATGTTTGATCTGAGTACCGGGTCGGAAGCGATGATTCCCATCACAGAGAGATTTAGGGCTGTGATTCCCCCCCTCGGGCGGGAAACACTCATAGTAATTGCTTCCCTCCTTAGGGCGGGAATGAATTAAAAAAATAGTAGTACATTTGGTTAGGTGGTCGGATACTAAACTTTTTACATAGATTAAAAAAAAAGGTGCGGCATTGGGAGTGTAGGTATAAAGAACTAAAAATAACCTACGCGCGGCGGTGACGTGTTCCATATTTAAAATTTAAAAAAGACTAATAATTTGGTAGGCTGTTCCAATACTCTAAATCTTGTTTTTCATCGACACTAATAAATACATAAAGAGGAAGGATTTTTATATTATTTTTGCAATGTTGTATTTAAAGACGTTTAGAAGAAAAATAATCTCTTTCTTCCAACCTCTTTGGTTGTATTGTTGACATTTTTGTTTTTTTGTAGGTATTATTGATTTTTTGAATTTTTGTAATGTTGTATTGTTGAAATTTTTTTGTTTACTTTCCTTGTATTCGATATGAAAAGTAGAGTGTTTAACGCGGGTGGAAGTTATCAATTCCTACTCGGACTATATCCACCCTCGCTGCGCTCGGGCGTCTAAACACCTTGTATGGGAATTGATTCCTTCCGACCCTTGTATAACAATCTACTATTTCGGATGAACTCCAACCAGCTACGAACTGCTATGGAAAAACATGATTGTAAAACTTCGATTAACTTTTATTTTTAATCTAACCTGTAATAATGCAGAATAATGAAGTCTGTTCTTGCCGAAAAGTTCTATAAAATGTATAGTATACATTAAATTGTCACAACAAACAACCTCAGTCACGATTAAGTAAAATTAATAATTCCTTGACATAAATATGTACCTAAGTTTTGAAAAACTGATTGGTATATGTCAGGATGCGAACCCGAGCCTCATTGATTATCATCATGTAAAGCAGGATCTTAAACCGTAAGGCTATCACTGCTATATACTTGTAGAAAAGCAGTATTGACTTGTAAAATAGTTGATTGTTATACAAGGGTCGGAAGGAATCAATGCCCGTACAAGGTGTTTAGACGCCCGAGCGCAGCGAGGGCGGATAAAGTCCGAGTAGGAATTGATAACTTCCACCCGCGTTAAACACTCTACTTTTCATATCGAATTCAAGGAAAGTAAACAAAAAAATTTCAACAATACAACATTACAAAAATTCAAAAATGCAAAAAATCAATAATACCTACAAAAAAACAAAAATGTCAACAATACAACCAAAGAGGTTGGAAGACAGAGATTATTTTTCTTTTAAACGTCTTTGAATACAACATTACAAAAATAATATAAAAATCCTTCCTCTTGATGTATTTATTAGTGTCGATGAAAAACAAGATTTAGAGTTTTGGAACAGCCTACCAAATTATTAGTCTTTTTAAAATTTTAAATATGGAACACGTCACCGCCGCGCGTAGGTTATTTTTAGTTCTTTATACCTACACTCCCAATGCCGCACCTTTTTTTTAATCTATGTAAAAAGTTTAGTATCCGACCACCTAACCAAATGTACTACTATTTTTTTAATTCATTCCCGCCCTAAGGAGGGAAGCAATTACTATGAGTCTTTCCCGCCCGAGGGCGGGAATCACAGCCCTAAATCTCTCTGTGATGGGAATCATCGCTTCCGACCCGGTACTCAGATCAAACATACACTACTTTCCAAGTATGAGATATGAAAAAATTAATCATGTACAGGTCTGCATTCGAAGACCAGAGCACCTCTCTGGAGTATCTGCTCCTGTCCAACAATGAGCTGCGCGGCGAGACGTCGGCGCGCGCGCTTCTTTGCCTCTCTGGATTGAAATGGCTGTCGCTTTCAAATAACCCACTCAGCGATTTCTGCGAGCACTTCAATACATTCGGTGATCTTTTTTAATTTTTAACTAGCGACCCTCCCCGACTTCGCACGGGTGCAATTCTTATACTAAAACCTTCATCTTGAATCATTCTATCTATGAAAAAACCGCATCAAAATCAGTTGCGTAGTTTTAGTATACATAGGGATATAGGGACACAGAGATAGCGACTTTGTTTTATACTATGTAGTGAACTGCATGCCATCTTAAGGGGTGAGGACAAAACGGATTTAGGTTGAACCACGTTGGCATTACAGATTCCCCTTCACTTTTGACTTTGACTTTTGTGGACTAACTGGATCCGAAAGGATAGTGAGGTTCAGCAATAGGTACCTTGTTTTATCTTGTTAAGCTAGATTGTATAAAAGCGGCAGTCTCCTTCCGGTACCACAGCTTAGCTTAGCATAACCGCAGCCTGGACAAAATAAAGCTAGAACTTGAAGGATAAAAACACAATAATTTCAAGCGATCAAATTTCAAGACGCATCTGTTCAAAATTTTCGAAACCATTGCAAAAGAAAGTAGGACATATCGTACCGCATAAGTCTTTTTGGAACCATCGCAAAATACTATGGGTACTAAACAACTGATAAGCATAAATATGAAACGACCAGACACGAAGCCAACAGACATGTTCATGCACACAAATTTTGGCCCCGAGCGGGGATCGAACCCGCGACCTCCAACCAGAAGGCAGGGTCACTACCAACTGAGCCAACAGGCCCGTCAATATGAAGTTGTACAAGACTTAAAACTACTTTTTTCTGTGTCAACAGGTCTTGAGTTTAGCCCGCATTATCTAGACCTGACTGAAGCAAGCATCCCGCGCCTCTGCTTTTCCTCTTGGTCATCGCTGACGAACGTACAACTTGAGATGAACAACATTACTGAACTAACGGTAAAATCAAAATCACTGAGACTATACAGGGTTCAATATCACCCTGTCTGTTCTCAGGGATTACCTACTTATTACCTACACTGCACCTGACATGTACTGAAGATACGAGTACCTAGTCTTTCTATAATTTGATAATCCATAATAAAAGATAAATCGATTGGTGTCATATGAGTACAGTTTTTTTTATTTCGTGTGGGTTCGATTCCCTGGAGTGGCAGGCATATTTTCGTTAACAATTGATGCAGTTCTACTTCTTATTTTACGTTTTGGAAGTGTTTTGTTTTTCGCAATAAGATTTCCATAAAATTACAAAATTTGCCTCTTGACAAATTTAAATCAATAGTTAGGTTAAAATTACATAAAAAATGCTACTATAAAATTACAGACTACCTAGTAGACCAACATGCATGGGATTAATCGACTCGCGACGCTATTTGAAGGCGTTTTATTTATTACAATAATTATAATGATTATTGTAAACCATATTTACTAGAAGACTTGATACTAAAATAAGCTGCCCTTGAGTTTCTTGCTGGTTGTTCTCGGGGTAGGTACTGCATTTGGAACTAGCAACTCGTCGGTGGAGAAGAACTGCTGTTTAAATTTAGCCAATCTTCATAGACGAGTTTAGAGGGCCTTGTTATACTATACTATTGACTTTTCTAAGTGTAATTTTTAATTACCTACAGAAAAAAATACATTTACACATATGCTAACATCTTGTTTGTAAACGAGTGGGAAATAAATTGTCCCAATCGTCTCCACTGGGGGCGAAAGAAACTTTTTTTTCCTGCTCGCCACCAGTGGGGACGACGGAGTGTAGGCGACCGGGAACAAACGGAATCTTGTAATCCTTCCTCGACAGTGACGGAAAACATCGTGAGGAAACCCGCAGGGCCCAGAATTGATTCTTAGGCATGTGTAACAGACCTGATGATAGGCTTACTACCAGTTAGGCTTAGGGGTCCAAATCTATATACAAAAAATATACTGGCGAAAAGTGGGCCCATCTACGAATTAAATTCCTCTGCCTACGTCTCAAGGATTAAATCCGTGAGTATATGTTTCTTATAATTTACAGTTAACTGAGCTACCACCTGCTAGCAACATCTACGTGAATCTGCTAAACAACCCACTGCGAGCGCCGCCTGACAATCGTGACCTCTATGATGCACTGACGGAAACATTCAAAGAGGTAACCCATAATAATTTTTACTATATAATATAGATATAACCAAGGATCCCGCCTGTCACTAAATGTGGGTATTGAAAACTTAGGCTTTTATCGTTTATCTACTTTGTTTATGTGATATCAGCTTCTCGTGATGATAATCCTTTGAGTATTAAACCAACAGGAGACGTCACGCGCACTAGTTTCTTAGCAAAAAAGTCTGCCAATTTCTGCGCGGGGGACGAGGAAACAAACACAAATAATGTTAAAACTAACGCATTTTTGGACAAAACAATTAAACACTAGCTTGAACTAGATGCACACAAATATATTCACCAAACCAAGCACTCCGTGAACTCAAAAAAACTAGTTGTATTTATCAGGTATGCGTGTTGACCGACACGATTTTTTGGCAGAGGGGAACGCCTGTCAGTGGCGTCTCCGGTTGGTTTAATACTCAAAGTGATAATCAGTGGGGTACGGGTTCAAATCGAATTATAATAGAATCGAAAGATTTCATGTATGACGCCGACGGGGTGATGTGTGAGACGACCGATTATGTATGGTGTTCCCTACATGGTTTTACAGAATCGGACCGAACCAGAAATTGTAATCCCAGGCCTAGCTAACCTCAGCTATCTGCAGCTTTGCGTTTTGATCGTCCTATTTCTAGTTAGATAGCATTTAAAGAACTAGCACTTTATTTCAGATGGAGATTAAACAACAAGGTGTAACTGTCAAAATTAACCTATCGCTAGATTGTGATTGCCAGCACGGATGGCTGGCAAAGGCATTACGCAAACTTCCTCGTCTAGTAATAGACGGTTTGCGCTGCGGTGATAATTTGCTGGTAGATGAACCGCCGGAGTTCCTGGAGTGTGAAAAATTTACCTGCGAGCCTTGCGTTTGTCGGCGCGACTGGCGTAACAGGACAACAGAAGCCGACTGTCGCAACCGATCTTTACATCGCGTGCCACGCATCCACAGCGCCAGCGCACTGATAGTCAGCGATAATGAGATAGCAGCCATCAATGCCGAGGACTTCCCTGTCTCGCTGCAGGTGAGTTTTTAACATCATCCTTGCCTTTGCAAATACCAAACTGAAATAGTTTATTACACACCTATAAAGGGAAGTAAAATAAGAAATGTCTCTGTGGCGTTTAGCCACAGAAGGTAGGTAGAAGTAATGGATCGAATAAGACTACTACGTCAAACGATCTATTTATTCAGCCTTTAAAATCTCCATGCGCACTGCACCGGTTTAGATATAGTTAGGACACAGTCACTGGCCTGGGTCGTCCGCAGCGTCAGCGTAAGTAGCCCTCTAGTTGAACCGAGGTAGTCGTAAGTGGTTCCAAATGGAAGTCAGCAGTCTCCAGGTACCAGCTTAATTTCTTAATTGAGCTTCGGGTGTTGAGATCGCAGGTCAACCCCAGCGCAATTCCCCAAGGTAGTTCCTGGAATCCACAGACAGCGTATAAGCGAAGATCACTCAGCCAGCTCGAGCTTGCCAGATGAATAGACAGTTTCCAGACAAGTGAAGGTTTTAAAAATAAAGATAGTCGCTGAAAGAACAGTTACAATTTAAAAATGATCCTATGCGTTTTAAGCACTAAAAAGGTTGTTAATGTTGTTTAGAACTCACCCCAGCGGGAATCCAAGGATATTTAACACTTTTAGAAGTGGATTTAGCAAGTAAAGGTTTAAAAATGGATAAGACACGAGGATAATGGCGGAGCTACGTCCAGCTAAGTGACACAGCCGTCACTTCCAAAGCCTCTCGGTCATGTGTAGGACCTCGACGAGACGCAGGGAATCGAAGCTGATCGAAACCAGTTTTAGTTTAGAGATGCGCAAGCGTCGCTGCAGCCGCCCGCAGCGGAACGAAAACCTTTTCGCACGGATAATATTAATCGCAAGGTTCCGCATACATAATTAATTTTATTTTTATTTATTTAGTTTGTAAGTTATATTAATTAGTTTATATTTTTAAAGTATTTTGTTTATAATAGTTTTTATAGTTAAATTAAGGTTTTATAGATATTTCAAGTATTAATTTGATTTAGTTAGAACGTTTGCCTTACGCAACGTTACATCTCCAATCACGAAGTTTACAAACATGTGATCTGAGGCTTTCTTATTTACTTCCCGAGGTGTGTAGGTATACTTATTTCAGTTCGACGGAGGCAACTTCGTTTAGCGCAGCGGGCTGACATTTGCCACTTTCCACCCGGAGAGATGAAAAAGAATTTGTCAATATTGACGACCGACTGCCTTCCTGTAGGCAATTCTGCTAGAGTAAAACTGCGCCAACCACAATGAGGATTTGATTTTTCACAGTGGGTGGATCTATCCTACAACAAACTGCGGCGAGCTGACGCTGAGGCTGCGCACGCGCTGCTGGCAGGAGGCGCTCGGCGAGTGCGGCTCACTGGCAACCCTCTCGACTGCGATTGCGAGAACGGACCGCTGATTGACGCGCTGCAAAAAAACGCTATGATGGTATGGCATAGTTTACCCTTTAGAGGTTAGCAGACTGCAATAAATCTCCCCTTATTGGCTGGGTGCGAAGTAGGGGGTGGGGGAACCACGAATCGATCGCAGCGCCCATGGTGGCTAAAAAAGAAACTCGGGTCGGACGAACTCAGACGAACTGTCACTTTTTACTAGAGAAATTTACGTATTCGTGCATTCTTAGTGGAAATAAATACTTGAACATGGGTAACGAAACCTATTGCGTAGTCAACTGCAAGAATAATGGCAAAAATAGTGATCGCAAATTCTATAAATTTCCAAGAGCAAATTGGAAACAAGATCAACGACTGCAATGATGTTTTGTATGGCGTTGATGTCACTGAAGTTTGTCTAATTACACTAGCTTCAATGGTGTGGCTCATTTGATTTTCACATTTTATTTCTTTTACATCTTGCACATGTTGAGCCAAAACTAACTGTTTGTCTTTTGTAGTGGTTTGTAGCTGGAAAACTATATTGTGCGTTATTGTCCGGAATCCAGTTTTTATAATCAATTTGGCCATGTCAAACGATTTTAATCTCTTTGGGCCATGTTGAACTGAAAATACACAACAGTCTGCATTATTATCGACAGTACTGCTATAAATAATGGTCTACAAGATACCTGAAACGCTGTAGTCGATAAATTTTGTCCATTTCTTTACTTATTTCCCGTGAAGCCATGAGAAAGTCCGTGTAGGTATACTGCCTGAAATTTACTGATTGTGGCATTTTTGACGGGAAATAAAAAAGGTCAACATTATTATCGACGCTACAGACTTACAATATCCAACAGGACCTAAGTAAATAACGTTGTTTTACTGAAATTATTTTTGTGTTTACTTACTTTTCGTAATGACAGCCAGCCATTTGACATTTCAAAGTCCGCCCTAATTTTTACCACTAGTTGGCGCTGTCATCGCGCACCCAGCCAATATGAGACTAAAAAGCTCCTTCAGTCGTAATAGTTAAAAAAAATTACCACACCTTGGTCACTAGCGATCAAAATTAAATGTATGAAACAACTTCAACAAAATCTCCCTTTATTATGAGACTAACTTAAGCTACATCAGTCGTAGCAATTTTATTTTTGTATTATACACCAATCTCCAGTCTGAATGTACTCGTATAATCACTCAAACCTTCTCTACTATGGTTATAATAGTCTCGCAACATCTCTAAAACAGATGAACCGACTTTGATGAAATTGTTGTGTGGTTTTAGGTGTATTTTTATTATATACTTGTCAAAATTATGCGCAGGTGGACGATTATAGCCGATTGAAGTGTGCGAGCAATGGAACCGCGCTCACTCAAGTCAATGTGCTTGAACTGTGCGGGGCAGCGCCGCGCGAGTGGATGCTTGTGCTGGTGGCAGTCGCATCACTAGGCGTGATGGCCGCGCTGGTTGCAACATTCACGGCCCTCTACTTCCGACACAACCGCGTAGTGCGCGTCTTCCTCCACGCCCGAGGTCTTCTCTGCTGCGGGGACGACGAAGCCGAAACTGACTTCCGATACGACGCTTTCGTCTCATATGCACACGAAGACGTGGACTTCGCGGAGCAACTCGTGGCGAGGTTGGAGGGCGAGTCGAATGGCTGGCGCACGTGCGTGCACTACCGCGATTGGGTCCCAGGCGAGCTGATTCCGACGCAGATCTCGCTGTCGGTGGAGCAGTCGCGACGCACGATCGTGCTCCTGTCGCGCAACTTCCTGGCGTCCAAGTGGGGGATGCTGGAGTTCCGCACGGCGCACACGATCGCGCTGCACGACGGGCGGTTGCGGCTCGTGCTCGTGGTGCTCGACGACGTGCTCGACGAGCGGCTCGGCGCAGAGGTGCGCGGGTACGTGCGCACCAACACCTACGTGCGGTGGGACGACCCCTGGTTCTGGGACAAGCTGCTCTACGTCATGCCCCCAAGGCGCGCTCCTGCCCCGCAGACGCCCAGTAGCGCCAATTCCCATGGCCAACCAGAACTTATCCCTTTGGGGGACATCGGCCCTTCGCCGGCCACTGCCCACAGTTGAGCTAAATTGTAATTTTTAATATTATGATACTTTATAAGATCTCATGATTGCGTGCTCCAAACGTGTTCGGGACTGAGCAAACTGGACATTTTAGGGTCCTTTAAGCTTCTACAAGTTGGTAGTGCATTTTAAACTTCGTTTACGGTAGCGATTCGGTTGGTCTGGCCTCCCACAAGCGGGTCTCACCAGTCAAATTGAGAAGGCGCATATATCGTATAGAGTGCAAGTGTACCAAGTGCTTAGATACCTGGGTATTTGGAACTACGACAACGCGTAGTTTAAACCGAGGTTGGAAGGAAAAGCTGTGTGAAATCAGCTGTCCTCGTGTCGCGAACCATCGCTTTCTTTGTCTGATACCGACAACTTCTGCCAGATTTTGAGCTAGGTAAAACTACTCAACTCCTTTTTTTTTAAAGAATAATCAAAAAAACTGGTTAAGAAAATACTGCCAACATGGAAAAGCTGCACCAACAACTAAAACTTTACATGCTTAGTACAGAAAGGATAGCCAAACAACAAAAAATTAAGATCACTTACTAAGTAGGTATATTATATATACTTACCTAATTTATATTAAGAAGATGTGGCGGAATGCCACTTAATGTAATAACCCCGGGCCATGAAATGGCTCCGGTAAAAATATAAACTGTTTTAGTTAAGTTGGCAACATTGTTTTCTCTCTCTGCAAATTTGCTCTCGCACGCAACGATTCTTGTATCCGCAATAAAACTATATCCGAAGTAATTAGCAACTGTGTATTACAAAACTAAATCAAGATATGGAACTACTCTATTATTGAAACTACTACCAAAACACCAACTTACAGGAGTACTCCCAATACGATAATCTAGTCACCACTGTTACATAAACAGTACAATGTTATCCTCATAAATTCCTCCAATGTACAACTAAATACATCTAAAATCTGTGATACATTATTTATAATCCTTATGGCTCTAGTCACCGGTGAAAATTTCAAAATGTTTGTTCGTGCAGTCGGTTCCTCCAACAGTATTCGCCTCGGCTGAAGTCGTATCATATTATATCATCTCTCCAAAGTCAAAGTGAAGTAGGTACCATTGATACCCTATATGCACTTGGAGCTGGAAGCTACAGTTTCAAACAAAGTACATTGTGCTAGTTTTCGTTGAGATCGAACATAAATATGACAAAAGCACAAAAAATAAAATGTTGTCCACTATTCACATATAAAGTCACCACCTAAAATTTAATTTTGTCCCTCAATGTTTGGGAAATTACACTCAATGGATTAATTTCAAATATATTTTCATGGATACCACAATCCGATGATGAATGAAGCAGAGAATATTATGTAGCTTCTAAAAACTAGGCTGAGAGGACAGACTGGAAAAATTGTGCAAAATCTCACATAAGCGCCGAAAACTCCAACACGTGCTGAGACATACTAAACCGGTACGATACAATACAATACAATACAATAACTCTTTATTTTACACCAAAAACAACGCAATATGGATACCAACATTAACTAAAGTACAATGGGCGGTATTATCGCTTAATTGTAGACTGCAGTCTGCTTCAGTTATGAACAATACGCTCAACCTATCTGCCATACATCAGCCAGATAGCTACAATTTCAAAAAGATGCATGACGTCATCACGGAATATTTGAAAGGAATTTCCAACAACGGCTTAGGAACATCTATTTGGGATCGATTATCGTGCACTTAATGTCACAGAAGCTTATTTATACAACGATTACATAAACAAACTTCAGAATCACAAAGAACTACCCGACTTGTTCTACTAGTGAGAGCTTATTTATATCATACGAAATCATGAAAAATTCCAAAATGGAAGTCCAAAACTCACATACTGAAGCCAAACCGTCCAACCAACATTTTTCAGTAAAAAACATAACTACTACGAACCCAAGAAAGTTTTCTCTAAATCTTATCACACTACATAATGGTCAACGCCCGTACTATGATGGAAGGCACGTATTAATGCAATGCCCAAAGTTCATCGACTTGGAAGCAGTGCAACGAAATCACATTGGTAGTTGCTAAATTGCGCTTTTGTAAAAACTGTTTATGCAGTAATGGTAACACATAATGCACATCTCCTAAAACGTGCGAAGAATGCAACATGAGACACCAAAGGTAATGCAGCTGTATGAATAAAAGCATTACTTTAAAATATGAATCAGTTTATTAAAATACAACATTGTCCTCAGGTCATGTCATTAATTCTTCCCAGAATTCGATCCTTACCTATATTAACGACCGGACCCTATCGAATGGTGTAATAATATATGAAAATTAAAAATGAATTTGAAATTGATGTAAAATGAAAATATTTAGGAGTACTTACTTATTCTAAATTTATAATTTTACTGTAAGAATTTTAAAATACTTTGTGGTGCCCCCAAGGGGTGTTACATGTATTAGCACTTAAGATTTACTGTAAGACCTTTAATGTAACCATCAAAGAGGTCGGAAGAAAAACATTATCTTTCCTAAGAGAAACTTGGTTACCATGTTACATGCAAATAAATGAATTGAACTGAATACAGGGTGTGTTTTTTTCCAAAATCAACGTGTTCGATTCCTGGGTAGGAATATAGATTTTTCGAAAATCCAAAGATGCAGTTTTAGTTTTCATCTAGATCGGGCCCTAGACTCCTTTGAGTACTTTTCGCTATTTCTTATAGTTTCTGATTTAGGCATCCACGCCCACTTGAAAAATTCATCCTGTATATTTAAATATTTGTTAGAAATAAATGAAACAATCTTTCAACGAATTAGATAGGTACTTCATTTTAATTTCAATCACAATACCTATACATTGAAGTTAGAATACTTAAAAATATAGACATTTATTTAAAAACAACAATAAATAATTTTACTATGGGACGAAAAATACTGTATAAGTACATTTTCAACACTATTACGAGTATAATTATTATTAACACTTTATGTGGCTTGTATTCAAAGAGATTAAAATATAATATTTTAATCTCTTTGCTTAAATATTATTATGAGAATTGAGAATGTTCAATTACATATTATCACAGAATAAGTAATTATGCTGGTCTTATACCATACCATTCAAGTTGAAATACCCCATCGACTAAATAGGAACTAAATAGATACGTCAAAGTGCCATAATATGCCAAAAAGTACATTATTGTGCTACCGTATTTGTCTGATAAGTTTTTTTTTATAAAGGCGGATAAACAAAACCATTTATACATCTCGCTCGTAAAATACCATACACTCAAGACACACACCCGTCCATGCAACCGCGAACAGATTACACTCCGGGGCCACCGCCAAGAGCGCGCTGAGCAGCCCAAGCGCCCTTACCAGTGGCGAGTTACGGCCGTGTGCCTCTGCCCGCGTCGGTGGTATTACCAGCAGGCGGTGACTACGGCAACGCATATAGTTGTCTGGTACAAATAGGTGACAAGTCTGTGCTACCAACAATGGGCAGTCGTTTTCTCCTGAGCAGTAAATCTATTTACTTAAAACATAAAAGATTTTTAATATATGATCCCATAACTGTGCCCATAAGTAGGGACTGAATAAATTAACCGACTTGGAACTCACATGGAGCTTACATGGAACTCACAACTTTTTACGGTAAAAGAGCTGACTTGCCAGACTTGTTTTTTTACAAGTTATGTTTTTTATGACATCATTGTTGGACAGGAACACATACTCCATAGAGGTCCTCTGGCCTTCGAATGCAGACCTGTATACAGAAATGATTCATTGAAATTTTACAGTAAATTACGATGACTCCTTATTGTACACCAAAAACAATAAAACTATACAGTATTTATACTAAAATTATAAAAAGGAAAGATTAGAATTTTTGTATGTTTGTTAAGAATAAACTCAAAAACTAGTGCACCGATTTTAAAAATTCTTTCACCAATGGAAAGCTAGAATATCCTTGAGTAACATGGTCTATATATTATTCCCGTATTCCCACGGGAACCGGAACTACGCGGGTGAAACCACGCAGAACCGCTAGTAATTAATAAAGTTCAGTGGACGGCATAGAGCGGTTTATAGCATACCTGCTTTCCTATCCAGTTTGAGTATGTAGAGGTGAAACAAAAGAAAGCAAACAAAATTTACATATACTTTTTTTATCAAATTATTTAAATAAGTCAGTGAGTGAGACAAGAGGTAGAATTAGCAGTTTTTATTGAAGAGTCAACAATGTTCTTAACTTATTTCAGCATGCCTAAGATTGCCTGACTGGAAAAGTTGAAAAGTTGAAAGGAATCAATTCACAGACTATTTATTTAGACGGAAATAGTCCGAGTACGAATTGATAACTTTCACCTGCGTTGAACACTAAAACGCAAAAATACTAAATACAATACAAGAATACAAGAATGTCAGCAATACAACAATAATACAAAAATACAAATCCTTACTTTTTAGGATATTTTAATAATAATAATAATAAATAATAATAATCTCACGCCTTTTTTATCCCCCAGGGGGTAGGCAGAGGTATTCCATTACTAGATATACCCTAATTTCACGAGATATATTGGACCCTTAAACGTGATAGGTGGTGAGCCAATCGCCGGACCGGGTCTGTCTACACATGTCTCAGAATTAATTCTGAGCCCTGCGGGTTTCCTCACGATGTTTTCCTTCACCGTCGAGCTAGTGATAAATATGTACATAAGTTTTTAGAAAAACTCATTGGTACATGCCAGGATTCGAACCCGAGCCTCACTGATTTTCGGCCGGCTCTTTAACCGTCCGGGCTATCACTGCTACTTAGGATATTTTATATTAAGCCATACATGGCGCTAACGAGGTAGGCCAAGAAAGCTGTGTGTCCTGTCGAAAACATATCGAGAATTCAATTGCTGCAATGTTTTTTAAAGATTACAGAAACGAAAGACTTACTCGTTTATGGAGTGCAAGCCGCTCCCGATTATACCCAGGAAGGTAAGCCGTGTAGCTCCCTCAAGCAGATCAGCTGATAGTGTGACCAGGGTGCTGTCTCTAATAAATAGTCTTCGTATAGATGTAGCATCAGAGCGTGTGGACGAAGAGATATCGTGTCGTACTACACGATATATCGTCTCTTCGTCCAGACGCTCCATCGATATATAGGACAGATGTTTGCAGCCCGCCAGGCAGTCTCCAGGAATTTCCTCAACAGTCCACTGCCGCATTTTCAGGTCGAACACTCGCCTATTGCACCTGATCTCCCATTGCTCAACGAGATATCCACGAGTTGTGACTTCACCGGCAGCGGCGGCAACACCATGTTTGACACAATCATCTCTGTCATCGTGGTCAGAGGGTTCAGGAAGTTTGGCGTAGGTTCCAGTCGTTGTTGTCCCGTGATGTTGAGCGTCCAAACTTTCAGATTTACGAAGTGCGCTTCAGTGAGAGGAGGGTCTGAAGGGATGGCGTTCAGCTCGAGGTGCTCGAGGGCTATTTCCGTTATGTATGATGGGATTAGGCGATAGAAGGGCATGGGTTTGCAGCCATCGATGAAAAGTCTCTCCACATGTGTTATGACGAGGTTTTTCATCTTTACAATACACTTTTAGGCTCCTCGCCCTTACTTTCTAGTGGGAATTTAAAGCGACTAAAGACCAAATTATGATGGAAAAGACAAACTTCATCGTAATGTTATTTTAAAGCACTAAACACAGCTGGATATATTATTAGTTAAATGCGTCACCGAACTTGATAAAGCCAACAATTGTAGTGCTATAACTAGTGGCAATTAATTTTTGAGTCACCACATACCAGTGCCGGAGCTAGGTCACGCACTTCTGGGCGTGTAAAAACGATTTATGTGCATTACATTTATTATTTAAAAAAAATATTTTACTGTTGAAAAATTT
The DNA here is from genome assembly GCA_963855545.1 of Ethmia dodecea. Taxonomy (NCBI): domain Eukaryota; kingdom Metazoa; phylum Arthropoda; class Insecta; order Lepidoptera; family Depressariidae; genus Ethmia; species Ethmia dodecea. The sequence continues at coordinate 13,732,822 of OY979454.1, forward strand.
AAAACAACAGTAGTACCTATAATAAACCGGCCAAGTGCCAGTGAGTCATTTATCTCATAATATCATAAAAACGAATTACGATTGTTGTATAGGATAAATTTTTATTTTATGCAGTTTTTTGTTGTTACATCATTTGTGAAAATTTCTCTCGTCAATCTAACTATCACGGTTCATGAAATACAGAGCCATAAAGAGGCTAAAATTAATAAAAGACAACCTAAAGGAAAAAGTATACTAGTTCCTCGCATCGCGGCTTTAACAGATTATGAGCTGAAAACTCTTTCTGTAACAATAAATCTAAAATATGTGGAACGTATATTCATCATCATCATCAGCCTATACTAGTACACTGCTGGACATAGGGCCATAGCGCCCTGTCTTCAGCTCGACGCATCCAGCATCTGCCTGCAGCCTTTCGTCGATCGTCTACGCATATTGGCAGGGCGTCCTACACTACGTTTGCCGAGTCGCGGTCTCCACTCCATAACACGTTGACCCCTGCGGTTGTCGGTTCTTCGCGAGATATGGAACGTATATTTCCTTTGCCTTATTATAAACTAGCGACCCGACCCGGCTTCGCACGGGTGCAATGCTGATACTAAAACCTTCCTCTTCAATCACTCTATCTATTAAAAAAACCGCATTAAAATCCGTTGCGTAGTTTTAAAGATTTAAGCATACATAGGGATATAGGGACAGAGAAAGCGACTTTGTTTTATACTAAGTAGTGATTTCTGATACGAAAAGCGCCCAGCCTGTCTGCCTCCCTGTGCAACTGATAAGCCACCATAGGTTTTCCTCCTACATTCAGCGCTGCTTAAGTATTTTTAACCGACTTCAAAAAGGAGGAGGTTAATATCAATTCGTCTGTATTTTTTTATTTTATTTATGTTTGTTACCTCAGAACTTTCAACTGGGTGAACCGATTGGAATGATTCTTTTTAAATTATTTGAAAGCTGGTGCTTCCAGATTGGTCCCATTTTTTTTCCAATTGCGTCCAGTTCTGACAATGGCATCCATGAGAAAACCATTTAAGTTGAAGATTGAAGTATGTTTTTTTTTACTTTTTAGAGTTATTTGTTAATGCGGTTTAATGTTGCTACATGAATTTGACTTTTAAGGATGTTATATGTATTAATAGTAGGTAATAGTTAAAGTTAGGAGATTTTGGTCTTCTAAGTACTTTGTGATAGTATAGTTTGAAAAAAAAACTTATGTTGGATTGGAAAATAGGCAAAATTCGGTCAATGTGCAGATTCCTATGGGCGCTCGACGACATTGCCTCGGAATTCGGAATAGATCGGCCTTTGATAATTGTTTCTCCACACTATGCTCTATACGGCACACTGCTACATGGATTCAACATGCCTTACAATTTGTTTATTCTGCGGGTTTCCTCGCGATGTTTCGCTTCAACGTCAAGCCAGTGGTAAATATATATTGCCGTAAAGTGGAAGATATTTTATGTAAAAGTGAATGAAATTTCGTCCCAAAATTAAATAAAAAAATAATTAAAAATACTAGCGGCCATATTTCGATGAGCACCCTGGTAGATATATACCTATTCTCCTTATCATAAATATGCGTAAAAATTTGGTTTGTGACATATACTCGATCCCTACACCAATTCTGCAGCCGGATCTCGGACTACGAGTATTACATAAGTTTTTGAAAAACTCTTTGGTGCCCTCGCCCGGATTCGACGCTAAGCATAACGTATGAGATGAGAAGCTCTTGCACCACAGGGCTGTCACAGCTCTGTTATTTAAGTATATACAGTCATAATAGAGTTAGTTATAGAGATATAAGTAGTAAGCAATATTAGAATAAGTAATAATAATAATAATAAAACTTTATTCTTAAACTCTGTTACAAAACAAAATACAGTAACATGCGCAATACTTACTTACTACAAAGAAAATATACATTGTTTTACAATAATTACAGATAAAAAATGTCCTCCAAAGAGGAACCATGTGGGACAGTGCCCAGAAGACTGGCAGCATTCCCTCTCTGGATAGCTAGGCTGATCCTTTGACAGAGATAGCTGCCAGCCCTCTGGTCACCTGAAGCCTCGACCAAACGCACTGACAGCTCTTTGAGGAGCTGCCGCGCCCCCGGACCCCACGGTCCCATGGTCTCCACCCCAAACGGCACAAATATGTAGCCCTCATTGAGGTCGGCATATTTGCGCCACTTCAGGCGTTCAGCGGCCGCAGCCGCCGCGCCAGCGCCCACAGAGGTGGAATCGATGTGGGATGGGGCCAATGTGTCGGCACATGTGGCATCCCACACCAGCGACCTGCCATGTCTCCATGGCCCGACTGTCATACCATCAGGCCTCCCGCCACCTATTCGTGTGATGCCGTTAGGCTCAAGAATAGCTGGGATACCAGCAGTGGTGAGAGCCCTGCGGATGATGTCGTTGAGGCATGCATGGCGCGACAGGCGGCCGGCGCTACGTGCGCAAGAGAGGCCGTGGTGTCCGAGTCGGTCGACAGGCTCCCCACACTGGCATCTATGGGAGTGGTTTGCCGTGACGCCCAATCGAAGACAGACAGCGAGGGAAAGTGTCTGTCTATCCAATAGAGTACCAACGGTAGCAGAAGGCAATGCCCGCAGCCAATGTCCCGATTCTTTTTGAGACACTGCGAGGAGACGAGCACGCTCCGAGGTGCTGGTGCATGAATCCGTTAGATTCTTAAGCACCAACTCGCAGAGCGGCCCGTCCCAGTGCTTCTGACAAAGCGGACTGGACGGCAGACTAACACCCGGACATGCTCCCAGCCATGCATCTCTAGCCTCCGTCAAGTACGACAACTCCACGATACCCAGAGAGGGGCATATTATGCTTCCGTGGAGGTTGTACGCACTATGAGCAGAGGACAGAAACGCCGGTAGGGAAATACTGGAAATTTTGCGAACCCCCAGTCCACCAAATCTTACTGGGAGGGTGGCTTGGTCCCAGGCTCGCCCCTCTAAAGGGCTATTTAGAATTTGGGAGAGATATTTTTGTAAAGAAAGGTCCAGACTATCTAATAAACTATCAAACTTCCAAAAATGGGAGCAGCGGAGGACATATGTCAATTTCGGGACAAACAGGCAAGACCGTATTATGGACAGAGCCATATGCGGGTTAATTTCGAGGAGTCTGTCCGAGCAGTCGTTAAATTTAGAAATTTGCTCCTGAACAAAACTCGAGAAAGATTCATCGAGAATCGGGGCTCCTAGGAGACGAAGGGATTCATTTCCGAGAATTTTTATATTTGGGGCTAAATTATTGAACTGCGTTATGATGTTAGATTTTATGTCAGACGGTACTGACGCCGAAACAAAAAGCTCGCATTTTGAAAAATTTAAATCTAAACCGATTAAACGAAAACTATCCATTAGTGAACGGAGGTCACTAAGGACCGCGGATGCTTCGCCTCCTAGGGTTCCGTCGTCAAGATACCAAATATTAAATTTTGAATTTAGTTCTGAAATTATAGGGTGGATGGCGAGGCTAAAGATAGCTGGGCCAAGCGGGTCGCCCTGTTGGCAACCTACAGCCGAATTCAATAAATGGTTTTTGTGAATTAATTTAGTGGGCTTAGAATAGCATTGCCAAAGATATTTGTAAATTTGTGGGGTCTTTTCTTTTATTTGTGACAACAGGGCGCCCGGGCCACTGAGTTGAAAGCATTTTTGACATCCACCTTCAACAAAACTTCACCACCATCATTGAGGACGTACGTCCGGGCTGCGTGTACTGCTGCTTCGCATCCTCCCTTGGTTCCGAACCCCAGTTGAATAGGTTCAAATAGGGACGAAACATTGGGAAGGATGTTTTTGCAGCAAATTTTGGAAACAATTCTCCTAATGGTGCAGCCCACCGCGATTGGCCTTATCCCTCCGTCTTTTTTTTTCGCCGTAAGATTTGCGCCGTATAGGATGTCCTTGACTTCGGAGGAAACCTGACCAGACAGCATGAGGTTCGCCAGGGACGCCAAGCTTGTCAGGAGCGCTCTGCCGGCCTCCCCCGTAACACCGGATACGAGATCCTTGTAGTGTTGGGGGGAAAGGCCGTCCAGGCCGCCGGCAGAGCCACTCTTAAAGGACATAATCGCAGTCAGCACATCCTCTGGCGAAGCCCGAGCTGCCGGATCAGAAGGCTCTGGCGGATCAGGGAGGCGAAGTGTTGCTGCAGGCTGCGGATGCTTGGACTGTAAAGCCGAGAGAGTTTCCGCTGTGTCAGGTGCTACAGTGTCATTGGAAAAGAGAAGCTGAGCGGCCCCCTTTAAATCGCCGTCATTAACTTTTGATTCAACTTTTTTGTGTAATTTAGATTGGCCATGAGAACGCGGAATTCGGTGGGAATTTAGAGAAGGGTTCGAATTTGGGTGTAGACAGTTATTCCTAATAATCTGCGTGAGGGTGCCGCTTGAGCCATCAACTTTTTTTGCGTAAAGGACGCGATATGCGAAAGTGAGTAACTCTTCCCAGCTTTCTTTGGAATTTTGATTCAAGACTTTTTGTATGGCTACATTCAGAGATGTAGCTACTGATATACGCGCCCCACGGGGGATGCGTTTCACAACCGGAATACTGTTTTTTAGGTTGCCGATAGTTTTCCAAAAATCGTCACTGGGAACAGGGTCAAGGTTGTTATTGGGGGAAGAGGGGTCACCGTTATCTATCCGTACAGGAACGCGATGTTTTTTCGATATGTGGATACGGAGACCCCTGTTTCCCCGGAAAAAACTGGGCTGCGGGCACTGGTCACATCGCACTAGTTGACTGACAGCATCGGAGCCGGCAGCCAAAGACATGAAATTAGGTAAAGGGCGTCAGGCCAAATCATCCACCAGATCCCTACACTAACAATAAGACAGCGTGGACAATATTTAACACAAATATTACATGTACCGGAACTAGGATACCCTGTTTTAATATTTTCTTAATTAATTACAAATAATCACATGTATATAAAGCAAAATCAAATGAAAAAGTATAAACAATATTAATATAACACAATTAAAACTACTAATAACACTACTACTTAGTAAGTTCTCTGTATCTTCTTAGGACATAGTTTGGCGGGCATCGTGGATAATTTTGTTATCATACCTATCATAAATGAAAAATAAAAATAAAATAAAATGTAAACGGTATTATCAGAAATTGCAAGTTGGATCAAGAATGAATGATTAGTTATGAGAAACATTCCCACTGTCCCTTTCTTTCTTTCAATGTTATTTGATATTTTATAACAAGCTAGTTTCCTGAAAACCATTAATAACCTTTGAAAAATAACACAGATATTTTTTCTGCAAGCTCTTTTTGATGGGTGGCTTAGGTATTTTCTAACGAGAGATTTTGATGAAAAAGTGTTTTGGGTACATGCAAAATTTTCAGAAATATACCTATCCAAGTATAACTCATATTTTGCACATAAACAGGATAATAAGGAGGACAACTTATAATGAACATGGTGGCAATACCTATCGGTAAACAACATTGTGGTTTCATAAGGTTATGTTATGTATCATTTAATAAAAATAAGTATTTGTACATGGCTACAAAACAAAACAAAAACGGACAAGTGCAAGTCGGACTCGCCCACCAACGGTTCCGTACATATACATACTTTTATACACGAAGGGGTAGGCAGAGGTAATCCATTTCTGGAAATACCCACGTACCTATATTCTTTGGACTCGGGAGCTACACATGCCGCAGAATTAATTCTGGGACCTGCAGGTTTCATCACGATGTTTTCCTCGCGCTAGTGATAAATGTGTAACGTATTCACTTTATGACAAACTCATTGGTACATGCCCGGATTCGAACTTGAGACCTCACGCATGAGAGGCCATGAGAAAATCACACTTAAATTAGCATTAAGTATTGATTACCTATGTGCGCGACAAATGGACGAATAACTCAATATCACGCCAATCGCCCACCGATTTCGATGATTCTTTTTTAGCCGACTTCTAAAAAGGAAAAGGTTCTCAATTCGACTGTGTTTTTTAGTATTATTCGTTGAAGTCGGTTTCTTATTCCTTGGAGTTCTATGTTATTTGAAGTCGGTTGAAAATAGAATGTCTCTTCGACCCGTGACATGGAGATACAAAATATATACAGTAGCCTAAGTATTTGTTGTCTTATTTAAACTGTTCATAACGTGGAAAACGAAAGAATTGGACATAAGAATTCAAAAGTCAAATAGTTTTCTCTAGGTACAAAAAATACACTTAGAAAGGTCAATAGTCTAATAACAAGGCACTCTGAACTCGTCCATGAAGATTGACTGAATCTAAACAGCAGCCCATCTCCACCGACGAGTTGCTTGGTCCAAATGCAGTACCCCGAGAAGAACCAGCAAGAAACTCAATGGCAGCTCTTTTTAATGTCTTACTTGTAAATATGGTTTACAATAATAATTATGTTTAAATAGCGTCGAGTCGGTTCATCCCATGCATGTTGGTGTACTAAATAGTCTGTAATTTTATAGAAGCCTTTTTTCTTAATTGTTTTACTTTATTACGATATTTTTTGTATAATGGACTCTGAAAGTAGAGGAAAAACTATTTAAAGATTATGTTATACACATGCAGGAAAAAGTGATGTTTACGGCCAAGGGGGCATTGTCAGTTGCGGTGCCCAGGGCCGGAGCCACTTTTGGCATACGTTCATTTAAAGAAACTGATATTTTGGAACGGGTGTTTTGGGAAAGGGTGTTTTGGGAAACGGACAGAACGTTCCGAAAGGTTTCGAAGGAGTAATTTAGACACAGAGGCACATATGCTGCTGAGGCTTTGAAAATTGATAAATGATGGTTGGCGTATATGGTACAGGGATTATTTATTTTTTTTAGATGAGAGAGCAGTGATAGCCCTACGGTTAAAGAGCCCGCTTCTCATGATGATAATCACTGAGGCTCAGGTTCAAATCCTGGCATGTAACAACGAGTTTTTCAAAAACTTACGTACATATTCATCACTAGCTCGACGGTGATGGAAAACATCGTGGGCAAACCCGCAGGTCCCAGAATTAATTCTGAGGCATGTGTAACAGACCCGGTCCGGCGATGGGCTCACCACCTATCACGTTTAGGGGTCCAAAGAATATCTCGTGAAAAGTGGATATATCCAGAAATGGAATACCTCTAGCTACCTCCTCGGGGATAAAAGGCGTGAGTTTTATTTTAAATTTTATTTATTTATTTTATGAGAGATAAAAGAATTTTTTTTTTTTAAATAAAGTAGGTATCTAATTCCTTCCTCAAATGTGAAGACCCGAGTCTAAGCGATGAGCTGTTACGGCTTGATGATTAGATATGTAATGGATGTTTCAATGGCAAAGTCAGTAATTTCTTAGGTAGGAATGTATTGGCTTCTTATACTCGGTCATGAGTCACGGCTCGTTCTCCGCCTTAGTCCGCCACTGACATAACATGGTGATATATAATTATATTTAATACGAAACTATAAGCTTCCACTGCCACAGTGTTTCTTTTTATGAAGTGAGGAGTTATTCTTTAAAAAATTGTTTTTAATTATATTTTATGCGTTACTGCCTGAATAGACATTTCTGATTATTATTATTTTTGTGAAGTGTACCTATGTGCACGTTTTTCTTGTATTTAAATACTATCGCCATCTAAATAATGCAGTCGGCCATTATAATTTGCTCAGTTGCCGTACTAGCAACGAATGCCTTCCAGCATTTCAGTATGAAACTAACAGAGGGGACATTAAAGGTGCTCTGCGAAGAAGCAGTGCTTGATCTTGATGACCAGAGCCCTTTGAACATAACAAATCTAGACAAAGTCATCATCTCAAACTGCAAGCCCATGCCCTTCTATCGCCTTATCCCATCAAACATCACGGAAATAGCCCTCGAGCACCTCGAGCTGAACGCCATCCCTTCAGACCCTCCCCTCACTGAAGCGCACTTCATAAATCTAACAGTAAGGACGCTCAACATCACGGGACAACAACGACTGGAACCTTCGCCAAACTTCCTGAACCCTCTGACCACGATGACAGAGTTGTTTGTGTCAAACATGGTGTTGCCGCCGCTGCCGGTGACGTCACGACTCGAGCTGATCGAGTTGAGCAATGGGAGATCAGGCGCAATAGGCGAGTGTTCGGCGTTAGAGAATCTGAAAATGCAGCAGTGGACTGTTGAGGAGATTCCTGGAGGCTGGCTGGCGAGCTGCAAACATCTGTTACATATATCTATGGAGCGTGTGGACGAAGAGACGGTATATCGTGTGGTACGTGGTGCGACATCTATACAAAGACTATCGATTAGAGACAGCACTCTGGTAACACTATCAGCTGATCTGCTTGAGGGAGCTACTCGGCTCTCCTTGCTGGGTATAATCAGGAGCGGCTTGCGCTCCATAAATGAGTAAGTCTTTCGTTTCTGTAATCTGTAAAAAACATTGAAGCAATTGAATTATCGACGTGTCTTCGTCAGGACACACATCTTTCTTGGCTACCTCTTTAGCACCACGTATTTTTAGGGGTCCGTAGCAAAACAACGGTTAAGTTGCAGATCAAGCTTTCGTATATAAAATAAAACCTGCCAAGTGCGAGTCGACTACGCATATACTCAGGGGGAAACTTATACCATTTATTTGAATAAATTATCAAAATTATAATAACTACACATAAAAGTATAATTATGGTCAAAAACTACTTACATTAATATTTAGCCGTACGAGGTGAAAAAAGTTACGCCGTGTACGAGGTGGGGTCCATTGGACCCCAATGATCCTTTCACTTTTTAGTTGGTTTATCTATGAAACCATGATGTAGGTATATTAACGATTTTTTTATTGTATATTAAAATATTGTCTATTTAAGAAATAAAAACACAACTAAGATTATTCGATTTTCTTAAAACTCTAACGAGGCCGTGTCTGTACATGAAATTTTTTTTAAAAATTTTAATGGCATAGCATTTCAATTTTTTTTTGTCAAGTTTTTAAGCTATTGCATAGCTTCTATCGCGGGCCTTGAGCGCGGGGACCGAATCTGTTATATATGGATATTGTAACTAATTACGGGCTAAGATTACGGAGACACAATGAAACACGTATTGTGGATTCGACGGTTTATTCCGAACTGAGCTCCTACCCTCCATTCATACATCACATCCCTCGGCACTAATTTAAAGACAATATAAAACTACTAACTTAGGACTATCTTAATTAACCCATCACCAAACACTTACTGACTAATGTAACTATAACTATTTAAACTTTAACACATTAAAACTTATATCTAGGTGGTTTTTCTAACCTACAACTGCGTATAGGTCTAGGCTGGGTCGGTACGGGTGTAGAAGGCGACGATTGTGCTGTGACCTCCGGTAAGGTCGCTGGGCCCTCAGGGCTGATAATTTCTTTCTCAGGTGTTCTAAAACAATCGTCATCCCCTGCTTCCTGCTCCACCAACCCGCGCGACGGTGACACCACAGACGGTGGTGACATTACCGTTACTGACGACTGCTTTGACCGGTCACCTTCTTTAATTGAATTATCCTGCTTAGGATCCACGGAATAAGCAAGAGAACTCCTAGATCTACGCCTCAATTGGTCGACGTGTCGATGGACTATGTTACCACTCGTATCTGTTACCTTGTAGTCCGTACCTCCCATAGAAGCACTTACAACTCCTGGTTGCCATTTCTCACCCTTCAAATATTGGCGATACCAAACCTCCTCTCCTTCTCCTAACTTCCTATTCAAGCCGCCTGCTGCTTGAACTTGTTTATTTTGAGCCCGTAATACTTTGGCCTCCCTATTGGGCTTTAACAAATCTAAGCGTGTACGCAACCGTCTCCCCGTTAGTAATACAGCTGGACTTTCTCCCGTCGTGCAGTGTTCAGTATTTCGATAATACATTAAAAACATATTTAAAGCTTCGTGTATGTTAACTTTTTCTAAAACCGCTTTCTTAATTACATTTTTGATGGTTTTAACAGCATTTTCCGCGGCCCCATTCGACGAGGGGTGGTAAGGAGCTGTAAAAATGTGTTCAATTCCATCTGCAGAAAGAAAAGTTTCAAAGTCTTTACTTGTAAACGGTGGGCCGTTATCACTCACTAACTGTTTAGGTACTCCCCACCTAGCCCATAATTCCCGTAATTTTTCTATAGTCGTGCTGGCCGCCGTACTAGGTACTGGAAATACTTCAATCCATTTGGACCTAGCATCCACGATTACTAGGTACGTTTTCCCATACAAAGGCCCCAAAAAATCCATGTGCACCCGAGACCAGGGTTGACCAGGCCATGGCCAGGGCTGGGGCGTGTGATGCGGCGGCGCGGCCGCGTGCGCAGCGCATACCGCGCAGTCGCGGCACACCCGCTCCACCTGCCCGTCGACCCCCGCCCACCACACGTAGCTACGCATCAGTGACTTGGTTTTAACGATGCCCATGTGTGGTTCGTGTAATATTTCCAAAACCCTTTTCCTACACCCTTCGGGTATTACCACTCGGTGGCCCCACATAACGCACCCTGCCTCCTCGTACAGCTCCGCTTTTCTGTTAAAATACGGTTTCAACCCAGCGATATCACACAGCTCCGGCCAACCATCGCGAATGTAAGTTAATACCCTACATAAAATAGGATCTTTCAAAGTATATTTCTTTATCTGATTATAGTCGAGCAATAAATCATCTTGAGCATAATGCAAGTATGTTTGTTCGGGAATTTCGTCGTTCGAGTTTCTATCATAACTTTTTGGCAATCTCGACAAACTATCCGCACAATTATGACTAGTATTAACATATTCAATCTCATAATCATAGGTTGATAAAATAATAGCCCACCGTTGCATCCTACTGGCCGTCATGCTAGGTATCCCCTTATTCGGCCCAAATATCGATACCAACGGCTTGTGATCTGTGCGTAATATAAAATGTCTACCGTATAGATACTGGTGGAATTTCTTTACGCAAAATATTATGGCAAGCGCTTCGCGATGTATTTGTGAATAGTTCACCTCCGCAGCGGTGAGAGTACGTGATGCGTACGCGACCGGCCGCTCCCCCCCGCACGCCCCGGGCTGAGTCAGCACTGCGCCGACTCCCCGCGCACTCGCGTCACAAGTGGCTATCAAAGGTTTGCTAGGATCGTAATGAGTTAAAACATGATTACCCGCTAACAACCGTTTTATTTGTGTGAAAGACCGTTCACACTCGGGTTCCCATCGCCACTCAGTACCTTTACGCAGCAGATGATACAACGGTGATAACAAAGAACTTAAGTTGTTAATAAACCTACCGAAAAAGTTAACTGTACCGAGAAAGGATCTTAACTCCGCTACATTTCGGGGCTGCTGCATTTGTAAAATGGAATCGATTTTTGACTTATCAGGCTTAATACCGTCTCTCGAAACAACATACCCGAGATAGGTAACTTCTTCCGCTAAAAATACACACTTGTTTTTTTTTTATTTCAACCCACAAGACATTAACTTTTGTAAAACCGTTTCCAGCGCTTGTAAGTGATCTGTCTTTGTCTTGCCCCCAATTATTACATCATCTAAAAATACTTGTACGTTGGGTACGTTGCTTAACAAATTAGTCATTATGCGCTGAAATATTCCTACACTCGACGATAAGCCATATACCAACCTATTGTACTGAAATAAACCCATGTGAGTGTTAATCACTGTATATTTCTTAGATTCGTCTAGTTCTATCTGGTTATATGCCTGAGATAAATCGATCTTACTAAAATACATATTACCGTTCAAGTTAACAAGAACGTCTTCAATTCTAGGAAGTGGGTAACGATCGACCAACAGAGACGGATTCAGGGTTGACTTATAATCGGCGCAGATTCTAAGGGATCCATCCGGCTTATTAATCGGTACCAAAGGTGAGGCCCAGTCCGAGCAGTCGACAGGCTCGATGACGCCGTCGCGCAGCATGGCGTCGAGCTCGGCGTCCACCCGCTCGCGCAGCGCATAAGGCAGAGGTCGCGCTCGGTGGAACACCGGCACCGCCCCCTCCCGCACGTGCAGCGTCGCCGCCCCTCCCGTGTACCGGCCCAGCCCGCCGCTGAATAGATCCTTATATCTGTCGATCAAATTTGACACATTGTTATTTACTCCTGCATCTTTATTGGATACAAAATTACAATTAAATTTCGGTATATCAATTTTTAATTCTGTCAACCATTGCCTCCCTATTAAAGAAGTTACTCCCTTTTGGATAACAAACAACTCTAATTGTTTTCGACAACCTTTGTAACTCACCCACGGCCTAATTATACCTATAGGTTTAATTTTTGATCCATCATAAAATTTTAACACAGTGGAGTCCTTTTCAATGCACAAATGAGAAAAGTTATTTTCATAAGTGGCCTTACTCACACACGATATGGCTGTACCTGTATCTATTTCCATCTCAATAATTACGTTATCTATTTGGATAGGTAAACTCACTGCCTTGTAGTTATTTAAGCACAAATGATGCAATTCGCTTTCGATGTCCCCGCCGTACTCCTCACTGTTTTCGTGATCGGCATCACCGAAGTAGACATTGCCCCGCGGGGCCACCGCCGCAGCACCTCCACCGGGCCGCGCTGCAGCGCTCCCCTGTGGTCCCCTCGACGCTGGTGCTGCGCCCCACTCCGGGCACACACGACGCAAATGGCCCGTCCGCTGGCACTTGCTACACACATAATCACGGAACCGACAGTTCGCATAATTATGACTCCGTGCTCCACAAGCTCCACAGCTCGTATATCTGTTAGGTTCATCTCCGGGGCGCCGAGTAGATTGCCCTCTCCCCGCCGACGTACCTTGCGGCCTGCTTGGTCTGCCGCGTTCGCCCGATCGGCCACGTCCCTTTGAGGACACTATGGTATGCACCGCTGAGTCATTCGACCCGCCCGCCGTCCTTGCATGTGACTGCGACTGATCCACGATGGCTGCGTCCCTTTCCGCCGCCTCTAAGGATGTTGCGAGTTTGATCGCCTGCGTGAATGTTGTCGAGTCATCTTCCGCGAATAGACGTTGTCGAATGACGTCACTGTGTAATCCACAAATGAATTGGTCTCGCAGATTTTCGTTTAAGTTTGCACCAAACTTACAGTTTTTTGATAATCTTTTTAGCTCCGCCACGTAACTAGATATATTTTCGCTCACATTTTGCCTACGCTGCCTAAATCTATATCTCTCCGCCAATGTTGAGGGTAGCGGCTGCAAATGCTGACGCATCAATTCATCTGCAATTGCGAAGGTTAACTTCTCTGGTTTTTCTGGACTTGCTAGATTTTCCAGCAGTTCGTATGCTTCGTCACCGATAGTGGCTATTATGATAGGCAACTCCATGTCTTTCTTGATGTCGTTTACTTTAAAATACATCTTTAAACGGTCGACATATGACGACCATGTGCCGCATTTCACATTAAATTCACTTAATTTACCGATTGACATTATTCTTCTTGTTAAAACACACGTAACACTCAAAATCCTCGTTGCCAAATGTTATATATGGATATTGTAACTAATTACGGGCTAAGATTACGGAGACACAATGAAACACGTATTGTGGATTCGACGGTTTATTCCGAACTGAGCTCCTACCCTCCATTCATACATCACAGAAATTCCGTAACGAAAAAACCTCACGCTCCCCACTCCGACGGGCACGGAAGTCCGAGTCCGAGTCCGAGCCCGAGTCCGAGTCCGAGTCCGAGTCCGAGTCCGAGTCTAAGTCCGAGTCCCAGTCCCAGTCCGAGTCCAAGTCCGAGTCCGAGTCCCAGTCCGAGTCCAAGATAAAAGTTGCATAATCCAAAGTCCTTCTTAATCTTTGTAAGGAATGCGCTTATTGTGTGCATGACAAGTTTGCTAAGATTATTTTTGCTACTTTTATAATATGCAGCTCAAAAAATATTTTTTGGCTTCCCCTCTGAGTGCTTACCAAAATTTTATTAAACAGTAGCAGCTCATTGCAGCTCAAAAATAATTACAGTCATCCAGAATGACATAAAATGCTGATAGGTTTTGTAATGTTTGCGGGCCATGAGTTGCTGACCAATTAGCTATTTCTGCTTACAGATTATATTTTTCTGCTTACAAAAATACTAATACTCTGCTAACCATTTAAATAACACCCGTGTGGCTTGAAGGCCGTGCATTGTCTAACGTCGTTTCTTTTCGGCAGTCTTGTTGATAAAAAATGCTATTGCAATAGCTTTACCGCGGCAGTCCCCGAGTGCCACACGTCTTTTTTTTTTTTATGATAAAAAAGGGGGCAAACGAGCAGACGGGTCACCTGATAGTAAGTGACGTCCGTCGCCCATGGACACCTGCAACTCAAGAGTCACAACTGCGTTGCCGACCTTTGAGGTGGGAGTAGGGGGGGAGGGGGGGGGGGGGGAGGGGAGGGAGGATTGGGCCTCCGGTTACCTCACTCACTCAACGAAACGCAATGCATTGCTTTACGCTGGTTTTCTGTGAGGCCGTGGTATCACTCCGGTCAAGCCGGCCCAAGCCAGCCGAACTTTGAGTATTAAACCAACCGGAGACGCCACTGACAGGCGTTCCCCTCTGCCAAAAAAGTGTCGGTCAACGCGCACACCTGTTAAATACAACTAGTTTTATTGAGTTCACGGAGTACTTAGATTGGTGAATGTATTTGTGTGCATCTAGTTCAAGCTAGCGTTTAATTGTTTTGTCAAAAAATGCGTTTGTTTTAACATTATTTGTGTTTGTTTCCTGGTCCCCCCTGCAGAAATTGGCAGACTTTTTTGCAAAGGAACTAGTGCGCGTGTCGTCTCCTGTTGGTTTAATACTCAAAGGTGCCGAAGCATGACTCTCCCACGTTCGTAATCGATATCGATTCGTTATCGATATAGATACCAAAACACCAATTTTTAAAATTTTTGTCCGTGTGTTTGTCTGTCTGTCTGTCTGTCTGGTTGTGCACGCATCACGCAAAAACTATTGGACAGATTTTGGTCAACATTTAATAATAATAATTTAATCTCACGCCTTTTATCCCCGAGGGGCTAGGTAGGTCAACATTTAGGGTGCTTTTTATTCCAGAAAAATACCTCATTCCCACGGGAAAATATAAAGACTGGGTAAAAAGAGAAATACGTACTATTCCGAAACGATAACACCTAGAAACTTGAAATATGGTGTGTAGGTGTCTTATATATCGTAGCCAACCGCTATGAAGGGATTTTTGGAAATGCCAACGTTAACTGGAATTTATAAACTGGATTGAGGAATGATGAGATTTGTTGTTTGTTTGTTTGTATTGAAAAGGATACTACCGGTTTTACATATATTTTTTGTTGCAAATGGAAAGCTTCCTTTTCTGGAAATAGCATGGGCTATAATTTTCCCATGAGAACAGGCCTAAACAATGAAACCGATTTTAAAAATATTTTAGCAATGGAAAGCTACATTATCAGGGAGTAACAAAGGCTACCTTTTATTCCCATATTTCCATGGGAGCGGGAACTACACGGGTGAATCCGCGGGGCGCTGCTAGTATATATATATATATATATATATATATATATATATATATATACAGGGTGAATTTTTCAAGTGGGCGTGGTAGGCTAAATCAGAAACTATGAGGAATATCGAAAAGTACTTAAAGGAGTCTCGGGCCCGATTTCGATGAAAACTAAAACTGCATCTTTGGATTTTTGAAAAATCAATAATACTATCCAGGAATCGAACCCGTTGATTTTGGAAAAAAAACTCACCCTGTATTATTACACCATTCGATAGTGTCGCTAAAAAGGATCGAATTCTGGGAAGAAATGACATACGAAAAACTTAAGGAAAACGTTGGATTTTAATAAAGTGATTCATATTTTAAAGTAATGCCTTAATAGCATACCTCATTACCTGTACCTTGTTCAAAATGATGAACTAGACGTTGAATTAAAACAGCAGTTCCGTAATTAGTTTTATTTCCATTTAAATTCTTTTTAATAAATTTGAAAAAAAAAAAGATTTTGAAATGCGACGTCACAAAAATCCCGCCTCCTTGTCCACAATGTCACAATTCGTCGACCCCCTCCCCCCTTCTTAACGTGTAACGTAATTTATGGAATATTTTTTTCATATCTCATACTCGGAAAGTAGTGTATGTTTGATCTGAGTACCGGGTCGGAAGCGATGATTCCCACCACAGAGAGATTCAGGGCTGTGATTCCCGCCCTCGGTCGGGAAAGACTCATAGTAATTGCTTCCGGCCTTAGGGCGGGAATAAATAAAAAAAAAATAGTACTACATTTGGCAAAGACGTTTAAAGAAAAAGTTTCTCTAGAAAAGAGAATGAGTTTCTTCCAACCTCTTTGGGTACTTAGTAGGGATACGAAACTTTTTACATCAATTAGAATAAGAAAAAAAGGTGCGGCCTTGTGAGTGTAGGTATAAACAACAGAAAATAGCACGCGCGCGGGGCGGTACGCGTTCCATATTTGAAAATTAAAATAAGAGTAATAATTTGGTAAGCTGTTCCGAAATTCAAAATCTTGTTTTTCATCGACACTAATAAGCACAGAAGGCTTTATAAGAATAATATTTACTTTTGTACATTATTATTATAAAGAGGAAGGATTTGTATATTATTTTTGTAATGTTATTTAGGATAGGTACTCTATGATGTAGTATTCAAAGACGTTTAAAAGAAAAAGTTTCTCTTTCTTCCAAATTCTTTGGTTGTATTGTTAACAATTTTGTTTTTTTTCGTAGGTATAATTGCGTTTTTGCATGTTTGAATTTTTGCAAAATTGTATTTTTTTTGTTTACTTTCCTTGAATTCGAAATGAAAAGTAGAGTGTTTAACGCGGGTGGAAGTTATCAATTCCTACTCGGATTATATCCGCCCTCGCTATGCTCGGGCGTCTAAATACCTTGTATGGGAATTGATTCCTTCCGACCCTTGTATAACAATCTACTATTTTATTATCTTCTCGCGGTTAGGGGCTAACCGCGAAGAAGATGTTGTGAAGATGACAGCGCTACGGGTCTATGTTGAGAAAATTATTGAGCATAATTTTGGACAAGGTACAGGCGAAGTAACTATTCTCTAATCTGTGGTACAGGTAATGCAGGTATGCTATTATGGCATTACTTTAAAATATGAATCACTTTATTAAAATCCAACGTTTTCCTTAAGTTTTTCGTATGTCATTTCTTCCCAGAATTCAATCCTTTTTAGCGACACTATCGAATGGTGTAATAATACAGGGTGAGTTTTTTTTTCCAAAATCAACGGGTTCGATTCCTGGATAGTATTATTGATTTTTCAAAAATCCAAAGATGCAGTTTTAGTTTTCATCGAAATCGGGCCCGAGACTCCTTTAAGTACTTTTCGATATTCCTCATAGTTTCTGATTTAGCCTACCACGCCCACTTGAAAAATTCACCCTGTATATATATATATATATATATAATATATAAAATGTTAGATGGCACATGTTATGTAATATATATATGTTATATCGCACACCCAGATCTAAACAGGTATTAACTCAAAAAAACACTTTTTTCAGAAAAGGTGAAAAACTGATTACTATGGCCCTGTGCACTGCAGGAGTTTCCTGTATAAAATAATGCTTTTTATACGCAGCTAGAATAAATATATTGTAGGAATCTCGTGTTTTCGTCATGTTTTAGGGGTTGAAAATTGGATTTTTTGTGTTATTTCCCTGTTGCTTGAACAATGTATGTTTATTTGTTGAATTATTTTGAGTTGAGTCTGTATTGGTGGATTAATTTTGAGTTGGCTCTCTTTTGAAGAAGCACCATAAATTTAAAAATGTAAGCATTTTGTATTATTTTTAATTAGTTCCATTGATAGAGTGATCTGTGACCAGGAGAAGGAGTATATTGGATCGCAAGAAAACACTAGTAGTACTGAAGTAGATTAATATTATTCATTAAAAATCACTAATGACAGTCTCTTATGTCCCTTTTTAATTATAAAATGTTTACTAAAAATACATTTTCTTTATAAATTTTTTGAATTACATAAAAAATATAGGAAACTTCCGTTCTATGAAATACAATTGAAAATGTACATAAAAAATCGCATTTCACTTATACAGACTTTTCTCTATTTATTCTTAGTACACAAGTACCCGATTTTCATAAAAACCATACCTACAAAATTATGCTCAGGGTTCGGTTAAAATTCAATAGCATTTAAAATTTTGAGATAAACCAATGTAATATTTTATTTGTAGGAAAACACCCTACAAATAAAAACCCAGTGACCCAGTTTAGGTGGTGGTCGTGTTTACCTCTCTTTAGAAACATGTGATCTGAGGCTTTCTTATTTACTGCCTGAGGTGTGTATACTTTTTTCTTTTCGACGGAGGCGGAAAACAGCAACTTAATAACGAAATTTGCCGCTTTCCGCCCTGAGAAATTAAAAAGAAGATTTAGCCAGGTATGAGATGTTGACACCCAATCGACAGCATTTGTTTACCACCCTTTTTACCCACCGGCCTATGAAGGAGGACAAAGTTTTTGACGTGATAACGTCTTATAAATCGTTGAACGCCGGCTGCACGCACGAAAAAGAGGCACGATCGACCTGAGCGGTCGGCTTGTGACGCACCTATCTCATTTCTACTCCAGTATGAAATTTTTCATAAAGCTTTTCTTATTAAGTTATCACGCAAATTTATCGTCCGTAAACCGACTGGGAATAGATGTAGTATCAACCACTGATAAGACGGCACGAATTTCCTTAGATGAGACTTCATCACTTGATGACATCTTAAAGTCATCTTCCAGGGTTGCATATATTGTGTAAAAATGATAGGAGGAGTGATGTTTGCCTGAATTAGAAAATGTTTATTTTACTTATTTATAGGTTTGCGTGCGCTAAATCGATTTAAAAAGCCATTAATATAACATCTTCGATCTCATTAGCGATGTTGTAAAATTATATTTGGCGGAATCCATCTAAAAAGATCTAACTCAAAATTTTTCAAAAAAAATGGAAACAAACTCAGTAAATTCCAGTATGATAAAACTATATTAAGATGGAAAGATTCCAATTGCCAATAGCAAAAAAGTTCAATTTTAATTGGTTTTTAAAGAAATATAAGAGTTTAAAATATGACTCAACAAAACAGAGTCAACTACAAATTCAAAAAATGTTTCAACAATATGGTGACAACTCAAAATAAAAATTAAAAATTTTCTTACGCCGTCGCCAATGCGGGTTCAACTCAAAATGTGTATTCATTTACTCAGCAACTAACCATCTAAAAGTCGAGAACTCAAAATAATACTGCACGGGCACGTCTAATCCAGTTGTGATTCTGATTGCAACTAAAGATGTCCCTGTTTTGGTAGGAGGGGAGCGGGGCTCGCTTGTTCAACAAAAGGGAAACTTACTGCCATCTAACGTCGAGTAGTGGACATACTTTTAAATCTGTTTTATTGGTCGATAGGTATTAGGACAAGGAATTCGATGGTGTGCATAACTCAAAATATTCGAATTTTGAGTTAGCTCCCTTTAGATCTCGGTGTGCGAATATATGTATATTACATAACATGTGCCATCTAAGATTTTTTAATGTAAGAATCCTTACATAAAAAAATGAGTTAATTGGAAAAGGATCTGCCAATCAGTATTCATGACTAAAATAAAAGTTGCATGACTCGAGGAGGCTCCTTTAAGTAAGTATTTATAATATATAAAGCTGGACTACCACTCACTGACTCACTGACTCACTGACTCACTGACTCACTGACTCACTGACTCACTGACTGATTGACATAATTGTTCTCCCAGAAGGAGTCGTTTTGGAGAAAAGTCTTGTAGGGGAAAAGTGTTCAAGATGGCGGAGTGACCCAGGGAAAATTCCGACTTTTCAAAAAAACAAAATGGCGGCCAGGCTTGCTTATGTCATCTCTTTTGTTTTCCGGCCGATCCGGTTGAAATTTTTGGAATCGGTTAAACTTTTAGGATGATTTACGAATATTATTTAAAAAGTTGAAAAAACAAAATGGCGGCCGCGTAGTAATGTTTCAAAGTTTAGGCTATTGTATACCCCACTTGACCTGAATTAGTAGCATGGTTGCCGACTTCGTGCAGTTACAAATGGCACGTCGTCTTTTTAGGCATATCCCGTAGTTTACCAGAAAAATCCGAAAAACTCAAAATCAAAGATGGCCGCCCTGTGATTGGCTCTTAAAGAAAATGATGGATTTTACCAGATTTTAAATGTCGATTTTCGGCAAGATGGCGACTCCTGAGCGAGTTGGCGTGTATGGCGGGGTTGGAGGTCTCATTACGTAGTGTTGCCATGTTTAAGAATTTTTCCAAAATTTTGCGTATTTTTTTAAATTTTATTGCATAATGACAAAACTCTAAATTTGACCACTATGCAAAAACGAGTGACAGTCAAAAGTTACTGTCAATGAAACATTTTACTACTCCCTATGACTTTTGGTAGGTATTTTAATTTTCGCATAGCAACACTGAAAGTTATGGCTAATTGAATTTTCAGAGTAGACCTCAAAAGACCCGAATTGATCTCCCAGATGCCAATATGCTATAGAGACGTGACTGGTGTCATCGCATAGGGCATATCCTGTAGTTTACTAGAAAAATCCAAAAAACTGAAAAAACAAGATGGCCGCTCCGGTATTTTCTCTTAACTAAAAAATTAAGATTTTTATAATTTTTATCGGCATTTTTCAGCATGTTGGCAACACTTTGGAAAGTTGGGTTGTATGGAGCGATTGTGGGTCTCAGTAAGCAGTGTTGCCATGAAAAGTAATATTAAACATTTTTTTTTTTCAAGTTATACTAAAAAAAGACAAATGGCTAAAACAAGATGGGCGCCCAAAATTAGACTTTATTTTTCTGTCAAAATACGACCCCACAGAGACACGCGTGGCCGCTTGCGGCCTCGCGCACCGCGCGACATCTAGTTTATTTATATTATTTATTTATATTTTATAAAGCTCGACTACCACTCACTGACTCACTCACT
The DNA here is from genome assembly GCA_963855545.1 of Ethmia dodecea. Classification (NCBI taxonomy): domain Eukaryota; kingdom Metazoa; phylum Arthropoda; class Insecta; order Lepidoptera; family Depressariidae; genus Ethmia; species Ethmia dodecea. The sequence continues at coordinate 13,753,832 of OY979454.1, forward strand.
GACTGATTGACATAATTGTTCTCCCAGAAGGAGTCGTTTTGGAGAAAAGTCTTGTAGGGAAAAAGTGTTCAAGATGGCGGGGTGACCTAGGGAAAATTTCGACTTTTCAAAAAAACAAAATGGCGGCCAGGCTTGCCTATCGTATCTCTTTTGTTTTCCGGCCGATTCAATTCAAATTTTTAGAATCCATTAAACTTTTTAGATGATTTACGAATATTATTTAAAAAGTTGAAAAAACAAAATGGCGGCTGCGTAATAGTGTTTCAAAGTTGGAGTGGTGTTAGACCCCAGCTGACCCTAATTGATCTCCCAGATGCTAATATGCTACGGGGATGTTTTAAGTGTCACCACGTAGGTCATGTCCTGTAGTTTACCAAAAAAATCCGAAAAACTGAAAATCCAAAATGGCCGCCCTGTGGTTGGCTCCCAAAGAAAAAGATGAATTTTACCAGATTTTGAATGTCGATTTTCGGTAAGGTGGCGACACCTGAGCGAGTTGGCTTGTTTGGCGGGGTTAGAGGTCTTATTACAGAGTATTGCCATGTTTAACAATTTTTCAAAAATTTGGGGTATTTTTTTACTTTTAATGCAAAAAGTCAAAACTCGAAATTTTACCATTTTGCGAAAACGAGTAACAGTCAACGGTACATGTTATCTCTCCCTATGACATTTTGTAGGTTTTTTGAATTTCGCCTGGCAACACTGAAAGTTATGGCCGATTGAATTTTTAGGATAGACCTCAAAAGACCCGAATTGATCTCCCAGATGCCAATATGCTATAGAGACGTGATTGGTGTCATTGCATAGGGCATATCCTGCAGTTTACCAGAAAACGCCGATGGCGAAAGATGGCCGACCGGTGATTTGCTCCCAAAGAAAAGTATTAATTTTACCACATTTTGATTGTCGATTTTCGGCGAGATGGCGACACCTGAGCGAGTTGGCTTGTATGGCGGGGTTAGAGGTCTTGATACGGCGTGTTGCCATGTTTAACAATTTTCCAAAAATTTTTGGTATTTTTTTACTTTTAATGCAAAAAGTCAAAACTCGACATTTTACCATTTTGCAAAAACGAGAAACAGTCAACGGTACATTTTATCTCTCCCTATGACCTTTTGTAGGTTTTTTGATTTTTGCCTGGCAACACCGAAAGTTATGGTTGATTTAATTTTTAGGGTAGACCTCAAAAGACCCGAATTGATCTCCCAGATGCCGATATGCTACAGGGATGTGTTTGGTGTCATCGCATAAGGTATATCCTGTAGTTTACTAGAAAATCCCGAAAAATAGAAAAAACAAGATGGCCGCCCCGTTATTTTTGTTTTACTGAAAAATTTAAATTTTCTTAATAATAATCGGCTTTTTTAGCCAGTTGGCAACACTTTGGAAAGTTGACTTGTATGGAGCGATTGTGGGTCTCAGTAAACAGTGTTGCCATGAAAAAAAAATATTTAACAAAATTTTATTATTTTTCGATTTAAAATGGCTAAAACAAGATGGGCGCCCAAAAATTGACTTTATTTTTCTGTCAAAATACGACCCCACAGAGACACGCGTGGCCGCTTGCGGCCTCGCGCACAGCGCGACATCTAGTTTATTTATTTATTTATATTATATAAAGCTGGACTACCACTCACTGACTCACTGACTCACTCACTGACTGATTGACATAATTGTTCTCCCAGAAGGAGTCGTTTTGGAGACAAGTCTTGTATAGGAAAAGTGTTCAAAATGGCAAGGTGACCCCAGGAAAATTCCGACTTTTCAAAAAAACAAAATGGCGGCCGGGCGTGCCTATCGTATCTCTTTTGCTTTCCGGACGATTCGGTTCAAATTTTTGACATTCGTAGTATTGCTTGGATGAATAACTAAAATAATTGAAAAAAATTGAAAAAACAAAATGGCGGCCGCGTAGTAATGTTTCAAAGTTTAGGCTATTGTAGACCCCACTTGACCCGAATTAGACGCATGGTTGCCGACATCGTACAGTTACAAATGGCACGTCATCTTTTTAGGCACATCCCGTAGTTTACTAGAAAAATCCAAGAAACTGAAAATCCAAGAGGGCCGCCCTGTGATTGGCTCTCAAAGAAAAGGATGGATTTTTCAAGATTTTGAATGTCGATTTTCGGCAAGATGGCGACACCTGAGCGAGTTGGCGTGTATGGCGGGGTTAGAGGTCTCATTACAGAGTGTTGCCATGTTTAACAATTTTCCCAAAATTTGGGGTATTTTTTTACTTTTAATGCAAAAAGTCAAAACTCGAAATTTTACCATTTTGCGAAAACGAGTAACAGTCAACGGTACATTTTATCTCTCTCTATGACCTTTTGTGGGTTTTTTGATTTTCGCCTGGCAACACTGAAAGTTATGGCCGATAAAATTTTTAGGGTAGACCTCAAAAGACCCGAATTGATCTCCCAGATGCCAATATGCTATAGAGACGTGATTGGTGTCATTGCATAGGGCATATCCTGTTATTTACTAGAAAAATCCAAAAAACTGAAAATCCAAGATGGCCGCCCTGTGATTGGCTCCCAAAGAAAAAGATGAATTTTACCAGATTTTGAATGTCAATTTTCGGCAAGATGGCGACACCTGAGCGAGTTGGCGTGTATGGCGGGGTTAGAGGTCTCATTACGTAGTGTTGCCATGTTTAACATTTTTTCCAAAATTTGGGGTATTTTTTTACTTTTAACGCAAAATGTCAAAACTTTAAATTTTACCATTTCGCAAAAACAAGTGACAGTCAACGGTACATTTTATTTGTCTCTATGACCTTTTGTAGGATTTTTGAATTTCACCTGGCAACACTGAAAGTTATGGCCGATTTAATTTTTAGGTTAGACCTCAAAAGACCCGAATTGATCTCCCAGATGCCAATATGCTATAGAGACGTGATTGGTGTCATTGCATAGGACATATCCTGTAGTTTACCAGAAAAATCCGAAAAACTGGAAAAACAAGAAGGCCGCTCCGGTATTCTCTCTACTAAAAAAATTGGGTTTTTATAATTTTTATCAGCATTTTTTAGCCAGTTGGCAACACTTTGGAAAGTTGGGTTGTATGGAGCGATTGTGGGTCTCACTAAACAGTGTTGCCATGAAAAATAATATTTTACAAAATTTTATTATTTTTCGACTTATATTAAAAAAAGTCAAAATTCACATAGAAAATTATCAAAAATGGCTAAAGCAAGATGGGCGTCCAAAATAAGACTTTATTTTTCTATCAAAATACGACCCCACAGAGACACGCGTGGCCGCTTGCGGCCTCGCGCACCGCGCGACATCTAGTTTATAATATATAAAGCTCGACTACCACTCACTCACTGACTCACTCACTCACTGACTGACATAATTGTTCTCCCAGAAGGAGTCGTTTTGGAGAAAAGTCATTTAGGGGAAAAGTGTGCAAAGTGGCGGGGTGACTTAGGGAAAATTCCGACTTTTCAAAAAAACAAAATGGCGGCCAAGGTTGCCTATCGTATCTCTTTTGTTTTCCGGCCGATTCGGTTCAAATTTTTGGCAGCTGTAGTATTGCTTAGATGATTTACAAATATTACTAAAAAAATTAGAAAAACAAAATGGCGGCCCCGTAATAGTGTTTCAAAGTTGGAGTGGTTTTAGACCTCACTTGACCCGAATTAGACGCATGGTTTCCCACATCATACAGTTACAAGTGGCACGTCATCTTTTTAGGCACATCCCGTTGTTTACCAAAAAAATAAAAAAAACTGAAAATCCAAGATGGCCGCCCTGTGATTAGCTCCCAAAGAAAAAGATGAATTTTTCCAGATTTTGAATGTCGATTTTCGACAAGATGGCGACACTTGAGCGAGTTGGCTTGTATGGCGGGGTTGGAGGTCTCATTACGTAGTGTTGCCATGTTTAAGAATTTTCCCAAATTTTGGGGTATTTTTTTACTTTTAAGGCAAAAAGTCAAAACTCGAAATTTTACCATTTTGCATAAACAAGTGACAGTCAAACGAACATTTTATCGCTTCCTATGACCTTTTGTAGGTTTTTTGAATTTCACCTGGCAACACTGAAAGTTATGGCCGATTTAATTTTTAGGTTAGACCTCCAAAAGAACCGAATTGATCTCCCAGATGCCAATATACTATACAGACGTGATTGGTGTCATTGCATAGGGCATATCCTGTAGTTTACCAGAAAAATCCGAAAAACTGGAAAAACAAGATGGCCGCTCCAGTATTCTCTCTTTACTGAAAAAATTGGGTTTTTATAATTTTTATCAGTATTTTTAGGCAAGTTGGCAACACTTTGGAAAGTTGGGTTGTATGGAGCGATTGTGGGTCTCAGTAAGCAGTGTTGCCACGAAAAGTAATATTTAACAAAATTTTATTAGTTTTCGACTTATACTAAAAAATTACAATATTCACATAGAAAATTATCAAAAATGGCTGAAACAAGATGGGCGCCCAAAATTAGACTTTATTTTTCTGTCAAAATACGACCCCACAGAGACACGCGTGGCCGCTTGCGGCCTCGCGCACCGCGCGACATCTAGTTTATAATATATAAAGTTCGACTACCACTCACTCACTCACTGACTGATTGACATAATTGTTCTCCCAGAAGGAGTCGTTTTGGAGACAAGTCATGTATAAAAAAGTGTTCAAGATGGCGGGGTGACCTAGGGAAAATTCCGACTTTTCAAAAAAACAAAATGGCGGCCAGACTTGCTTATCGTATCTCTTTTGTTTTCCGGTCGATTCGGTTCAAATTTTCGGCATCTGTAGTATTGCTTAGATGATTTACTAATATTATTTAAAAAGTTGAAAAAATAAAATGGCGGCCGCGTAGTAATGTTTCAAAGTTTGAGTGGTTTTAGACCCCACTTGACCCGAATTGATCTCCCAGATGCCAATATGCTAAAGGGATGTGTTTGGTGTCAACGCATAGGGCATATACTGTAGTTTACCAGAAAATCCCGAAAATTTGAAAAACCAAGATGGCCGCCCTGTAATTGGCTCCCAAAGAAAAAGATGAATTTTACCAGATTTTGAATGTCGATTTTCGGCAAGATGGCGACACCTAAGCGAGTTGGCTTGTATGGCGGGGTTAGAGGTCTCATTACGTAGTATTGCCATGTATAAGAATATTCCCGGAATTTGGCGTATTTTTTTATTTTTAATGCAAAATGTCAAAACTCTAAATTTTACCATTTTGCAAAAGCAAGTGACAGTCAGTGAAACATTTTATCTCTCCTTATGACCTTATGTAGGATTTTTTATTTTTTCCTGGCAACACTGAAAGTTATGGTTGATTTAATTTTTAGGGTAGACCTCAAAAGACCCGAATTGATCTCCCAGATGCCGATATCCTACAGGGATGTGTTTGATGTCATCACATAGGTCATATCCTGTAGTTTACTAGAAAATCCCGAAAAACAGAAAAAACAAGATGGCCGCCCCGTTATTTTTGTTTTACTGAAAAATTTCAATTTTCTTAACAATAATCGGCATTTTTAGGCAAGTTGGCAACACTTTGGAATGTTGGGTTGTATGGAGCGATTGTGGGTCTCAGTAAACAGTGTTGCCATGAAAAGTAATATTTGACAAAATATTTTTTTTTTACTTAAATTGGCTAAAACAAGATGTCCGCCCCAAAAGTAGACTTTATTTTTCTGTCACAATCGAACCGCACAGTGACACGCGTGGCCGCTTGCGGCCTCGCGCACCGCGCGACATCTAGTTTAGTAATAAAGCGACATTATAACATAGCAAAACAAATTATAAATTATATAATAACGATAGAAATATAAAAAAGTACTTACCTTTTTGACTACGCCGTGTTATAGGTGGGGTCCATGGACCCCATGTTACAATTTCTTGAGTTCCACTGCAGATTATGCAAAACCGTAGGTAATTCTATTAAATTCAGCTTTATAAATACTGAGATTACCTGAAACAAGAACTTCTTGGGCTAAAATTATATTCTTATGTTCCTATTTAAAATTTTGAGAAATTACATTGACTGTCCAGAACTGCTAAGCATGTACCCCCTCACTATCCCCGCGCACAAATCAAACCTCTGTCAGTAGGTACCCTTCCGTAAATCGGTTCTTGGTACTAACTCTTTGGTTCCTCGCCTGTGCAAATTGCTAAATGCGCTTCCTGGATCTGCTGACGTATACTTCGACTCGATAACTACATTTCGAAAAAGTATAACCTAGTTATTTCTTTTTTTGCAAATATCGTTCTTTTCTGTGCTTAATTTAAATTAGCTTATCTTATTTAGTTTCTTTAATTTACATGAAATTGTGCATGTTGTGTTTGCTTTAATATAGATATGCATTTAACTTTATATACTGGCAACCTGAATTTAAGAATTGTATTAGTGTATAAACTGCTAGCAAATCTCAAAAAAGAAGACATCAAAGTAAACCTCAAAAAACGGAGGCTGGGGTCTGTGAGAACCCACCTCGTACACCAAAGGTTAAAATAAAAAAAAAACGACTTCCAACAGGAAGTTAAGAAAGTAAAAAGCACAAGTCGCTACTACGATTTTCCCCTCCACTTCTCTGGGATGCCACCATCAAATCCTAGTTTCCTCGCACACCGTTGGGATATCACCTTTCCAACAAAAAATAATAATCAAAATCTTTTTTCCGATGAACTCCAACCAGCTACGAACTGCTATGGAAAAACATGATTGTAAAACTTCGATAAACTTTTTTTTAAATCTAACCTGTATAATGCAGAATAATGAAGACTGGTCTTTCCGAAAAGTTCTCTAGAAGTAATGTATGTAATGTATAGTATACACATTTAATTGAAATACCTAAATAAGAGGGCGGCAAAATTGTCTTCCGCCCCGAACGGCCGACACCTATAACCCTACGCCACTGCATCGGGGTAGGCTAACACAATTAGAGAAGTCGATAAGCCATGTCATTTGACAGTGCAAAGGTAAATACCCTTGGGCGGCTTGTGGGGCTTTGCACACGCAATTAATATAATAAAAATATCAGAAGACGTATGCCATTTCTGGATAAACCCACTTGTCACGAGATACCTATTCTTTCGACCCCTAAAGTGAAAAGTGGTGACCGGGTCTTTTACAGTACATGTCTCAGAATTAATTCTGGGACCTGCGGGTTTCCTCACGATGTTTTTCTTCACCGACGAGCTAGTGATAAATATGTACGTAAGTTTTGAAAAACTCATTGGTATCTACATGCCAGGATTCGAACCCGAGCCTCACTGATTATTATCATGTGAAGCAGGCTATTTAACCGTAAGGCTATCACTGCTATATAATTGTAAAAAGCAGTATTGACTTTAAAAAAAAATATCATTTACAGGTCTGCATTCGAAGACCAGAGGACCTCTCTCAAGACTGTGTTCCTGTCCAAAAATGATCTGCGCGGAGAGACGTCGGCGCGCGCGATTCTCGGCCTCTCTGGATTGCAATGGCTGTCGCTTTCAAATAACCCACTCAGCGATTTCTGCGAGCACTTCAACACATTCGGTGATCTTATTTTATTTTTAAAGTGCATGCCATCTTAGGGGGTGAGGACAAAACGGATTTAGGTTGAACCACGTTGGCATTACAGATTCCCCAGCGTCGGATAATGTTATAGCCTCCAAGCTTGTGTACGTAGGTAAAGCTGTTCTAGATTTGCCAGAAAAAATGATCAAAACTCACGATAAAATGGTTTTATGTAAAATAGCATTATAAGTAAGTAAGTAACAACTCTTTATTGTACACTTATAAAAATACGCAACAAGTGACACAATGATAAAAAAGTACAATGCTCGGTCTTATCGCTTCAAGCGATTTCTTCCAGACAACCTTATAGGATGAATGTAACTGAGATAAACAGATGAAGGTAGGTAGGTGGTGAACTAAAGTTACCAATGGATTAGGGTACTTATATACATAAACCGTTTTCTATAGATATAAAAAAAATACACTGTAAGTACATAGATAATACTTTAAGTAAATATATACATACCATAGCATATTATAATTACATGAATATAGATAGGTACATTATATACACACAAGATATGATTTATTATTAAGAAGATTCCAGTCCGAGGTAATGAATCTTTAATCTATTTTTAAAAATTGGCAGTGATTCAGCACTCCTTATGGACAGGGGCAGACCATTCCACAGCCTAGCAAATATCGTCCCTTAGCTAACACCGCATATTATTAAGTAATTTTTACTAACTTTACAGGAGACGAAAAAACTTGCGCGCTGTCACTATCGAATTACGGCTTCTGATTGGCTGAAATCTATATATATCGTGTGACAAATGGTTAGACAAGCAATGAGCAGCTCCATATAAGGGCATTAAAATGTGAAAAACGCTAATTTTCGACTTGAGCGGTTTTGTAAGCTAAAGACGATTTATGAAATGTAACAAAACCCCGCATCTGAAAAACCGAAAAGCAAATCAGTAGGAAAACTACTTGCCACAATGTCACGAACGAATTCAAATTAAACGATTCTAAATAAAATACTCACGCGATAAAACTTTTATTTTTTTTAAGACTGCAGATCCATCTAGCAAAGTATCTAAGTAGGAAGTACATCACTAACCCAAGAGATGGCGATGCCCGTCTCGTTTTTTTCAAGAAATAAGAGAAAAACTCGTTTCTTCAGTCAGCTATTTCTCGTTGGCTCTATGGCTCGTTGCGTCACCTTGAGGCTTCTTATATTATGCATACAGGGTGGTCCAGAGCTCGCACGCCAGAGTTTACAGGCGAGGTAGTTTGGCTTTTATAATATCAGATACCTAACATGAATATGAAAATAGTAGATTCTTATACAAGGGTTGAAAGAAATCAATTCCCATACGAGGTATTTAGACGGCTATATTCCGAGTAGGAATTGATCACTTTCAGCAGTGTCAAACACTCTACTTTTCATTTCAAATATAAGGAAAGTAAAAAAGAGTAGGTATGCAGTTTAAAAAATATATTAATTGATAATTAACATAAGCAGTACCTACCTTTATAAAATTAGTTGAGAAGTTAGAACAATTTGTGAAAAAAAGTATTTTTTTTGTTTGGAATATTGACGCTGTTTCTCATAGGTAAGTAATAATGATGACAAACAAGATTTTGAATTTGGAACAACTGACAGAGTTATGTGGAGGGTAGAGTGTTATAAAAGTGTTATGCAGAGTTAGTATCCCTCCAAATCATAGTTTTTTTTTTTATACACATTTATCACATTGGTTCACCGCACGCGGGTTTTATTTAAATTCAAACTGGCTGTTTATACCTTCACTCACAATGCCGCAGCAACTTTTTTGTAATCGATCCAATTAAATTTGTAGTCGACTATTTGGTTATGTAATCAAAAGTTCTATTTTTAAAATTCATTCCCGCCTTAGAGAGGGAAGCAATTACTATGAGTCTTTCCCGCCCAAGATACGAAAGCATCGTTTTCCACCCGGTACTTAGAGAAAACAAACACTACTTTCCGAATTCCGAATATAAGAATGGTTTTCTTTCACATAATTACTTATATGAAGTTGTTTAAATACAACTACTTTTTTGTGCGTCAACAGATCGTGCGTTTAGCCTGTATTTTCTAAACCTGACTGAAGCAAGCATCCCGCGCCTCTGCTTTTCCTCTTGGTCATCGCTTGCGGAAATACAACTTGAGAGGAACAACATTACCGAACTAAAGGTAAAATCAAAATCACTGAGACTATACAGGGTGAAATTGTTGAACCGTACCTATCTACCTATTACACTACACCTGACGTGTACTGAATATACGAGTACCTAGTCTCCCTTTAATTTGATAAAATATAAGTCAATTGGTGTCATAATTAAGTACAGTTTTTGATTTCGTGATGGGCTCACCACCTATCACGTTTAGGGGTCCAATATATCTCTTGAAATGTGGGTATATCCAGTAATGAAATACCTCTGCCTACCCCCTTGGGGATAAAAGGCGTGAGATTTTTTATTTATTTCTTGTGGGTTCGATTCTAGAACCGTACCCATATAACAATTTCATTAACGCTACCCTGGGGTACAAGTACACCCCAAATAAAAAGACATATTTTTTCAAAAGGTAATAAAGTTTTATTAAAAATCAACGTACATAATATGCCATCTTACATTACTTTTGGTCTCAATGAACACAATTAAGGCACATAAAATTAAGAACTAAAACAATTCTGTATTTTTTTTTGTGTTTATTACAAATGAAAGTTTTGCACGTTGCACAGTGTATGCGTGATTTACGGTCCTTGGACCTTGGACAGAGAGAACATCTTCCAGATTTTGAATTTTCATTAGTTTCCGCAGCTAATGATCGCTTTTTCCCTAATATATCCCGGATACTTATTTTGAGGGATGTTGGCAAACTATAAGATACTGAAATCTATCTTCTAAGAGAGGTTTGACGGGATCAAATGCGAACCGCTGGCACCGAAAACATTTGGAACACTAAAGACAGTGACTAGTGCTTTATTAGAATCCAATTACAAGGATTCTCCAAATTCTTCATCTGAATCTTGAGGTGATTCTGGTTCTAAGGCATCAGGACTACCAGTTGTTCTCATATCCTCCGTCTAGCAAAAGTCTTGAATAATTTCATCTGTTTCATGTTCTAACTCCTCGCCTAAAGAAAGATCTTCCATGTTCCGCCTCCAAAAGAAAATTTTCTGTTTCCTTCTCCCTGAAATTGCGCTGTGACGTCATCTGAAAAAAATAAATAAACAAATAGCACCAAACACAAATACTGAGATGAACACTTGTATCTTATACATAATAATAAATATCTATTAGTAAAAAAAAACTAAATTTTTAGCAAGTTAATTGTGCACATGTGCAAAAGATGTCATAGAACCAAAAATCACATAAAATGTCAGTATATAATACAAACAACATAAAAAACACGAAGTAACAAAATAAAGCTATTGCATATCATTTTGTATCAACAAGACTGCCGAAAAGAAACGACGTTAGACAATGCACGGCCTTCAAGCCACACGGGTGTTATTTAAATGGTTAGCAGAGTATTCGTAGTGGTGGTAGTGGTAGTGGGAGTGGTGGTGGTTGTAGTGGGGGTGGGTGTGGGAGTGTGAGGGTGTGTGAGTGGGAGTGGGGTGGGTGTAGGGTGGGAGTGGGAGTTGGAGTGGGCTAGGAGTGGGCGTGGGAGTGGGAGTGGGGGTGGAAGTGGGGTTGGGGGTGGGGTGGGAGTGGGAGTGGGAGTCAGAGTGGGAGTGGGACTGAGACCGGGACCCGGACTCGGACTCGGACTCGGACTCGGACTCGGACTGGGACTCGGACTCGGACTCGGACTCGGACTCGGACTCGGACTCGGACTTGGACTCGGACTCGGACTCGGACTCGGAGTCGGACTCGGACTCGGACTCGGACTCGGACTTGGACTCGGACTCGGACTCGGACTCGGACTCGGACTCGGACTCGGACTCGGACTCGGACTCGGAAATTCGTGCCCGTCGGAGTGGGGAGCGTGAGGTTTTTTTCGTTACGGAATTTCTGGATTCGGTCTTCGCGCTCAAGGCCCTCGATAAAAGCTATGCAATAGCTTAAAAGTAATAGTAATTAAACACTTACGTTGAAAGTGCCCTGGGGTGCTGGTGTACACAAGCAGATTGTCACGCCCACCTACTAGAGCAGCCCGTTGTGCGTTCTCTCGTCTCACGTAAATACACGGACGCGCGAAACAAACCGTCAAATAGTAAAAATGTTACAGACAATTTTAATTATTTTTTTCCATTTGTACCCCAGGGTACAGGTTCAAAAACAGTTCTACTTTTTTTACACGACTGCCAAGGAAGTGTTTTGATTTTCGCGCGTATCTTGTTTGTAAATTTTTTATCTTCCAAACGTCTGGATTTATTCTTGTCTTTTTTGTCGCAGCTGGGTTTTTGATTTTTTTATTATTATATTATATAAAAGAATGTCTATATTGAGTAAAATTTATTCAGGGTAGGTACTTTTGCTTCAGATACCTACCTACAGTTTAAAATTTTACCCTGTATAGGATTTTACGTCTATTACCGCGTTGTGGGTCTGTGTTGAGAAAAATATTGAGCATCATTTCGGACAAGGTAATTTCTTCCCAGAATTTGATCCTTGTTAGCGACACTATCGAATGATGTGTGCGAGTTTTTTTTCCAAAATCAACGTGTTCGATTCCTGTCTAGGAATATTAATTTAAAAAAAATCCAAAGATTCAGTATTAGTTTTCATCAAAATCGAGCCCGAGACTCCATTAAGTAAGGTACTTTTCGCTATTCCCCATAGCTTCTGATTTAGCCATTCACGCCCACTTAAAAAATTCACCATGCATATGCTCAGATGCTGGAACGATTCAGCTCGTAAAAATTCGTTACATTGATTGCGCTCCAGTGTCCGAGTGCACTCGGATCACGAGAATTTTTTTAAAAGAAGCGTCCTAGTAATCGTTCGAGCAGACTCGGTCCGAGCTCGCTATAACTGTCAAAACCCGGCTCACGTCAGAGACCTGTGCGTCTGATGTTATTTTATTTCAGTTCACTATTAGTTATTTGAGCCCGCTTCTCAGCCGTGGGGCTCGGGTTCGAATCCTGGAATCCTTCCTCGACAGTGACGGAAAACATCGTGAGGAAACCCACAGGTCCCCGAATTAATTCTTAGGAATGTGTAACAGACCCGCAGGCGTATTCACGGAGCTTCGATATTCGACTCGGAATCGGAAAATCTGTCGAAGATGGGCTATTCACAGATGTCGGTATCGAAAACGAATGTCATATTTGACATTCGTTTTAAGGATTCGTAAAATTTTCCGTGGCTGTCAGAAACGCCTAGAATACAGTTTCCGAAGTTGATAGATTCGACTTCGGAAATTTTTTCACTCGATCTGAATCGAACGGAAACGGTGTCGAGCCTCCGGTGAATACGCCTGCCGGGCCGGCGATGGGCTCCTCACCTATAACGTTTAGGGGTCCAAATAGTATATTGGTGAAACGTGGGTATTTCTAGAAATAAAATTCCTCTGCCCACCCCTTCGGGGATTAAAGGCGTGAGCATTTATGTTTGTTATTTTCAGTTGACTGAGCTACCAATGATAGAATATGAAAGTGATATTAACGTGAATCTGCAGAACAACCCACTGCGCGCGCCGCTTGACAATCGTGCGCTCTATGATGCACTGACGGAAAAATTCAAAAAAGTAAACCATAATTATTTTTACTTTTACATAGAAACAAGCAAGGATCCCGCCTGTCACTAAATGCGGGTATTTAAAACTTAGGCTTAGTATATCGTTTACCTACTTTGTTAATTGTTTATTTTAAGTGAGCAGTGATAGCCTTACGGTGAAAGAGCCCGCTTCTCATGATGATTATCAGTGGGGCACGGGTTCAAATCCTGGCATGTGCCAATGAGTGTTTCATAACTTACGTACATATTCATCACTAACTCGACGGCGAAGAAAAACATCGCGATGAAACCCGCAGGTCTCCGAATTTACCTATTCTGAGGCATGGGCTTACTGCAGCAGTGATAGCCCGGACGGTTAAAGAGCCGGCCGAAAATCAGTGAGGCTCGGGTTCGAATCCTGGCATGTACCAATGAGTTTTTCAAAAAACTTACGTACATATTTATCACTAGCTCGACGGTGAAGGAAAACATCGTGAGGAAACCCGCAGGTCTTAGAATTAATTCTGAGACATGTGTAAATATAGACCCGGTCCGGCGATGGGCTCACCACCTATCACGTTTAGGGGTCCAATATATCTCGTGAAATGTGGGTATATCCAGTAATGGAATACCTCTGCCTACCCCCTCGGGGATGAAAGGCGTGAGATTATTTATTTTTGGGCTTACTGCACCTAACACTTTTAGGAGCCGAATATTCTCGTATAAAGTAAGTATTTCCAGTAATCTGCCTACCCCCTCGGGGATAAAAGGCGTGAGATATTTTTCATTGTTTATTTTAATTGTGTTTTCTTTTTCAATTGTGTGCTGAATAAATAATAATTATTACTACATATTTCACTATGGATAGTCTGGTACCAAAACCGTTTGCCGGAAATGCCGGAATGCAACAGCACGTACGCTACGTCTCTTTCTGACCGAATTATTCGTTATGTATGACGCCGCTGAGGCGATGTGCGAGACGACCGATTATGTATTCCCTCCAGGCAGTCGGGTTTTAAAGAATCGGACCGAACCAGAAATTATAATCCCAGGCCTAGCCAACCTCAGCTATCTGTAGCTTTGTGTTTTGTTTGACCGTCCTATTTCTAGTTAGATAGCATTTAAAGAACGAGCACTTTATTTCAGATGGAGATTAAAAAACAACATGTCATTGTGAAAACTAACTTAGCGCTAGATTGTGATTGCCAGCACGGGTGGTTTGCTAAGGCATTACGCAAACTTCCTCTTCTTAAAATAGAGGGTATGCGCTGCGGTGACAATTTGCTGGTAGACGAACCGGTGGAGTTCCTGGAGTGTGACAAATTCACCTGCGAGACTTGCGTTTGTCAGCGCGACTGGCGTAGCAATACAACAGAAGCCGACTGTCGCAACCGGTCGTTACATCGCGTGCCACGCATCCACAGCGCCAGCGCACTGCTAGCCAGCGATAATGCGATAGCAGCCATCAATGCCGAGGACTTCCCTGTCTCGCTGCAGGTGAGTTTTCAACATCATCAACATGACTCCTATAGTCTTTTACGGTATTCGCGAAGAGTTGGGGCGTTTCACGACCAATACCATACAGCAAACCATGTAGAAAAACGGAATAAAGTCATATTTCACGAAATAGTACACCCATTTATTCACTACTAGCGGACGCCCAGCGGCGTTGCCCGCGCGGATTCCGTTTATTCCCGTTCCCGTGGGAATTTCCAAAAATCCCTTCATAGTGGTTGCCTACGACATATTTAAGACACCTACATACCATATTTCAAATAGCACTGCCTACCACATGCCATATAAGTTACTCTCTGCCAGTGAATGAGGGCTTGGGCAAAAAATATCGATACCTATATTAAAATATCGATATTTTTCCAAATACTAAATTAGCATATATCGTCGATATTTTTAATGGCGATATATCGACATTTATTTTACAGTATCGAATTCGTATCAATTTTAATATATTTTTAACGCAATTCTGGTTTCGTGTTTCATTTCATGTTAGGTACTAGATACTTGCCGACTCAAGCATTTATAAAAATATACTATTTTCATCGTCCTTTTTTACGAATTTGGGAATATGTATATGTAGTAATAATAATGTAAAACTGACGATATATCGATATTTTTCACTCGATTTTTATCTATAGTATTTAGAAATGTCGATACGATAAATATCTATTTATTTTTTCACTTGGCCATCCCTAGTGAATGACATGGTTGACGTGATGACACGACGTTCAATTTTACCACAACAACAAAAAAGTTTTTGTATTCATGTCCTTGTCATGCAGTTAGTATGAACGCGAGCTGTCATTCGGTCGAAATTGTACTAGACTTATTCCACTTGGAATAACTTTTGGCTTCAAATAATCTACGCTTTGTCCCCTCTATGCCTTATATTATATTTTAATCTCTTTGGTATTAATAGATTTCTCAATCGATCGATTCGTGTTTCTATGATATTTCTGTTTTATTTGACTCAATATTTTCAACTGCTAGATTAATTTAAAAATATGGAAAATTTCGACTTGTTATGAGTCAATATAACAAGCATAGTGTGATACCCCGTGGGTGTCTATTTCAGTGGGTACCAAAGCTGCCGATATTCTTTCTGATTTAGACAACCAATCAAAACAAAGTATTTAATTTAAGTACAGTATTGCTTTATTATATTAAATGCGTACATTATATCTATTGATTGTTAACTAGAACATTTTTTTTAAATACCTAATACAATTTCATAGACTTAACCTGATATAACCAACTCGTACCGTTAGCGAGGAGGGATCATCCGGTATAGTGAGAGCACACAAAGAGAGTTGAATCTCCGAATTGTCCCGCATACCAACAGCGGTATTCCCAAAAAGGATTCCAGTCAGGCAGGCAGCCAGTAGTAAAAACTGTCAATCCCTCTTGCAATATGAATATAGTGCAACTGCGCCGCCCACAATGATGATGGACGATGAACACCTATTTTTGACAGTTGGTGGATCTATCCTACAACAAACTGCGGCGGGCTGACGCTGCGGCTGCGCACGCGCTGCTGGCAGGAGGCGCTCGGCGAGTGCGGCTCGCTGGCAACCCTCTCGACTGCGATTGCGATAACGGACCGCTGATTGATGCACTGCAGAGAAACGCTATGAGGGTATGGCATAGTTTACCCTTTAGAGGTTAGCAGACTGCAATAAATCTCCCCTTATATGAGACTCAAGCTCCATTATGACTCAAATTCAGTCGTCACACTTTTATTTTTTGTGGCACTCAATGTATTATACAACAATCTTAAATCTCAATGTAGGTACCTAGGTCTCGTATTATCCTTACTTCCTTACTTTTAAGGTATAATATAGCTTCTTTGCGCAGTTTCACCCGCGTAGTTCCCGTTTCCGTGGCAACAATCATCAAATAAATAAGGGAATAAAGTATAAATTGTTACTCAGGGATATTCTAGCTTTCTAATGGTGGAAGAATTTTTAAAATCGGTCCAGTATAGATTTTGAGATACAGTTAAAGATAAACAAACAAACATACAAAAATACAAATCTTTCCTCTTTATAATATTAGTAGGTATAGAAGTATAGATATAGACTAGCATAGAAGTATAGATATAGATTATAAATGCGAAAGTATAACTCTGTCTGTCTGTGTGTTACGCAGCACGCCTTAACTACTGAACCGATTGAAATAAAATTTGGTACAGATATAGTCTAACGCCTGAGAAAGGACATAGTTTAGGCTACTTTTTAATAAGAAACATACATGATCATTTGCAGGTGGAAGATTATTATCAGTTGAAGTGTGCGACCAATGGAACTGCACTAACTCAAGTCAATGTGCTTGAGCTGTGCGGGGCTGCGCCGCGCGAGTGGGTGCTTGTGCTGGTGGCAGTCGCATCACTAGGCGTGATGGCCGCGCTGGTTGCGACATTCACGGCCCTCTACTTCCGACACAGCCGCGTAGTGCGCGTCTTCCTCCACGCCCGAGGTCTTCTCTGCTGCGGGGCCGACAAAGAAGCCGACACTGACTTCCGATACGACGCTTTCGTCTCATTTGCACACGAAGACGCGGACTTCGCAGAGGAACTCGTGGCGGGGCTGGAGGGCGAGTCGAATGGCTGGCGCACTTGCGTGCACTACCGCGACTGGGTGCCAGGCGAGCTGATTCCAACGCAGATCTCGCTGTCGGTGGAGCGGTCGCGACGCACGATCGTGCTCCTGTCGCGCAACTTCCTGGCGTCCAAGTGGGGGATGCTGGAGTTCCGCACGGCGCACGCGACCGCGCTGCACGACGGGCGGTTGCGGCTCGTGCTCGTAGTGCTCGACGACGTGCTCGACGCGCGGCTCGGCACAGAGGTGCGCGGGTACGTGCGCACCAACACCTACGTGCGGTGGGACGACCCCTGGTTCTGGGACAAGCTGCTCTACGTCATGCCCCCTCGGCGCGCTCCTGCCCAGCAGACGCCCAGTAGCGCCAACTGTCGTGGCCATCCAGAACTTATCCCTTTGGGGGAGATGGGCCCTTCGCCGGCCGTTGAGCACAGTTGAGCTAACTTGTAACTTTTAATATTATGATACTTTATATGATCTTATCATTGCATGCTCAAAACGTATTCGGGATTAAGCAAACTGCACATTTGTTGTTCTTCAAGTTTCTACAAGTTGTTAGTACATTTTGAACTTCTTTTACGGTAGCGATTCGGTTGGTCTGGCCTCCCACAAGCGGGTCTCACCAGTCAAATTGAGAAGGCGCATATATCGTATAGAGTGCAAGTATACCAAGTGCTTGCATACCTGGGTATTTGGAACTACGACAACGCGTAGTTTGAAACCGAGGTTGGAAGGAAAAGAAAGAAGAAGAAGGAAAGAAAATTATTTATTTTGGTAACCTTACAGAGACATTATAATAAAATCTAAGACACAAAATAATTTATTAAGGTACCAAAAAGGGTCGCTACTCAGCATGTGCTGCAGAAGACTGACAAACTGAGCTGTGTGAAATCAGCTGACCTCGTGTCGCGAACCATCGCTTTCTTTGTCTGTTACCGACAACTACTGCCAGATTTTGCGCTAGGTATCTACAAGTACCTAATCAACTCCTTTTTTCAAAAAAAAAACTATTGCAGAAAATACTGCTAACATGGAAAAGCTGCATCAACAAGGATAGCCAAACAATAAAAAAAAATAAGATTACTTACTCAGTAAGTAGGTATATTATTATATAGGTACTTAATGTATAGGTACTAAGAAGACAAAAATATCAACTATTATAAAAATAATTAAACTATGAAACTATTATAGTATTGCAACAACTACCATAACAGGAGTCTGTTAAATTCGATTTCTGGACAAGGAAACGAAAGACAACCTTGAACTTATTGCTCAGTAAGGAGGAGTGCAAATTTAGAACCCTTTTCAAATTTAGATATGAAAATAGTGACCCAAAGATGGGAAACAGAATATCATCTCTGCAAAGTCAAAGTGGAGTAGGTACCCTTCACTGGGAGCTGGAAGCCATGATTAGATACAGTTTCAAACGAAGCACATTGTGCTAGTTTCGGTGAGATCGAACATAAATATAAACTCACAAAAAATTTAAACAATAAAATGTTGTCGACTATTCACATAAAAAGTCAGCACCAAACATTTTGCAAGTCTGGCCGCCATTTTGTTTTTTTGAAAAGTCGGAATTTTCCCTGGGTCACCCCGCCATCTTGAACACTTTTCTCATATATGACTTGCCTCCAAAACGACTCCTTCTAGGAGAACAATTATGTCAGTGAGTCAGTGAGTGAGTGAGTGGTAGTCTAGCTTTATATACATATATATATAATATATTTTCATGGAAACCATTTACCACAATCAAATGATGAATGAAGCAGAGATGTCCTGTCAGCTTCTAAAAACAGCTGAGAGGACAGACTGAAAAAATTGTACAAAATCTCACATAAGCGCCGAAAACTCCAACAAGTGCTGGGACCACAGACCATTAATCTAGCTAGATTAATGATGGCTGGGACATACTAAACCGGTACGCTAATCGTAAACTTCAGTTCGCTTCAGTTATGAACAATACGCTCAACCTATCTGCCATGCATCAGCCAGATAGCTACAATTTCAAAAAGATGCATGCCGTCATCACGGAATAAGTAGGTACCTATTTGAAATGAATTTCCAACAACGGTAAAAACTAATTTCTTAATCCGGCGATGGGCCGGTGTTATTGTTGTTGCCAAACGTTGCTGGTTTTTAAAATTAAATAAAAAACTACTCACGATAATATTACGAACTGTTTTTGTTTTTTTTTCTTATTTTAAGGCATTGCCATTTTGATCCATCAGCACTAAACACGATACGAAATTCAAGATTTTCAGCTCTGCTTCAAGCTATACACAAAAATATATAAGTGTCTTCAAAACTTTTCGAAATGTCACTTGGTTATCAACAGTAAAGCGATAGTGCACTTTTACCTAACTTTTACTGAAGATTTTAAAGAGGCTTCTTGAGGTAATTCAAAAAAGTCCATCGCACGTATTTTATCGAATTTTCAATTCACTGCACACTATCACGGACATGTACCACATAATATATACTATCACTATTATGAACTAAAGCCCAAAATAAACGGCAAAACGAAAATTTTACAAAAAACATGGGGGTTGTCTCCACGGATCATGGTATCAGATTGCATTAGCCACGGATCTCGGCGAGTTGTATCCACCGATACCGTGATCCGTTTCCAACAAAAAAAAACATTAATATTTTTACCCATAGATCACGGTATCCGTAGCTACATAAAATAAATTATATAACTTTTGGAAACTGATCACAGTGTACAGAGATGAGTAATATATTAATGTATTTTTCCAAACACACAATATTTTTATTTGCATTTTCTAACTGAAAAGAAATTATAATTTTAAAAAACAATATAAATGTAGGTATATTATAACATCATATTAATCAACTAACTATAAATTATTTTTATTTGTTTTTTCTTAATAATAACTTCTTTTTAGTTAGAAAATCCAATAAACATATTGTGTGTTTGGAAAAATACATTATTATATTACTCATCTCTGTACACTGTGATCAGTTTCCAAAACTTATTTTATTTATTTCATGTAGATAGCTACGGATACCGTGATCTGTGCGTAAAAATATTAATGTTTTTTTTGTTGGAAACGGATCACGGTATCGGTGGATACAACTCGCCGTGATCCGTGGCTAATGCAATCTGATACCATGATCCGTGGAGACAACCCCAAAACATGACATCCTTCTTCGGATTCCCGCCAAAAAAAACCTCTGTTTTTGTTTCATTTTATTTTTTTCTAAGAGTTCACTTTTTTGCGGCTTTGGCTACGAGCGTAATTTTACTGGCCTGACTACCAAATCTATATTCCGTAACAAACGGCTTAGAAACATCTATTGGGGACCCGATTATCGTGCACTTCATATCACAGAAGCTTAATACAGCGTTTACATGAAAGAACTTCAGAATCAAAGAGAACTACCAGACTTGATCGATCTTCTGTACCTACTTCTGGTCTACTAGTGAAGCCAAACTGTCCAACCAACATTTTTCAGTAAAAAAACATAAATACAACGAACCCGAACATAAATACAATGGTCAACGCCCGTCCTATGATGGAAAGCACGTATTAATGCAATGTCCAAAGTTCATCTACTTGGAAGCAGTGCAACGAAATCACATATATGTAGTTGCTACAATGCGCTTTTGTAATAGTACATTATGATTTATGTGCGGTAGGTTGAAAGTTACAGCCGAGGCGACATTGCTAGCCCGAGCCGTAGGCGAGGGCTACATACAAGTAAGCAGAGGCTGTAATTATCAAAGCGCACGTATGTCATACGACGTTTTATAACACATTTGCGAGGAAATAAAATAAAACTCCGACTATGGTAAACGAATAAAAACAATACAGCGTTAAGAAAAAGCGCGCGGCGCGCATCATATTTTTTTTTAGGCAAAGGCACAAAAAACAGCCAGTATTACTAATAAAGTAAATTAATATGTTTGTGTTTTTGTTACAGATTAATTGGTTGTTATTTACTGTCAAAATTAATTAAATTAAATAATTATGTACATAAATATATATTATATTTTATCTCCCAAAGTTGATTTTAATCATAAAATGTTGACAACTTTTTTGACATAAAAACTCTTTGCTGAGATTTTAAAAAAGTACCGTTCGTTTTTAGACGGAGCATCTTGATAAACCGTGCGTTTTACTTTACACTTACCGCACTTGGGCGTAATGAGATACAATACGATATTGAAATTGGTGAAATAAGACACCTTTTATTTATTTTTATTTATTTATTTATTTAATGGTCGGAAGACCAACAGCTACGAAACAGATCTAACACTTAATTAAGTAAAAAGAAAGCCAATAACAGGTCTTCACAGATAACAATACAATGGAAGAAAAAAACTCATTTTTGCACACTGGATGCACGATACGTACTTATTAACTATCACAATATAATATTAAGTTAAAAGATTGATAATTTACTTAGGTTTACATAGTAATTATCTGTTAATTAAAAAACAAGTTGCTTAACGTGCGTTTTGCCGCGATACAGCCGGTACCGAATAGATCCAGCTCCAATTCCTCGCACAGTATGTTAAAAGTTCTGCTTGCCCGCCAAATAAAGGTGTTCTGCCGATACCTAGTCGAAGCTACAGAAAGAAAAAGTGGTGCATTGTAGCGCAGAATCCTGCACGGGACTTTAAGCATTATTTTCTCTAAAAGTTCTGGACAGTCAATAGCAGCGGAGGCGATCTTCAAGAGAAGTACTATGTCAGATACTTCGCGTCTTTTATCCAGTGGAAGTAGGTGATGCTTCTTACATAGCTCGGCATAGTTTTCACAGGAATACTTGTCGTTAGTTCGATAGCACAAGCGCCTAACAAACTTCTTTTGAATTTGCTCAATACGATTGGTGTAGGTCTCATATCTAGGATTCCAGACCTGTGACGCATATTCCAAGATACTTCGCACGTAAGTGCAATACAAGATTTTCAGCGTTTTAATTTGCTTGAAGTCACTCGAAATGCGCATCACAAATCCCAGAGCCTTATACGCCTTCGCTACGATGTTGTTAATGTGGGTGTCAAATATTAATTTGCTATAGTGAGTGACCCCTAGGTCACGGACGGAGCTTTCTCTGTTAAGACAGACACCTTTCAAGGTATAGTCGAAGATGATAGTGGATCGCCCACGAGTAAAGGAAACAATGCTACACTTGGTGGGATTAAGATCAAGGAGATTATCGGCACAGTAGTTTTCAAGCCTCAAAAGGTCGCGTTGCAGTGCAGCAGCGTCATCGAGGGACCGAACATGTGCAAAAATTTTCATGTCGTCTGCGAAACACAAAACACGAGATGTTTGGAAACAACGGGTAATGTCATTCACAAAGACTACGAAGAGCAATGGCCCTAAAAGGGACCCCTGTGGCACTCCACTAGGGACACTAACCCACCCAGAAATATAGTTATTGACCACTACTGCTTGCGATCGGTTGTCTATATATGAGGAAAACCACCGGAGAAGGTTACCCCTAATACCTGTTCTATATAGCTTAAGCAGTAGTAGGTCATGCTGAATCCTGTCAAATGCTTTACTGTAGTCTGTGTAAACGACATCGACCTGCGCTCCACCTTCCATTGCTTCAGTCAAAATATCGTTAAGCAGTACGAGGTTGGTAACCGTGGATCGACCCTTAAGAAAACCGTGCTGCGAATCATTTATTGAATGTTTAAGCGCGGGATAGACCTGACTGTATACCAATTTCTCCAAGACCTTGGACACGATGCAAAGCTTGGATATTGGCCGGTAATTCGTAACGTTCGTCTTAGCACCTTTTTTGTGTACTGGAGTCACAAACGCGCGCTTCCACATCGCAGGAACAACACCTTCACTCAATGATTTTTCAAACAGCAAAGACAGGGGAGTAGCGAAAGTCTTAGCGCAGCTAATTAGAACACGTGCTGGCAAAAAATCTGGACCAGACGATTTAGAAGGGTCTAAACTTAACAACAGCTTAGTAACAACGTCCTTATCAACGAAGATAGATGATAAATCCGAAACTGTTGGAGTTGTGTCATCTGGTGGTCTGTCACAGTCAAAACGGTAGCTACTAGAAGAGTCCAAGAATGTTGATTTAAAATAGTCCGAAAAAGCATTACAGATCGAGTCGCCGGTATTAAAAGTAGCACCGTTATACACAAGGCTACTTGGCATAGCGGTTGACTTAGATTTGGAATTGACATATGTCCAGAAATGCTTTGGGTTGCTTTTTATAGAATCTTCGACCAATGAAATATAATTATTGTAACAGGTGCCCTCCAGTCTTTTAACACGGTCACGCAACATTTCAAAAGAATATCTATCATTCTTATTACCGTATATTTTATATTTACGAAAATGTTTGAAATTTTCTTTTATTACTTTTTTTATAGCTTTAGTACCACTTAGGATAAGAATCAGTGGTAGCCAATTTAATAGGAATGTATTTGTCCCGTAGGCCCGAGTAGATGCTATAGAAGTGGTGAACAGCGCCATCTAGTGGGGTATTCAAGAATTCTGAATACCAATCGATTGCAGCTAGTTCCTTGTTCATTGAGTCATAGTCGCCACGTTCGTAAAGAAACCTCGGAGAGGGTAAGCAATCTAAGGGAACACTATGAGAAAAGTGCAAGTGGAGACTAAGGGCACCATGATGTAGATCCACAGGAACAAGAGCGTTGTCACTACAGTCTGTCACCGATACAATGCTGTCATTAGCCAGTACAAGATCAAGTATTTTTCCGTGAGAATTCTTAATATTATTATACTGACCTAGGCTTAACATATTAATCATATCAACTAAATAAACTTCGTCAGCAGAGTGAAAATTGAGCGGTGTTAAATATGCGGCACTGCTGGGCATCCAAACAATATTACTTAAGTTAAAATCGCCTACAATTAAAAACTTGTCGTTGTGATAACGATCCATTATTGTTTCCACATTAGAGAAAAAAATAGCAAGTTGCTGAGCAAAGGACCAGCCGAATTTTTGGTTACAAAGGTACACGACGCAGATATGCAGAGGGACGGGTTCATGGTGGGCCTCCTTAACTAATATTGTTATCCAAAGGTCTTCAGCGCTCGATTGAAAATTGCACATAGGTGTAATTGCGAGTTCACGGCGAGTTGCTATTAGCACACCACCCCCATATTTTTGTCGAGTAGCCGCATAGTCGCGATCACGACGCCATACTACATAGCGCCCATCAAATAATTCCGTATCCTTAATGCCGTCCAAAAGCCACGTCTCGGTTATAATAATAATATCGAAGTCAAACGTACAGACACTTCGATAAAAAGTACTAGTCTTTGTACGCAACCCCCTTGCGTTCTGATAATA